>OY288258.1:20558920-21758920 GCA_958450325.1 Agrostemma githago
AGAGAGAGAGAGAGAACAAACATTCCGGCGTTCTCGCTTAAGCTGACGCTTAGACTTCTTCTCTTTTACGACACTTTTCTTTTGGCCACCATTTTCATTGTTTTCGTCACCTTCAATCACGGAGGACCTGCTAATCGGAGGCGGCCGGAGGAATTCCTTCTTCACCGGAGCAATGGCCCTCGCAATCAGTTCCTCCACCGTACATGTCGCCAAAGGTGGTGGCGCCTCACGAGTTGACTCAGCAAGAAGCGGCACGTTATTTGTGTCAGGAGCCGAGCTGAGAGCGTGCAACTCGGTAGATGACTCGGCCATCTCGGACCGAGTTGACTTGGTGGAAGGGTTAAGGAATGTTGTGAACGTTATAGCGATGGAGGGGGATCGTGAGTTGTGGGTTTGTCGAGTTAGGGTTTTGTGCGTAAAAACGGATAAACAAGCGCGCGAACCCATCAAAACGCAGCGTATTTTGGTTGCTATAGAGGGGGGAAAAAATGTCAGAAGTGGGATTTGAACCCACGCCCTCGTTAGAGGACCAGAACTTGAGTCTGGTGCCTTAGACCACTCGGCCATCCTGACTATTTTGTTCTAGTTTCTCATAGTATTGTACCTAAACATTTTTCAAGTATCTTGCTAGTTTACTCTTTCGCGATGTTGCTTTCGTTTAGCCACTTTCCTTTCTTCTTGTTTGTTTCCCTGACCCCTACTGTCTGGACGCCATTTTTCCTTCTTTTTGCCTTAATTCTACGGTCGTTTGTTTCGTGTATAGGTATGAGTTTTGATTGGAGAATTCAGAATTATACGAGTGTGATATGAGGTTGAAATTTGATTCCTCATCCCCTATGTTTGTTTCAATTCTAGGAAAACTAGTGTGTTACCCGTGAAAAATTTCACGGGTTATCCAGTTTTAGTTTCATATAAAATATTATGAAGCCAATATCGTTTGAAGATAATACGTTTAGGGACCGAAAGTTAGTTAGTATACTAATAGGTGTAAGAAACTAAAAACAACACGTTACAAATTGAAATGTGTGTCTAAGAAAAGTATGACACCCGTGATTATTTTGGATTATTCGTTCAGAGTCTGAAAGCTAATCTATTTATTAATAGGTGGACAAAAGTATGAACAACATAGAATACGTAAAGTAGTCAATTGTACACCGATGAATATAGTTATACTAAACGTAGAAACTCGTATAAACCCGTACAACGTAGCGCGTTTAAGAGCGTTATTTTTTCTTAAAATCAATTCATTTTTTTATCCACCTAATTTACCACCATTTAATTAAAAAATGATTCCTAATGTATATCCAATTTGACCCGAACATATGACTTTATATATTATTATTATTATTATTATTATTATTATTATTATTATTATTATTATTATTATTATTATTATTATTATTTATTATAAACGGAACTTGTATTAAACACCAGAACAAATTACAAGAAGTTAGAGGGAAGCCGAGATACTATCTGGGCCCCCACTCCCTTAGCAATTACAAAACTAATTCTAGTGAAAATATGAACTGCGGCACGCACTCCAGCATCCTGTGACATAGCGAATTTACGAATCCGCTGGAGCAGAGAAACAGCCTCTGTGTCGAGCTCGCCGAGAGAGGAGAAGGAGAAAGGAAGGAAACCATACCCAATGGCATGCAATTCTCAAATATTATTGTACCAATACGTTGCACTTAGACTCCATTTTAAAAATAGAATATAATATACGTCATACATTATTGAGATAAGATAATAAAAATATGAATAATAACAATTTTCTTGCGATAATATTTACTCAGTATATATTTTAGAAAATGAATAATATTTACATATTTGGAAACTAATTAAAAAATTGTTTTGTATACTTTTATTATTTTGAATAATCGATATACTTTTATATCAATATATTTTACATAATGAATAATCATTTACCAAATTTACTGGATTATACATTGTGAGATAAGAAGTTACCAAATTATTATTTTGATATTTTAAATCAAAAATTGAATTTTATAATTTTAGAGAGATTATTATTTAATAATTTCAATGTAAAATGTTTTTTTGTCAATTTAAATTAATATTTATCATATAAATAAAATATCAGTAATCTTTAATAATTATGGGAAAATCAATGGGAAGTGGCTTAACATAGGATCAATAGTAGTTTTGGAAACCAATGTATATCATTGAAAACCAAAACTACATTAATGCACAATTGAAAAAAATGATTAATGTGTGTTTCATTTTCTATGCAATTAGTATTAATGCATATACGTGGTTAAACTTAGACGTGATCGATATACTTTTATATCAATATATTTTACATAATGAATAATCATTTACCAAATTTACTGGACTATACATAGTGAGATAAGAAGTTACCAAATTATTATTTTGATATTTTAAATCAAAAATTGAATTTTATAATTTTAGACAGATTATTATTTAATAATTTCAATGTACAATGTTTTTTTGTCAATTTAAATTAATATTTATCATATAAATAAAAATATCAGTAATCTTTAATAATTATGGGAAAATCAATGGGAAGTGGCTTAACATAGAATCAATAGTAGTTTTGGAAACCAATGTATATCATTGAAAACCAAAACTACATTAATGCACAATTGGAAAAAATGATTAATGTGTGTTTCATTTTCTATGCAATTAATATTAATGCATATACGTGGTTAAACTTAGACGTGATCGATATACTTTTATATCAATATATTTTACATAATGAATAATCATTTACCAAATTTACTGGACTATACATAGTGAGATAAGAAGTTACCAAATTATTATTTTGATATTTTGAAGTTACACATTTTTATATGAAATGTTTTGAAGCAAAAAAAATATGGAGTAATTAATTTAGATTCGACGCAACGCATCAATTAATTTCAATATTTAAGTCTGTTAATAGTGATTTTGATACATTTGTTCATTATATTAATGAAAGAAAAAATTATGGGAAAATCAATTTATGGGGAGGGGAGAAAAGTCTAGGGAAAGGGGAAACATATTTATGGGAAGAATACTAATTTAAGGAGAGCCATTAAGGTTACTAAATTTTTTTCAGAAGGAGTGGGAAAATGGAAGGTTGGAGCATTAATTAGGGTAATAGTATCAATTATTTTCATTGGATGACATAATTTTAGAAAATAAAATATAGAGTACATGGAGAAAAAAAAAATTGTGCCCTCCCTCAACTAAAATCCTGCATCCGCCACTGGTTATACACAAAAAAATCTTGTACCAAATAAAATTAAAACGGTACCAACTTAAAAAATATTCTAATGCGATTAATTACTATGTCTCGAAAATCAAACACTAAATTTTTTCTTAACATACAAAAAAAACTACACGATTAAATAATTGTGAATTGTGTTTACCAACTAAATTCGGTGTCAAATTTTTTTTAAAAAAAAATTAAATATGCAATTAATTATTTCGTCTCGAAAATAAACAACCAATTACTTGTAGTCAACGACTAAGAAAATTCTGCAATACAATTAATTACTTGATATACAAAATCAAGCACAAAAATGCTATTTTGGTTTACCCCATTAACTATAAGAGTCAGTAGTACCTAATCCTGCAAAAACTTTCAAAAAAACATTACAATTTATTAGAAAAATATTTATATACTTTTCAAAATATAAAATTCAATCCAAAAATATTAGAACTGTTATATAACAAATTATAAATAAAATTCAATTCAAAAATAAATAAAATTATTTATAAATAATTTACCCAAAAATAAAACTCAATTTGAAAATACAAAATACGGAATATAAATTACAATTTATAAATATAAAAAATTAGAAAATATAATTGGAACTATTATATATTAATATACATGTTTAAAATTCAATCCAAAATATTATTTATATTAAACAAAAATGTTTATATTATTTAGGAATATATAAAATAGAAGATGTATATGTATATAAAATATAATATAATTCGAAATATATATAAATATAAATATAGTTATTTATTTATATATGATAATAAAAAATATTTAGAATAAATCCTCTTTCAGTTAAAAATCTTCTAATAAAAATTTATAACAAAAATATTTATATATTTTTCAAAATATAAAATTCAATCCAAAAATATTAAAACTATTAAATAATAATTTATAAATAAAATTCAATCCAGAGATAAATTAAATTATTTATAAATAATTCATCCGAAAATAAAATTCAATATGAAAATATAAAATACTGTATAAATTACAATTAATAAATATAAAAAATTAGAAAATATAATTAACAGTATTGTATATTAATATACATGTTCAAAATTCAATCCGAAATATTATTTATAATAAACAAATATATTCATATTATTTACGATTATATAAAATAAAAGATGTATATGTATATAAAATATAATATAATTCGAAATATATATAAATATAAATGTAGTTATTTATTTATATATGATAAACAAAAACATTTAGAATAAATCTCTTTCGGGTAAAAATCTTCTAATAAATATTTATTAGAAAAATATTTATATATTTTTCAAAATATGAAATTCAATTCGAAAATATTAGATTTATTTAATAATAATTTATAAATGAAATTCAATCTAATTAAATAAAATTATTTATAAATAATTTATCTGAAAATAAAATTCAAACCAAAAATACAAAATATTATAAATTTAAATTTATAAATCCACAAAATTAGAAAATATAATTAGAACTATTATATATTAATATAATTGTTCAAAATTCAATCCGAAATATTATTTATGTTAAACAAAAATATTTATATTATTTACGAATATATAAAATAAAAGGTGTATATGTATATAAAATATAATATAACTCAATATATATATATATATATATATATATATATATATATATATATATATATATATATATATATATATATATATATATATATATATATATATATATATATATATATATATATATATATATATATATATAGGCTGTTATGAGTCCTTCTCTATATATGAGTCCATGAGTCCTCATCTCATCCATTGGATGAGATGAGGATGGATGGACAAGATGCGTTGCATTAAAAAAAAAAGAAAAAAAAAAGAAGATTTACGTTCCTAAAATAGCTCCCAAGAATTTAGGAAACAATAACCCACTTTATCACGTTCATTCATCATTCATAACGCTCATTCATTCATTCAACCGTGAAAAAAAAATCCTTTTTTCATCACGTTCATCCATTCATTCAATCAATACTGTGGTCGAAAACGCGTTACAATGGATTCAATGACACCATCATCTTCTTCAACAGTTGATGGGCAATTGATCGAGTATAACAATGGTGAGTTTCAATATTTCTTTGACGTCAATTTTCATTGTTTCTATAACTTTCATGTTTGCGTTATTTTTTGACGTCAATTTGGATGTTGATATTGCTTTCATTGTTATTTCATTCATCATCGTTTCCTGTCAATGGTTAGTTGCTCTCTCGATCTTTACAGATTCCAGGGTTTTAATTATGTTTCTTATTTAGGTTTTGCATGATGTACAATTAGTAATACCGTTTTGTTCTGTATTAAGGAAGAAACGTCATTGAAGTAACATAACGTCTGAGTCACAATAACACTTAATTGTAATTACAGTAACACATTGAACGTTTGATCAACGCATTTTATATCGTATTTTATTGTCCCCCGACAACCGTTTTTGAGCTTTTCTTCTTCCATATTTATTTGATTATTGTCGATTTCTATTAGAAAGTCGATACTGTCGGTCCTCGTGCTATTTTGTAGGTTAAGTGCAATTTTGAGCATATTTTGGAGTAATAACCCGGATAGCCGAGACGAGGACGGAAGACAAGGAAGAAAACGAAAAGCCGAGAAGTAAAGGAATAACTCGATCAAGAGCTCAGCAGCATCCACTCGATCGAGTGGCGTAGAGTACTCGATCGAGTGCCATTTATCCAGACTTAATGTGAAGCTTTCACGCATCCACTCGATCGAGTGCACGCATGTACTCGATCGAGTGCCTTGCATTCAGGCCGCGGATTGGATTTCTCTTTTAATTAGAATTGGGCCTGTTTGTAAGTCCAACTGATTTCTTTTAAATCAGTTGGAAGAGGATTGTCAGACTACTTTTTCATTCTATCTTTTGGGAGACTTTACGTTACATTAGTTAGCATAGAAGCCACGTTCATTCCGTCCTTCTTAGCAAGATTCATCATACTCCGTTCTTCCTTTTTTTCAGATCTGAATTTGTTCGGTATCGCCACTTTAATTTTAATTTTAATTTCAATTTCAATTCCCTAGTTTTATAATTCTTGTCTTAATCTCTAGTTTAATTTCTGTCTGAATTCGTTCTTAATTTTCATAGTTATCTGATTTCAGTCTCGTATTTTAATTCAATTCACATTCATCATGTTTAATTGCAATTCATGTTTTGTTAGTTTATTTACGATCGTCATGAGTAGCTAATTTTTATCTAGGGTTTAAGGGGATCGATGGGTGTTAATTGGGTTATAGAAAATTGATCTGTCTCTGATCATATGAACTGTCTCCTGAATGTTGTTTTTAATTCTGATTGATTAATTACTGGCCAGGATTAATTAATTAGTATCACAATTAGGACTTTCCGCCGACCGGGTTAAGGACTAATTAGGTCACGACATTTGGGGTAGACTAGCTTAATTCTAGCGACCGCAGGTTAAGTTTAGTTCTATAGTCTGTAGTAGTACCGACCGGACCTACACCTTAGACAGTTCGATTAGTGACCTGTTAGTTGACTCCCTGACCCAATTGACATTCATTGTGAACCTGAGACCCTAGACCCTTTTTATTATTGATTTACCTTATAGCAATTAGTTATTAGTCCACTCAAACAAACCGGAAAATAGTGACCCGCAATCTTTAGTCTAGACCCTAGAGCAAGTAATTGAGTCCCGTCTCCTTGTGGTTCGACCCCTACTTCACTATCTACATTAGTTAGTGGACCTTAGGGTATCTTTGATTAGGGATACGACTACCCCTGTCAAATTTTGGCGCCGTTGCCGGGGAGACGGTGTTATTTATTTACTTGTTTTGTGTTTTAGTCTTTTGATTGCTTGTCTCGAGGAACTCCAGTTCCTTGAGACCGTTTCTCACATTTTTTTGTAGTTTCCTCGCATGCCCAGGTCCTCTCGAATTTCAGGCTACGTACCACCATTCGATCCTGAACCAGAGAGAACTCTCCGCAGGTCCAGGAAATTCTACAAGGAGATTGCTGAGACAGAACGATCAAATTCCGTGGAACATTCGGACGACGAGCATATATCCGAAGCACTGTCCTTTGAAGAGGATAATTCCACTACTGTTCCCGAGACACCGCTAGTCAAGATGCCTCCTAAACTTGCTAGCCATTCCGAGCCGGAGCAAAGTGCCCTACCGAAACCGTTGAAGAGACCCACTGCCACTACGGGTATGTTCGAGATTCGCCCCGCCTTTATTACATTGGTGGAGCGCAATCAATTCGGTGGAGGTCCTGATGAAGACCCGGCGAAGCACATGAAGCTCTTCACCGACTATTGCTCAACTATACCACTCCCCGCGGGAGTGACACAAGAAGAGGTGATGGAGATGCTATTCATGTTTTCCCTACGCGACAACGCGAGAGACTGGATCACGGATCTAGACAAAGAGACCGAGGGAATCACAGATTGGAACTCCTTGGCCTTAGCTTTTTACAAGCACTATTACACGCCGCAGAAGACCAACATGTTGAGGAGTCAGATTACTAACTTCCGACAGACATCTCACGAGAATATCTACGAGGCGTGGGTAAGGTTTAAAAAGCTAGTTAAGGAGTGCCCACATCACGGATTCGAGGTATGGTTTTTGTGCAATCAATTCTATAATGGTTTATATGACGATTGCCGAGCTACGCTCGATTCTGCAGCTAATGGCAGGTTCCAAAACAACGTCGATGATGATAAAGCATGGAAATTGATTGAAGACATGGCTACTCATCACTCACGTTGGGGAAATCCACGAGGTAATACCCAGGGAAATAGTGGTGACTCCGAGTCATCAAATGCCATAGTTAGCCACCTAGCCGCTTTACCTAAGCGGATTGACTCCATGGAGCTAGCTAGAACCCAAAACCACCACCAACAAGGCGGTATGTATCAAGTTAATGCAATGTCTGAGGTTGTTTGTGAGAGTTGTGGGGATGTGGGTCATTATACCCAAGAGTGTGTGAGAGTAGAAACGGCGAATGCATTTCAATCCATGAGACCACACCAACCCTACATGAACCAACCGGGCTATGACAAATCCTTGTTATCTTATAGGAGTCAAAACGTGCTTAACCCACCACCACCCGGCGGTAACAAAACCGTCCCATACGTAGCACCCCATAACCGACCCTCCCAAAGCCATAGCAATAACCGTCAACAATTCCAAGGAGGGCAACAAAATTGGGGTAACCAACAAGGGTGGGGTAACCAACAACAAGGGTGGGGTAACCAACCACAGTGGGGTAATAACCAACCTTGGGGTAACCAACAAGGGTGGGGGAACCAACAACAATTCCAACCGATCCCACAAAACCAAAACCAAGCTCAAGCTCCAACCAACACCGAGTTTGCAGAGATTAAAGCATTGTTGATGCAAGGTATCCAAAGTCATAACAAGCTAGAGACTCAGGTCAACCAGATACTTGCCCATAACAAGATGCTAGATACCCAAGTAGCACAACTTGCCGCCCAAAAGCAAGCTAGGCCACCGGGTACTTAACCTCCTCAAGGCGAACAATCACACGAGCAAGCCAATGCGATCACATTGAGAAGCGGAACCCATTATGACGGTCCGAAGATGCCCGAGGAGTATGTAGTGGTTGATGAGACCGAGTTGGAGAAGCAAGAGCTAGCCGAGGAAGTGTTGAGTAGGCCACGAATTGAGGCTACTCGACCGAGTAACAACACCCCACTCGGTCGAGTAGACCCCAAAAAACCTGGCAGAGAGCAGTCCCGTAGTCAACTCGACCGAGTCACTCCTGACTCGATCGAGTTGGAACTCACTCGACCGAGTGGTATCAGCCCACTCGATCGAGTAGTACCTCCAAAAAGAGTCAGTAGCTCCCCAGTGATGCCACTCGATCGAGTGCCTTCAGGTGACTCGACCGAGTGTGATGATACTCGACCGAGTCAGCCTGAACTCGATCGAGTGGAAAGCGTAACGCCTAATTCTGCTACTTTTCATTCCCAGGTTGCAATCAAGGATGCTAATTCGTCTCAAGCGTCCCCGTCTCAAGCAAAGGAGCCTGCAATTCCGATCATACTTCCATTTTCCCACCGACAGCGTAAGACAAAGCTCGATCAACAGTTCGGTAAGTTTATGGAAGTCGTTAAGAATCTGCAGGTAAGTGTTCCTTTTACTGATTTGATCACTCAAGTTCCTGCTTACGCGAAGTTTATGAAAGAAATACTAACTCGTAAGCGGTCTTTTAGTGAAACTGAGACAGTTGCTTTCACAGAGGAATGCAGCGCGTTACTACAGAGTCGTACTCCGCCAAAGCTCAAGGATCCAGGGAGTTTTTCTATCCCTTGTACTATAGGGAAGTTAGCTATCGATAAGGCCCTGTGTGATTTAGGAGCTAGCGTCAGCGTCATGCCGTATTCTATTTGTCAGAAATTGAATATGGGTGTTTTGAAATGTACTAATATGACTCTGCAGATGGCTGATCGATCGGTAAAATATCCTTTAGGTGTCTTAGAGGATGTTCCGGTCCGAGTAGGGAAATTCTTTATTCCCGTAGACTTTGTTGTCTTAGACATGGCTGAGGATGCCATAATACCCATTATCCTCGGTCGCCCTTTCCTACACACGGCGGGGGCGATCATCGATGTCAAGAATGGGAAGCTCACACTCTCCGTAGGAGATGACACCATGACTTTTAGTCTCGATCAAGCTCTTACGAAGCCCATGATAGAAGAGTCTTGCTATAGCATAGATGTCATTGATTTAGAAATAGAAAATTATATTGACGACTATCTTGGCAGGGACCCTTTGGAAAAATTGCTTACATCCGGCGATGCTGATGCCGAGAAAAGATCATGGAGCGCGGAAGTGGATGAGCTGGAACGAATGCTGAACGGAAAGGAGGGCACTATCGAGAAGGTATACAGTCTCGGCACCCCTAAAAAGGAGGTCGAGGTAAGTAAACCTGAACTAAAACCCCTCCCCTCTAATTTGAAATATGCATTTCTAGATGATAAGGGTCTAAACCCCGTAATTGTCAACGCTGCACTCACAGATAGCCAACTTTCGGAGTTGTTAGTCATCTTACGACGACATAAGAAGGCTATTGGGTACAGTATTGATGACCTACGGGGTATTAGTCCCGAGTTTTGCATGCATCGCATTTACTTAGAGGGAGACCATAGACCATCCATTCAGGGACAACGTAGGTTGAACCCGAACATGCAGGATGTGGTTAGGAAGGAGGTTATGAAACTCCTAGATGCCGGCATCATCTACCCCATTTCCGACTCTAAATGGGTCAGTCCAGTCCAAGTGGTCCCTAAGAAGGGTGGGACCACGGTTATCACGAACGAGAGGAATGAACTTATTCCTACTCGATTAGTGACTGGATGGAGGATGTGCATTGACTATCGTAAGCTGAACGTAGCTACGAGGAAAGACCATTTCCCCCTCCCCTTCATTGACCAGATGCTAGAGCGTCTTGCTTGCCATAAGTACTTCTGCTACTTAGATGGCTACTCGGGATTTTTCCAAATCCCAATTCACCCAGACGACCAGGAGAAAACAACTTTCACCTGTCCCTACGGCACCTTCGCATACCGAAGGATGCCTTTTGGCCTTTGTAATGCCCCGGCCACTTTCCAACGTTGTATGATGTCCATATTTTCGGACCTTATCGAGTCTGTCATGGAAGTCTTCATGGATGATTTCAGTGTATATGGCACTGATTATGATGCATGCTTACTTAATCTTACACGAGTCTTGCAACGTTGTGAGGAGACCAATTTGGTCTTAAACTGGGAGAAATGTCACTTCATGGTGACCGAGGGAGTCGTTTTGGGTCATTTAGTGTCCGAACGCGGCATCCAAGTGGATAAAGCGAAGGTCGAGGTGATTGAGCAATTACCATACCCCGTTAATGTTAAGGGTGTGCGGAGTTTTCTTGGTCACGCGGGTTTTTACCGCCGTTTCATCCAAGATTTCTCCAAGATTGCCAAACCCTTGACTCAGCTGCTCCTCAAGGATGCCCCGTTCGTTTTTACTGACGAGTGTGCTCGAGCTTTTGACAGGATTAAGCAGGCTCTCGTTTCCGCACCTATTATCCGAGCTCCCGATTGGGATTTGCCTTTCGAGGTTATGTGCGATGCTAGCGATTATGCTGTAGGAGCCGTGCTCGGGCAAAGGAAAGACAAGGCTTTACATGCGATCTACTATGCTAGTCGGACGTTAGATATGGCGCAAATCAATTATGCTACCACGGAAAAGGAGTTATTGGCCATCATCTATGCTCTAGACAAGTTTCGGGCCTATCTCATTGGCTCGAAGGTGATAGTATATACAGATCATGCGGCCTTGAAGTACCTTCTAGCGAAGAAGGAGGCCAAACCGAGACTTATTAGATGGATCCTATTACTGCAGGAGTTTGACTTAGAGATCCGTGATAAGTCCGGGGCCGAGAATGTCGTAGCCAATCACCTATCTCGGCTAAGATATGATGGTGGGGATCTCGCTCCAATTGACGATTCATTCCCCGACGACCATTTGCTCGCTATTACCATGGACACTCCATGGTTTGCTGATTATGCCAACTTCCTAGTTGGAGGTACTCTACCTCCCGACCTTCAGTATCAGCAGAAGAAGCGATTTCTACATGATGTGAAGAGGTATTTCTGGGACGACCCGTATCTCTTCCGAGAATGTGCAGATGGTTTATTTAGGAGATGTATTCCCGAGAGTGAGGTACATTCTATCCTCACTAGATGCCATTCCTCTCCTTATGGTGGACATCATGGTCCTTCGAAGACCTTCGCAAAGGTAATGCAATCGGGTTTTTATTGGCCCACTATTCTCAAGGATGCCACCACCTTTATCCGTTCTTGCGACGCATGCCAACGAACGGGAAATATTTCTCGGCGACACGAAATGCCTCAAACCGGGATTCTTGAAGTAGAACTATTTGATGTTTGGGGTATAGACTATCAAGGGCCGTTCCCTTCTTCTTATGGGAATCGGTATATTTTGGTCGCCGTAGATTATGTTTCTAAGTGGGTGGAAGCCATCGCTTCACCTACTAACGATGCTAACGTGGTGATCCGGCTCTTTAAGAAGACAATATTCCCGCGTTTTGGGGTCCCACGGGCTATTATTAGTGATGGCGGTTCACATTTTCATGAACGCCAACTCACTAAGCTACTGAAGAAATACGGTGTTCACCACCGTACCGGGCTAGCTTACCATCCACAAACTAGTGGACAAGTCGAGATCTCGAACCGTGAGATCAAGTCTATTCTCGAGAAGGTTGTCCATACTTCGAGGAAAGATTGGAGTTCGAAGCTCGACGATTCTCTTTGGGCTTACCGGACCGCATTCAAGACTCCTATCGGGACATCCCCGTATAGGCTTGTTTATGGCAAGGCTTGCCATCTACCCGTCGAGCTCGAGTTTAAGGCTATGTGGGCCTTAAAGGAGCTCAATCTCGATCCGAAGCTAGCCGGAGAGAAGCGCCTCATGCAATTGAACGAATTAGATGAATTCCGTCTCCATGCTTATGATAACGCGAGAATTTATAAGGAGCGGACCAAAAGATGGCATGATAAGCGCATTATCCCCCGAGAGTTCCATGTCGGCGATAAGGTACTTTTATTCAATTCCCGACTTCGACTCTTTCCCGGGAAACTTAAATCCCGATGGTCTGGACCGTTCACGGTCACTGAAGTGAATAAATTCGGGTCGGTTACACTCACTACCGACAAAGGCGAAATATTCAAGGTGAACGGTCAACGCCTCAAGCTCTATCACGAAGGTGTGTACGTCGGTGTTGTAGAGGCCATGGACCTCAACGACACTCTCGATTCCACCTAATCAAATTGAGGTAAACCGGTCGAGCGGGACCGTAAAAACCAGCGCTAACCGGGAGGCAACCCGGCACCACTTGTATAAATTTGTAATTTCCCCTTCCGCATTTTTTTTTATTTTTATTTTTTATTTTTTTAGCTTGGTAGCTCTAATTGGGAGTTAGTATTATTTATCGAGTGAGGACGAGGGAATTTTACGATTTAATTGATTTAATTTCAGGATTTTGAAGCAATTTAAAGGAAAAAAAAAGAGAAGTAGCAGGTGCAAGGGCTAACTCGACCGAGTGACCCATGCACTCGGTCGAGTGCCCTGACGGAGTAGCTACTGCCAACTTTTCAAGGGCTAACTCGACCGAGTGGCCCATGCACTCGGTCGAGTGCCCCTGAACCGGGTCCAGCTTCGTCTTTTTCGTCCTCCTTTATTTGGTTCTTACTTTTTTTTTAAATCAGTTTTCTCATCTAAACATCCCCTCCCCCTCACATTACCTAAGAACCCTAACCCCCAATTCACCCAAATCACTCTAATTTCATCAATTCCTCACCAAATCTCGCGATTTTTGCTTCTAAATTGCAATTGGGAGTGTTTCTTTGTGTTTCTTGGTGTCGATTTCTGAAATTTTCGTCCTTTTCTTCCCTATTTTCGTCCAAACCGTCACCCTTGAGGTATACTACGAGATTTTTGATTTCCTTGCTTCTTTTCTTGATTTTATAGCTTAATTTCATCCTTAGTTATATACTAATCCCATTGCATGCTTGATTTTGTGTTGATTTCACCACTTTGTGCTCAAAATTCGATTTTTGTGTATAGGGTCTGATTTTGGCCGAGATAATGTGTTTTTTGTGGGATTTTTGTATAATTTTGCTTTGTTATTATGCTATAGTCATGGCAGGAAGAAGGAATCCGCCCCGAAACAACAACAGAAACAGGAACGCAAGGCAGCCGACTGTTCAGCCTGTGCCAGGCTATGAAGAAATTGTTTGCAGGGACGAGGCCCAGAGAGCTCGTTTAGTTACCTTGATACCCAGGGCGATGGAGGCTACCCGGTGCTGCTCATCACAGTTCGCAATCGAGCTCGGGTTGAACGAGCAATTATCACATCTCTTGTCCATGACCGGATTCGGTGGCTTATGGACACTACGCGAGTTATCTTACCGAGTACTCACTTTAGAGTTTTTAAGTTCATTTGAATTTGATAGAGAGGAGAACATGATTAACTTTCGGTTGAACAATGAGGAGCAATCAATCTACCTTAGTAACTTGTCCGAGTGTCTAAGGCTTACCTCTGACCAGGCCGATGACATACTAGACATACCCGAGAGCTCGAGAGCACCTTCCTACTTTAGGTTATTTTCGGGTCGTAGTGCACTTGTCACCGCTATGGCGCTCAACGCCATCCCACACCCTACTATCCGCCTCTTCTTGCGGATTTTGAGTCATGTGGTTTTTCCACGCTCCGACATGAGTAAACTTCACTCATTGGAGGTGTTGATTCTAGGACACTACCTAAACCCCTTTAGGCGATCCCTGAAGGCGTTTAGTGCACCGGGTATGATCTGTATCGGAATCGAGCGCCAGATCAGGGGGTCTGGACCGATTGGTTGTGGAGCCATTGTCACCGCGCTAGCGAAGCGCTATATTACGGGTTTTGGGGATACAGTCACTTTTCAGAGCCTTACCGACCGCGTCCCGTTGCTAGACCGCAACTATCTCTTCTCCACTTTGAAGTGGGTTCGGGGCAATCCACCGGAATTTTTGTGGCGCGTCCGGGATAAGGTTTGGATGAAGCTCCCGGTTGTCGAAGGGACGATCCTACCCCCACTACTTGCCTTGCCACCCACCCCCGAGGGTGATCCCACACCCGACCCACTGCGCTACCTCATTCCCGAGGCGCTATTCATCGACGAGGGTGGTGCTCAACCCCCTCGACGTAGGGTTCGTGTAGAGACCGTACCCGATGAGACCGAGCCCCCCAGGGCCGTACACACACACACACCGACCTTCCCATTCCAGACTCCGGGTGCCGAGTTTCCGCACCCGTACCCGTTTATGTATGATCCAGTTTATGAGCACCAGAGACGGGTACACGAGGGGATTAACCAGAGCATCGTCAACTGCGAGATCCACGAGTACTTGCTTACTCAAGGCATCTCGGCACCTCAGCACCCGTCCTACTGGAGAGGTCCGGGTGACACCAGTGGTATATTCCACGACTACGGGGTTGATCCAGCTGCTTGGGGTCCGGACTACGGGCACACCTACGGCGGCCTAGGAGCACAGTGGCTGAGAGGCTTGCGACAGTCGGGTCAGCAGGGTGGTGCTAGCGGCTCAGGCCAGGGCGATTCTGGAGCCGGTCCATCTGGGACCGGTGGAGGCGACGATATGGCTGATTAGCCGGTTTGGGGGAGCTACCATTGTATATACGGTACTTTCTTTCCTTTTTATTTTTGTTTTTATTGCTTTCTTAGATTTTTTTTCTTCCCCTTAGGTCGAGTTGTCCTTAGGATTGGCTGTGGATTTGTTTGTCATATATGCTGTAGAGTCACATTGAGGACACTGTGACATTTAGGTTTGGGGGAGAATTTGTGTGTTTTTTGTGTGCTTTTATTTTTTGTTGTGTGCTTTCAAAAATTTAAAAAAAAAAAATCCAAAAAAAAAAAATTTGAAAAATCAGAAAAATACAAAAAGATTTTATTTTTGTGTGCTTCGTGTCTGTCTTGTGTCCGGTGTGAAACTTGCAAAACGGCGATGATGACATTGCATTTTACATGACTTCTCCTAATTGATAGCTAAATTCGTACCTGAATGCATGTAATATTTGAGATGAGATGACTTTGATATGATTGCCTATTGGACCGTTAACTGCCAAATGAGTAAATTTGACCATTTTGTTGGCAAACCACAAAAATTCTGAGGATTTAGAGCTTCCTAGGCCAGTAACATCTATAACTGGTCTCATTTATATTTAGGAATTGAGTGGTTTTTCCTTATGGAATGTGTACATCAATTTGCATAAATATGACGTCCGTCTCTTGACATTGAATGCGTGTTTGGTTTGAGGAGGAGGTACATGAGGAAAGGCATTTCTGTTTTTGACGAGCTTCACATAGCCAAAATGACCCATTTTTACTACCCTGTAGATTTAGGTTATTTTTTCTCTGTTTAGCCCGTTTCAGCTGTTGTAAGCCAGTTTTCATGATATTTATATCATTTAGCTACAACCCAGAACAGCCTACCTTACCAGGACAGTCGCAGTGAACTTAATTGGGAACTATTTCACTAAGCGGTCATAATTTGGATTTTTACATCGTTTGGATCTTAGTGGATGATACTGTTATGTGACTTTGTATTCGCCTTCCCCTTGTCTGAATTGAGAAAAATATGGAAGCATGAAAAAGAAGAAAAAGAAAGAAAATGGAATTGAAAAAAAAAAAAAATTGCTTCTTGTAATTTTCGGGGAACGGTGGATAAGTTATAACTAGAATTGAACTGTAATTTAGAGGATGACAGAATTTCCTCTTATGCTCTTTTGAGTTGTTATTTCTAGCTAGTGGAAGGAATTTATAGATGAGGTTTTTGGATGGATAGTTTTTATTGTGTAGCTGCGACTACTGGTCTTAGCCCCACATTTCCATACGTGCTTTAGGCACAATCCATTTTATTCCCTCACATATAAGCCACCCTTTGTAAGTCCTTGGCATGTACTATGGTCCTGATTGGTGGAACACGTGTTTAATTGGGGAGATTGATTTCATATTCGATTGCATGCATATTTCATAAGTCGAGTGAGTGTCTTTATTCTTTCCTATCTTCACATATATACTTACCCGTACTTATGAGTGTCGAGCGACAACCGAAAGGAAGTCCGACATTATTGGTCTCGCAAGATTGAAAATTTGGCAGGCAATTGTTTGATTATGGCATGATTATTGATCTCGTTGCATTCTTGAGCATTACGTGTTTTCTCGTCGGTCTTAGTTGATTTTAGGAGAATGATTGTAATTCAGCTCTGAGTCGTGTTTCACATCACTTGTCCTCATTTGTATATATTTTAGTTGTTTGCTTGAGAACAAGCAAAGGTTTGGTTTGGGGGAGTTTGATCAACGCATTTTATATCGTATTTTATTGTCCCCCGACAACCGTTTTTGAGCTTTTCTTCTTCCATATTTATTTGATTAATGTCGATTTCTATTAGAAAGTCGATACTGTCGGTCCTCGTGCTATTTTGTAGGTTAAGTGCAATTTTGAGCATATTTTGGAGTAATAACCCGGATAGCCGAGACGAGGACGGAAGACAAGGAAGAAAACGAAAAGCCGAGAAGTAAAGGAATAACTCGATCAAGAGCTCAGCAGCATCCACTCGATCGAGTGGCGTAGAGTACTCGATCGAGTGCCATTTATCCAGACTTAATGTGAAGCTTTCACGCATCCACTCGATCGAGTGCACGCATGTACTCGATCGAGTGCCTTGCATTCAGGCCGCGGATTGGATTTCTCTTTTAATTAGAATTGGGCCTGTTTGTAAGTCCAACTGATTTCTTTTAAATCAGTTGGAAGAGGATTGTCAGACTACTTTTTCATTCTATCTTTTGGGAGACTTTACGTTACATTAGTTAGCATAGAAGCCACGTTCATTCCGTCCTTCTTAGCAAGATTCATCATACTCCGTTCTTCCTTTTTTCCAGATCTGAATTTGTTCGGTATCGCCACTTTAATTTTAATTTTAATTTCAATTTCAATTCCCTAGTTTTATAATTCTTGTCTTAATCTCTAGTTTAATTTCTGTCTGAATTCGTTCTTAATTTTCATAGTTATCTGATTTCAGTCTCGTATTTTAATTCAATTCACATTCATCATGTTTAATTGCAATTCATGTTTTGTTAGTTTATTTACGATCGTCATGAGTAGCTAATTTTTATCTAGGGTTTAAGGGGATCGATGGGTGTTAATTGGGTTATAGAAAATTGACCTGTCTCTGATCATATGAACTGTCTCCTGAATGTTGTTTTTAATTCTGATTGATTAATTACTGGCCAGGATTAATTAATTAGTATCACAATTAGGACTTTCCGCCGACCGGGTTAAGGACTAATTAGGTCACGACATTTTGGGTAGACTAGCTTAATTCTAGCGACCGCAGGTTAAGTTTAGTTCTATAGTCTGTAGTAGTACCGACCGGACCTACACCTTAGACAGTTCGATTAGTGACCTGTTAGTTGACTCCCTGACCCAATTGACATTCATTGTGAACCTGAGACCCTAGACCCTTTTTATTATTGATTTACCTTATAGCAATTAGTTATTAGTCCACTCAAACAAACCGGAAAATAGTGACCCGCAATCTTTAGTCTAGACCCTAGAGCAAGTAATTGAGTCCCGTCTCCTTGTGGTTCGACCCCTACTTCACTATCTACATTAGTTAGTGGACCTTAGGGTATCTTTGATTAGGGATACGACTACCCCTGTCAACGTTTAGAAAAAGGATTTTGATGATGATGTTAAAGTAACGTACTGTATTAGTTAGAGTAACAAGACTTGTCAATTGAAGTAATACATTGGTTTCATAGATGTAACGTTGTTTTTATTTTTTTGCAGGTGGCATTGGCAAAGAGCACAAGGTGATATTTTATTCATTTGATTAATCATGGATTAATAACAGTGGTTCATCGCTCTTGTTTTAGCATAGATTCTAGATTTAGCGTATGCTTCATTGATACTACCGTTTTGTTTTGTATTAACGTAGAAAAGTCATTGAAGTAACATACAATCTGAGTTACAGTAACACTTAATTGCAATTACAGTAACACACTGGACGCTTAGAATAATGGTTTTGATGATGATGTTAAAGTAACATACTGTATTCGTTACAGTAACACAACATATGAATTGATGTAACACACATGTCCCATGTAACGTTGTTTAATTTTGTGCAGGTGGCATTTGCCAAGAATCGAATGCACAGGAATGGTGCAGAGATGTTGGTGAGGCTTTCACTCCGTACATGAAGCAAGTATTCGGAACAATCGAAGAGGCGGTGGAGTTTTATAAAATCTACGTTTATTGGCACTGTTATTGTGTTTCAGTAGACGCAAAAGCACATGCACGAATGGTGTAGAGATGTGAGTGAGCGTTTCCTCCATATATAGGGCAGATCTTCAAGGATGTGGATGAGACAGTAAACTTCTATAAAATTTGCGAATTGGCTTGTGGATTTGATGTGAGAAGGTTCACAACAAAAAGATGGCGCGGTGGTTTGATTAAATCAAAGTTTCTGATGATGATAATGAAAAAGAGGACGAGGAGGTTGAAGAAGAATCAGAATTTTAAGTAGGACAGTATATTGTTAGAGTAACATACATTATTCGTTAGATTAACATACTTAATGCGTTACAATAACACAGATTATGAGTAATAGATGTGAAACATTGGAATTGTAATGAAGTTGATTTAGTTGGAACTCTTGTACCAATTTTTGTTTTGGAATATCCTTAATAAAAAACAAATATTATTCTTTTGGTTAATTGGAACGACTCATGTGTATGCAAGAGACTATTATATGCAACGGAATAGATTTTACGAGTTAGAGTAACACACTTCATGAATTACAGTAACACATTGTATGAGTCAAAGTAACACAATCTATGAGTCAAAATAAACAGCGTCAAAACGGAGAGTAAATTATGCGGGAGGATTTGTGAACTGGAAAAAATTCATTTTGAAGAAATGTGTTGTGTGAGAGAAAGAAGATCAGTGAAAAAAAAATTAATAGGAGAGAAGATTTGAGTACATAATTAGAGAGGAGAGAGAGAAAATAAAATATTTGCAAAGATTTTGTCAGTTATTTCCTTAATTGACAAAACAAATCCTAACCATTCATCTATCTCTAGTTTAAGGGTGGAGATGAGGACTCACGGACTCAATTATGATGAGTGGACTCACTTGATCTCTAAGGCTCTTATGAGTCCCTTACTCTTTGTGAGTCCCTAAGTCCTCATCCCATCCATTGGATGGGATGAGGATGGATGGACAAGATGCATCCAATTAAAAAAAAAAAAAAGGAAAGATTTACGTTCCTAAAATAACTCACAAGAATTTAGGAAACAAATAACTTCCTATCATTCACGTTCATTTTCATTCACGTTCATTTCCATTCCACGTTCATTCACACCTAAAAAAAAACTCCTTTCTTCATTCACGCTAATTCATCGATTTTGATCTCGAAATTCTGCTACAATGGATTCAATGACCGCATCATCGTCTTCAACGATTGATAAGCAACTAATCGAGTATAACAATGGTGAGTTTCAGTGTTTCATTCACGTTTTTATTCGTTTTTTCTTCATGGATTTCAATAGTCATATTGCTTTTAATTTGCGTTTTCATATCAATGTTTTATCGCGTCAAATTGCGTTTTTTTTACGTCGATCTTCATGTTTATAGTGCTTTCATTGTCATTTCGTATCAATTTGCGTCTTTTTGATGTCATTGCGTTTTGATATCACAGTTTCGTATCAATGGTATTTTGATATCTCGATCTCTATAGATTACAGGTCTTTATGGTTTTTATCAAGATTTTCCCTGATATCCATTGATACTACTTTTTTGATATCAATTAATGCAGATTCGTCGTTGAAGTAACATGCCTTCTGAATTAAAGTAACACTTAATTGCAATTACAGTAACACAAATGAACGTTCAGGAAAAGGGTTTTGATGATATGCTACAGTAACGTATTGTACACGTTAGGGTAACACCACTTATGAATCACAGTAACACATTATTTGCATTGATGTAACACTGTTTGATTTTGTGCAGGTAGTTGCGCCAGAGATGCGAACGCACAAGACAACACTGGAAAAGATTTTTGGCACTGATGTTGAAGTAACTTGCTTTACGAGTTAGAGTAACACAACTTATGAGTTAAAGTAACACATATGTTCCATGAGCGTAACGTTGTTTATTTTTTTGCAGTAGCATTAGCAAAGAAGCGAATGCACAAGAATGGTGCAGAGATGTGGGTGAGACATTCACTCTGTATATGGGGCAAGTATTCGGAACAATCGACGAGGCGGTGGAATTCTATAAAATCTACGCGTTGGCTTGCGGATTCGAAGTTTTTTTTTGTGGGTTTACAAGAATAACTGATTTTTTACATATTTTTTACACATAGTGATGTGCAACGTTGCAGTTAACTCTATATTTATTTAATACATGTGTTGTTGGTTAGAGTAACATCTCAGATGTATTGGAGTAACACCATTCGTTCCTTAAAGTAACAGATATATATATATAATGCATAAAAGTAACTGAGGATATTAGTGTTGTTTACCATTCATTCTTAAATTAACCACAACCATTCCTTATAGTAACATGATTTGTTCGTTAAAGTAACAGCTACACTGCGTTAGAGTAACACGTTTTTTTTGCTAGGGTAATAACCCCAATCCCTGATGATGAAACCAACTTTGTAATGCGGGTTAACAACCTTCTTTCTTAGGTTAGAACTATTCATTACCAAAGTAAAAACATTCGTTCCTTGAAGTAACGTATATAATGCGTCAGAGTAACTGATGAAAAGAGCGTTGTTTAACCACCATTATGAAAATACCATCATTCATCACTTAGAGTAACATCATTTATTCGTTAAAGTAACATCTACAATGTGTCGCTGTAACACACTGATTATGAGACCAGATTTGTATCGTAGGTTAACATCATACACTCTCATAGTAACACCAGTCGTTCCTTAGAGTAACAGAAACACTTAGTCAGTGTAACAGAATTTAACAGCGTTATTCCATTAGTGATAATCAAAATACCAATTGATATAAAAGTATCAAAAGGATACAAAGCAATATTCGTAATTAGAGAAAAGATAGACATAATTCATTAGAGACATTATTTTTTTCGACCCTTTGTTGGCTTGCTCTTGGGACCGTCGATGATTTTTTGCCTCGCTTCCACATACTTGTCAACGTTATCCATCAACCATCGAAATCCATGTCACGCAAAATCAATGTTATGCAAATTCTGAATTGCAGAATAACAGATGAATAGTTAATTGAATCGAATTCAATGTAAGTCGTATACCCAGATGACAATATGCAATCACTAATTAGCACACAAAAAGGTTAAAACTCTGAAAATTTCGTAAACCCTAATCATAGAAATATGATCGAAGCGTTCCTTGAGTATAGTTGAAGGGATTGAAATGAATATGACTGCAAAAATTTTTGAATTTCGAAGCTTGTGAGGAAGAAATTTCGAAGCTTATGAAGATGACGATTGTTGAATATATGAAGATTGAAAATTATGAAAAGAAAATAATTATGAAGATGAATGATGAAAGGTTGTACGTTATGTGTATGAGAAGAGAGAGAGGAAGATTTAGTAGAGAGAATTAAGGGAAGAGAGAGATTTCATATATTTTTACCATATATGTCAGTTACTTCTTTTATTACCCAAATCAATCACCACCATCCATCTCCCTCTAAATCAATGGTTGTGATTAGGACTTACGGACTCAAAACTGAAAAGAGGACTCACTTGATCTTTACTATATATATATATATATATATATATATATATATATATATATATATATATATCGCCTAAAAATAATTAAACAAATAGCTATAAAAAAAATGAATTGACTTTAATTCCTAAAATACCTCTACGAAATTCATTGTATAATCCTCATTCATCATCACCTGGAAAAAAAAAATATCATAACTTAAAAATTAACATCAGGGTCGATTATTATACACATTAAAAATCGAAAATACAAATTCACTGAATTAGTTTTTTTGTCATTGAATCTCAAAAATTGATCTCGATTGAATTTAAAAATAAAACAAATCGATACATGAAATCAACTAAATCAAAAATCGAAAAATTAGCAGGATGATTCAATCTTTCAATTTCCCTAATATTTTGGCTTTCTTCTGCCTGAAAATTCACCAATCAATTTAAAAAACAAAATCAGATTTCTGAAACCTCAATTGGCAATAATATTAATAAATCAGAAAAACGAAACCCATATATATCTAAATATGCAAATTAAAACAGATGTTTTTTTTCCTTCAGATTTTACGATTTGAATTCAGATTGCAATGCCTAGAATCTTATTTATAGTATGAACTGATGTGATTGAAAAATTGGAAAAAGTGGGATAATGGATTATTAATTAGAGGGATAGTTGGGAAGAGGAGAATAAGTGATGAAGAATCGGATTTTCGAGGAGGTTGAATTGGTGATGCATTTTCGAGGAGGATGAATTGAATGATCAATTGACAAAGGTGAAGAGGAATTGACCGGATTTCGAGGTGTATTTGATCAATTGATTGATCAATTAATGAGGAAGTGGAAAGATGAAGAGGCGCACTGATGAGGATCAGTTAACCACAATTATGAAAGGTAGTATATGTTTTTTGTACTATTTTCTCATAGTCAGCGAAGTGGCCCAGTGGTGTGGTAAGTTGGGATTTGCCTCAGAGGTCGCGGGTTCGAACCCTGTCATGGCTTATTTCAAAATGGGAGCTTCACATTGTCTTAAAATAACTTAATTAAGTTCATGCATACTCTGCTTTAATTAGAATCTACCTCTATAAAATATTTGGCTTCTCGAATTAGATTAACTTTTAGATGGACACGTCATTTTTCTGACTCATAATTACCCACTCGTATTTTGTTTTCACATCTTATACCTTTGTTAATTTTAACATATAAAATTACAAAAAAGTAAGCCGTGCTGAATAAAGGTAGTTTTGACCCGTGCAAATTGCACAGATGACTATAAAAAAATAAATAAAGTGACGGACAAAAAAAATTGTTTGAACAAAATTTTTATCATAACATTATAAAAACAAAATAGTTACTTGTTAATAGTTATATTCCAAATAATTTATAAAGTTATTTCAAGTCATGTGTAATTTATAAAAAAAATAAATTGAAAAAGTAATTTTACAAAAGAATATTTTAAAAGAGCTCAATTGTTAATTTAAGATAATGATAATATTCATACTAATTATATCGAATATGATTGAATATTACAAAATATGATTTAATAATAGTACAAAATATATTTTTACAATTCACGAAGTAACAAAATGAGGTGGCGAATCTATTTTTCACCCGTATTATGGCCTTAACTCAAACCGTATAAAAATATAACTCGACTCGTAAATGACTTGACCCCTATTTTAACTCGACCTATATAATCGAATTCTGTAACCATCTCGCCTGACTCGTGTGACATGATATGAAAAACAGAAATATTTATGTGAAAATAATAATTAACGAAACAAAAAAGATTCAATTTTCACACTAATAATTATGATCCAACAAAACAAAACGACTCATTTTCTCTTCATAACCACTCGATAATTCAACGAAACAAAAAGGATTCAATTTTCACACTAATCGCTACTATAATTCAACAAAACAAAACCACTCATTTTCTTTTCATAATCACTATATATAAGTTCACCGAAACAAAAAAATTCAATTTTGACACTAATCGCTGTAATTCAACGAAACAAAAATATTCAATTTTTACCCTAATCACTATCACTCAACAAAACAAACCGATTTCATTCATTTCCTCACTTATCACTATAAATCGACTAATGAAAACGATTATTCATCTCACCAATCAATATTCACTATAATAAAACGGAAAGAAAAAAAAATCAACAATTGCATGAAATCAAATCGAATAAAATGACAAACCTAAGGGTATCGGACAATGCAGCAGCACATTTCGCCGAGGAAGAAGCACGAACATCGACAGCTGAAATCGACAATTGCTTTTAAAACTACAAATCAATCACACAACAAAAATTCATCAAAATAACACCAAAAAAATCGATACAACAAAAATTTCCACAATTCAACAATCACACACAACAACCATCCACAGTAAAACATTCTCCACCAAACAATCAATCAAACACACCAAAATCAACACAGTTCAGCAAGCAATCACCATGGAAAACAGAAACTTGCGCTCGAAAAAGACAGTGGAACGCCATTAGGCGGTTTGATATTACGGATTAAAAAAATAAGAAAGCAAAACTATAAAATCTGGAATAAAGAGAAGTAAATCAGAAAAGGATGTAGAGCATATAGTATGATGTACAACCGTTTTTTTTGTTTAAGAGGATGTACAGAAGTTAATTTGTACCGAAGAAGTGGGGATGATAAGAAACTGCTGAGGAAGTTATTGCCGGCAGTTTTATTTTTATTTTTATTTAATTTTTTTTTTGTTGAAGAAGTGGGGATGGCAGTTTTAGTGATAGGAGTTACTTTTTTTTTTTTTTTTTTTTTTAAATTTGCCACGCCACCTCATCGCCATGTCATTGCTACATCATCGCCTAGTTGGCTGCCTACGTGGGTGAATGTGGTGCTTCCATTTTCTTTGGCTTTAATATATAAAAAACGGAGTATATTTTATTTACAGTACAACATTTTATATAAGTACTTTGTTTTATTAATTTGATATCCAATGGGTAACAATCTCATACCCAAGGAATGAGAAACCATATCTCATGGGTTTGAGGTACGGGTATGAAAACAAGTTTTTGCAAACAAATTCAAGATATGAGGTTAGCTCATTCCAAACCCATACATTACCCAAATGTTGATTAACCAAACGCCCCATAATGTAATTGTTATATATATGCACTTATAAGAGTATCTGATATAGTAAAATAATTGTGTATGTATATATACACAATAAAACGATTACTATGTACACTAAAATAATTGTTGCATACACAAAAGAAAAAATGATTTTTTTGTTCAACGAACACACTTAGTCATTTTTTTATGTGTATGAATTTGAGATTGAATCTTGGTTTTTCACTAACCTTTAATCTACGGGTTGATATTTGGTCTCACTGTATGCAACGGTATATCAACTATACAAGGGTTCGTATCATCGTATGAGGTTTCAATCAGCAAAAATCTTTGGGTTGACACTTGACAGTAATTCAAGGCAACCATTAGAACAAGAATTTTAATAGATTCGAAAAGTGAAGCAATACTATATACTCCCTCCGATTACCTGTGTTCTTCCCTATTTCTTTTTTGGACTGAAAATTGATTTTCTTCCCTCTTTCCATTTAAGGAAAGTTTTACCTCTTTATTAATTAATATAATATTCATCTCTCCTACTTTTCCACCACACTTTTTCTCATTTAATTAATATAATATTCCCCTTTCCTACTTTTTCATTACACTTTTTCTCATTTAATTAATATAATATTTCTCTCTTACTTTTTCATTCCACCTCTCATTATTCTACTAATATAATTACTCCCTCCTTATTTTCTTTCCCAAAAAGAAAGGGGAAGAACACATGTAATCGGAGGGAGCAGTACTTTACAAAACGATCGCTTTTCTCTCTAAAGAAACCTCCAACTTCACTTTTGGCCGGATATATGGTCATTTTCTGACCTATCTCTGGCCAACCAGCTACGCTAACCTCTGTCCCCGGCCGTTTGATTCTATAAGATCTGCTTGTTGTCGTCGTTTTAGAGGTCATTGTCGGTGTGACCCGATTCCCCTCGCACTTATCCACTGTCTTCGTCCGTCGGTACCATGATATAGTTTTGATTCCCTTCATTTGTTTTTGTTTCCATTAATTGTTCCCCTGCCTCATGGGTTTGTCTTCCCCCAGT
This sequence comes from Agrostemma githago, assembly GCA_958450325.1. Classification (NCBI taxonomy): domain Eukaryota; kingdom Viridiplantae; phylum Streptophyta; class Magnoliopsida; order Caryophyllales; family Caryophyllaceae; genus Agrostemma; species Agrostemma githago. The sequence goes on from OY288258.1 coordinate 20,585,671, forward strand.
CCTTCTCCCCCAATTAGATCGTAGGTGCTAGTCGGAGAGTGTTCCCCTCTCCCCTCGCCCCGCTCCCCCACTCTTTGATCACGCACCGACGTTGTTTTTGGTATGGGTTAGGGTGTTTGTTTCTGTTTGACCCTTCTTTTGATGGTTCCGAAAAGATTTCCTCCCCTCCCCACCTTCTGGAACGCTTTTTTCTGGGTTATTTGTTCTCTTTCATTTTGATGTCGTCTGGTTCTTGTTAGGATGAGTTTCTTTCCTCTTCTTGGCCTCGGTGGCCGGGTTGTTGGCCACGTGGTCTTTGAGAGGTTGGTATCACTGAAATTTTTTATTGTCTTGCGATCTTGATTGTGGTTCCTATAGATTTGATGGATTGATTTGGTTAGTATCATTGCGGACGTGGTTTCGGGTAGCGTTGAGAGTGATTGAGTTAATGGAGGCTTTCTTTCGTACTGAACCCCATGTTTCTTAATCTCTCTCTTTTCGTTGTTTTGTGTTCAAGTTTTTCTTTAATGATCCTTTTAGTTCCTTTCATTAAGGTCTCTGGTAAGGTTGTCATGTTTAGGAGATTGGTTGAGAGGGGCTGCACTTGTTCTTTGTTTACAGCAAACAGTACTGTCCAAACTGCCGGACTTATATTCGTGGAGTTCAATCTCCAAGTGCAGGAGATTTATCTCCTTTGATGGTAGACTTCGTTGTCTTTCCATTTCTTCTTTCTTTCTACGTTCTTATCGTAAGAGCGTAAGTGCACTTGGTGCTGGTCACTCCGCGTTCCGTAAACTTCAACAGAACTTGGTGGTCAGCAGCGACGATAATATGTATGCAATCTCGATGATGTAAACCTTATATTATAAATGGAATACCTCTTGCCAAAAAATAAGAATTATAATAGATTCATAATTGACTATTCTACCTTGGTAACTAAACATGTTTAGCCAAATCATGTCTTTCCAATACAAGTCTCTAAATACAGTAAATTAAATTCTGTGACTTAATACTTGTAAGTCTATAATTCTATGCAAGTTAAATCTACATCTAATTAACTCAGTATAAATAAAAGACAAAGCAAACATGGGGCTCATAGGAGACAAGTTCACATTCTTACGGTTCATTACACTTTGGTTTGTTTGATATGTTCTTTACTCGGTATCCATTGTTCAAATACTGCTCATTTTGTTGCTCCTGAGTGCCATTGTCCGGGCTCGAATGATTTTTGTGTGGTGTTGGAACAATGGAGATTTAATATACGAGTTTTGTCCAAAGTATGCGGATATTGACTCCAGATTCAAATTTCCTGTCACTATCTTCGACATTGGAGTTCTTCTATTAATGCCTTATTAAGAGCTGCAAAATCACCCACGCATCGTATCAGATCTACTAACCTAGAGGAGTAATCTACGGGGTTGACAACCTGGGATAAGTAATTTTATTATTTATGTCAAATTGTTCATATTACTTTGTGTAACCATGTCCGACCCTAAACATGGGTATGACAAGTTGACACTACGTTTTAAGCCATATACTTAAGATAACAGAGTTTTACACATGGACTCATGCACTCACTAAGATCTGAGTAAAGTAGACTGTGATTTTCTCATTTCCATTTGACATAAAATCTCTTGCGCACGCGCGAGCATGATGCGTGTCGTTCTTATACGAATTTTCACTTATTTTGGCACACATTTCCGTGTCATTTTATTAATTTTAAGAGTCGGTTTACGCTATTTTCTCTCATTTGTGCTACTCGAGTTTTCTTTTGTTATTTTGCAGATAATTTAGACCTATTAGTCAAAAGAGCTCAAAAACACGTCAAAATTCATTAAAGCTCTAAAAGCAAGTCGTTGTGCGAAACTCAAGAAAAGATAGAAGTTAAAAGGAAACCAAATTAAGTAGAAGGCTGACCCAAGTCAACCCAAATAAGAAGAATAGAAACAGGTCAAACTCAATGTGCATAATCAAGCTAAATTTATAGGTAGGCTCGTCTCAGCCCAAATCGACTAGAAGAGCACCAGTCGAGTCGACCCATCATCAAGCCAATTCTAGTCGACCGACTGAGTATCAAGCCAGTCCTAGCACATAATTTCAGTCGACCGACTGAGAAATCAATCGACCCATACTGAAGGATCCCAGTCGACCAACTGGGAAGCTAGCATAGGCGATTTCATAAGGGGTGATGGGGTGACCCTCACCCCCATTATTTTAGGAAAAAATCAAGTTAAAAAGGACATATATACATATAAACTAGTTTTGATGCCAGTGCGATGCACGGGTGTAACAATAAAGTTACTAAATCAACTTTAATACTTTCTTTTATAATTATTGACTGCGATGGAATGATTACGATTATTTCACATAATTGTTATTTTAAAAGAATAGTACTCACGTTTGCATGTATTTTATACGAAAAGTAGCAGACGCGGGTTATGATGCTACCCTTAGACGGTTAGACCTGTCAAATTCGACTCGACCCATAAACCCGACCCTAATTTAATACATAATATTTTTTTTTTACTTTAAAAGCTGTAACAAAATTAGGTGTTCGAAATTATTTCTGAGCATGATTATAATATTACATGGAAAATATGGATGATTATTTTACAAACGCACGACCCATACATAAACTGCAACATCAACTACTGCATATTCGACCACATTATTTCAAGGTCGAAATCACCACTAAACTACTAATAAAGTAGTACCCCGACTATGGGAAAACATGGGTACTACCCCATACAAGGACCAAGTACATATATAAGTAATAACTTGACAACACCGTCATTTAAACCCGCCGGGCAGAGGACAACAAACAATTGACAGAAGATATACTTGTTGCCAACATGTTGTGTGCTAAATTTAGACCGTTTTTCCTCTCATTTAGACCCGTTTTTTTTCTCGTTTTGCGAGTCTTGAGTGCGATTATCGCCATATTTTGAGTACTTCTCGCATTAGCGTCTCTCTTGTGCGTTTTACGTGTTTTTGGTAGTTTTTCTATCAATTTTGATAGGATTTGGCACCGAAATCACGATCGAGCTTCCACGAGCACAAGAGAAGGGAATACCGTCCAAAGAGCAAAGCACACAACTTAAAGTTTAAAGCCATCCAATCAATCGACGAAGAATGAGATAAGAAATGAGGCCAGAAAGATGACCGGGTGAAATTTCACCCGGTGAGATACCACCGGGCAAAATTTCACCCGACGGTAATTTGCCTCCCCTGAAGATTTTTCGAGACTTCCCACCGGGCGAAACTGACCGGGCAAAATTTTGCCCACCGAGTGAAATTTCGCCCGATGGAGAAAGTGGCCAAAAATCGCAAAAAGTGAAGAAAATCTCACCGGGCGAAATTTCACCCGGTGGGATTAGTACGTCAAACCGCAGGGCGAAGTTTCACCCCATGAAGATGCAAAGGGTGATTGTCTCACTAATGGAGCAAAAAGTTGGATTTGGGCTTTAGGTTAAATACCAATTAAGACATTACTTTATATATGTTACCCTAGTTTGTTGCCCAAGACATCCCTCACTCACTATCATCATAACCATCCATCACTTCATCCACCATTAGTGTAGTATAACCATCCATTAGTAGAAGAATCTAGTAATATTCTTAGTAATTCTCCATAATTCAAGTAGTAATTTAGTAGTAGATCTACTTAGTTTCCATCAACAATTCTCTAGATTTCAAGTTTGTAGAAGATTATCTCAAGTTTTATTGAAGATTTGTTTGGTTTATTGAAGAATTAGTGACAAGTTCTTCATTTTATTCATCAAAGATTCAATCTTTATCTATGCAATCGTCTTCACTACAAGAAAATAGGTGATTAGCAACTGATATTTATCGACCGACAAAGAATTAGTCGGCAATAAATGATACCGACCGATATCGGTCGGTATTTCTAACTTCGGTCGGTGATTTACCGACCGATGATATCCAGTCGGTAATAATGTGTATCGGTCGGCATTAATGTTATTTACCGACCGATGTAGCGATAATACCGACCGATTTAAATCGGTCGGTGAGTTTTTCGAATTAAAAACCCAGCTGCCTTCATTCATTACATACTGAACTTTAAAAACCAAAAAAAAAAACACCCTAACCCTCCCCTTCGCGACAAAACCCGACCCAACCCCCGCCCTCCCCTTCGCCGGCGCCACCGTCGCCGCACCGCCGCCGCACCGCCGCTGCACCGCTGCCGGATTATCTTACCCATTCTCCCCAAAATCCCCAATTTCAACCTAGGTATGAATTTTAACTCAATTTTTTTGTTTAATTTTGTTTATATTTGGTTTATAATTGTTGTTAATCAAAGTATTTGATGAATTTAGGGTTAATTTAGATTAAAACTTGTTTAATTTAGGTTAGCCTATAAACTAGGGTCAAATTAGATTTAGGGTAAAACTTGTTTGTTAGATTAGATTAGTGTAATTAGGTTAGTGTATTTTAGACTAGTGTATTTAGGTTAGTCTTATTTAGATGAAACTTGTTTGTTAGATTAGGGTTAAATTAGATTTATGTTGAAATTGAAATTTAGTTTAATTTAGGGTTAAATTAGATGAAAAATTGTTTAGTATAGTTTAGTTAGATTAGTATAGCTCTCCCTATAGTCTTGGATGGTTGGATGGTTTAGTATAGTTTAGTATAGTTTACTTCACATAACTTGGATGGTTGCGATTTTGCCAACCTTGATTCCTTATTTCCTTCATCTTCTCGTGATAATAGTACACACATTTTAATTAATTAAGTAATTATTATGCACCAAATCATTAGTCTAATTAAGATCGATGTGAACGCATTATATTTATATTTAAAGTTAGTTGGTTGATGCCTAATTAAGTACCTAATTATATAATCCTAGGACGTTCATAATGGTTGGTTTTTCTATATTATTTCTTTCTTATTCCAATGTTTTATTAAGTATTGATCCATGAACAATTGTTTCTTAATTGAGGAGTCGGTTTTGTAATTGAGAATCTATATATTATGTAGGCTGCGTCTAAAAAGAGGCCTAAGATTTTAATAGATGAGTGTATGTATGTATATGTTTGTAAAACATGTTTGAATTCAGAATGTGGGATGGTGTGTGTGATTATAGTATGGAGTAGTAAACAAGAAGCTATTAGAAAAATTAACTCAAAATGTTTTAACCGAGTGGTTAAGACTAGGTACCCCTGAACAATAAGTCTCAGGTTCGAACTCTCTCTTCCTCCATATTGTAATGCGACTAAGTGAAGTTATTAAAAAAAAATCATATATGAGGTTTATAGTTTATACTTCGTACCATTAGAGTAATAGCACGAGTTGGCTATATTTCTCTATACGTATTATTTTTTGGTATAGAGAAGCGTGCACTTAGTTATATATTAGAATCGAACCTTCAACTAACCTCATGATTAGAGTAAAGAAATTCTTGCCACTTAAACTAACCCTTATTTAGTCTTAAGAATATATTTAATGTTGATTAGTATTCTTGTTTGGTTTGTAAGGTTGATTGGTAAGGTTAAGGTTAAATTAATACACCAATAACTCTTGAAATTTGTAAGGTTGATTGGTTTTATAAAATATACTTCCTCCGTTCTATTTGATCTCCTCTCATCTCGCCTGCCTTTATTATTCTTCCCCTTTTTTATCTTCGTAGTTTAGTATAGTTTAGTTGTTGCTCCGTAATTAAAAGTCCTGGGGACAATTCCTTGTTATAACAGTAAAATATGCATATTCATGTTACTCTCAAATGTTTTTAGGCCAACTAGATACAATATGGTGTAATATGACTCAATCAAATTCAATAAAGAGTACTACGAATTTGAGTTTATAAATTAAACTAATGGTAGATGTGAAAATTTAATTAAATAATGAGGGGGGTTAAGAATGAGATGGGATCATGGGAGTTATTTATGTCTACCCCTTACTCCATTTTTTTATGTTATTTAATTAGGTTTTCGTTTCTCTTATAGAAAATCTAATAATGACGAATACCGAAAGAAAATGGATGTACGAAAGGGTAGGCGATAGAAACAAAGTTAAGTACGAGTTTATACTTTGGGTGGATGATTTTATTCTATATGCTAAGGAACAAGAAGAATACAAGACACATCAGATTCTTAGATGTCCATGTGCGAAGTGTGAAAATTTGAAGTACTTGAATGAGTATCAGGTGAAAGAGCATCTCTATAGCAAAGGGTTTACGCCTGGTTATACTAATTGGGTGTGCCATGGAGAACCCTTTTCTTTTATTAGTAATCCTAGTACTTCAACAAACACTAATGCTTTCATCGACCAACCTTATCGGGAGATGGTAGTAGATGCATTTGGATACATAATGTTCGGCCGTGTTGAGGATTCTCCTTTGGGTGAAGAAGAAAGCCCCCACCATGATTAGAAAGAATTTTTTGAAATGTTAGAGGCCGCCGAGACACCTCTGTATCGTGGATGTGAGTCGTCATTGCTAGAAGTAGCTTCTAGGATGATTAACATTAAATGTGAGGACAACCTACCGGAAAGAAGTTTAGATAAGATAGCTGCTTTGATTGAGGATATCATTCCACGAGATAATTTGATGACTCGCACATTTTATGACACTAAAAGGTTGCTTAGGGGCCTTCAAATGCCCCATCATAGGATCCATTCATGTCAGGACGGATGCATGCTATTTTGGAAAGAAGACTCCATGCTTGATAAATGTAAAAAGTGTGGAAAAGATAGGTACAAGAAGACAACTTTTAGTGGGGCAGACATACCTTTCAAAGTCTTAACCTATCTCCCTGTAGCACCAAGGTTGCAACGTTTATATGCAACCAAGAACATCGCAAAAGAAATGAGATGGAATATAGAAAATCCACGTGTACCAGGGACCATGGCTCATCCAAGTGACAGTGAGGCTTGGAAGCATCTAGATTATATGTTTCCGGAGTTTGCTAGTGAGCCTCGTAATGTTAGACTTGGACTTTGCACAGATGGTTTTACACCATACGGTCAATTTGGTAAGTCGTACTCATGTTGGCCGGTGATTCTCACTCCTTATAATCTACCCCCTGGATTATGCATGAAAAAACAATTTATGTTTCTATCTTTGATCGTTCCCGGGCCAAAAAATCCTAAGAAAAACTTGGACATATACATGCAACCTCTTATTGATGAATTGAAAGAGTTGTGGGACACGGGAGTGCTCACCTATGATGTGTCCCGGAAACAAAATTTTCGGCTGAAAGCATGTATCCTATGGACCATCAACGATTTTCCGGCTTATGGGATGCTCTCTGGGTGGGCTACTGCTGGCAAACTTGCATGTCCACATTGTATGAAAGACACCAAGGCGTTTTGGCTTCCACATGGAGGTAAAATGTGTTGGTTCGACTGTCACAGGCAGTTCTTACCCCTAGATCATGCATTCCGTTACAACAAAACTGCCTTTAGGAAGGGTAAGTGCGAGAATGATGAACCACCTCCGACATTGTCAGGATGCGAAATCTGGGAGACGATATCAGACTACCCGACGATAATTGATGGTACTGATCAAGAACTGAAAGAACTTAAGAACATGAAAACAGGGTGGTTCAAAAAGAGCTTGTTTTGGGACCTACCTTATTGGAAGCATTTGTTGATTCGACACAATTTGGATGTCATGCATATTGAAAAAAACTTTTTTGAGCAATTAATTCATACAATATTGGATAATAAAAATAAAACAGCTGACACCCATAACACAAGGAAGGACTTGCCCAAATTATGTAGTAGAGGTCACCTACACCTCAAGGACGGCCGCAAACCAAAAGCTCCCTACACTCTTGACAAACTGCAAAAAAAGATACTATGTGAGTGGATATGCAACTTGAGGTTTCCAGATGGATACGCATCGGATTTAGGTCGCTGCGTCGACCTACACAGTCTCACACTCCATGGTATGAAGAGCCACGATTGCCATGTGTTCATGGAACGGCTATTACCCGTTGCTTTGAAACACTTGCTGCCAACTAATGTGTGGAATTCAATTACCGAGATCAGCCAATTTTTTCGTGATTTGTGTGTCTCAAGCCTTACAACCCAAAATGTACAGCGGCTGGAGAACGATATTGCGGAGATCCTCTGCAAACTTGAGAAAGTGTTTCCACCATCGTTCTTCAATTCAATGAAGCACTTACCAATACATTTGCCTTACGAAGCAAGGGTTGGTGGGCCAGTACAATATAGGTGGATGTACCCTTTTGAGAGGTATAATTGTGAAAATACTCAACTTATTATTGTTTCTTAATCATTATATCATCATAATTGTGAAAATACTCTACACTATTTCAAAATGTAGGTTTCTTAATCATTTGAAAAAAAAAGTGGGTAATAAAGCACGTGTGGAAGGTTCAATTTGCAATGCTTTCTTAACTGAAGAAATATCAAATTTCTGTTCTCTATACTTTGAAGACCACGTAGACACAAAGGCTAAGGATTTGGATGTGGGCACGGGAGACGAAAATGATTCATCTTTACCCGAGCTCTTTCGAAAACATAAAGGTAGAGCTCTTGCTAAACCAAAACAGAGGTACTTGGACGAACAGGAGTTCGATCGTGCACATTTGTACGCATTATCAAATTGTGAACTACTAGGAGAATATGAATGGTACGTAAATAGTAACAACTTACTTATTTATTTTTAAATTAAAAGATGTAAATGTCACGACTAAATTGGATAATTACAGCTTATTTGAACAGTTCATTATGGAGCAACATCCACGAGCTAAAATGGATGAAGTTTGGACTACATATGAGAAGTTGTTTCCAAAATGGTTTAAAGGATATGTAAGTCTCAGTGTTGACATATTAGAATGAAATAAACTTTGAGCACGTCACATATGCACTAACACTCTACTACGCAATTAGGTAACTGAGATGAATGTCAAAGATGATGTGATTCAAGCCTTAGCATTTGGTCCTTCTAAAGAAGTAAACACTTGGCAAAGATATATGATTAATGGGTTTAATTTCCACACACAGAAATATGGGAAAAACAGAGCTACCATGAATTACGGGGTTTGCGTAAGTAATGTTGAAGGAAACGATTAGCATGACACTTTAGAGGAAATTATTGAGTTGAGGTATTGTGGGGAGAAGAGAATTTATAATGCAATCGTGTTCAAGTGTTCCTGGATGGATAATTCCACAAACGGTACAAGTGTTCATGGCCTTTATAAACTAGTAGAAGTTAATAGTAGGAGGAAGTATGGTAACTATGATCCTTTTATACTTGCCCATCAAGCTAGTCAAGTTTATTTTGCTCCATACCCAAACCCAAAGAAGGATAGAGTCCATAGAGATCATTGGTGGGCTGTTTTTAAGGGTCGGGCAAAGTCACAATTTAATGCACCAGTGGATGTCACGGTATTTCAAGAAGATGTGAGTAGTACTTCATTATTATCTGGTGTTGTTGCCGATGACGTCTTAGAAAGTTTTGGTGAAGGGGAGGACATGGAAGAGATGAACGAGATGGGTAATGATGTGATTGTCGAAGATGATAACATTGATGAGGAGGAGGAATTTGAAGATGAGTTTGAGGAGGAGGAGGAGGAGGAGGAGGATGAAGAAGAAGAAGAAGAAGAAGAAGAAGAAGAAGACGATGATGATGAGGACGATGATTGCTAACTTGTATTTGTTTAGTCATTGAATTAGTGGTCGATCAACACTTATGGATAAATGCAGTTATTATTTGTATATGTTTGTTTGGTTTTAGGCAAGATGATATTATTTTTTAAATGTTTTCAAGGATTTGCATTTGGGAAGTGTTATTTGCATATGTTTGTTTGTTTTGTCATTCAAAAGATCATATCTGAAAGATGGTTGGACGAGGCGGACGTGGACGCGGCGGACGTGGACGTGGACCACAGGTGCAGGTCGACGAGCACGAGGAGGAGCAGCAACAACAACAACAACACTACCACCAACAACAACAACAACAGCAGGAGGATCTGGAAGTAATTGCGATTAAGCCCAGTGGGAGATGGTATTGCTTATTCTATCATTATCGAAGTAGATGTAGTATATAATTTTTTTCTATACAAAAATCTAATTTGTGGCATTTGTGTTGATTAAGGTTTGATGACTCTGGTGTGGTAAGACGAGTAACGAAGTCGTTCAAGGGTTTCTACCATGAACCGCATATGAACTACCGGGAGACCCCGACGACGGTGAAAGATAAATGGTTCGACAATTTTAGGGTATACATTCACTTTATTTTCCTTACATTCGAAGATATATAGATATTTGAACTTTTAATTGTTATTTGGATTTTTTCTTAATACGTAATTATTAAATTATGATCGGTCACAATGTCAGGGGTACTGTTCATGGGAGCCCGAGCATGAAGAGCGAGTTAGGGAGAGGTACGATGACGAATGTCGTAAACGGTTAAAGGACACCGTTAACGACATATGTGAACTGCGGAATGGCAAGAACAAGGCCTGCCCAGGGTGGATGGTGCCACAAGTCTACAAGGACTTGTTGGAGCGACGGAACTCGAAGGCTTTCTAGAAGAGATCAAGGACAGCTGCCGCAAATAAAGCTTGTGCACAGCCTGGCCCTAGTCATCACGGGGGGTCGATCAAGGCAACGAAACATGCATCCAGGCTGGTAATGACAAAATATATTAAAATATTCCATAATGTTTTTATTAATATTTTTTTTAAGATGATAGATATGATTTGTCTTCTTAGATGGAGCAACTGGGTGGTAGGAGGCCCAGTGCGGCGGAGCTCGCGGAAGCCATGCACTCTAAGGTTGTCGACGGTAAAAGAGTTTTTACCAGTCAAAAGGCAAAGGAGACATTTGTAAGTGTTAATTTAGTTAATTATAGAGATTATCTTAAAATCCCTTAATATAAATTAGTTATAACTTGTTCCTAAACATGACCTTCCTCTGTTTGGTAATAGGAACGATTTGAAGAGCTGAAGAAAAAAAACGAGGAGGAGGGGACAGGAAAAGAGGACGACAAACTTTGGTTTGAAGCGGCTGAGGGCTTCAAGAAGGGCCACGTCTACGGAGTGGGATCCGCCGGTCCATTGTACTTCACCCCCCCTGCACAGAATAAGGGGAATGCTTCGTGCTCTTATCGTCCCGGTATTCTTGTACAACAAGAGAAACGGGCAGAAGAATTTCAAAACAAGATAATGGAAGCCTTAGAGAAGGAGAAAGAAGAGAACAGGCGCTTTAGAGAGGAGACCCGGGAGCTCATGCAACAACAGCAGCAACTCATTTCAGCGCTTACCAAGGTATTACAAACTCAGAACTGTCAACCGTTCAACCACACTAACTTCCGTAATCCGAACGATGATAATTCGGGAGGTGGTGGAGTTGGGGGAGCCGGGGTCGGTTTTCAAGTGTAGCTTCAACCTCTAATTGATTACTCTTTTAAGTTGTGTTAACTTTGATTTCTCTTCCAAGTTGTTTAGACTCTTTACACTTTCATTAGTATTCTCTTAATTAAGTAGTTAAACATTTTAGAAAGCTATGTCCATGATATCGAATGGTTTTATGTGAATGAATTGTGGAGATGTTGGATTCTGAATGAATTGGATGAAGTTAATGAATGAAGGTTGAAGTGAATGATGTTGTAGTTTGAATGAGTTGGAAGAATTGAATGGTATGATGGTTGGAGCAGAACAGTATTGAATTTGCTGGTTATGAACGAATTGATTTGGTTATAATGCAGATCTGAATGTTGCAAATTGGAGGACAACGAACACACTAAACCCCACGACCTGTTTCATTTTACCGACCGAAATCCACCATTACCGACCGCCCTGACTGCTTTACCGACCGCTATCATTGACCACAATATTGACACTAGTCGGTCGTTAATGATTACCAACCGGTGGTTTCGGTCGGTAATAATCACAGGTACCGACCGTATTACCGACCGCAGGCAGGTTTTTCCGGACCAAACATCTTCCAGGAGCTTCTGGTCTGCGTTTGGTCGGTATCATTTACCGACCGCAAAAAGCAGTCGGTACATATAATCACCAACCGAGTATTTCATTTTCCGACCGACTTTTCAGTCGGTATTCATCATTTACCGACCGAAAGTTTCAGTCGGTAAATGTTTTTACCGACCGCTATTCTTTTTTACCGACTGATCTTCGGTCGGTGATTCACCGACCGGACGTTTCGGTCGGGGAGTTGTGTTTCCGACTATAGTTTCCAACTAAATTGTAGCGGTCAGAATACTTTCATATTCGGTCGGTAATGCTGTTTACCGACCGATTTTTACTCTTACCGACGGATTTATTCGGTTGCTAAGTTCCGTCTTTCTTGTAGTGCTTATTTCTTGTAGATCTTCATAGTTGGTATATTTTTCTTCCACTCTCTAATCTTTAGTTTAGATTTAATGTTATTTCCTTATCATTGTCTTGTTTAGATCATAATAGTGTTGTTAGTTACTCTAGATTTTATTTATGATGTTCTAGATTATTCTCTAGTTTATTGTGTTAGATCTTATCTCTTCCATAGTTTAGTGGGTAATTGTTAGATCATAATTTTTCCATTGTTTTGGTGTTAGATCTACTTAATATGCATGTTGTAGTGATTTTCTCCTTAGTTAATATTTTATTGTCTTCCATTATGATTAGTGAGTAGATTTCTTGTTGGGGGTTTAGAGATGAGGACTTGAATTATTTGAATTAAGGAATGTTGATGGGTTGCTTGCTTGTTGATTTATCTTGTTTATGGTTGTTGTGTCATTGTTGTTTTAGTACTAGACCGACCTTGACTAGTTTCTATCAATACGGAGAAGCTCGGGGTAGAAATTACCATGACTAGAGACTTACCCTTATTCGCCGCGAAAGCGGGTTTTTAGGTAGGTTGGGTGAAGAAACCGAAAGGTGGCATTCTCCCTTTATCAATGTTGCGACAAAAACTCGACTCCGACCTTCTTAGACTCCAAGTACCGAATCCCGACTTCCCCCTAACATCTTTCCCTAGATTGATCACCTCTAGCTATCCTCGTAGACATTTCCCTAGTATAGACTCGACCCTTAGAAACCCCCCCCTCTAGACATCAAACACGCCGCTTCAAACTTGTCAACACTCCGTTCCCTGTGGACCGACCTCGACTTACCACGATTACTCTAGTAGTTTTTGTGTTATTCCGAGTCTATAAATATTGTTTGATCCCCCGTCCTTCGCTAAACGATCGATCCGATTGGGGCGCGATCACAACAATACGCAAACACCTGCACACGCTAATACATTCCGATAATAATATTACGACTGAAATGACAAAGACCAAGTACCACTTCACATGTTGCGGTAGAATCTTGGGCAGTGGGACATCAGCAGAGTCATGATGCATGCATACACTGAGGTATTATCACCATTCGCGTCACTTTAGCTGAGTTTCCTCTCAGTATCCGGCACAGTCCTCAGGCCTGTACTTTTCATCATTAAGTGCCGATCTTCTGCAGTGGCCACCCACAAATGAGGACCAGCGGTGGTGTGTAGTTGTTGATCGTAATCAGACTTCCCCCTGCTCACTCTTTCGAACGTCTTCCGCATCTTCACCACTCTCGAACTCCAGGACTATAGCCCTCAGAAAATTCGGGTTGTTCCAGACGTGACGAACTTGCCTTATAGGGTAACCCAGCCTTCGAAGTTCATCCCTCACACAAGCAAAACTTTTGCCAATTACTCTATTACGATTTTCAATAGAATATGACATGTTATGTATCACACAGGTGGGGGGATATACAAATTCTTCTGCCATTTTATTTCTTTATATATATGTTAATATTTGATTATACTTTGAATTATGCCTTCAACATTGGTACTTACCTCCCTATTTATAGGGAGAAAGTAGCGCAGTTGAACATGCAATTAACACTGCTGCTTTGGACAAATGTTCAATTGCATGCTCAACTGAAATAATGTTTTGCTCAGGTAATGATGTATGGCTTTGAAACTTTGCATTCCAGCTCTAAAACTTAGTCAAGAGAGTTAGCATGTGATGCTTAATCATTCAAGCAACCATCAAATCTGGAATCTTTTTGAGTTCAAATGCTATGCTTCCATCACTTGCCAAGTCTTATAGCTGAGTTCATGTCACTGTTCGAGCATCTTATGCTTCTGTCTGTATTGTAAACGAACTGAAGCAATGCAGCTAATCGAGTTCTTTACGTATATCAACAATGGTGTGTTCGATATATTAACCTTCTTTCGTTGTAGTTTCTCCAGGCAAAATCGAACACCATATTCGTCGAACAGTTCGCATACATACGTGTAGTCCACATATGATTCGAAGCATATTTTGATTGTTTGGTGTAATTTCTCATTCGTAAATGTATTTGAAATCGATAATATTTATTATTACGTAAAATTTATTTTCGTCGATAAGATCACCAAACATTGTAGACTAACTTTACAATTTTGATATATTTCACGTTTGCTATTTGTCATTCATTACTACAATGTATTAGGATGAACTATGTCATTCATAACTTTAGTCGATAATTACTACGTCATTTTGTATATTTGACGTTTGCCATTAGTCATTCATAACTTTAGTTGATAATAACTACGTCAATCACTAAGATTGGTTTTTGTGGCATTTCTACATTGTGTAATACTATCAAAAACAAATGGCACACATAGTCCTACTTATTCAATCCCGTTGCTTTTTCACAAGTTTCAAACTGTGTTCAGTTCCGAGCATCCCAATTTATATTAGTTTTCGTATTTTATATAATATGAGATGATTTTTTAGTTATTTATTTATGTTCACAATGATATTATCCACGGCAACCTTTTTTTCGTTTTCTTTTATTAATGTACTTATCAAACGCAACAATTCGATTATTTAATTCATTTTGCGTTCGATTATTTATCAATTACGGTCATTATTTGCCAGTTAGGAATTCGCGTTAATATTCACTTTATATCATCGAAATTTGTATTAATTTTCATACGATATGGTATACGCGAGAATCTCTTGAAGGCAGCCACCAAATGTTTCAATTTTACAGTATTAATTTGAAATTGACCTCGTTTCTTTGTAGAATGAAATTGTTCAAGGCAGCATCCGTAGACAGATACTAAGTAAGTACGCTAATTCATTGACTACAGTGGTCGTCTACAACATCCGTAACCTCACCGTGAGTCCCAATATCGGTTATGATATAAGTTAGGATTTAATATATTTCACGTTTGCCATTTGTCATTCATAACTACACCGTATTAGGATGAACTACGTCATTCATAATTTAGTCGATAATAACTACGCCATTTCATATATTTGACGTTTGCCATTAGTCATTCACAAATTTAGTCGATAATAACTACGTCAATCTATAAGATTCATTTTTGTGACATTACTACTTTGTATAATACGATAAAAAACAAATGCTCCGATAGTCCTATTTATTTTAAACTAGTTCTCATAATAAACAACACTAAGTTAATTAATTTTCTTCTATTGTGACACATCAAGTGTTACCTCAAAGGCGGATTACTGTAGACACCCACATTTTGACTGCCAGGTGTCTATAGCAGTTTCCGACAAACACCCGATGATGATCGGACGCAAACGTGCTTTAATATATTCGGAAACGGGCTCAAAATCATTGGCATTTGGCTTGGGCTTTTTACGGAGTACATATCTCACAAAACCAACCTCAAAATCAGGCCCAGTGGGTCGTTTCGAGTCAAATAAGACTAGTTTGGGTCGATTCCGACACCAGGGGTAAAACCGTCTTTTAGCGACCGAGTCAAAACCCGGTCAAAGATTTTCCCGAGACACGTGAGTCAGCCGTGACACCTCACACGGCTGATTCATACTCCAATCCTACAAAAAATCAGCTTCACAAAATATTAAACAAATTCGTTTAAGGATGGAATTCGATCTCAAGTAGGAATCCTATCCGAAAACCGATTCAAACACCTGACCGAGTGCAAACACTCGGCCGGGCAGCCTTCTTCCAGCCGTATTCCCTTGCTTCTTCGACAAGCAAGCGGAATTCTCATGCCTTTCAGCTTCTTACGTTTCCTATCCTAAGCGGTAGTTCAAACCCGAAGCACCTCTTCTAGCCAAGGTCGGGAACTCCCTATAAATAGCCCCTTGCACAACTCAAAATAGATTCATCTACATTCATTATCAATCATCGATATACACACATAAATTATCATACATCAATTACATACTTAATATCGAGAAAACCAATATTATTCCCGAAGGAAATCCGGCCCTATACCCGACACCCTTCACGACCAAACCGAACCACCGTAACTCACCGACATCCACTCGACGCTCTCGTGCCTAAGCCACGTCCCGACGAGCCCCGATCCGAGTAAACAGAAGCATGTAGGTTGAGGGTGTAACAAAACCCGATTTCTTTTTTTTCTTCTCTTCTCCTCCTCGTCGTTCGCTTTTTTTACGGGTCTCGTGTCGGTCCTTTTTATTATGGGTCGTTCGTCATTTTTTTTAATATTTTATTCTAATATCGATATTATTAAAAACTACTTTCATATATCAAACATTCTTAAAAATATGATATCGATTCTCTATAATCGAATATTGTATCAAAAAGAATTATATTAAAATCTCGACGATGTTAAAAATCGTTACATCTTTTTTTCGTTCAAACTTCTTTTTACAAAACTTTTTTTTTATTCCGAATATTCGATATCGATTTCATAATCGAATATCGGATACGACGAATATCGAAAACATAAAATCGAGAATAAATTAATTCATATTTTGTACGCGATTTATCAAAATTAGCAATTTCGAACAAAAAAATAAAATCGGACAGACCCGCACGCGAGTCGCGCCACTCCCAGGCGACTCGCGCACGGGCCTAAAACCCGAGTCTTTTTTAGCTTTTTCGTTCGTTTTATTTTATTATTCTACGAAACGATTTCTAAAATTTATATCTTTTCTAAAACTATTCCGAGTATTTGATATTGATTTCGTAGTCAACTATCAAATATAACGAATATCGAAAATATTAGATCGAGTACAAATTATGCAATATTTGTACGTGATTTAATAAAAGCTTCGGATTCTCGAAAAATCGTTTTCAAAAACAGGCCGTCACGCGACCCGCCGGCATCCCGGGCGAGCCGCGCAGCCGGCTGTCACATGACACACCCTTTCTTTTTTATTTATTTTTCGAACTTCGTTTTTTTATACAAAACCGCGTCTTTTAGCAATATTCTCAGATTTCGATCTCGTATATTTATTATTTTTGCTATATTATTTTTTACAAATCGATACTAACTCGTTTGTTTATCTTGTAGCAAATTCATCTTATATTTCATCGTTTGTTTTATTATACTAAAACGAATCTCACATGCTAAATTCAACTTTGACGTTAATTTTTCATGCATTAAACCGACTTAGCAACCCATTCAATTCCTCGCATGTTTAGGAAAACAATGTTTGCATATCATTCATCGTATTACTAACGCGCGTATTAAAAAATTATTCAATATCCTAGTAGAGGCCGCTAATGTGCGGGCGGGGTTGGGTGCTCTTAGTGAACTTCCCAACACGTACCCTCACCCCTTACTCAGAACCGTGGTTTCCGGATGTCCGAATCCATTGGCAACGAGAGTCATTCAATATACGATTAACCGATCAAGTCGGCATCGGTATCGAACTGCAAAGGGACGAGCCCAATAAACTCTGACATCGGAAATGGGCCGTATTTTGTATACGGCCCACTACGACATAGAGTGGGCTCGAACGGTTCCGAATAACCATAAAATTCGGTGGCGACTCCAACTTCGATTTAAATTTCAATTTGACCATCTCATATGGAGATTCATTCGCCTCCCCAAACCCGCGCGTGGCCGCGTCGGGGTGGACCTATGTCATGTCCACAATTACGATACAATAAAATATCAAAACGTGAAAAGCTGATAAGTTGATAATTTACCGGTTTTGTCCCACATTTATACTCTTATTTTGTCGGATTCATAACCCGTATTGTTAATATTTAGTCGTTTTGGGTTTGTATAGTTTATTAGTTGAGTCGAGTATGATTAGTGTGAAATCATATTATTTATCGGAACTTTGGTACAGTGCTTCGATATTTGATGTTGTAGGTACCGATCTGGGAAGAATCGAGACGAGAAAGACGGATCAAGCTTAAGGAGGAGAAGTCAAGGTGAAGTTGACCTTGACCGACCCACTCAAACTTCAAGCTTCCTGTAACTCCAATTTCAGTTCACCATCTCGTCACTTTTACTCCCTCTTCACTCCACCATTTCCTCTGCATTCTCCTCCAATCTAATTTCTCATTCACATACCCCATTAATTACCACCATTATAACAATCTCCATGTATTATCATACCTCCATCACAATTCAATTTCATCTTCAATTCCATTTATCCCCATTTCCAATATCATCTCCTCACCATTAATCAGGCACCAATCCCTCGAGCTCCGACGATAGCCCAGATCCTGACCATCCTCCATCATCACTCCGTCAATGAATCACCGTTCGTCCTCCATCTCAGGCGAGCAACAACGGCGCACATACACCGAGTAACAACCACCATTCAACTCCATAAGCTCCGTCAACTTCACGCCGACCACTGGCGACGCACCATCATGAACCTCAGCAGCAAACCTCCATCGCCTTTCTCGATTGAATTGGATTTGGAAGATAAATTGGGAGTTCTAATTTGGAAGTCAATGACAACTTAACCCTTAGGGCTCTCTTGGATGGGGTAATGATTTCGGGGGTAATAGAGCAAAAATAAACTAGAAAATGACAAAGAGTAGTGATGATGCTAATCGGAAATAGAGAAAATGAAGGTAATCTAGCCTATTTGGGGGGAAACAATCCCCCAAGTAATGCATTTCCTCCATTAAATTTCACAACCAAGCAACAAGTTTCTCCATTCTAATTCATTTTTGTTCTATTATCCCTAGAATCATTACCCCATCCCAAGCGAGTTCTTATTGTTACTCTTTTCTTACGTATTTCATTTAAGTGAGAACATTTTATCTTTTTCTGTTTTATGTGATCTTTATATCACAAAACTCTCGTTTTGTAGAGAGAGGCTGATTTTTAGAGATTTTAGGAGAGGGTTTAGAGTAGTAAGGAGCAGCGACAATAGTAGTTTGACTTCTCCTCTTTGATTAGTTTTAATTAGTTTGTTAATTAAGTTTAAGATTTAATCTTTTGGATTTTGTAAGACGATATCTCGCTTTGATGCAAGTTAATTTCCTTCTCTTATAGTATAATTCTCATCTCTCTTTTTATTTTTTAGTCGAACTATGAACCCGGGAGGGAGGTAAT
This sequence comes from Agrostemma githago, assembly GCA_958450325.1. NCBI lineage: Eukaryota > Viridiplantae > Streptophyta > Magnoliopsida > Caryophyllales > Caryophyllaceae > Agrostemma > Agrostemma githago. The sequence goes on from OY288258.1 coordinate 20,604,937, forward strand.
CGATCCTTAGAGGCGTTCCACTCATCCTAATATCCCTAGCAATTCATTATCGGTATTCCTTGCTCATGATTATGATATGTCAATGGTTAAGTCGGATCCAAGACCTTTAATTATTATTAGATCATCATTCTTGTTATTCGTTTGATTATTAGTTTACTTTTGCATTTGTTATTTAGCTTAAATCACTCTTTCATTAATCAATTCGCGTAGCTAGTTTGTAATCCGAGATCGAACTAGTACTCATTCCCGATCTCATTGAGGATTCGACCCAACTTGCCCTTGTTATTCTAGCTTAGGTTAGTTAGTTTATTTGTGGTAAGATTGACGACAAATCCTACTATCAAAAGCTTACAATTTTGTAGTCGAGATTGTTGCTCCATGGCTTTCAAACGAAGCTTCAACTCATTGTTTTGGCTTGTTAGTCCAGCAAAGTCTCTATGTTTTATGCACGAACTAACTTTGGTAAGACATCATAAGAAAAAACAACTGAAAACTTCACTTCGTCACTACCTGTGATTAGTCAAACACTCATCTGAAGCAATGTGAGCTTAGCAGACAAATTATGGCTTCACTTTGTAAAGTCTGACCCTTGTGTTCCAATTCAGTGCCATACCTCGTTTTTCACTCATTCGAGCGAGCAACTGACACACGATTGGCCAAAATCCTGACATTGTCATAGATAGAAAGATATTCAACATTTCTATGTTATATGTGGGAATAACATATCAACACTATCCGGCGTAATTAGTATGGAATGCACAAATTTATGAGCTGGTAATTTGGTATCATACCATCTGATTTAAGATAAGATATAAAAACAATAAAAAAAATATCGTGAATATTTTTTGGGCATACCTTCTTGCACGCTTGGGATCAATTAATGCAATCTCAGACAACTTCTCATTGACCGTCATCTTTTTCATCTCAACCGCCATAAATTGTCCATTACGGAAGTCCAAATTGGGATTATTCAAGACCAATTCGCCGACACATTCACTCCAGGAAGGAGGTAGATTTGAATGTTCATCAAAACACCTATTCTCTAAAAGTATCCATTGAAATCGATCTGTAGTGTCTGGTGGTTGAATTAGCCTCACTGGGAGCACTCCTCTTGCGTCTACCATCTTCATTCATATTGCTTTCAGCTTCATTATCATTATCACTACCCTCACACCCATTTGTCTTTTATCCACTAACATGACTGTCAATTTCATTGCGATTCTCATAACCAATAGAGTTCTTGGCATCAATCGAGTCCATATTTATATAAGTTTAGGGCAAGTCATCATCAACTGCACCCTCATTTTTAACCCATCTTAAGTTCCTCTAAACTGATGTTGGGTGGTCTCCACCAGACGGAGTCCTCTCTAAAGGGCACGAGGGATAATGGGTTTATATATTCAGTTGCGTATTAGGGTTGCTGGGTTTGAGATATCCACAATTGGGTTGCCTTCATGTTCAGTCCATTTCATATATAGACACGGAAACAATTGAGGTGGGGAGTCATCTGGTCTTATTTTGTTCCGTCCAACTTTCTGAATGTGTTGGGATGATTGGGTGGGGGATTATTCGTTTCGTTAAGGTGAAAAAGTGTTGGGTTGATTCTGACTCATACTAAATTCTAGATGGACTGGACTATGGTTTACAATTTGTTTGTTTTTGGCATAAATAATGTGTCGGGTTGTCAAGATAGCTGTCGGATTGGTAGAAACTTCTCACTTATTCGATTCCAATATATTTGTAGACATTTCGTATCTATTTATGTCTAATATCTTCAGTATTTAAAGATAATTTTGTGATAATACCTTAGGATACTCTAGAATATTTTTAGGTTCCTCTCCAAGCTACTAGGCTATAAGTACGGTCATGTATTTAGGTTTAGAAGGAGGTCAGATGGATTAACTCATACATGAGTCCATCATCCTACAACTACATTGTAGGTACATGGAATACGTCACCAAAAAGACTACATCTTTCCTCTGCGGATTTAAGTCGATAAGACCTCCGTAGAACTATCAAAACACTAGCCTTTGAGATGGAATCAAGAGATCCACGAAAGTTAAATAAAAACTCTTATATATTCCATATTATTTTGTATATGTTATTTAATTATCGCAGGTATTAAACTTTTATGTTTTACAACATTATAGATGGACATTTCCCTAACGATACGAAAAACATTAATGATTGCCTTGACCCAACAAAACTTTACTATAGTTTTTTTTTTTGGTAAAATGTAAGTATAATAAATCAAAAAATCAATCCATTTACAACGCTAAGTCGACCTTAGCCGATGAAGCCAATCTATCTCCATCTGAGACAGCTGACCTTTGGGTAGCCATTGAAGTCTACTACATAGCTCTATTTTAATACCATTGACAACAATACGAGGTCTAAGTAATGTTCCTTCTATTCTCGCCTTATTCCTTTGCATCCACACATTATAAATGACCGCGATGATAGCCGCTCGACACACTTTCTTCTGTAGCGCACTCCCCTTAGGCTTCATGTGCATTAATTGATCACCCATTTGTTTTCCAATCCAACTCACGACTAGCTGAATAATCTGCATGTTGTACATGCACGAGAAAAAAAGATGCTCATTCGTTTCAGCATGTGCCTCACACAAACAGTAGCTGTCTGTATTACTGATACCATGCCTGAACAGCTACATCCTAGTTGTAAGTGCATTCCCGCAACATAACCACGCAATAATCTGATGTTTTGGCAACCCCCACTGACACCAAACAAGATGATACCACACAACTGAACTCCCTTTCTTCCGCAGCAACTGATATCCTTCAGCAATAGAATAAAATTTAGTACCAGCCTGCCATCGACCCCCCCGGAAAAACGCCTTTACCGTATCCTTGATTCTACAAATCTTCTTCCACCCCCATGACACGTCAGCCCCAGGAACATAGTCATTCCAATCACGTCCTTTCAAGTAGAAGTGCTGAATCCAAAGCACCCCGAGTCGAGATTTTTTTTCGAATACCCAGGATACTAGCTTAGTTACAGCAGCTTCATTCCAATGCACCAATTGCTTCAAGCCCAAGCCCCCTTCATCTTTAGGATAACACACCTTCTCCCACGCCACAAGAGGAACCCGACTATACGACTCTTTCCCGTCCCACATAAAATTACGACAAATCGCATCAATCCTAGCCAACACGCATTTTGGGATTATGAAAATCAAAGCCCAATACGTGTGGACCTGGGATAGGACGGACTGGACCAGTGTTAAACGCCCAGCATAAGACAGTTTCTTCGCACCTATACTCAAAATTCGACTAGTGATCTTCTCCACCAAATTCGAGCAATCTTGTTTTGCCAATTTAGTAGTCTGAATAGGAACGCCAAGATATCTGAAAGGAAGCTTGCCTGCCATAAAACCAGTAATACGGAGAGCCTCATCCTTAAGTGAACTGTTTAGCCCAACACTATACAAATATGACTTTCCAACGCTAATTGTAAGACCAGAAGACTTTGAGAAAGTCACAAATGCTCGCATAAGAATAGTGATGGATTCCTTCTCTCCTTTACAGAAAAGCAAAAGATCGTCCGCGAACATTAAATGGCACAACTTCATTGAAGCACACTTAGGATGATATTTAAATTTAGAGTTTTCTGCGGTAAACTGTAGGATACGTGACAAGTACTCCATACATATAGTAAACAGAAGCGGCGAGATAGGATCCCCCTGCCTAAGTCCTCGTTTCCCCCGAAAGAAACCGAACGATTCCCCATTCAATAATAAGGAATAACTCACAGAAGTGACACATTCCATTATCCAGCCTCTAAATTTCTGCGGGAAATTCAATGCTTCCATCATTTGATCCAAAAAATCCCATTTGATGCTATCATAGGCCTTCTACATGTCAATCTTCATCAAACACCTTGGCGAGGTAGTTTTCCTATTGTAGAGTCTCACTAGATCCTGACAAATGAGTACATTCTCTATAATATTCCGACCAGAGACAAACCCTCCTTGCTGCGGATTAATAATCTCGGGTAGGACCAGTCCGAGTCTCTTACTTAACAATTTAGAAATGCATTTATAAATCACATTACAACAGGCTATAGGCCTAAATTGTAGAACACTCTGAGGTTTAGTCACTTTGGGTATGAGCGTAATATTAGTAGCATTAACCTGCTTAAGTAACTTGCCAGATGTAAAGAAATCCGACACAGCTGCTATTACATCCTCTCCAACAATATCCCAGGAGTCTCTGAAAAATTGACTAGAATATCCATCTGGACCCGGAGACTTATCTTTCAGAATGCTAAACAATACCTCCTTGATTTCATGAGGAGACACAGGTGCTTGAAGGATATCCCAATGCGTCGACGAGCAAATCTTACCATGTTGAACCAGCGATTTCTGGACTGGTATAGTCTCGGCTGAACTTCCAAGTAACGAAGAATAGAACTCCAAGAATGCTTGTTGGACTCCAGCCGTGTCAGACCTCTCCACCCTTTGTGCATCATTTATGATCATAACTCGATTCTGAGCATATCTCTTACGCAGTACAGAATGAAAATACGCAGTGTTCATGTCACCTTCTTTAAGCCAATCTATCTTCGCCTTTTGCTTCATAAAGGACTTGCTCGCTTTCTGCATCCACTGAACCTCCTTAGTAGTCTGCCAATCTTGTTCCTGAAATTCCAAGTTAGTCGGGTCTACTTGTAATTCTTCCTGAATCAGTCTAAGCTTTAATTCAGCCTGAGTACACCGATTGACAATATCCTCTACACTAGCTGCATTCAACTCCTTCAAATCCTTTTTAAGTCTCTTGAGCTTAGATACTAATTGATACATATATGTGCCAACTACCCCCGTCGGCCAACTATCAGCTACAGTAATCAGAAATTGAGGGCACATACCCCACATATTCAAATACTTAAAAGCTCTGGCTTTCTTAGCCGACTGTTTATCCAGTCTAATAATGCAAGGGTAATGATCAAAGGTACCCTCCGGGAGAAAATGAGCAAACCCCTCCGGGAATGCCAGAAACCATTCCTTATTAGTCAAACATCGATCCAATCTACTATAAATTCTATCTTCCGGGCATTGTTTATTATTCCATGTAAACCACGCGCCGGCCGAGGGGCTATCTTCAAGATTACACTCAGCCAAACACTTCCTAAAAGGACCCATCTCTTGTTCAGAACTCATCCCTCCTAGTCGTTCCTCAGACTTTAAAACCGTATTGAAGTCGCCTCCAACTACCCATGCACCCTGGATTGACCTAGCGTAGCCCTTGAGCTGGTGCCAAAGACACTCCCTCTCATCTATAGAGTTATAAGCATAAACTATAGTGCAATAATACTCAATACTATCCTCTTTGACATACAGATGTATAGCCTGAGGACTAGCATCCAACACGTTGACTAAGAGCTTCATCGGATTCCAGAGAATCCAAATGCGTCCTCCATCCACACAATGGTTATTAGTCGTTATTGCTCAATTATTCACAAGACCGGAGCTAACATTATGCAAACTAGAATATTTTATTTTCGTCTCTAGTAAACCAAATAAAGCTACCTCTTGTTTATCTAAGAACTCACAAATCGTACGTTGCTTATTAATATTATTCATACCCCGTACGTTCCAAAATCCAATTTTTTGAGCCTTAATCATCAATACCTTTTACTATGACGGGGTCTTTCTCAACTTGCTTCTCTTTCACAGGGGAACCCTCTTGAACAACTCTGGCATAAGATTTGTCCTTAGACACCTTCCCATTTTGGTCCAAATTATTCGTGACCACACTTGCAGGCTTCTCCTTTCCGTTTAATGTGACCATATTCTCCTTTTCATTGACTCCCATCATGTTTCCACCACTTGCAGGCTTAACCGCCAGACCACTCGATGTAGTCTTATTCTTCTGCATGACAGGCTGTTTCTGCCATACAAACTTCTTGACCAGTTGATTTTGATCTGGTTGTTTTCCTTCTTTCTTACATGAACTTGTTCATGCCCATACAGTTTACATTTGGAGCACATAACTGGTTTCCATTCATAGAAGACCTTTATCTCTACAGTTGCTCCTTCCTCATCTTTAAACTTAATAACATCCTTTAACTTTTGCCCTAATGGTACCTCGACCAAGGCTCTCCCATAACCAAGCCTAGTCTTGGCCGCCGTAGTTCCATCCAACTTGAGAAATTTGCCAATCAATCCAACTAGTCTAAGGAGATCTTTCCCCCAAAATTTTAAGGGTAGGTCAAGCAATTGTACCCAAACCGGCACCGAAAGAACGCCTTCCTTAGTTATTTTCTCTTTAGGATTCCAGTCTTTAACAATCAACGGTTTGTTATCGAACATGGTATGCCCTAGGCTTAAGATAGCTCTTTCATTTCCATAGTTTTGAACCTGACAATGAAGATTCCGTTGGCCATGAACGATATTTTATCAGCTCCAAAATTCTTCCATATTCTCCTAACAAATCCTTCGATAACAGTCCAAGGGGGATTAGCACCCATAATGAAATAATACACAGACTGCTTCCAATAATCGAGTTCATCGTCGACTTCATCCTTAGTGATTTGAATCAGGTCATCCTCCTTTTCCACTATTTGATCCTTATTCCTACCTTGTTTCATCCAAATGCCAGTCGAGTCATCAGGCAAAATCTCTCCCTCCTCCAGTGGAGGAATCTCATCATCCAAATCATTCAGAATATCGTTCTCCACATTCAGTACAGGCATCTTGAGAATAGCCTGCATGGGAGTGTTTTCAACGATAGTATCCCCCTCCGAACTGCTGTCTTCCTCCGTGATATTGCCATTGAACCGGGTCTTGCGTGAAACAATCGGTTTCGAAACCTTCTTTTCTTGCGCCCCATGGTCGCCTCAAAATCGCTTGTTAGGGTTTTCAAAAAGAGAGCTCTGACCATAAGTTTTTTTTTAAAAAGAGAGCTGTAATTGGGATAATGTTTCATGTGCATGTTATTTAGATACTGTTTCCTCATTTCCATACATCTTTTCTCATTTTTTTTATAATTGTTAGCAAAATTATATAGGTCCTCAATCTGACGCAGAACATGCGCTTACAAGTTGGGAGTTGCCCTACTAAAGCACATGAGATACGCGAATACTCTGACTGAATATTGAGAGTTGGTGATGGGATAAAAGGTGGTTCCAATGCAGTGAGGTTTATGTCCAGTTTCCGGGGAAGTACTTATTCATAATGTCGATGATCCTATTGCGTCAATAGTATCCTCCACGTAGCCTAACCTTTTGAGCCGCACATGGGATGCTAACTACATTCAATAGAGAGTGATCCTAGCTCCTACACATAAATTCGCTGAGTTAGTAAACGACTACGTATTATCTCTTATTCCTGTGAAGGAGGTATATATGAGCTCCTGATGAGGTTTGTATGGATGAATCATTTGCACCTCAATCTGATCCTGACTCACCTGTAGCTCAACCTGATCTTCACTAAACCGAATTTCTAAATAGCATTAAGTGCTCCGGGGTGCCTAATCATCAATTGCGATTAAAGGTCGGTGCTATGGTCATGCTCATCAGGAACATTAACCAATTCATGGGTTATGCAATGGAACACGTTTGCAAGTTACTGACCTAGGGAAAAGAGTTTTTTCGTCGTACCGTGCTAACGGGTAGCCACAAAGGAGATAAAGTCTTTATCCCTCGATTCTCTCCGTCTCCATCTGACTCAGCCAAGTTTCCAGTACGGTTTACAAGGCGACAATTCCCCATCTCAGTATGCTTCGTCATGACAATCACTACAAGAAAAACTGTCCCGGACGTCCACCTGGTTGGCGTCCTAGGCCTATGGACGCCTACATGGCGTCTGAAAGTACAAACGGGCGTCCACAGTCAGACGCCAAATTTGGCGTCCGACTGAAATTGGGGAGGACGAAAGTCAGGTCGACGGGCGTCGACAGGCGGACGCCATATACCCTAAATGGCGTCCACTGTCGGACGCCATTTTGGAAAACCGGGCGTCCACCCATGGCGTCCGATAGTGGACGCCCGTCCCTTTCGTTTTGGCGACAAATACCCGCCCATCTCCCTCTCCCCCATCACTCTCTTAAAAAAAACACTCTCTAACCCCTCTCTTCCTCTCCTCGCCGAGCCTATTCCCCATTCCTCTCCTCCATTTTCCTACTTCTTATTAATCTTTGGTATGTTTTCTTACTTACTTCGTTTTTAATCATTATAATTAGTTATTGTTTTTTATTGTTATTGTTATTTATTGATAGTTTGCTAGTAAGTATTGTTTAGGTCTAAATTTGGATTAGGTTGATTAGTTTAAGACAAGTTAGATTAGGTTGATTAGTTTATCCCAAATTCGATTAGGTAGATTATTTTTGCCCATCACAATTTTGGTTAGGGTTTGATCAATTTGGTATTGAGCTAGAGGTCATTCCGTGAGGTTTTGTGTGACTTAAGACGGACCAAAAGGTGTCGTAATAATGCCGGATTTTCCCGAAACCACTTCTATCTTGATCGGGGTTGTAATTAGGTGTTAGCGGTGCTTTCGGAGTTTTGATACCTGTATCCGAAAATTTGACCTTTTTTGACCCGTTTTAGCTGTTTTTGTCGGACGTAGGTCATGAACTTTTGTGTTTTGTTCGGTTAATTTGGGATTAAATTGAAAAATGAGTTAGCGTTTTCGTAAATTACGATGAAATTGTGATTACATTTGTGATTAAAATCGGTGACTGATTTTTTTAAGGTAAATTCTAGATTAATAAGACATTTGGGTTTACTTTGACGTATTAGTGATTAAATTGAGGAAACTTAGTTTAAGTTAAATGGTGATTAAATTTTCGTTTAGTAAATTATAAATTAAGTTAGGGAAATTAAACTTTAATTTGTTATATATATTTTTTGAACATAGAAAATGAAGAGAATTGAATGCAAATGGATGTATGAGGGAAGACTTGATAAGAAGAGATGTCCCACCGTCGAATTTTTGAAGGGCATTGAATCATTTGTCGAGGTGGCTAAAAAGTCAGTAGATTATGCATCGAGGGGGAAGGTTAGGTGTCCGTGTACTAAATGCAAGACCCTAAAATTTCTTGAGGTCCTTGTAGTTAAGGAACATGTCATCTATAGTGGTTTTTCACCCGATTATTATAATTGGATTTGTCATGGTGAGCCATCTCAGTCCGAGGAACCCGAAAACCATCAAAATGAGGGGAGATTGAGAGGTATGATAGTTGACGCTGTGGAGTGCAACTTATTTAATAACGAGAACACATGTGCGAATGACGACTCACCTAACCCACGAGACTCACCCAACCCACACGACTCGCCTAACCCACAACAGCCTAACCCACGAGCAAAGACGTTTTTTTGACATGTTGGACGCTTCGGAGAAACCGTTATACGGAGGGTGCGATGTGACTTTGTTAGAAGTCGCGTCTATGGTAGGGCCTTAAATGTGAGTTCAACCTACCCTTTACTTGTGTCGATGGTATTGCTGCCTTACTCGAGAGAGTTATCCCAAAAGACAATATAATGACCCGAACATTCTACACAACCAAAAAGATTGTGAAGGGCCTACAACTCCCGCATCAAAAGATTGATGCTTGTCCAGATGGATGCATGTTATTTTGGAAGGATGATGAGATGCTTGATGAATGTAGGAGATGTGGTAAGGGTAGGTATAAGACAGTTGAGGGGGATATTGTTTTGAGAGGTAGAAAAGGGATCAGCGGTGTCAGGGGTAAGAAACCAATCCCAATAAGTCAGCTTACGTACTTCCCTATTGCACCTAGGCTTCAGAAATTGTATGGAAAAAAAAAACCCCATAGCGGAGCAAATGAGGTGGCACAAGGAGGACATTAGGGTACTAGGGAAGATGTGTCATCCGAGTGATGGTGAGGAGTGGAAGCGTTTCGATAGACTACATCCCCACTTTGCGTTAGAACCCCGAAATGTAAGGCTTGGGTTGTGCACTGATGGATTTGCACCGTTTGGCCAATTTGGTAAATTGTACTCTTGCTGGCCAGTGATGATCACACCTTATAACCTACCTCCTTGGTTGTGTTTGAAGCAACCTTTCATCTTCCTATCTCTTATTGTGCCCGGACCCAAAAACTCGAAAAATCATTTGGATGTTTACTTGCAACCTGTTATTGAGGAACTAAAACAACTGTGGGAGGTAGGGATGGAAACTTATGATGTCTCTCTTTGACAGAACTTTCAGTTGAAAGCATCTTTGTTGTGGACTATAAGCGACTTTCCCGTGTACGGTATGCTCTCGGGGTGGTCTAATGCGGGTCAGAAAGCATGTCCGTGTTGTATGGATGAGAGCAAAGCTTTTTATCTTCCAAATTCTAGTAAAATAAGTTGGTTTGACTGTCATCGGCAGTTCTTACCAGAAGGTCACCCATATAGAAAGAATAAGAAGGCATTCAAGAAGGGTGAGGTTGTGCTTGATGACGCACCTGATCGACTCCCCGGAGATGAAGTGTGGGAGTTGATTTCCGATTACCCGTTCACTATCGACGGAACAGAGTAGGAGTTCAAAGACCTCAATAAGTTGAAAAATGGTTGGTTTAAACGTAGCATATTCTTCGACCTACCATATTGGAGGACTTTGTTAATTCGTCACAATTTAGATGTGATGCTGTAGACACCCGCATTTTGACTGCCACGTGTCTATGGTAGTCTCCGAAAAACACCCGATGATGATTGGACGTCAACGTGACTTAGTATACTCGGATTTGGGCTCGGAATTCATAATATCCGACATGGGCTTTTAGCAGAGTAAAAATCTCACAAAACAGACCTCAATTTCAGGCCCAGTGGGTCGTTCCGAGTCAAATGAGACTAATTTGGGCCAAAACCGACACCAAAAATAATTCCCGTCTTTTGGCGACCGGGTCAAAACCCGGTCAAAGACGGAACCGTCTCATAAAACCAGCCAGGTTCAGATTGGCGCACAAATCAAAATTCAAAAAAGTAAACAAAATCAACAAAGTCAAACCTCCCTATTTTGGCTCAACCGTTTGACCCACTCGATCGAGTGGATTGACCCACTCGGTCGAGTGGGGCGCTTCGAACTGGGCTTGGCCCGTTTTCTAAGGCACTCGATCGAGTGCATTAGGGCCACTCGATCGAGTGCCCCTAGGTCGTGGGAAACGTCTATAAATACCGACTCATTTCCATGCATTTTCAGAACTTTTTGATCATTCACTTTACCCTACAATTTCAGTCACCCTTATCCTACTACAACCCTACATACCTACACTACAAACCCTAAGCAAAAACACATCGAAATCCGAGCCTCTATACCTCAGAAACCGACACATACACCCATACACACCACAACTCTCATACATCCTCGATACTCCCGAGCTTTGTCGCTATTCACGAGTCCATTTCCGAGGTTCTATACTAGCATGTATGTTGAGGGTGTCTTAAACCCCGTTCTAATCTCTTTTGTCTCGCTTTATTTCCGTTTAATTCATCATATTTTTGTATTGTAATCGTAATCGTCACAACGCTAACACTAACACTTTTTTTTTGCATCTTTTACATTTTCGTTTTATATCGTTTTACCGTCATTATATTATTAATACCGCGTACATATAATATTAATATCAAAAGTCGGTTTTGAAATGTTGAACTACGATAATCACATTCGATCCGTCTAATCCCTTTACGAGCAACGACGGAGGTGGAGCCCTTTCGAGGAGCCCCGCCCCAATGTACTCAAGGGCGTGACGTGATCGTGATTCGTCGTAGTTGAACATATTTAACTCCCTTTCTATAATTGGTTCGAGACCCGTTGACACGCATACCGACATCACATAATCCGAAAGGAGTAGTTTCGATGTCGTGATGTAGAGGGATGCATCTCGTTACTAATTCAAAGTTTCATAATCTAACACAAACGTTTTCATAAAAACTCCGGTGGCGGTATTATAATCGTTCATACACGATTATAGTACCGGAGGCCGAGTCGAATACAAATCGTGCGATATTTGTATTTGACTCAGCCGACCATCGATTTCAAGTCATAAAATCGAGCAGGTCACTACTCGTACAGGGGGCACTCGACCGAGTGCCATAGGCCACTCGATCGAGTTGCACCCCAAAAACAGGGCAGTAGCCCCATTAACGACACACTCGACCGAGTGCCATAAGGCACTCGATCGAGTACCCTCCTAAAAAATGGGCAGTAGCCATGTTAATAGCGCATTCGGTCGAGTTAATCAATGACTCGGTCGAGTGGGTCTGGCAACTTGGAAATCCGAGGGCTTGGACATATATTCCGAGCCCCGTTCTTATCGACTTTAGACCATCGACCGACCCTTCATCATTTTTCAAAACGCTACACATGTCACAACACGTAGAACGACTTTGACCACTTTTACGTGACAAGTCGGGACAAGACTACGGAATGTGAGACTAGGCTAGCAATACGCCACAATCTCATATTTCCGTCCTTCGCTTAATACATAACATAATACGTATTTAAGCGGGGTGGTCCATCTACATAATTTCGCGGTCTAGTTTACATATGGGTCCGTTTTTATCTTCGTTTTACGTTATTTTGTTTATGTCGTATTGTGAAATCCGGGTTGTATTTCCGCCCGTGTAGCTTGTACGCTTTTATTTCTTTTTTTTGAGCTTCATTTATTATTTGCTTTTACGCTTTATAAATGAACCTCGCATGCTAACTCAACTCGACCATAATTAGATGCATTAAATGACGTAGTTAACGCAAAATTCGCATGTTTAGACAAAACGTTGTTTGCATATCATTTCATTATTTTACTAGCGCGCGTATCATGAACACGAACGATGTCTTAGTAGAGGCCGCCATGTGCGGGCGGGGTTGGGTGTCCTTAGTGGGCTTCCCAACACGTACCCTCACCCCTTACTCAGAACCTTTGGTTTCCGGATGTCCGAAACCCTTGGCGAACGAGAGTCATTCTTTACACGATTACCGGTGTAGATGGTATCGGTATCGCAATGCAAAGCGACGAGCCCCATAAACTCTGAAATCGAAGTGGGCTTACTTTGTGTATAGCCCATGACGACATAGAGTGGGCTCGTATGGTTCCGAATAACCACAAAATTCGGTGGCGACTCCATTTTGACTTAAATTTCGAACCCGAGAACAATCTCACCACGAGATTCATTCGCCTACCCAAACCCGCGCTTCGCCGCGTCGGGGTGGACCTACGTCATGTCCACAATTTGGCGACTCCGCTGGGGATACCTGATGTACCACATGTCATCGGGGTCCCTAGGGTGAGACTCGAAGAGAAATCGTTCGTAGATTAGTGTGCGCGCGTTAGTTTAATGATTCATGCATAACCCATTTTTTGCCCGGGCCGGTTACTTGTGACCGACGTCCCACTATACCGCGGTGCATTCCTACATGGGTGCGCTAAAAACATCGATGGTGGAACTCGTCTCGGTTTTGCGGCATGTCCTAAGACCAACTCGGCTTAGGGAGTCCGTCCATCACATGAGAAAGCCATCGTTGTTGGTATAGACCCTATTTTGACCGACCGAGACTTAGTGTAAAGCATACATGAGCGTCGTTATAATGCTTGTTTGACTACGTGCTACTTGGTTTCCGTGTCAATTTTTCAAAAACCGTCATTTCAAATTTGCATCTTTCCAAAAATACCCACCTTTCGAAAAACCCGAAATGCTGTCCATTTCGGGACCCGTCATTCTAAAACACCCAATTTTGAAAAAACCCGAAATGCTGCCCATTTCGGGACTCACCTTTTCAAAATATCCCATTTTCAAAACTCGGAATGCCGCCGAAATTTAGGATCAACGATTTGACTCAAGATATCCTTTTCTGTAGTCGGCATGCTGTCCGTTTTAATTCTCGAATTTCCACCCCCACCACCTTGATTTTCGGAATTTTCCTTTTCAAAATTCTAATCTCGGTTTTCGAAATTCCGTTTTCAGTTTTCAACACTTTCGGAAATTCGTTCATTTTGCATCCAAACCTCAACTTTCGACTTTCCTAAAATGAGCCTTCCTTATTATAGGACCTACCGTCTATCCGTGTGTCGGGTCTTTGCATAGTACGTAGAGGGTTTATAGCGTCGAAACTCCGTCGATCTTATATCACGAGTTTCCCCCCTTTCCCAAGACCGCCTTATCTGTCAAGGCACGACCAACCCGCGTAGGGAATACCCCTACAAAGGAAGGTCCGTGCATACACTCGAGTCAAAAGTCTGGGGAGTAATCTCACGTGGACCTTCCTTCGAACGGGACTAGGCCCACAAAGCCGAAATCCTAAGGAAGTCATACCACCCACGAGTCATCCGTCTAGATGTCTTTCTCGAGTCTTTTCCACTCAGTCCTTTCTTTTTTGGGTCGCTCGGGATGTGCTGTTTCCTTTGATTCCAAGACTGGGTTCGGTTTCTGATTACGTGGTGTTCTTACAGACATGCCACCATCAACCAGACACACTCGCAGGATGGAAACTGCCTTAGCTGAACTGAAAGCCTCCGTTGATTCCATGATCGAGAAGCAGGCTGACATCGATGCCCAACTGAATGAAATGAGGGCTGGGCAAGTTGCTATCGTCACTCGATTGGCCTCGGTGGAGCACAGGACTCCTACTACCGGAACTACCGGGCCTTTAGCTGAACTGGTTAGCTCGGTCCGCCGACTGGAAGAACAAGTTCATTTAACTGGGAATAACAACATTCACCGGGAAAACAGTCGGGAGTATAACCCGCTAAGTGACAAGCTGCCTGCAAACCTGAACCTCACCGGTTTGCCTATGTTCGAAGGGACTGAAGACCCATTACTACATGTACGGGCCTTCAAGGAGTTCATGGCCATCAAAGGGGTGGACTCCACCATGTTCAAGAACCTCTTTGCTGCGTCTCTTGAAAAGCACCCTCGGGCCTGGTACTACAGGCTAGACCCGAAGAAATACCCTACATGGGATGATGTGGCCACCGAGTTCGCTCGGAACTATGCTGACAACACCGAGATCCAAACCACAATGAGATCTCTGGAAGTTATGGCCCAGGAGCTGAAAGAAGGTTTTACCAAATACCTTCAACGCTGGAGGGCCGAGAGCGTGAAACTGGTCGATAAGCCCAGTGAGAAGACTTTAGTGGAGGCCTTTGTTAAGAACCTCCTCCCATCCTACCGGGTCCACCTCCGATATGTCGTCATACCCAATTTCACCACCCTTACTGAAATGGGTATGAGGATTGAAGATGATCTGAGACTGGAAGGCCTCACTAAAGCCGCTGCTAAGGGTTACCAAGGGGCTTCTTCCTCCACAACCAAGCCTCAAGCTGCGACCCGCAGCATTTTCGACGCGGTTAATCTACTAGATGCCCCGTCCAAGAGGAACACCCCACCTCGGGTTTTCACCGATATAGGTACGACCTATACTTATGCCTTACAAAGGCTATCCTCTAAGGGCCTAATCCAACCGATAGGCCCAACTCCTGAAGTTCCGGTCAAGCGACGCTCCAAGAACTACAATGCTCAAGCCTATTGCCAATACCACCGAGGCAATGAGCATGATACCGAGAAGTGCTGGAAACTGAAGCACTTGATTCAGGACCTGATCGAAAGCGGTAAAATCCCGCTACCTGGGGATAAGCCTAGCAACAAGGAGAACCCTTTCAGCTCCCACGCCATCTTTACTGGGGAGGTGATTGACTGTTCTCACCTTATCTCTCCACTTATCCCGCAAGTGAACGGGATCTGGTTTGATGACGAAGATGATGTCTATCTCGCCAAAGGGGAAGCTGTCCCCATCACCGCCGAGGAGATTCGAAAGACTAAATCTCGAGTCTTAACCAGTAACCACCTTGGTCGTCCCTTTCAAGCCACTAGCTCTAGGGACACCCCTATCCCGACAACCGTCATCACGGAAGTCGCCTCTGAAGAGCCAACTGCTGAAACGGCTCTTGTGAAACAATTGAAGAAGACCCGAGTTGACCTCACTATATGGCAACTCCTGGTTAGTTCTCAAGAACATCGAGAAGCACTTACAAAGGCTCTCGATCAAATTAAGGTCGACTCTTTGGTTACCCCCGCTGAGATGGTAGCCACGATCTTGCCCCACCTGAAGGGCAAGGGCAAGGAAGAAGGGTCGGTGATCACCTTCTCCGAAGCCGACCTACCACCATTTGGGGCCACCCATAACCTGGCCCTCTACATCACGGTGGTCTGCCGAGGAAAATACCTTCCCATGACCCTAGTTGATGACGGGTCTGCTGTGAACGTCCTTCCTCTAAGGACCGCAAAAGCCCTCGGCATTACCGAGGCTGACTATGTCCCGACTGCTCAGACCATCCAAGCCTTTGATGGGAGCCCGAAGTCGGTAGCTGGGGCCGTGAAACTAACCATCATCACTGGCCCGATAGAGAAGGAGCTCGAGTTTCAGGTGATCGATGTCACCTCATCATTCAACCTGCTCCTGGGTAGGCCTTGGATCCACGCGGTCAAGGCGGTGTCCTCCACCCTCCACCGAAAGATTAAGATGCCTCTGCTTAGCGATGTCATCACTTTAGAGGCAACGCCAATGACCGTGGCTAGCTGTAACGCCACGGGACGCACGGACCTCTGGGGGTTCGATTTTGTGGGGATGATCGAGGAAGAGTACCTCTTTAGGCCTTACTTCACTACGAGTATCGACATAATGCTCCAAAACCTAGGATACTTTCCGGGGGCTACCTCTCGACCCGATCTTCCAGCTGGGAAGATCATCGAGGTTCTTAAAGACGAAGAATCTCACTTTGGCCTTGGTTATGACATCACCCCCGACAATGTTGTCCGAGCAGGGATCGAAAAGGCCTGCAACATCCTTAAGGGTATCTACTTGAGCCCTTATAGCCCACGGTTGGCTGACTACTTCGTCACACCGGTGTTTGGGGCTGTCCAGGTTGGTCTATACCAACCCAATGCTATGCAGCTCGGGACCCACTTGGCCCGAGACTGCAACTACATTCCGGATGATGTGTTCGCCCTCATCCAATCCGACGGAGCTGAAGATGCTGAGCCCGCTCTAGGGCTACTATTTGGGGAAGACACCGTAGCCCCAACTCCAAAGGAAGACCTGGTCAACCTGATCCTCCGCAGCAACAGGTTTGACCCGACCAAGCTAATCTCGGATGTTGGTTCCGAGACAGGAAACAGAGCCTGGAGGAAGACTGTCAAGTGGACTGACAGTCAGGGAAGGATCTACAAGCTGGTCACCGGAGAGGGAGACATGCCTGAGTCTGAGTCCGAGTCTGAGTCGGAGTCTGAGTCAGAGTCTGAGGTCGAGTCTAGGGAAGTCGGTGCTAGAGTCACTCCTGTAACCCCTCTCCCTTTTATTATTCCTGCTGCTGGCACTTCGGGGTCTGTCCCGAGTGCCCTGCCTATCCCGCCACTGACCAATGATCATATGGCTGCTCTCTTTGAGCTGTTCTCCAAATTTTCAATCAATAATAATAACCGTTCTGCTTACGACTTGTCTCTTTCAAATTCTGCTTTTAAAAATGTTTTATGCTATGACATTGAGAAACCAGACGAACAGGTACCCTTACCTCCGCATTTGATCGAGCAACTAGAGCAAAGGGAGTCCCGGAACCCGGTAATCGAAGAAACCGAGTCCATAAATGTGGGAACAACCTTAGAGCCTCAGACACTTAAGATAGGGTTATCCTTAGATCCCGAGGAGAAACAACAATTTATAAGCCTCCTCCAAGAGTTTAAGGATGTCTTCGCATGGTCCTACAAGGACATGCCGGGGATAGACCGGGAAATAGCCGAGCACCACATACCAATCAAAGATGGGTGCAAACCGGTCAAACAAAAGCTTCGTCGGATGAGGCCCGAGTGGTCTCTCAAGGTAAAAGAAGAAGTCGATAAACAGTTCAAAGCCGGCTTCATACAAGTGTTCGAATATCCGGACTGGGTGGCAAACATCGTGCCGGTTCCTAAAAAGGACGGTAAGGTGCGGGTATGTGTAGATTTTCGGGATCTTAACAAGGCAAGCCCGAAAGATGATTTTCCGTTACCACACATCGACATACTGGTGGATAACACGGCCGATCATGCCCTTCTATCGTTCATGGACGGGTATTCCGGGTATAATCAAATCAAGATGGCGGAAGAAGACATGAGTAAGACTACCTTCACCACACCTTGGGGTACTTACTGCTATATCGTCATGCCTTTTGGTCTCATTAATGCCGGGGCCACATATCAAAGAACTGCTACCACTTTATTACACGACATGATGCATAAAGAGGTAGAAGTTTATGTAGACGACATGATCGTCAAATCCAAAGAACGGGACGGTCACATCACCGCCCTAAGAAAGTTCTTCACCCGATTGCGCAGATACAACATGAGGTTAAACCCTCAAAAGTGCAGTTTCGGGGTAACATCAGGCAAATTACTGGGTCATATCGTTAGCCAACGAGGTATCGAAGTCGATCCAGCTAAAATCAAAGCCATTACCGAGATGCAACCTCGCAAAACCGAAAAAGAAATAAGGGGATTCCTCGGGAAAGTCCAGTACATCAGTCGGTTCATTTCCAAGTTAACCATGGTGTGTGAACCAATTTTCAAGAAACTGAAAGTGGGAGAACGGGTACTATGGGATGACAAGTGCCAAACCGCTTTCGAAAAAATCAAAGAAATTCTGTCTGCTCCGCCAGTCTTAATGCCACCTCAACCCGGTTTGCCTCTGTCGTTATACCTAACGACGACCGAGACAGCCATGGGGGCTATGCTGGCTCAGACAGTTGACTCCGAAGAAAGAGCCATTTACTACATCAGCAAGAAGTTTTTAGAGTATGAGTGCAAATATACCATGCTCGAAAAGACGTGTTTGGCTCTAGTTTGGGCTACCAAGAAACTCCGACATTATATGCTCAGTTACGAGGTCCATGTGCTATCCAAGATGGACCCGATTAAATACATCTTCGAAAAGCCCGTTCTCAACGGTCGAATCTCTAGATGGACTCTAATGCTGGCAGAGTTCGACCTGAAGTTCATACCATTAAAAGCTATTAAAGGTCGAGTAGTAGCTGAATTTCTCGCCGATAGCCCGATAACCGAGGAGGGATACACCGACACTTGGTCCTTCCTAGACGAAGATATTTTCCATACGGATACTGAAACTTGGGATTTATACTTCGATGGTGCATCCAATTTTCGAGGGTTCGGAGTCGGGATCCTCTTAATTTCACCGAAAGGGGAACATACTCCCGTCTCCATCAAACTGGACTTTGATGTTACCAATAATGCAGCAGAATACGAAGCATGCATTTACGGGCTACAAGCCGCCGCCAATCTGGGGATTACAAATCTCCGGGTACATGGTGACTCATCCTTGGTCATTAACCAAGCACTTCAAAAATGGAAAACTCGAAATGCTAATCTCGTGGCCTACCAGGCACGGGTACGGGATCTCGAGAAACAATTCCAAAAGGTAGAATACATATATCTGCCCCGGGAAGAAAATCAATTCGCAGATGCACTCTCAAAATTAGCGTCTTTACTGAACATTCCCGACCATGTGACCAGTATGCCAATTTGCATCGAAAGACGGTCTGAGCCGGCATACATTTGCGATATTGAAGACATCGAAATAACCGATCCCGAACCGTGGTACCAAGCCGTGTTAACGTACCTAACGAACGGAGAATATCCTCCCGGGACGGAAGGTCGAGCCAAGAAAGCCTTACGAAGGCTAGCCACCCAATTTATCCGAACCGACGACGGTCAACTGTACAAAAAGACAGCACAGGGGGCTCTCCTCCTTTGTGTTGACAAGTATAAAGCTGAAAAGGTTATGGCCGAAGTACACGATGGTGAGAACGGCCCACACATGAATGCCCACATGCTGGTCCGGAAAATCATGAGGCTCGGTTATTACTGGAATACCATGGAAGCCGATTGCCGGTCGTATGTCAAACATTGTCATAACTGTCAAATTTTTGGCAATGTGCAACATATGCCGTCATCACTACTCTATACCATGACGTCACCCTGGCCATTCTCAACGTGGGGTATCGACATAATCGGGAAAATAAATCCCTCGGGTACCGGTGGGCACTGCTTTATTTTGGTAGCTATCGACTATTTCACCAAATGGGTCGAAGCTGAATCATATCGCATCCTCACCGCCAAGCATGTCGCCAAGTTTATCCAAAACAAGATAATATGTCGATATGGGATTCCCGCTGAATTTATCAGTGATCACGGGACTCATTTTCAAACCGAGACTGCGGCCCTACTGACCAAATATAAAATTCAAAGGCATACTTCCTCGCCTTACCGTCCCCAAACAAATGGAGCAGTAGAGGCGGCTAATAAAACAATTGTCACCATACTCAAAAAGATGGCTGACAATTACCGGGACTGGCCCGACAAAATACCTTTTGCCCTATGGGGATATCGAACGTCAATTCGCACCGCAACCGGGGCGACACCATATTACTTAACCTACGGGATGGAGGCAGTCCAACCAGCCGAGCTGGAGGTACCGTCCCTCAGAATTCTGTTAGAAAGTCAAGTACCCGAAGCTGACTGGGTTCGAGCACGATATGACTCACTGGTTTTACTAGACGAACGACGGTCTCGTGCCCTCAATAATATCCAAATCTACCAGAAGAGGATCCAACGGGCCTTCAACAAGAGAGTAAGGCCCAGACACATCAAGGAGGGCGATCTAGTCCTTAAGTCTATCCGAGCTCTACTACCAGTTGACCCGAGGGGAAAATTCAAACCCAATTGGGCTGAGCCATATCTGGTGAAGAAAATCCTATCGGGAGGAGCAGTGATGCTGACGGACCTGGATGGGAACGAGTTTGTCAACCCAACCAACCTGGACCAGCTGAAGCGTTACTACCCTTAGCCACTTCTCAATGTCATTAACAAATTTTATCAAAATCATTTTTTTTACAAAAAGCAAGTCAATGAGCTAGAATTACTTATTCTACTGTCATAAACATCTTGAACCAATAGTCTTGGTGTAATTCGAGATTGCAAATTTCATATGCCTGAACTACGTTTGGTTTGATTCTGCTAATCGCGGATACGTAGGCAACCCCTCAAAAGGGTACAACCAATGCAATCAAGAAAAGACAGGAGCGGTTTTATAATAAACTTCCCTTATTAATTCAAAAAAAATCCCGACAAGCTCGGGAAATTACAAAATGCAGGAATCAAAAAATATACACAACAAAAAAGGGCACACAAATAATAATAATAATACTTAGATAATAATAAATCTAAGGACTCGGCATTCAGGGCATCTTGCCCTTCCCCTTGTTCTTAGCATCCCTAGTCGTCCACTGGCGACGACGCGGAGGGGAGCGTTCCCGAATCACCACGGGAACTTCTCTAGCCCGGGCTCGAGTATTTGAGCCCGACTCCCCTGTCATATCAATGGGCCCAAGTCGAGCCCTAACGGGCTCAGGGAGCCGGTCACGCGGACCAAGTCGGTCCCGGGCCGCCAACCTCGGCCCAAGTCGTCGTTCCAGGTCGGTCTGCCCTCGAGTGCTGCTAGAACCGACTTCCTTAGATCGAGTCTTAGTTTGTGACTTAAGACCCGATTCTTCACGGACTGTGGTCTCAGGACTGTGTTCCCCGGTGAAGAAGTCTCTGTTGTCCTTCGCCGACTCACGCTGGACCAATTCGATGGCCTCATCAACCTTCAAGGCCTTTCGAGCTTCCTCGGACTCTTCAGAAGTCCACTTCTGATAAGCCCGTGATACCCAAGCGGATTGGCAAGTGCTAGGTACCGTCCACGTGGGACGAGTGAACCATCGTTGCAACCAAGTGTCGCACATAGCGTCCGTCAATTGGAGCGGGACGCTAATAATGGCTTCCTTCTCAGGGATGCGCTGAGACGAACCGAACTGCCTTAGGAGGCGGTCCGGATAGATGTGAACTGTCCAGTCTAAGGACAAGATCGTCAGGTATCGGGCTTGGTCCCTCTTAGCCAGTCCGGTCAATTTTGAAAGGAACCACCAGGCAACGGTCCACCTGATCAAGGGACCCCCGTGAAACACCAACTCCTCGTCCCAGTAAGCTCGATCAATCCGATGACTCGAGCTTATCTTCCGCCTTCGGAAGCTAATCTGACTGCTCCGGTAATTGGGAATGCTTGGAGGGGTCTCTATGATCGATAACCGCTCCGACAGCCATATCTGAAAAGCATATACAAGCTTAATAAGCAACGGAGCAATTCGCTACAGCCCACTCGATCGAGTGCAAAAGCTGACTCGATCGAGTAAGCCTGTCAAAAACAGGCAGTAGCACCGTATGAGTGTCACTCGATCGAGTGACTTACGAGAATCAGAAAATTTGCGCGAAACGTGAACGAAAAAAAAAAAAAAAAAAAAATCGAGGTGCATACTTGAAGAAAACGGGTACTCCCCATCAACGGTCGAGTTGGGTCAAGCCGTCTAGCGTCCAGGCCCGTGATGATCTCCCCAGTGGCTAGCCAAGCAGGGCTATGACCAGTCTCCATCTGGTCAACCACTCCGATTAGCCTGATTTGACCCCTGCATGTGTCAAGCTCCATCAGCCCCTCGAAGACATAACAATGCAGCATGCAAAAGGCGAAAGCCCTACGCCTATGAGCAGGGGTGGCCCTCACGTGCCGTGGGTTCATGAACTTGTCAGCTAGATCGAATAGGGAAACGTTATCTCCCTGCACCATTCGGTTTGCCTCAGCATGAGACAAACCCAAGAATTCCCTCAAACGCCTCCTTGGATCCGGGTAGAATGGGGGAATGGCAGGCTGAATAGCAAGGCCCCAACCGCCTATGGCCGCGATCTCCTCGGGCAAGGGACACATCTCTCCCCTCGGGAATGCAAACACGTGATGGGTGGTGTCCCAAAACGACAGACAGGCATCCAGAAAGTGCGAGTCAACTATCAGACGCTGAAAAGGGAACAGATTGACTATCCCCATCTGAGTCAGCCTGACCTTCTCCTCGTCCCGAAAGTATTGGGACCAGGCGAGAAGCATAGCCGTCAAATGATCGATACCCATAGCAGAGTTTCCTAACTTTCTTGAAAGTCTAAAAGACTTTGAGAAAGGAAAAGAAGAGTTTGAGTTGAGGTGCAGAAAACTGAAGCAGGGATTCTCATATTTATAATGAGAAAACCTAACAGAAAACCTAACTTTTGCCTCCTCATCCAGCTGGGCCCTATGCGCGCGCAGGCCTGATTTCAAACTTGAACCCAGAATAGGAATCAAGCTGTCCCGAGCTTTCCTAAGATTTTCTAAAATTTTCTTCGCGTCAAAATTTTTGTCTTTCCAAAAGTTTTCAATTTCTTTTTTCTCCCCAGCGAGAGTCAACATTTTACCTACATGTTACATGCAAGTTGTTATGTGTCAGCATACAGGTACACCCCAGACTTCAAGAAGCAAGTCCCCGCAAAACTATCTAATTTCCCCAACGGAGTTAGCTTTTCCCCGATGTGCTACATCCGAAGTACGATGTTTCGGCATACGGGTACACTTACTCCCCAAAAGAGGCAAGCTTTACTCCCCACGGAGCATCATCATCAGCTCAAGTACGACTCAAGGCTTCGAAGGCAAGCTTGTACAGCTCACATACTTCCCCAGCGGAACGCCCGAGGCGGCGTCTTACCTGAAGTGGTACGGGATGGGCCCACATGCAAACACGCCCAGGGCCTATGCCTGGCTCAGGTATGATTTCTATCTTATGGCTGGCGAGCCCTTTCACGCGAGTCTACTGGACTATAAACGACCCGACCGGAAGGCTGCCAGGTCGTAATCTGCGATTGGCCTGGTAGCTACTCTGACTTTCGCCTTGTCCAAGCCTCAGTCAGAGTGGGGGCTCTGTAGACACCCGCATTTTGACTGCCACGTGTCTATGGTAGTCTCCGAAAAACACCCGATGATGATTGGACGTCAACGTGACTTAGTATACTCGGATTTGGGCTCGGAATTCATAATATCCGACATGGGCTTTTAGCAGAGTAAAAATCTCACAAAACAGACCTCAATTTCAGGCCCATTGGGTCGTTCCGAGTCAAATGAGACTAATTTGGGCCAAAACCGACACCAAAAATAATTCCCGTCTTTTGGCGACCGGGTCAAAACCCGGTCAAAGACGGAACCGTCTCATAAAACCAGCCAGGTTCAGATTGGCGCACAAATCAAAATTCAGAAAAGTAAACAAAATCAACAAAGTCAAACCTCCCTATTTTGGCTCAACCGTTTGACCCACTCGATCGAGTGGATTGACCCACTCGGTCGAGTGGGGCGCTTCGAACTGGGCTTGGCCCGTTTTCTAAGGCACTCGATCGAGTGCATTAGGGCCACTCGATCGAGTGCCCCTAGGTCGTGGGAAACGTCTATAAATACCGACTCATTCCCATGCATTTTCAGAACTTTTTGATCATTCACTTTACCCTACAATTTCAGTCACCCTTATCCTACTACAACCCTACATACCTACACTACAAACCCTAAGCAAAAACACATCGAAATCCGAGCCTCTATACCTCGGAAACCGACACATACACCCATACACACCACAACTCTCATACATCCTCGATACTCCCGAGCTTTGTCGCTATTCACGAGTCCATTTCCGAGGTTCTATACTAGCATGTATGTTGAGGGTGTCTTAAACCCCGTTCTAATCTCTTTTGTCTCGCTTTATTTCCGTTTAATTCATCATATTTTTGTATTGTAATCGTAATCGTCACAACGTTAACACTAACACTTTTTTTTTGCATCTTTTACATTTTCGTTTTATATCGTTTTACCGTCATTATATTATTAATACCGCGTACATATAATATTAATATCAAAAGTCGGTTTTGAAATGTTGAACTACGATAATCACATTCAATCCGTCTAATCCCTTTACGAGCAACGACGGAGGTGGAGCCCTTTCGAGGAGCCCCGCCCCAATGTACTCAAGGGCGTGACGTGATCGTGATTCGTCGTAGTTGAACATATTTAACTCCCTTTCTATAATTGGTTCGAGACCCGTTGACACGCATACCGACATCACATAATCCGAAAGGATTAGTTTCGATGTCGTGACGTAGAGGGATGCATCTCGTTACTAATTCAAAGTTTCATAATCTAACACAAACGTTTTCATAAAAACTCCGGTGGCGGTATTATAATCGTTCATACACGATTATAGTACCGGAGGCCGAGTCGAATACAAATCGTGCGATATTTGTATTTGACTCAGCCGACCATCGATTTCAAGTCATAAAATCGAGCAGGTCACTACTCGTACAGGGGGCACTCGACCGAGTGCCATAGGTCACTCGATCGAGTTGCACCCCAAAAACAGGGCAGTAGCCCCATTAACGACATACTCGACCGAGTGCCATAAGGCACTCGATCGAGTACCCTCCTAAAAAATGGGCAGTAGCCATGTTAATAGCGCATTCGGTCGAGTTAATCAATGACTCGGTCGAGTGGGTCTGGCAACTTGGAAATCCGAGGGCTTGGACATATATTCCGAGCCCCGTTCTTATCGACTTTAGACCATCGACCGACCCTTCATCATTTTTCAAAACGCTACACATGTCACGACACGTAGAACGACTTTGACCACTTTTACGTGACAAGTCGGGACAAGACTACGGAATGTGAGACTAGGCTAGCAATACGCCACAATCTCATATTTCCGTCCTTCGCTTAATACATAACATAATACGTATTTAAGCGGGGTGGTCCATCTACATAATTTCGCGGTCTAGTTTACATATGGGTCCGTTTTTATCTTTGTTTTACGTTATTTTGTTTATGTCGTATTGTGAAATCCGGGTTGTATTTCCGCCCGTGTAGCTTGTACGCTTTTATTTCTTTTTTTTGAGCTTCATTTATTATTTGCTTTTACGCTTTATAAATGAACCTCGCATGCTAACTCAACTCGACCATAATTAGATGCATTAAATGACGTAGTTAACGCAAAATTCGCATGTTTAGACAAAACGTTGTTTGCATATCATTTCATTATTTTACTAGCGCGCGTATCATGAACACGAACGATGTCTTAGTAGAGGCCGCCATGTGCGGGCGGGGTTGGGTGTCCTTAGTGGGCTTCCCAACACGTACCCTCACCCCTTACTCAGAACCTTTGGTTTCCGGATGTCCGAAACCCTTGGCGAACGAGAGTCATTCTTTACACGATTACCGGTGTAGATGGTATCGGTATCGCAATGCAAAAGGACGAGCCCCATAAACTCTGAAATCGAAGTGGGCTTACTTTGTGTATAGCCCATGACGACATAGAGTGGGCTCGTATGGTTCCGAATAACCACAAAATTCGGTGGCGACTCCATTTTGACTTAAATTTCGAACCCGAGAACAATCTCACCACGAGATTCATTCGCCTACCCAAACCCGCGCTTCGCCGCGTCGGGGTGGACCTACGTCATGTCCACAGATGCACATAGAGAAAAACTTCTTCGAGCAGTTGATTCACACGGTTATGGATGTGGAGGGGAAGAGTTGTGACACTATAGGCTCCCGGCGAGATGTAAAGAATTTTTGTGACCGTCCTCAACTGCACATAAAACGGGATGGGTCGAAACCGAGAGCCTTGTTCACACTTGACAAGGCTCAGAGAAAGGCGTTGTTGGAGTGGGTAGAGAAGTTGAAGTTCCCTGATGGGTACGCCTCCGACTTCAAACGCTGTGTTGATCTTAAGAACCTGAAGCTGTAAGGGTTAAAGAGTCATGACTGTCACGTCTTCATGGAGAGGTTGCTTCCGGTATCACTAAAGCACCTTTTGCCACCGACGGTGTGGAATTCTATAACTGAGATATCTCAGTTCTTCAGAGATTTGTGTTCTTCTACAGTATCAATTGAGGACATGTCTCGGCTCGAGGATCATATTCCACAGATACTATGCAAACTTGAGATGATATTTCCACCGTCGTTCTTTAATTCCATGGAGCATCTACCTGTCCACTTGCCCTACGAGGCTAAGGTTGGAGGACATGTCCAGTATAGATGGATGTACCCATTTGAAAGGTACGTAACTGTTAGTAACTTCATTTAACAAGAAAATTTAGCTTAACAAATTTGTATTGATTGAAATATATAACTTGTTTATTTAGGTTCCCGAATCATTTGAAGAAGAAATTTGGTAACAAGGCTAGGGTAGAAGGTTCTATTTGTAATGCATATTTGACAGAAGAGATTGCAAACTTCTGCTCCCTCTACTTCGATAAAGATGTCCAAACAAAAACCAATGCAAGAACCTGAACCTAGGACATTCGGTGTCCATTGACCCCACTATACCCGAGTTTTTTCAAAAGAAGGACGATGAAGGAACTTCATCCGTTGAGGGTTCTAGGACACTAGATGAGAAAGAGTACAACCGAGCGCACCTTTACCTACTTTCTAATTATGAGATCTTAGAGCCTTATGAGAAAGAATTTGTAACTGAATGTGTCGCTGCGAACCTTAACGTGAACCCTGATGACGTTTGGAGTAAGCACGACGAACATTTTCCGAAGTGGCTTAAGGATCACGTAGTTGCCTTAGACATACGTGATGATTTGGTTAGAAGTTTGGCATTTGGTCCAGTGCGAGTGGTTAAAACCTGGAACCGGTACTCGGTGAATGGGTTCAATTTTCACACATTCAACTAGGGGAAGAACAAGGCTAGATGCAATTTTGGTGTGAGTGTGTCATCTCTTGATGGTGATGAGTACTACGGTATTTTGGAGGACATTTTTGAGTTGTGTTATGCTGGCAAAGAACGAGTGTATAGAGCAGTGGTATTCAAGTGTGAGTGGAAAGACAGCTCCGTGAACGGGACCCGAGTGCATGAACGATACAAGATTGTGAAGTTAATCACACAAGGAAATATCCTACGTACGATCCGTTCATACTCGCGCATCAGGCGAAGCAAGTCTATTTTGCTCCTTTTCCTTACACGAAAAATGACAGAAATCAAAGTCAATGGTGGGCAGTCTTCACGACTAAACCACGGGGACAAATAGACAGTTCTCTGTTCCAGGAAGATGTTGCTTCAACTGGTACACGCTTATCTTCTATTGAAGAGACCATATTCTCCGAAGAAGATCAGAATGAAGGGGCAGAAGAAGATTTCGAGGATGACGATGATGATGGACAAGGAGATTACATGGTCAGGGATGTTCCGGAGATCCTTGAGGAGGATGACGGACATAATGAAGAGAACTTGGAGGAAGATCAAGTGGAGGGCGAGGAGACGGAGGAGGAGGATCAGTCTGAGGAGGATGAGGCTGAAGACAATAACGACAGCGACTACTAGAGTTGTTGTAGTAAGTTATATTGATGTTTACATGGTTAGGTCACTTTGCAACTTATTTGGTACATTACTTGAATCAAGTTAGAATGTAATTGCTAATTGTTGTTAACATTGTTTAATTTGTTGCAAGGTTAAGATAATGGCAGGCGGTAGATCGACCAGGAAACGTGGTGGGGGTAGTAGGTCTGCTCACACGTCCACCACGCAGCAGGAGGAGGAGGAAATGGTCCCCGAAACGGGACCGAAGCAGACCGATGAGCATGAGGAGGAGCAGCAGCAACAGGGGCAGGAGGAGGAGCTGGAGAAGGACAATGTCGGTTGGGTGATTCTCAAACCTACAGGCACATGGTAATATAATCTAACATGTTGATTATTCTTTTGCAACATTTTTATTTTTGGACTACATCTTGTATGATTTTCTACATATATGTGCTTCTCGACTCGGTGCAGGTTTCTGCATAAACAGGTCGTCAGAGGCTGTACTACCAGCTTCATGGTCGACAAAGGGCAAGGGTATGCCTGTTGGTCTCAGGTGCCGGCGGAGGTACGGGAGTGGTGGTTCAACCAATTCAAGGTACGTGGATTGTTTTTGCTACCGAGTATTTAATTTTATAATCTGGACTTTGTAAATATTTTTCATACTAATTATTAATCCGCCTTGACTGTGTAGTTCAAGTTCAGTTGGGCATCTGAGTTAGATGGAAGGGTCTGGGACCGGTACAATGAGACGTGCACGCGACGTTTCTGTTGTGTGATGAATAAACGACGCACGCGGGGGACTCCGCTAAAGGACCTTACAGGTGTTGTTTTTTTGGTAATCAATTTTAACAAACAATCTAACTTCAATCTTTCGTTGTATTAAATAATATATTGGGTCGTCATATTTTAGGGGACGCGTTGGAGAGATGGGTCGCCTATCACGATAAGAAGGACTTTAAGGTCAGGTCAGAAATTGCCCAGAGGAACAAGTTGGCGAACTGTGAGCATGAGGGCCACGCAAACCCGACACATCATCGGGGGTTCTCAGTCTTCTTTCAGTCGTGCCAAGAGGGTATGATTTCTACTAATTAATACCGTACTCTTCCCTGAATAATCGTCAACTTTGTTTGCATAATTTATATTCGCCTAACGTTCGTACTCATTTAATAGCTGCATGCTGAGCTCGGGAGGGTGCCAACCGCGGCGGAGATATTCTTTGACATGCATGGGAAAACCGATGACAAAGGGACTAGCTTTAAGATGAAAAAGGATCAGGCGACCTGGGTGAGTACTAACTATTTCAAATAAATCAACTTTAGGTGGTGGATAACTATCTTCAATGATTTCATCTAATAATAACTTGAATTGAAATCGTTCTTCTGTACGCAGGACGCCTACCAAGAAGAGCTAGCGAGACTCGAGGCTGATCCTGATGCTGAGGAAGTCGACCCGAATGAGACTTGGTTCAAGGTCGTCAAGGGTTACAAGAAAGGAAGTGTGTACGGTGTAGGAAATGCACACGGTATGTACTTCACACCTCCCACATCGCGTCTCAGCACCTGTACGCAAATGGAGTACACGCCGGCCGGATCTCAGCAACCCGACCCGGAGAAGGACGCCATGAAGGAACAACTGAAGGAACAGGCGGAGCATATAAAGAAGATGCAGGATGAGATGGCCATGTTTCGGGCCATGTTTCAGAGATGCAACCAAGGTTCTCATCCCCCACCCCCTCCAGACGACAGAGACCCCTTTAACGGGGATGATGGTAACTCTGGTGCTCCAGCTAGCTTCCCAGTTAGTTGATTGTTTGTTGTTGTTGTTGTAACTTTATTTACGGATTATGTATCTTCGCCAACTAGTTTAGATTTGTGTACCTTCAAACTGTATCTTAAATCTTTTTTATATAAGTTTTTTCAGCATAAATGAGTCGAGAGATGAAGTGTTTTGGTTGACTGAGAGTGAATGAGGTTGAGGTATTGTGGATAGTCGACATTTGTGGTTGGTTGAGAGTTGTGGATGTGGTTTGGTTTTGGCTAGTCATTGAACACATGTTTACGGTTATGCAACAGCGTAAATAGCGTCCACTAACGGACGTCATGAAAAACGCCAGGGGAAGCTAAAATGGCGACCGACTGTGGACGCATGGTGTCCCTGGATGGCGTCCACAGTCGGTCGCCAACTCAAGGAACATGGCGTCCGACTATGGACGCCATCCAGGGACAACTAGCGTCCACTGTCGGTCGCCACCCATGGCGTCCACTGTCGGTCGCCAATTCCCTTGGCGTCCAATAGTGGACGCCCGTTTTAAAAATGGGCGACCGGTCGTGGCTTCCGCTTTCTGGCGTCTGTTTGCGGACGCCCGTTCCTTTATAGCGTCCATTATCGGTGCCCACTAGGTGGACGCCCGGGACTGTTTTTCTTGTAGTGAATTAATAAGAGTCAAGAGCAGTCACTGACTCATGTTGGTCTCTACCTTCCCAAGTCTGTTTTTCCCGATGGTCAACTATATGTTGCTTTGTCAAGGGTCACCATCAAACACGAATTGAAGATTCTTATTCGATAAGGAAAATCACACTTCTAACCCTACTACTAATGTTGTATACCAAGAAGTTTTTCAGTATTTGTAATGATTTTTGTGTTTTTTTACTAACATTATTTACATTTCCATATATAGCTAATGATTCCAGTTAAGCATATTCAATGTCACCTCAAATTTAAATTAGTTAACTCACAACTATATAACAAAAGCCCTTATTTTTTGTCCTAATTCTAGGGTCGTCACTTTTTTAATAATAGTCACATGTGCTATGCTGCCGCCAAATTGTAGAAAGAATTGTCGATCACGTAATTGTAAAACATAGTCGTTTTTGTCCAGCACTTTATTTATCTTTTTTTTAACGTTATCCGTGCAATTTGCACAGGTCAAAACTAGTTTGATTAAAATTATAATACAGATCAATTTTTTTCGAAGAAAACACAAATTTAAATTGGCACACATTCGTAAGAATATACGAGTAACATTTTGGTTAATAAAATTATACTTACTACAAAAAAAAATTGAGTACATGTAATATAAGAGCCTCATTTTCTAATCTCACACTGGTCCTCTGATCTACAATATTTGAGACGGTCCTAACTCCTAACCATCATTCACATACATTTTATTTTCATTTCGAGCTCCATTGGCCCAAGCTAAGTCAATACTTCTATTTCAAAGGAGGCCAAAGTAGAAATGTAGTGTATAAGTTTGTTTAGTTGAGGGCCTCACACTCACTGCCGGCCATATATAAATGACCGCCAATATATATAATGGCAGTGATAAATGGTAATGAAGAAATTAAGACGATATGCATTTCATAACTGTACTGAATCTAATAATTGGACCTCATATCGAGACATTGTATAGTTGCTTAGCTAGGTTCAGCACGCAAGATCTCAATAAATTGCTTTTACATCTTATCTTCGAAAGTCAATAATATGGAAGAAATGATTTACTTTTATTTATTGCTTATAACTGTACGTCCTGTTTAATTATCGTTCACAGCAGAGCATAGCATTTAACTCACTCCTGCTCGATCAGTTTGTTATATATTTCATTGTATTTCTATGGAGGAGTAATTGTATTTTTGCATGCTCTCGTAACTTGCTTGCATTGGTTCATCACTTGCAAATTCTCGACTCTTTCCCTTGTAATATTATCGATTCCATCAACTATATATGTTCTTGTCTAAGAGTACAAATTATTGGGTATGAGTCAAGTATGACATATCCCATCACACAAAGCAAATAACGAACCAGACACCTACATCAGGCCTTCTTTTCAACTAAGAATTCTATTACAAGTAATATACTCACTGTATATCGTTTACATACAAGAAGTTGCATCAGTCTAAATTTCTTTAATTTCTATTTCATTTCTTGAAATTTATATACACATTGTCTGTTTGGTACAACTAACTAACTGGCCTGGTATGATATAGATATATCCCATCTCATAATCCAATTAATTTGTAACAAGTCAAGTCAAGTGATATTTATTATATACAGTATAGTCGACGAGATCAGTAATGCAAAAGCAAGCAATGACGACGACGACGACAATGGGAGCTAGCAGCAAAATCGTGAGCCAACCATCCCTTACCTTTGTTGTGCGCAGGCAAGCCCCGGAGTTAGTTCCTCCGACAGGACCCACCCCGCACGAGTTCAAGAGACTGTCGGATATTGACGACCAAGATGGCCTACGGTTTCAAATACCGATGATCCACTTCTACAAGAGCAATAACGACGGTTGTCCAGCAACAAGGAAGAGGGATCCGGCGAAGGTGGTGAAGGAGGCCGTAGGGAAAGCATTGGTGTGGTATTATCCGCTAGCAGGGCGGCTAAGGGAGGAGAAAGAAGGGAGGAAGTTGGTGGTGGAGTGTACCGCTGAGGGGATCATGTTCGTCGAAGCAGATGCTGATGTCACTCTTGAGGAGTTTGGCCACCCTCTTCAGCCTCCTTTTCCACTACTGGAGGAGCTTCTCTTCGACGTCCCAGGCTCTTCTGCTGTCTTGGATGCCCCTCTCATTTTCATTCAGGTACTTTTAGCACTTGCCTACTGCGTCTTCTCTCCAAAACATTGCTGCCTTTAATTTTCAATTGTTTTTTTTGGAGAGCGAATAGAAACCCATGTCTTATATTTACTCATTTAGAGCGGTAACAATGATTGTACTTTCGTATAATCTCTCGGTCTCAGTCAATGGTTTACTTTTTTCTTTATTGGACATGTCAGTGAATAATTTAAACATTCTTTTTTTGAAAAGTTTTACACTATACCCTTTACTTTTAAATAAACTAACATTAAATCTTCTCTTACTAAATTTAGCGTGTGTATATATATATATATATATATATATATATATATATATATATATATATATATATATATATATATATATATATATATATATATATATATATAAACCTCCCTATTACAACCGAAGAGCATACGCAGAAGCGTGTACTCTAATGTTAAGGGATCGATAGATTACATAGTACATTATGATAAAAAGGTAAACTAATAAAATCTTAAATGAGAGGAGAGAATATTGTCGAGAACCCAAAGTATGCTTGCGTAGAACAATAGAATAGGCACGAGGTTCCACCTTCACACTATCTTCGAGGCTGAAGACACCACAATATTGTCGAATTGACGAGTGACAAGAGCAAGCTACACTTACGCCATAAAGGCGTAGACAGGAAATGTGAATAACAAGTACAAGAGACCTGTCTTCAATGGAGGTAAACCTCCTGCATCTTGATGATCGAACTCACCCGACAAAGAAGCAACGAAATGAGGCGAATAGCCTACCAACAGTATGGAGAGAAGAACACCCCTCAATTATTTTACGATCCAACACAACTCTAGAGTTTGAATCTAGAGTGAAACCAGGCCAACACACAACGAAGACAAATTCAAGACCCACCCCCCATTATAGCCACTAAAAGAGATTATTGTGAATATAAATAACGACATTATTAGATACGGAGTATTTAAGAAGCATCATTGATTTGGAAGGAAATCCACCATCACAACCAACCACACAAATCCATGATCCATCCTAACTTGTGGTCAATCAAACACCAATCACCCACAACAATGAAGACTACACCTAGAAAATTTCTCAATGACCACATGCATTGAGAGTCGTCCACCGTCCACACCAAAGAGGAGACAAAACGAAAAAAAGACGGACGGAGAAAGAAGGCCCGACCTAAACTCACCCGAAGAGAAAGACAAGACTGACCGTCGGACACTAATCCACCAACGGAACCAAACGAAAGTCACTCACGCCCCTAGACCTGAAACAACCCATAAAAAAAACCTCAATTCCAGACAGTCTTACATAGGGCTACGGTGGGGGCGGGAAGAGGGTGAGGGGAGGGGGGAACACCTAGCCAAACCATGCAAGACAACACCAGGACCAAACAAGAGAAACAAACAGAAAACCCATAAAAAATCAATCCCAGACAGTCTTACATATGGCTACATACGGTGGGGGAAGGGGGCGGCGAGGGGAGGGGGGAACACTTAGCCAGAACCATGCAAGACAACATCGGGACCAAAAAGACAAACATAACGTCAACTTACTAGAGATGGGGAAGGGGGCGAGGGGAGGGAGAATCACCCCTACAAGTTGAAGACGAAACCATCGGACACGGAACGACGACTGGATTGACGACAGAGGACGACGATCGGAGGAATGGGTAGAGCACAACAGAAAGCAAAGACCTTCAATCGGAGGGGATCAAGCCCGACGAAATTCAGACCGACATAACACCCAACACAAAAGAACGAGAGGCGGGGAACGGACCCAACACACGGAATCAACGGGAAATCGGTCAATCAAAGTTGTAGACGATCGAGTGGTCGGAGATGGGGCTAGAAAAATAGCCCCATCTCCGACAAAGATTGAAATATAGGAAGGAAAATGGGTGGTGGCGGTTGTGATGGTGGGCAATTAGGTCTTAGGATTTGGGTTTTTTTTGTAGAGATAAGGGGATGTTTTTAATGAGAGATTTACCGACAACATCGACTGTAGCACATTAATATTTGTTTACAAGTAAACGTAAATTATCTATTGAGACGGAGTGAGTAATATATTTCCATTGCACCAAAGCACATCTAATCGTATAGGAGTACTCCGTTTGAAACTTTCTATTTATCCTCAATGATAAAAGTTTCATACATTTACTCTCCCTTATATGTATGACGAAATCAGTTTCTTACTTTAGAAACATGTTTCATATAAGAAGCTCCTTAGGTTCTTTATTAGCTAAAGTTTTAAAGAACTCTTTGTATAGTATGAAACTTCTTATATGTCACCACCACATTGCGGTTAAGAATTAAAGTTACATCGCTATATGAAAAAGTTACATAAATTTAAATTTTAGTTGGTTGGTGGTGGGATGGGTATGAAGTGAACCACCTTCCATCCTGTGTAATTTCTAGGTTTAGTATAAAGTTACACAATTAACGAATAAAGTTACGTAAATTCACCACGTCACCGGCGACCACCACCACATCACCCGTTAGGAATTATAGTTACATGACTATGATAAAGTTACATGATTTTAAATTTCAAGTGGTTAGTGGTGGGAGGGTTATGAAGTTTTTGATTTTTTTGTATAAAGTTACATAGTTAAGAATTAAAGTTTCAGGGGACATACGATAAAGTTACATCAGTTTAAATTTTTAATATTTGCCTCTTTTGAATAAAATACTCTCACATACTGAGGTAATGAGGAAAAAAAGCAGATTTTTTTTATCATAAGTTTTGGATATGATGGTTCATGTACCTAAAGTAAAACCAAGTTTATCCACACATCCATCTTCACATTTTAGACTCTGTCACCTCATCAGCTTTCCACTAACTTTTCATTCTTCAGATTCAGACTCAGATTAACTTAAAAAATCATATACTTTATCCCCAAACTCATTTCAGACTTTCCACCTCAACTTTAATTTCTACTTACCATATTTTTATTTTTTCTTTAACCCAATATTTACATTTATTTTATAATTTGAATAGTTACATACAATTAAGTAATTAATCATACATAAATTTTGTGACATACAAAATATTTTTTTCCCGACATATATATATATAGAGGAAGGATCAAGTGAGTCCACCTTTTAAAATTGAGTTCGTGAGTCCTCACCACATCTCTTGGATTAGAAAGAGATTGATGGTTGTGATTTGTTTGAGTAATTGAAGCAAGTGATTATATTTGGTAAATATCTCCCTCTCCTTAATTTACTCATCATTTAATATCTCTTCTATAAAAAAAATTACCGTCTCTCACACACATATTCCTTCACAATTAAGATTTTCATTTTAAAATAAATAAATTGTTATTATATAGAACTAAAAATAATAATTTACTTCATATCTTCTCCTCTCCTTAATTTATTTTGTGTTACTCTTATTGTATAGAACTGTTACTCTGGTTAAAGTTTGGTGTTACTATAACGAACATCATGCAAATATACTTAAATTGATTTCAGAGTTATATGACCCCAACACTAAACATAATTATTAACTCAACATATGAATAATAATGTTACTCCAACGTTACTAACGTGTTACTCCAATAGATACTTTGTGTTACTCCAACGTTATAAGCGAGTTGCTTTAATAGATACTTTGTGTTACTACGTTACAAACATGTTACTCTAATAGATACTTTGTGTTACTCCAACATTAGAAACGTGTTACTCTAATAGATACTTTGTGTTACTACGTTACAAACGTGTTATTCTAATAGATATTTTGTGTTACTTCAATGTTACAAACGTGTTACTCTAATAAATACGCCTTACACAAAATTATTGAAATACTGATTGTGTTTCCTATTTTGTTGGATGTTACACTCCAAATTAGGAAACAATATCTTGTTTTTTTAATACAAAATCTCAATCAATCTCATTCATCCATTGTATTATCATCTAACGGATGATAGAGGACTTACGGACTCAAATATATATATATATATATATATATATATATATATATAGAGAGAGAGAGAGAGAGAGAGAGAGAGAGAGAGAGAGAGAGAGAGAGAGAGAGAGAGAGAGAGAGAGAGAGAGAGAGAGAGAGAGAGAGAGAGAGAGAGAGAGAGAGAGAGAGAGAGAGAGAGAGAGAGAGAGAGAGAGAGAGAGAGAGAGAGAGAGAGAGAGAGAGAGAGAGAGAGAGAGAGAGAGAGAGAGAGAGAGAGAGAGAGAGAGAGAGAGAGAGAGTTGCACTTTTGAAGTGATAAAAGTGCTGAATGTTATAATTACATATCAATTTTGAACAAATGTAACTTTATCGTATGTCATCTGTAACTTTAATATATACTTAAAAAAATTATTGACCTTATTTGAACCTCTCTATTTCTCTCTCGAATTAAAATGAAAATTTACACACCTATAACATAAAACAACGTACAAAATTACAAACACTAGATAAAATAATGAATTTATCCCTTAAATGACGCCAAATGTGTTAGTTTCACCCAACAATCAAGTCAGTTTGAAGTTGATGATCATGGACTCGATCACAAATTCGAGGATGACTTTTTTAGAGTTGGAGAAATATTCATACTCCTATAAGTTAGACTTATTGGAGCCTCGGAGTATATATATGAGACTATTTATAGACTTTTTTAAAAGCTCATTTTTTTTCCAAACTTTTAAATTGACATTCGCTCCGTCTTAGTCAATAGTTTATGTTTTTTTTATTGACGGTCGTAAATAAAGCAAACGTAAACTATTGACTAAGACGGGTTGTAAATAACGCAAACCTAAAATACTAACTAAGACGGATCGTAATAAAACAAACGTAAACTATTGACTGAGATAGGTCCGAAATAAGGTAAAGGTAAATTATTGACTGAGATGAGTTGTAAATAAAGCAAACGTAGACTATTGACTGAAATGCGTCGTAAATATTTATTGAGATGGGTGGTAAAGAAAGAAAACATCCACTACTGGCAGAGAGAGGTCGTAAAAAATGCTACGTAATATATTGACTGAGATGGGTCATAAATAAAAAAACATCCTCTTTCCACTAAAAAAATAACTCAACTATCATTTTTTTCTCGCCAACTACTACATCGACTTATGTTTGGAATGTCTTGGTTCGGTCATTTAGTGCTTAAGTCCACGACTAATTAAGTTACTATAAAATATTAAATATTAACTAAGTTACATTCATGAAAGTATAATTGCATTAGGAAAAGTGTAATCATTATGTGAAATGAAATGATCCGGCTAATTGGATCACAAATTAACCACAGTAATACTCCTCTGTTTCTTTCATATCTCCCACATTTCCTTTTTCAATCATTTATTTGATTTCTTCCACTTCCTTTTTTCTATCACACTTCTCTCTTATCTAGGTGGCCCACTTACTTTACTCCCTCTCTACTTTTACTTATTTTATTGTTTTTCTTAAGAAATGTATCACTTTTAAGGTGGAAGAAATCATAGAAACGGAGGGAGTATTTTATTATGTAATTTCCCTATATACTAAGAGAATAACTCTCTCTAAAATTTTCCCTCCAAACTACACTACTCTAACTATGGAAGAAAAAAAATCATTACATAAACTCAATAAATTCCAATCTATAAATCGTCATTAATACAAAAAAAAAATGGCAATTTTTTAAAGAAATCAATTTGGAAATTTAATATAATGTCATTCACATTGTGACAAAAAAACGCATTTCTCTTAAATGTAAATTTATTTTCGATATGAGTTTTTTTACTTCAATTTCTACAAAAGTATACAAAATACGGAGTATACCAATAAACTCTCTGTGATATTTTTCTTTCACAAATTAAATCATAAGTGAATTCATATGACATGTTGGATGACTGGTTTTATGATAAATAAAATCCTTCATTTAGTATTAAAAAATTAGGGTTTAACAAAAAAAATCCTTCATTTTTTTTTTCATACAAAAAAATTGTTTCACCATAACAACTAAAAAAATTACCAGTACACATTTTTTACAAAATACTACTCCGTAATTGAAAAGATAAATGAGTATGTATCTTTAAATGTAAGATGACCTATATGGAGCATAAAAAATATAGTACGTTATATTGAAAGTTATATGATTTTAAATATAATATTTTGCTAGATCCACAATTTTATATTGATAGTTACACTTAGTATCATACTCCGTATATAACATCAGAATGACTAACTAATGATTAAAATTTTACGAAATACGTTAAACAACCTTTGAAGAATAGTAGACTTGTCAAACTTGATTTTTTGAAGGGTTATGGCCCGTAAGTCGTACCCTTCAATCTGATTGATATGACGCGAAATAACCTGTTAATTTAATGTTGCAACTGACCCTCAACGAACCAATTGGTAAAAACGTGTTTGAGTTAAATATGAAAATTATTCAGCATACATTTCATATGATATATTAACTGTGAAAAAAATAAGAAAAATGCCTAAATTTCGTTACTTAAATGATAAATATGACTTAAAAATTATTTTGTACTCCTTATGATTTTACAGAGTAATACGGAGTACTTACTTCGTATCATTTAATACAAAATAATTATTTAAAAGATATAATAATTGTAAATCTATTGATATAGTAATGAATTAATAGATATAATTAAAATATTAACATCAAATGCGTCTGAAATTTTTTTAAAGTCGTATTTTGACTCTAAATAGGCTTATGACCGATACATACTTAACCTTTAATGCGTTGTTGGTAGAGTTGTTTCGTAACTGCTCTGTACGTACTAATTAATATATCCGTGAATTATTAAAATAAGTTATGCTATTATTACAATAAAATATATTCTCTATAATCCACTAAGATTTTCCCACTTGAAAGGAGAAAACCATTATAATTTTTCCGCTTTGAAACATACCTTATTAACCATAAAACTCTTATTATAATATCCTATATACTATTCATATTTACCATAATACCATTATAATTGAAATCCACCATTATATTATATCCATATTTAATGTTATTTGACTAGAAGATACCTCACTCAACATTTTTTTAACTAGTGTACTAACCCGTGAAAATTCACGGGTTGAGGCGTTTTCTTAGCCATTAGAACATATCGAAAAAATTAATAAGAAGTATAACAGAAAAACATTGTTGCGTGGTAAATTTATGAAATTATTGAACTTAGAGGAATAATATTTTTATGGTACGATCAGTATCTAAGTTTAAGAACTCATGTGGGTCCGTGGACACAAATTTGACTTGAAAAATCGAAAAAGTATACGTTACGTGGAATCAATAGTTTAGAGACGGTCTGTTTTATGAAAAGTTTGACCGTGAATTACTTTAAAGTAATTTTAAATACCGAACGACAATTTTATACAAATTAGAATACAAATTATTAAAAGAGGACAACCAATAATAGAAATCACCACACACAATCAAGTTGGTGATCTTACATATTTAGACACCTCCCTTATCTTATCTAATTACTCCTAATATTATTATTCTCAGATTACCACTCTAAAAATTCCTCCATTAACACGAAGAGTAAAGGCCCTTGTGAAATTACATAACGGGCCTGGACCACACCCGAGACGGGAAGAGTCCACACACAAGACAAGAGGGTTCCACTCTAAAACCAATTGGCAATAGAGGGAGTAACCCTTTGCTTTATAAGGTGGATCATCTTTCTCTCATCTTTCCATGTGGGACACATGTGATTACTTGGGTTTAGAAGTCATTCTCAACAGCCCTGTTCTTTTCGGCTGAAACAGGGCTGAGCTGAGCTGTGCTGGTCTGATAGGAGCTGAGCTGGACTGATAGAAGCTGAGCTGAATCAAAAGAAGCTGAAACTAATAACTAATTATATAAATTATCTAATAATATTTTAAAAAAAATGAGAAAAAATTATAACACTAAATAAGAATAATAATAATAATAAAATAATAATAATAATAATAATAATAATAATAATAAAAATAAAATAATAATAATAATAATAACAACAACAATAATAATTAATTAATTAATTATAATAGTATTAATAATAATAATAATTAATTAATTAATAATACTCCAGTAATGATAACAACAACAACAACAACAACATATTATGTACTCCCTCCGTTTCTTTGATATCTTCCACATTTCTTTTTTCAACCATTTCTTTGATTTCTTCCACTTTCCTTTTTTCTATCACACTTCTCTCTTACCTAGGTGGCCCACTTACTTTACTCCCTCTCTACTTTTACTTATTTTATTGTTTTTCTTAAGAAATGTGCCACTTTTAAGGTGGAAGAAATCATAGAAACGGAGGGAGTATATATCTTTGATTACGTGATATACAAAATTTTAAATTTTCTTATTCTTAAATCTTAATACAATAGAAATAATACTCATATGCTATATTGTGTGTGTGAGTTGTAAATATTTGAATGTAATATCTATTTCAAGACCTCAAAATATTATGGAGTGCATAATAAAATAAATAATTATTATAATAACAATGATGATAAAAAAAATAGAAAATAATAATAATAACAGTGACGATGATGATGACGACAACGACAATGACGATAATAATAATAATAATAATTTGTTATTATTATTATTATTAACATTAAGAGATACAAGTAATAAAAGCAGCAACAACAACAACAACATTATTATTATTTTCATTATTATTAATTTTTTATGAAAAGAAATCTGCATTAATATCGAAATGCAATAACAACAACAACAACAACAATAACTTATTGTAATTTGTTTCGGTCTTAATGCAACTTCCGTTTCATATAAATAAATAAATAATAATAATAATAATAATAATAATAATAATAATAATATTATTATTATTATTATTATTATTATTATATATTATATACGGAGTATTTATTATTATTATTATTATTATTATTGAAGTATTATTTTAGGAGCTGAAAATATTGGAGCTGGGCTGAAAATATTAGGGCTGAGCAGAGTTGAGCTCATAGGAGCTAGGCTGAGCTGATACGAGCTGGGCTGAGCTGATAGAAGCTGAGCTGGTCTGAAACGGGCTGAAAATAAGCTGAAAAGAACAGCGCCTAAGAAAGTTGATAATGCTCCATTATATAATTAAGGCGTCTTTCGTATCTTGTGCAAATCAACTCAAAGTATTTGGAGACCCACTCCCGCCGCTTACCCCGAACCCCCTTTTAATTTAGCCGCCCTTGGTTGCATGATAAGGCCGAAATCCTTGTACAACTCCTCACTCAACGTGCCTAATTCTTCAATCAAAAGAAATTAGAACAATAAAAATAAAAATGTGCATTTGAGGTGAAATTCTCAAAACTCGAGATTTGAAACACATTCAATCTCAAAACTCGAGACTTAAAACACATTCAATTTCAGTACAGTTTCTCAGTTTTTCTTCCACTTAGCTGACCCATCTAATTTCTTTCTTATTGGAGTATACCAGTACAAAACGACATAAAGATTTAACCAACACAATATGATTAAAAAGATACCTTGATCATTTAATAAATAATATTAATATTATCAATTAATCAATAATAAGTCTTTGAAATATTCAATTAAAGTATTTGATGATGAGAAAAACTATACGGAAAATCCAATATACCAGTAGAATACTTTCAAATTTTGATTTTAATATACAAATGAAATAATTTTTTTATGTAATAATATTTGGAGTATTATGTTATCTTCTAATTTGTTAACAAAATTTCTCATGATCTGAATATATAAGCGAATGCATTTTTATTCATGACATTTGTTTTGTGATAAAACAAATTTTTAATCAAGTAAAAATTATTAAAATATTACTTTTAAGGTTTTAAAAAAATATGTTCATTAAAATATTAGAATATACATTAAATGAGATTGTTGGATTACCTTGATTATCATTAGAATTTTAAAATATATTTTTTTGCAATCAAAATAAAATTAAGATTAAAAATGCGAAAAAAAAAAACTAATAAGTTACCAAGTATTCCGTATATATTTATAAATAATCACTAAATATAAAATGTTAAATATACC
This sequence comes from Agrostemma githago, assembly GCA_958450325.1. NCBI lineage: Eukaryota > Viridiplantae > Streptophyta > Magnoliopsida > Caryophyllales > Caryophyllaceae > Agrostemma > Agrostemma githago. The sequence continues at coordinate 20,647,731 of OY288258.1, forward strand.
GTGTATTATTGTGTGAGATCTATACTAGTATTCTAATACTTATGAATACCTCTGACATGCGTTTTTATAACCAAACAAAGAATGTCATCTCGGACCCATTACTCTTTTGTAACTGATATGAACATGAAACAGACAGAATTATTGGCTACTAAACTAGATTTTGTTGAATTGTATTTGAACAATAATAATGGTACTCCCAACATACATAACAAGAACCACTTGTAATCTTATTTAATTCATAGGATCGCCTAATAATTTACATAATAGAACTCGTCCAACTAATCATAGATGTAAGCCACGTTTTCCCTACATCTCCCAAGTAAACCATTGACAATCCTTCAATTTTACTTGTTTTGTTTAGTTTCAGTTATGACGCATGTAATTTATTTCAATCCTATTACAACAGGTGACCCGACTAAAATGTGGCGGTTTTATATTAGCAACCCGCCTCAATCACACCATGGCTGATGCAATAGGACTAATTCAGTTCATGAATGCCGTGGCCGAGTTTGCACGGGGTGCTGACTCGCCATCGGTCAAACCTGTATGGGAACGCCACCTTTTTACAGCACGTAACCCGCCTCATGTTACCTGTGTGCACCGTGAGTATGATGAGATTGAAGACACTCATGGGACCATTATCCCTCTTGATGACATGGTTCACCTCTCCTTTCACTTTGGTACGTCTCTCTTTAGGAATTATATATGCTATATAGCATACTCTCTCAATTCAAATCCAAAGATTACATTTGTTTTTGGACATACACTATTCAAAACTGAAGAGAATCTACAATATTCTCGATAATCCATACGAAAAAAATATAGTATCTTGTTTGATTTGGCTTTCAGATTACATAGAGAATAACAAGTTTTTATAACTTTTAGGCTCATCTTATTCCTATATATCATAACAGGACAAAAGGAACTAGCCGCATTACGACGTTTTATCCCAGCACATTTAAGTCCATGCTCGACGTTCGAGGTCCTGACAGCCTGCCTATGGCGTTGCCGCACAATCTCCCTCCAACCAGACCCGGAAGAGATGGTTCGTGTCATCTGCATAGTGAATGCCCGATCTGTATACAAGAACCCGCCCCTGCCAATCGGGTTCTATGGCAATGCCTTTGCTTTTCCAGTGGCGGTATCCACCGCTGGAAAAATGTCTGAAAATCCAGTGGGGTACGCTTTGGGTCTGGTGAAGAAAGCCAAGAGTGACGTCACCAAGGAGTACATGCAATCAGTAGCTGACCTCATGGTCCTCAAGGGTAGGCCCCACTTCACTGTGGTAAGGTCCTTCTTGGTGTCTGACGTTACTCGGGCTGGGGGAGAGGATCTTGATTTTGGCTGGGGACTCCCGGTTTATGGTGGGCCAGCGAAAGGTGGGGTCGGGGCAATACCAGGAATTGCAAGCTTTTACATCCCGATTAAGAATGCTAAGGGTGAAAAAGGCATTTTGGTGCCTGTTTGTTTACCCGGCTATGCCGTTGACAGGTTCGTTAAGGAGTTAAACGGGTTGTTAGCTGATGTAACAGACAATCCGATACCTAATGCCGCATCGTCCATTTCAATCTCCTCTTCTTTGTAATTCCAATGGATGAACTAGCTAGCTTGTATTACCACTCTGCCAGTATTACGATTTACGAGTCCACATTATGTATTTTGGGCATTTGAAACTATTTGATCGAGGAGACATATATATAGTTAATAGTATTAATTACTCCCTCTGAGTTAGAGATGAATAAAATCATCTACAAATTTATTCGAAAAATACAAAATATAAAATTGTCTTCCATTCAAATCTAACCAAGCCATTTGATTTTAACACATATCTATGTCATATACGGTGGGGATACACAGTTTCAATGTGCGGAGAACATCTTTTTTTCACCCAAAAAATTATGTCAATTAACATGACATGCATGTTTCTTCCCTATAACAACTTTAATTTGTATGACATGAATTTTCCCTATAGCAAGTTCAATGGTATTTCTTAGGGACTTAAGTGCAATAGTACTTGTAAAATAATAAGGACATAACTTACCATTGGAGATGAAGTTTCTGTTTAAGTAGTTTACAAGCGTTGTAAACTTGTAGCTCTACGAAACTACATAGCTCGCATAAAAAAGGAAAATCTCATTGGATGAAAGTAATATTAATGTCGGACCAAGTAAGTTACAAGATGTTACAATCCAATATTTGAGAGGTAAGTAGTCGAGAAATAAAGTAGCTAAAAACATCGATGTGGCAAAGCATGTTTGATAATTATCCCATATCGTCAATTTAGTGACTTAATTGTATGCTTCAAAAGAAGCTCTCTTGTTTTTGTCCCACATTGAGAAAATAAGGGCCGTTTGGTTCACCTTATGTAGGAATAAGGTATGGGTTTGAAATGACCAGACCTGGTGGGTATGAGAGTTGATTCCTTGTATTAAATGAATAACTCTTTCTTTGTTTTTTTTTTCCGAAATTTGTATATTTTTATTGTTATTCAAACACTTTTCTTCCAATGATGAAAATATGCATAAAATAATTTTATTACAAATAATAATGATTTCTTTTGTTAAAAACATTTTTTTCGTAAGATAACAAAATTTTTAAAAAATCATTATTGTTCAATCTATTAATTAAAAATGTCTAAACAATATTTCTTTCTTACAATAATAATAGATTTTTTAATTAAAAACCTTTTTTCCTATAAGATTACAAACATTTTTTTCCCGAGATTACTCATTCTAGAAATGAACCAAACGCAAGGTATCAGGAACGAAGGTCCAAACCCATACCACCTGATGCACGTATTTTATATACACTTTTTATGATTTTTATACGCGAATTCCCGTGTTTATCGAGTAGTGTATGCTACTATTTTGCCCCGAATTGGATACTTTGTGGTGTGCTTTGTCTTTTTGCAGGAACGGAAGCCATAGGAGCTAAAACGAACCAAAACCGAGCCAAAACAAAGTTGGAAAAAGCTGATCGCTGGAATGTGTCAAAAATAGTTGGCAGACTATGATGATAGTAAACAGACAGTTAAAATAGTCAACAGACAGTAAAAATAGTCGACAAACTATTTGGGAAATCTGCAGAAGTCAAATGAGTCAACATTAGTCGACCGAATATTAAAATAGTCGGCCGACTATTTTCTGGGCCGCGGACAGATTTCGTGTTGGTGTGGACATGACATAAGTCCACCCCGACGCGGCCACGCGCGGGTTTGGGGAGGCGAATGAATCTCCATATGAGATGGTCAAATTGAAATTTAAATCGAAGTAGGAGTCGCCACCGAATTTTGTGGTTATTCGGAACCATTCGAGCCCACTCTATGTCGTAGTGGGCCGTGTACAAAATACGGCCCATTTCCGATGTCAGAGTTTATTGGGCTCGTCCCTTTGCATTACGATACCGATACCGATATTATCGGATATCGTGTATTGAATGACTCTCGTTGCCAATGGATTCGGATATCCGGAAACCATGGTTCTGAGTAAGGGGTGAGGGTACGTGTTGGGAAGTTCACTAAGAACACCCAACCCCGCCCGCACTTAGCGGCCTTTACTAAGATATCGTTCGTTTTTGGTGTACACGGGTTAGTTCGACGGTTGAATGATATGCAAACATTATTTTCCTAAGCATGTGAGAAAAATAAATGGGTTGCTAAGTCGTTTAATGCATATTAAACTAATAACGTCAAAGTTATTTTAGCATGTGAGGTTCGTTTTAGTCTAATAAAACAATAAAAAAACAAATAAATAGCTACAAACACGAGAAAACGAGTTAGTAACGATGAATAAATCGAATAAAGACATAAATAAATAATATGCATGATTTTGAAAAAGATTTATGACACGCGAAAAATACTTGTCGAAATCTGAAAATATACCGAGAAAACCGCTGTTTTATGTGAGAAAACGATGCTGGAAAAATCGGAAAAAAACGAAAAAGGCTGCGGCTTACAGTAGCCCGCGTGACTCGCCCGGGAGGGGCGCGACTCGCGCGGGTGGCTGTCTCGGATTCGATTTTCGAAAATTATTAATTTTGATAAATCGCGTACAAATATGGATTAATTTATACTCGATCTATGTTTGCGATATTCGTCGTGTTCGATATTCGATTATGAAATCGATATCGAATAGTCGGAATGACTTTAGAAAAGGTTTTGAAAAAAAGTTTGTTTTGAACGAAAAGTAAAAAAAAGAATTTGAACGAAAAAGATGTTAATTCTCTCCGCGTTTAAAATCATCGAATTTTGCAAAAAAGATAATGATTTTATTAGCATCAACGAGAATTAATTAATTTAGTTCTTGTAGATACGATATTCGATTAGAGAATCGGTATCGTATTTTATGAATGTTATATAAAAAATAGTTTTTTTTTTAGTATCGATTATTAGTAATAAATAAAAATATGTGACGAACGACCCATATTAATAATACGAAATGACAAACGACCCGTAAAAAAAAGGAAAAAAAGACGTGAGAGAGAGAGAGAGAAAGGAGAAGAATCGGGTTTGATTTACACCCTCAACCTACATGCTTTACTTTCTCGGTATAGAGCTCGTCGGACGGTGGCTTAGGCACGGGAGCGTCGAGATGATGCGGGATGAGTTAAGGTGTCGGTTTGGTGCGTTTTTTTATGTGTGAGGTGACGGTGGGTTCGGCCGGATGACGGGGTCTGTTTCGTTGGTATTTCGAGACTACTTCGGGATTACATCGGGAATTCTTACTAGATGTTAAGGATATGTGAATGGTAGATTTATGATGTGTAATTGTTGTGTAGAATCGTTGTCCTTTGTGTTGGACGGGAGGTCCTATTTATAGGGGTCGAGGTAGTCTTGCTTGTGTGACAAGAAATACCGGTTTGGATAGGAAACACGAGAGTTCGAAAGGGAACGAAAGTCTCGTTTCTTGGTGGGGAAGCCAAGTATTTCGGCTGTCATGAAGATTTGGCCGAGTATTTTGGCTGTCTTGGCCGAGTATTTGGAGCTCGGTCGGTGTCTGATTCGGTTTCCGAATAGAATTCCTACTTGAGATCGAATTCTATCCTTAAACGGATTTGTTTAATATTTTTTGAAGATGATTTTTGTAGTATTTGGGACCGGATCAGCCGTGTGAGGTGTCACGGCTGACTCGTGTGTCTCGAGAATATTTTTGACCGGGTTTTGACTCGGTCGTAAAAAGACGGTTTTACCCCCGGTGTCGGAATCGACCCAAATTAGTCTCATTTGACTCGAAACGACCCACTGGGTCTGGATTTGAGGTTGGTTTTGTAAGATATGTACTCCGTAATAAGCCTAAACCAAATGTCCATGATTTCGAGCCCATATCCGAGTCCATTATAGCATGTTTGCGTCCTATCATCATCGGGTGTTTGGTGGGACCTACTATAGACACCTGGCGGTCAAAATGTGGGTGTCTACAGAGCCCTCACTCTGACTGAGGCTTGGACAAGGCGAAAGTCAGAGTAGCTACCAGGCCAATCGAAGATTAAAACCTGGCAGACTTCCGATCGGGTCGTTTTAAGAGTCCATTAGACTTGCGTGAAGGGCTCGCCAGCCATAAGATAGAAATCATACCTGGGTAGATGTCAATAATGGCATGGGGACTTCTACTAAAAAGTCTTGGGTGTGTCTGTTTACAGACATATCCATCTTGGAATGGCGCGGGAGCTCCATTGGAAGCTGTGGGTATACCGCTTACTGATAATCCCACTCGAAATAGCGCGGGTTCCTCCATTAGAAGTTGGGGATGTACCGCTTACTGATACATTCGATTCGGAATAGCGCGGAAGCCTCCATTAGAAGCTGGGGATGTACCGCTTACTGATACATTCGATTCTTCAGTAAAAATGTTGCTTGAATTTTCACTGGGAATTTTCTTTTGAGAATTCTTCGGGAGTCTTGGGATACCTGTCTGTTTTGCATGCAACATTCAGATAAAACATCGACTCACGCTGGGGAAGAAATGATTTTTGATTGATTTTTGGAAAGAAAATGCTGAAATTTTTTGAAATTTTTTGGAAACGCTAAGAATTTTTGAATTTTTTTTGGAAATTAGAATGCTTGGGATGACTTGATTCCCGATTAGATTCTGACACGGACTTCTAAAATCCTCTGGTTAGTCCTGCATGCCCAGATGAAGTGTGATAAAAATTCTTATTCCCGTGGTGACTAGGAAAGGGATTTTCTCAAATGGCTAAGTTTTGCAAATTTTTAAAATGAGAATTTGGAGAGAGACACGCCGACAGACTCGACTCTGGACGTGACTGGACGAGTTGGCAGACGCGACTGGACTCTCTAAGGGTTGGACCGTGAATCGGTAGGGGATGGGCCACCTAAGATGACAAGACTCTTAAGTTGCGCTATTCCGTAGCCTAGGCGAGTGGCAACATGGTCAAATCCTCGGAACGGGAAATATATGTTATGAGACTGTTTCCGTACGACAGGGCTTTGTGGTAGCAAGCCGTAGACTGGTGTTCTTTTGAATTTTTTTGGTTTCGGGGCATATTCCCAAAGTAGGTGTTGTCTCGAGTCTCTGACAGATTCTCGTCTTTGACTGAGCCGAGTACTAGGACACACTATAGAAAGGAGGCTAGTTTTTGAAAGTCTTTGGATTATGTGAGTGGATGGAGAACTTCTGCCTAAGAGAAGCCCCCGGGACGACAAAGCTAGCTGCTGAGAACATGACAGTGTCGTGACCGGAATGATGGCGCTTTTTTGAATTTGTGTCAATGTGGGTGGTTGTGCCTCTGTTGAAAGGCTGCCTACGTATTCACGTGTGGTGAAATCAAACCAAGCCGTAGTTCAGTGTTGAAAAATGTTTTATGGTGCCTAGTTTATTAGGGCTTTGTGTGTAACTAGCCATGACAATGGTGTAGGCTAGGTGCATTCCCAATGATGTCTTGACCAAAGTGACTGTGAGCATTTTCCGGGGTAATCCCCGGAGGTGGTGTGAACTATTTGGGCATGTTCTATGCAGACCGCAAGTTGAATTCCCGTGTTTGGGGTTGGTAACTGGTTTAGATGTTTTTGGAAATGTGGTGCTAGGAAGTAAGTGGCTTTGATGGTTCGAAATCTGGAGCTCGATTTTGCGGAGCTAAGGCTTCGAGGGTAAGGTATTGTAATGTGGTAGGAAAGAGGGAAGTCGAGTAATAATGACTCGAACTTCGACCGGGGTAGGTTTGATAATGTGGGATCTGATTTCCATGTCTGGCCCTAATGGTTAGGGTATCCTATGGAGCTTGAATCCTCAAAAATCCGAGCTGTCTCTAGACTAGGTCACGGGAAGGTCTTGAGGGTTGTAATGTGGGAAGGCTAGATGTGGTGCTAGCTGACCAGCTTGATTGTTTCTCCCCTATTTGATGGTATGGGTTTTGCTAATTTTGAATTGACCGTTTCACTTGAGTTGATCGTTAACTGCGGTCATGGGTTTTTGAATTCTTTGGGTTGACCTCTTAGCCCCGGTCATGGGATTCTTCACTTGGATTGACCGTTTGACCTTGGTCATGGACGCTTTTTTTTGATGATGGCCTGCTTTTTTGTTTTGGGCCTTTTGATTTTTTTTCTTGGACTTTTGATTTTTTTTTGTCCAGTTTTTTTCTATTGGTCAGACTAAACACATAAGGTAGGGATTGGTTAGTCTTATTGGATGAGTGTTTATTGTGGGAAATTGGCTTGCCTCCCATCTTGAACCCAAACTAGGAGACTATCTAGATTTGTCATAGGATTCGATACCGCTCCTACTAAGGGTGGTTATGTGGCTTTCTATGTCAGACATGGAACAGGTAAAAGGAAAACACAGGTCTCGATTTCCTGCAGTCGTTATAGATGTGCCTATAATAGTCACGTGCATGTGCTCACAGTGTATGACGTGTTCATCATGTTCTCGGAAACACATAAGGAAAGTATATATGAGAAATAGAAAAGCTGATTTTATTGAATTTTGAAAAGAGGACAGAATGCAAAAGACTCTGACTCTGATTTGGAAATGAGGATATAGGGTATCCTAGACTCGAACTCAGACTTAGACTCGAATCAGATCCGGACTCGGATGCTCGGTTGGTTGTTTTTTTTGGTAAGGTCCTCGACAGGTGCCACGACTCGCCTAAACTCGGCTTTGCGCAAATGCAAGAGAGGGAGTCAAACTAGACACGATCCAGGGTGACGGGATGACAAAGACTCTTGGACCGGGATACCCGAATGTTGGCCTAGACAAGGTAACGACCGCGAATTAGACTCGAGCTACATAAGGGTGAATCCGAAAATGGGGGTGACCGTGTTTGACCGTGTCGCGTGCTTGGCCCAACCGTGGTGACCTAACCCTAGGTGACTTGAGTGTTCTTAGCATAGGTACGACTCGAAGAAGGCATCATAAGGATGCCGGTGTAGGATGGATGTGGGGTACTTCCTAGGGTGACCATGGTTGACTGCTCGGGTGGAGGACAGCCCCCGAGTGAGACTAAAGACTTTCGTAAGACTCATATGGTGTGACATCTAAGTGGCTCGAAAGTGGGATACGTGAGACACGTGTAAGACAAGACCCTTAGAGCAACCGTGATTGATCGCTCTGCTGAAGGGTAGCCCCCGAGTGGGGGTGAAGACCGACTCTTAGACGGGTGACTCGTGGATGGTAGGCCTTCCTTAGGATTCGGCAAAGTGGGCCTAGTCCCGTGTGAAGAAAGACCTACGTGTGAGCTATTCCCCAGCCTTTGGACCCTAAAGTGTAAATGGGCTTCCCTTTGTAGGGGTTTGTCCTACGTAGGTGTGCAGTGCCTTGATAAATAAGGCGGACTTGGGGATGGGGTGGAAACCCGTGATGTAAGATCGACGGAGTTTCGACGCTATGGACTCTTAACAACTTATGATTAGACCCGACACATGCTAAATACGGGAAGTCCTAAGAAGAAAGCTTTGAAAAGAGGATTTGGATTTGAAAAACCCGAGCAAGGTCGGATTGGATGGCCCAATTTTTTTGAAAATCGAAAAAAACGGTGTCATTGGGCCGAGATTTTGAACTTTTTGAAAAGTTTGGACAGTATACCGGCTAGAAAATAGGCTATTTTGAGTAAAAATCATAAGTCCTAAATTCGGTAGCTTTCCGGGTTTTGAAAAATGGATGGTTTTTTTTAAAAAAGATGCAAGTTTTTTTTTTTTTGAAAACTCGGTTTTTTGAAAAAAGGATGAGACAGGGACCAAGTAGCATGTAGTCACGGAAACAGTATAACGACACCATGTATGCTCCTAGTCTAAGTCTCGGTCGGTCTAATAGGGTCTATACCAACGACGATAGCTTTCTCGCAAATCAGGACGGTCTTCCTAAGCCGAGTGATGGTAAGGGATTCGTCACGTCCCTAGCCAATCAATATAACACCGACTAACCTAGTGAGTAGCTAGGGTAAGTCGGGATCGTATCCACGAGGACGGTATATCAAAGTTTAGACTTGGTTGGCCTAAAACGAGACTAGATTACCAAACGAACACAAAGAATGCAATAAAAGGAAAACTATTGAGGAGGAGGAATATGAACTAGACTATCAATGCTAAACAATGCTAATGATCGATCTAACAAATAAACTAGAGTAAACGATGTCTAACTAAGAAGATGAACTCAAATATGGAATGAAGTGGGGTAGGTCGGGTTCATAGAGGTAGAAAGATAATTGGGGTGATCAAGGGTATAGGTGTCTCCTAATCGCTAGAGTCGGTCCGGGCTCTCGCAACTTAGACCGATGCCAAGGTGAGTCCGGGCTCTCGCAACTTAGACTCTAGTCGGCACTCTCGTGACTATGACTATTCTCAACATTTCCACAAAATAAGCAATCAATGAGAAGATGAACACAAGCATGGGAAGCATGGCCACTACAACTCACACAAGCATATCAACAAACACATAGAGTGCTCACAATGTGACTAACAACAAAGATGCAACCTTTTCCCCTTAATCAACCCTAATCATCCATAATCTACCCCTAATCCCCCTACTAACCCCACAAAGAAACTACTCACTCATTATAAATGAGAAACTAACAATCACAAGAGAAAACAAACTCATAAACCAAACATCCATTATGAACAATGAGAACAATGATAAGAACAATATAAAAAGATTGAAATTGGAATGAATAAACAAGGATTAGAGTAGAAAAGATTATACCAACAATACTATGATGAAAAAGATGAAAACTTGCATTAATGAGAAACCCAAATACAATCCCAAGGTTGTCAAGCTTGGAACAATCTTCAAGAATCCCTTAATCCAAGACTAATTACAATAATTATCTAAAGATTAACTAAGATTAAGGGAAGATTAAAGCTAATGAGTGAGAGTAAATCTAGGGTTTTGGAGGCTTAAACTAATGTAGGTTCACTTTAGATCTCTTAAAATTACAAGAAGGGAGTATATATATGGGTACAAGAATGAAGAAGAAGAAAAGAAGAAGAGCGGGTGAGCTGTAGCCCATCCCGATCGGGAAGGATCATCCCGATCGGGAAGGGTTCTTCCATCCCGATCGGGAAGGGCTCAACCCGACCGGGAAGGACCCACAGTGGCGCTCCTAAACGTGCATCCCTTCCCGATCGGGAAGGCCACCATCCCGACCGGGAAGGGTCTTGTATGCCTTCCTTAAATGCTCTTTGGTCCTTCCTTGCCTCTCATGGGCTTCCCACCGATTCTCGGGACTCGGGATCGGGTCTCGGAGGCTCGGGATTGGGTCCCAAGGTCTCGGGGTCGATTCCAAGGCCTCGAGTCATCGTTCCTTTATCTCGTTGGCTCCAAAATGTGTATGTATTGAGTCGGAATCGCTCCAACTCTTCCAAATTGGTCTCGGGAACCTGAAACGAACTAAAGGAAGCATAAGAAGCCCATGAATCGCTCCAAAGGAGCGATTCCACAAGGAAAAAGGGACCAAAACACAACAAATAGGCACTACAAACTACACTTATCAACTCCCCCACACTTAACCCTTACTCGCCCTCGAGTAAGCACATACTACTACTAAACTAACCGAGTGGGTATTAGCGCACCCTACGTCCCTTCAACTCACGCGAGTGCACTTAGAGGAAAGGTGCACTCCGCAAGGCAAGTTGGGTCTTGCGACAAAACTGTGGATGCAACCGGACACAAAGCACATAAACAAACAAACACACAACAAACACATAATCGGTTGCACCCAAAATAAAAGAAATACCGCTTCCCTCTAAAAGCGGTGAAAGAAGCACTGGTTTAGGACTCGAGGTAAGTGACAACGTTCCCAAGCTAGCAATACACACCAAGGTGATCTAAACCCTAATAGTATGACGATCAAGCAATAAAAACGTTGGTAACTTACCTAGGTCCTCCTAACTTTCTAAAAACGTACTACGGGACGATCGGCGGAGTGGAAAAGTGAAGAGCCACGGTGTTAGTCGACACTGTAGGTAAGTGAGACCCCGCCCCCTTTAGCGTGAGCCAAGAGGGTCGTCCCGTGTCCAAGACCGCCTAACTAGTCCAAGTAAAAAGGTGGAAAATATGCAAAATGAGGGAAGACCGACTAATGCCGCTATCATCCTTCCTCGGGACTCGGTCCTTTGGTAGGCTCTTCACGGCAAAAGTCGGAAAAAGGCTTATTTTTGTGGGGATTTCTTTTTGTGAAACGGGTTTTCTTTTGGTATTTTCTTTCCTTTTGACGTTTTTGCTTTGTTTGTTGCCATGCCATTTCTTTTTCTTCTTTTCTATTTTCTTTTTGGCTTTTGTGCCTTTTCTTTTTTTTTCTTCATTCTTTTCTTTCTTTCATTTTCTTTTCTTAGCCCTTTTGGCTTGATTCAGCTTTTTGGCATTTCTTTGTAACAAGAAAGAGAGATCAACAAATTGCATTTTTATTGTGTGGATTTGTGTAGGAAGTAGGGAAATGGGTATGTCGGGACGACGTCTTCCCTTCATACTCACAAAAAGGGGAGAACTTGGACTAATCAAACAATCCCAAACACGGTCACCTAAGGGACGAGACTCGGTAACCAAGGCCTTTTCGCACCGTGGGTGGTCAAAATGGTCAAAATGCAAATCCCGTAGTAAATCCCTAGTAAGCTAGGTGGACTCAAGGTAAAGGACCAACGAACTCATTGATTTAGGGTCATTCTACTAGATTAAAGTCCAAGACTCGATTTACACTACTAGAAAGGGAAAGATAGACACTCACACACTAGCCTCTAAACCGGGTTTTTCGAAAACCATTTACGCACTAGACACAAAAACACAGAACCAAAGACTCAACGAGAACGAAAGAAAAGGAAGTAAAAGCAACGAAACAAAAACAACACAAAATGAACACATACACAACACAAACACCACCCCGATCTTCCAAATGAGCAACCAATCCTCCACAAACTTTACAAAGCTCCACCCGAGCACACCAAAACACATATCTCCTCCAAACTCCACAAGAAACAAAGAGGGAAAAGGGTTGAAAAGATGTTACCGGGTGTCTTGAAAGCTCTCCAAAGCTAGCGGTGAATAAGCGACCTATAAGGAAAAGGGGAGGCAAACACGCACAATACGACAAAAACTCGACACAAGGACAAAAAGGGAAAACACACAAAAGAAAAATCTTTTTGATTTTTGTGGAAAATTTTCAAATTTTTAGGGATTTTTAAGATTTTTTCGAAAAACAAAGAAAATAAAACTAACTACACTAGAATATCGCTCCCCCACATTTAAATCGAGCCACGCCCTCATGCTCGATCGTAGGGTGCGGAGAGACAAAAGAAAAGAAAAGAAACTACGAAAATAAAGCTAAAAATCAAAAAGAAAAGTGGAGAAAAGGGTAGAATGTGTCCGGCCGGGGTGTAGTCAAGTCACCATGGGTCGAGACGGGAAAAAGATATGGAAGGGGGAGAAAAATAAAAAGAAAGAAACAAAAAGGAAATGGGAGGGGAGGGCTAGGTGTAATCAAGTCACCTAGCCCGGATTCCGTCCAAATCCGACTAACTCCTAAAAAGGGGTGAAAATCTTGTAAATGGACTAATCGATTGACTCGCGACGTAATCACGTCGTCGGGAGTCGGGAGCAACCAAACTATGGCCTCGAAGGCCGCTAGATACTGAGACTCAAGGGAAGGGGGTAAACAATGAAAAAGAAGCGATAAAAAGACGGAAAAGTAAGGATAGTTACCCAAACCGAGAGGCTAGTAACTCACTTGCTCCATCGTCTCGTTGATCATTAGAGGCTCATCGCTTGTTTTCTCGGTTGCCATCTTGCTTCACACTTGAAGAGAACTCACGGTAGAGGTAGTAATGGTAGGGGGTGGGATTTGATGCTAATCACGGTGTAAAGTGAAGAGGAGGTGAGGTGAAGGTATGACAATGAAGTACATGGGACATATGGTAAGGCTAGGGTAGCTAGGGAGTTTGGGAGGGGGCATAAAACGGTTGGGTGGACTCGATTTGCGAAGAAGAATCACAAAGGGGGAGCAGAGGACCTTCCCGGTCGGGAAGGTTGTTCCCGATCGGGTTTGCTCACCCGTCCCGGTCGGGACGCCCTCATCCCGATCGGGATGAGCTCACAGTAAGCTCGAAATGTGGTGCGCTATTCCCGATCGGGAAGGCACCCTTCCCGATCGGGAAGCTTAACTCTTCCCGGTCGGGATGCCTCATCCCGGCCGGGATGGGTCTTCTTCGACCTCCACGATCCCAAAAACTTGTTCCAAGCTTCAAAAACCCAATCCTCTCGCTCACAACCTAAGGTAAACCATAGCCAATCTCCTCTAGGAGCATTTTCACTTCACCTATCAATCAACACTCAAACATGCATCAAAATCTCTCCCTCACAACGCTCGTCAATCAATCCAAATAACAAGAATTCACAAAAATTCCAACTAACTACAAGAAAGAGATATATACAATGAGACGGTTCTTGTGGAACTCCGTCAATCCAAGGTGGTGCTTTCTTCAATCTTTTTCAACAACCAAAACTAGTTCCATCTCCATCAAGGGCACGTAAGAACAAGTCAAAGGCCCTAGAGAAGTCTTCAATCAAGTTCGTAATGTAACCGACCACATCCCAAGGCTCCTCATGGCCTTGCCTTGACGTTCCCGGGGCATCCCGCTCTTCCAAGTTCAACGACTTGAACTTGTACTTTTGGTCCTTGGGGATATACCCAAACGTCCACCGGTCCTCATGCGGCCCCAAGGGAGGCTCATCTTCTTCCTTGTCATTGCACTTGTCATCAAGCCCATGATTTGGGCACTCATCTTCCTCCAAATCGGAGTCGTCATCCTCAAGTACATAAGAGTACTTCTTCAAGCCTTGTTCCGGTTCACTCCCTAGATCGATGTCTTTCTTGGCTTGGATCATATTGCATGTCTCATCGCTAGTAGGCGAGGTGTTGCCTTGGAGGTCAAACACTATCTTCTCCTCACCTAACTCAAATGTGATCCTACCATTCTTCACATCGATCATGGCACCCGTGGTGTGTAGAAATGGGCGCCCAAGAATAATGGGAGTGTTGGCATCCTCCGGCATGTCAAGCACAATGAAGTCGACCGGAATGAAGTATTTCCCCACTCGTACCGGTACGTCCTCTAACATTCCTAATGGTCGATTGAATGATTTATCGGCCATTTGGAGGGTGAGGGACGTACATTTCAACTCCTTCATTCCGAGTCGGCAACAAATAGAATAGGGTATGATGCTCACACTTGCGCCCAAGTCGCATAACGCATTCTTGATCAATAAATTGCCTATGGTGCAAGGGATCGAAAAACTACCCGGATCCTTCAACTTCGGAAGCGTGGAACCTTGTATGAGCTCGCTCACCACCCTCGTGAACGCTACGGTTTCTTCCTTGTCGACGGATCTCTTCCTAGCCAAAATTTCTCTCATAAATCTTCCATATGCCGGGATTTGGGTAAGTAATTCGGTGAACGGGACACTAACATCCAATTTCTTCACAATACTAAGGAACTTGTCGTAATGAGTGTCCACCTTAGTCTTCATTTGCCTTGATGGGTAAGGCAACTTGATTTGGTACTTGTTTTGATCAATTGGGGTGGACTCTTCACTTGACACTTTCCCTTTACCCTTTTCTTGTGCTTGAAGTGGGGGAGGAGTGTCTTCTTGGGGTTTCTCGGCCTCCCTTGAGACTTGCTCCTCAATTGGAATGTCAAAGCTTGCATCTTCTTGAATTGGAGACACAACTTCCTTCATCTCTTGTTGCTCACTAGGAAACACGGGAGGATTATATGTAGCACCGCTCCTCAAGGTGATGGCATTGACATGCTCAAAATTTGGATTTTCACCTTGAGGAGGTAATTGCCCCCTTTGTCTTGAAGAACTCCCCGATGCAAGTTGAGCTACTTGGTTCTCAATCATCTTCATGTGAGTCTTCATTTCCTTGTTATCCATTAGAATTTGAGCAATGATTCCTTGTTGCGACATTTGTGTTTCCAATTGACTCCTTTGCATATCTTGAGTACTCCTTTGCATATCCAATATTTGCTTTTGTATATCCGAATCCCGTGGTGGGGATGATGGATTATGCGGAGTATCGGTGAGGGCCAATGGAGTACCGTAGTCATGAATAGGAGACCGACTCCTAGGCTTGCTTTGTTGATTGCCTTGTGTTGCTTGTTGTTGTTGATGGTTCCCTTGGAACCCATGAGAATTGCCTTGATTAAGGCCTTGGTTGTGGTTTTGTTGACCTTGAAAGTTTCGGTTTCCTTGGAAATTTTGGTTTCCTTGGAAACCGCCATGATTGAAGTTCCCTTGTTGGAACCCTTGCTTGTTGTTGAAGTTACCTTGGTTGTTTTGCTTGAAATTGTTGAAGGGTCTTTGGTTACCCACATAACCTTGGTAACTTTCATTGTTGTCCCGTAAGGGAGGTGGAACATAAGGACGAGGTTGTTGTTGATGTTGAAGTGCTTGTTGTTGAGGGACTTGATTGGAAGCTTGGTATTGATTAGAGTAGGAGGCACCTTGCTTGAACGCTTGAAAGGCGTTCACTTGCTCAATACTCCCTCTACAATGCATAGGATCATGACCAACGATTCCACAAGTATCACACATCCCAAAATAAGGCAAAGGAGGTGCAAACTCCAAAGCATTTACATCATGGATCGAGTGTTGGTTGGAGGAACTAGAGCTTTGAACTTGGTTGAGGTGGCTTTGGAGCTTTTTGTCAATGGTCTCCATGCGAGTTCTTAGTTGAGCCCCAAGATCAAGGCTCAATTGTGTAATGGCATCAACCTCATGCCTACCTCCCCGATTTGCCTTCCTAGGCCTCGAGTATTGTGAATTATGCACCGCCATCTCTTCAATCCTTGACCAAGTTTGGTCATCCTCCACTTCGGTAAACCTACCGTTAGATCCCATATTGAGTATGGCCCTCGAGTCTTCATATAGCCCATTCCAAAATTATTGCACGAGGAACCATTGTGATAAGCCATGGTGTGGACAAGAACAGATCAAGGCTTTGAATCTTTCCAACGATTCGTAGAGGCTTTCATCATCGCGTTGTTGGAAACCCGTGATAGAGGCTCTCAATAGATTTGTCTTCTCCGGGGGATAGAATTGTTGGTAGAAGGCTAAGGCTAGCTTCTTCCAAGTATCAATGCCAAGTCTTGCTTTATCCAACCCCTTGAACCATTGCTTCGCCTTACCGATAAGAGAGAAAGGAAATAATACCCACCGGATTTGGTCTTGAGTTATTCCCGTTTGTGAAATAGCGTCACAATAGTCCGAAAAGGTTTCCATGTGTTGATGAGGATCTTCGGTTGGTAACCCACTAAATTGACTTCTCTCGACCAATTGGATAAATTGCGTTTTCGCCACAAAATTCTCGGTATATGCCTCCGGTAAAGTGGATGGACCCGGCAAAACGTCTTTCGTAAAGGTTGAGTGAGAAGAGAACTTAGGCATGATTGGATATAAGGGAGACGATGGTGGTGTAGACGGTGTTGATGTAGAAGAGGAGGGGGAACTAGGAGAAGAATCACTGAAGGGATTGATGAAGGTCCCTCTGGCCGTCTCTGGAGGTGAAATGTTCAAGTCGGCTCCTTGGGCTTGCCCTTGATGAGTATTGCTTGCACTCGGTTGGGAGATCCTAACCCGATTAATCGTCCGTTGGCGAAAGGCTCGAAAGAGTCTCTCCGGCTCTGGATTAAAGAGATAAAGTTGCCTCCCCTCCTAGGCATACACTACACACTAGAACAAACGTAAGAACACCTAGTGCTTTATGGGCACTAGGCAACGACAATAACAAACACAACTAGAGACAAAGAGAAAAGAAAGCTAAGGAAAGAAGAGAAACTAGAAAATATTCACAAGAGAAGATGGGAGAACACAAAGAAGGGTAACTAAGTCTAGAAATAAGCAAACTAAGTCTAAACAATGCACCGTCCCCGGCAACGGCGCCAAATTGATGGTAAGGGATTCGTCACGTCCCTAGCCAATCAATATAACACCGACTAACCTAGTGAGTAGCTAGGGTAAGTCGGGATCGTATCCACGAGGACGGTATATCAAAGTTTAGACTAGGTTGGCCTAAAACGAGACTAGATTACCAAACGAACACAAAGAATGCAATAAAAGGAAAACTATTGAGGAGGAGGAATAAGAACTAGACTATCAATGCTAAACAATGCTAATGATCGATCTAACAAATAAACTAGAGTAAACGATGTCTAACTAAGAAGATGAACTCAAATATGGAAAGAAGTGGGGTAGGTCGGGTTCATAGAGGTAGAAAGATAATTGGGGTGATCAAGGGTATAGGTGTCTCCTAATTGCTAGAGTCGGTCCGGGCTCTCGCAACTTAGACCGATGCCAAGGTGAGTCTGGGCTCTCGCAACTTAGACTCTAGTCGGCACTCTCATGACTATGACTATTCTCAACATTTCCTCAAAATAAGCAATCAATGAGAAGATGAACACAAACATGGGAAGCATGGCCACTACAACTCACACAAGCATATCAACAAACACATAGAGTGCTCACAATGTGACTAACAACAAAGATGCAACCTTTTCCCCTTAATCAACCCTAATCATCCATAATCTACCCCTAATCCCCCTACTAACCCCACAAAGAAACTAATCACTCATTATAAATGAGAAACTAACAATCACAAGAGAAAACAAACTCATAAACCAAACATCCATTATGAACAATGAGAACAATGATAAGAACAATATAAAAAGATTGAAATTGGAATGAATAAACAAGGATTAGACTAGAGAAGATTATACCAACAATACTATGATGAAAAAGATGAAAACTTGCATTAATGAGAAACCCAAATACAATCCCAAGGTTGTCAAGCTTGGAACAATCTTCAAGAATCCCTTAATCCAAGACTAATTACAATAATTATCTAAAGATTAACTAAGATTAAGGGAAGATTAAAGCTAATGTGTGAGAGTAAATCTAGGGTTTTGGAGGCTTAAACTAATGTAGGTTCACTTTAGATCTCTTAAAATTACAAGAAGGGAGTATATATATGGGTACAAGAATGAGGAAGAAGAAAAGAAGAAGAGCGGGTGAGTTGTAGCCCATCCCGATCGGGAAGGATCATCCCGATCGGGAAGGGTTCTTCCATCCCGATCTAAAAGGGCTCAACCCGGCCGGGAAGGACCCACAGTGGCGCTCCTAAACGTGCATCCCTTCCCGATCGGGAAGGCCACCATCCCGACCGGGAAGGGTCTTGTATGCCTTCCTTAAATGCTCTTTGGTCCTTCCTTGTCTCTCATGGGCTTCCCACCGATTCTCGGGACTCGGGATCGGGTCTCGGAGGCTCGGGATTGGTCCCAAGGTCTCGGGGTCGATTCCAAGGCCTCGAGTCATCGTTCCTTTATCTCGTTGGCTCCAAAATGTGTATGTATTGAGTCAGAATCGCTCCAACTCTTCCAAATTGGTCTCGGGAACCTGAAACGAACTAAAGGAAGCATAAGAAGCCCATGAATCGCTCCAAACCACAAGGAAAAAGGGACCAAAACACAACAAATAGGCACTACAAACTACACTTATCACCGAGTTGGTCTTAGAACCTGCCGTAAAACCCATGTGAGTTCCGCCATCGAAGTCTTTAGTGGGTCCAAGTAGGAACGCACCGTGGTATAGTGGGACGTCGGTCACAAGTAACCGGCCTGGGAAAGATTGGGTTATGCATGAACCATTGAACTAAAACGTGTACATTACTATTCGAACGATTTCTTTTCGAGTCTCATCCTAGGGATGCCGATGGTAAGTGACTCATCAGTTGATCCCCAGCGGAGTCGCCAAATTGTGGACATGACATAGGTCCACCCCGACGCGGCCACGCGAGGGTTTGGGGAGGCGAATGAATCTCCATATGAGATGGTCAAATTGAAATTTAAATCGAAGTAGGAGTCGCCACCGAATTTTGTGGTTATTCGGAACCATTCGAGCCCACTCTATGTCGTAGTGGGCCGTGTACAAAATACGGCCCATTTCCGATGTTAGAGTTTATTGGGCTCGTCTCTTTGCATTACGATACCGATACCGACATTATCGGATATCGTGTATTGAATGACTCTCATTGCCAATGGATTCGGACATCCGGAAACCATGGTTCTGAGTAAGGGGTGAGGGTACGTGTTGGGAAGTTCACTAAGAACACCCAACCCCGCCCGCACTTAGCGGTCTTTACTAAGATATCGTTCGTTTTTGGTGTACACGGGTTAGTTTGACGGTTGAATGATATGCAAACATTATTTTCCTAAGCATATGAGAAAAATAAATGGGTTGCTAAGTCGTTTAATGCATATTAAACTAATAACGTAAAAGTTATTTTAGCATGTGAGGTTCGTTTTAGTCTAATAAAACAATAAAAAACAAATAAATAGCTACAAATACGAGAAAACGAGTTAGTAACGATGAATAAATCGAATAAAGACATAAATAAATAATATGCATGATTTTGAAAAAGATTTATGACACGCGAAAAATACTTGTCGAAATCTGAAAATATACCGAGAAAACCGCTGTTTTATGTGAGAAAACGATGCTGGAAAAATCGGAAAAAAACGAAAAAAGGCTGCGGCTTACAGCAGCCCGCGCGACTCGCCCGGGAGGGGCGCGACTCGCGCGGGTGGCTGTCTCGGATTCGATTTTCGAAAATTATTAATTTTGATAAATCGCGTACAAATATGGATTAATTTATACTCGATCTATGTTTTCGATATTCGTCATGTTCGATATTCGATTATGAAATCGATATCGAATAGTCGGAATGACTTTAGAAAAGGTTTTGAAAAAAAGTTTGTTTTGAACGAAAAGTAAAAAAAAGAATTTGAACGAAAAAGATGTTAATTCTCTCCGCGTTTAAAATCATCGAATTTTGCAAAAAAGGTAATGATTTTATTAGCATCAACGAGAATTAATTAATTTAGTTCTTGTAGATACGATATTCGATTAGAGAATCGGTATCGTATTTTAAGAACGTTATATAAAAAATAGTTTTTTTTTTAGTATCGATTATTAGTAATAAATAAAAATATGTGACGAACGACTCATATTAATAATACGAAACGACCGACGACCCGTAAAAAAAAGTGACGGACGAAAAAAAGGAAAAAAAGACGTGAGAGAGAGAGAGAAAGGAGAAGAATCGGGTTTGATTTACACCCTCAACCTACATGCTTTACTTTCTCGGTATAGAGCTCGTCGGACGGTGGCTTAGGCACGGGAGCGTCGAGATGATGCGGGATGAGTTAAGGTGTCGGTTTGGTGCGTTTTTTTATGTGTGAGGTGACGGTGGGTTCGGCCGGATGACGGGGTCTGTTTCGTTGGTATTTCGAGACTACTTCGGGATTACATCGGGAATTCTTACTAGATGTTAAGGATATGTGAATGGTAGATTTATGATGTGTAATTGTTGTGTAGAATCGTTGTCCTTTGTGTTGGACGGGAGGTCCTATTTATAGGGGTCGAGGTAGTCTTGCTTGTGTGACAAGAAATACCGGTTTGGATAGGAAACACGAGAGTTCGAAAGGGAACGAAAGTCTCGTTTCTTGGTGGGGAAGCCAAGTATTTCGGCTGTCATGAAGATTTGGCCGAGTATTTTGGCTGTCTTGGCCGAGTATTTGGAGCTCGGTCGGTGTCTGATTCGGTTTCCGAATAGAATTCCTACTTGAGATCGAATTCTATCCTTAAACGGATTTGTTTAATATTTTTTGAAGATGATTTTTGTAGTATTTGGGACCGGATCAGCCGTGTGAGGTGTCACGGCTGACTCGTGTGTCTCGAGAATATTTTTGACCGGGTTTTGACTCGGTCGTAAAAAGACGGTTTTACCCCCGGTGTCGGAATCGACCCAAATTAGTCTCATTTGACTCGAAACGACCCACTGGGTCTGGATTTGAGGTTGGTTTTGTAAGATATGTACTCCGTAATAAGCCTAAACCAAATGTCCATGATTTCGAGCCCATATCCGAGTCCATTATAGCATGTTTGCGTCCTATCATCATCGGGTGTTTGGTGGGACCTACTATAGACACCTGGCGGTCAAAATGTGGGTGTCTACAGAGCCCTCACTCTGACTGAGGCTTGGACAAGGCGAAAGTCAGAGTAGCTACCAGGCCAATCGAAGATTAAAACCTGGCAGACTTCCGATCGGGTCGTTTTAAGAGTCCATTAGACTTGCGTGAAGGGCTCGCCAGCCATAAGATAGAAATCATACCTGGGTAGATGTCAATAATGGCATGGAGACTTCTACTAAAAAGTCTTGGGTGTGTCTGTTTACAGACATATCCATCTTGGAATGGCGCGGGAGCTCCATTGGAAGCTGTGGGTATACCGCTTACTGATAATCCCACTCGAAATAGCGCGGGTTCCTCCATTAGAAGTTGGGGATGTACCGCTTACTGATACATTCGATTCGGAATAGCGCGGAAGCCTCCATTAGAAGCTGGGGATGTACCGCTTACTGATACATTCGATTCTTCAGTAAAAATGTTGCTTGAATTTTCACTGGGAATTTTCTTTTGAGAATTCTTCGGGAGTCTTGGGATACCTGTCTGTTTTGCATGCAACATTCAGATAAAACATCGACTCACGCTGGGGAAGAAATGATTTTTGATTGATTTTTGGAAAGAAAATGCTGAAAATTTTTGAAATTTTTTGGAAACGCTAAGAATTTTTGAATTTTTTTTGGAAATTAGAATGCTTGGGATGACTTGATTCCCGATTAGATTCTGACACGGACTTCTAAAATCCTCTGGTTAGTCCTGCATGCCCAGATGAAGTGTGATAAAAATTCTTATTCCCGTGGTGACTAGGAAAGGGATTTTCTCAAATGGCTAAGTTTTGCAAATTTTTAAAATGAGAATTTGGAGAGAGACATGCCGACAGACTCGACTCTGGACGTGACTGGACGAGTTGGCAGACGCGACTGGACTCTCTAAGGGTTGGACCGTGAATCGGTAGGGGATGGGCCACCTAAGATGACAAGACTCTTAAGTTGCGCTATTCCGTAGCCTAGGCGAGTGGCAACATGGTCAAATCCTCGGAACGGGAAATATATGTTATGAGACTGTTTCCGTACGACAGGGCTTTGTGGTAGCAACGCCGTAGACTGGTGTTCTTTTGAATTTTTTTGGTTTCGGGGCATATTCCCAAAGTAGGTGTTGTCTCGAGTCTCTGACAGATTCTCGTCTTTGACTGAGCCGAGTACTAGGACACACTATAGAAAGGAGGCTAGTTTTTGAAAGTCTTTGGATTATGTGAGTGGATGGAGAACTTATGCCTAAGAGAAGCCCCCGGGACGACAAAGCTAGCTGCTGAGAACATGACAGTGTCGTGACCGGAATGATGGCGCTTTTTTGAATTTGTGTCAATGTGGGTGGTTGTGCCTCTGTTGAAAGGCTGCCTACGTATTCACGTGTGGTGAAATCAAACCAAGCCGTAGTTCAGTGTTGAAAAATGTTTTATGGTGCCTAGTTTATTAGGGCTTTGTGTGTAACTAGCCATGACAATGGTGTAGGCTAGGTGCATTCCCAATGATGTCTTGACCAAAGGGCTAGAATAGTTAGGATGTTGATCCTGTGACTGTGAGCATTTTCCGGGGTAATCCCCAGAGGTGGTGTGAACTATTTGGGCATGTTCTATGCAGACCGCAAGTTGAATTCCCGTGTTTGGGGTTGGTAACTGGTTTAGATGTTTTTGGAAATGTGGTGCTAGGAAGTAAGTGGCTTTGATGGTTCGTAATCTGGAGCTCGATTTTGCGGAGCTAAGGCTTCGAGGGTAAGGTATTGTAATGTGGTAGGAAAGAGGGAAGTCGAGTAATAATGACTCGAACTTCGACCGGGGTAGGTTTGATAATGTGGGATCCAATTTCCATGTCTGGCCCTAACGGTTAGGGTATCCTATGGAGCTTGAATCCTCAAAAATCCGAGCTGTCTCTAGCCTAGGTCTCGGGAAGGTCTTGAGGGTTGTAATGTGGGAAGGCTAGATGTGGTGCTAGCTGACCAGCTTGATTGTTTCTCCCCTATTTGATGGTATGGGTTTTGCTAATTTTGAATTGACTGTTTCACTTGAGTTGATCGTTAACTACGGTCATGGGTTTTTGAATTCTTTGGGTTGACCTCTTAGCCCCGGTCATGGGATTCTTCACTTGGATTGACCGTTTGACCTTGGTCATGGACGCTTTTTTTTGATGATGGCCTACTTTTTTGTTTTGGGCCTTTTGATTTTTTTTCTTGGACTTTTGATTTTTTTTTGTCCAGTTTTTTTCTATTGGTCAGACTAAACACATAAGGTAGGGATTGGTTAGTCTTATTGGATGGATGTTTATTGTGGGAAATTGGCTTGCCTCCCGTCTTGAACCCAAACTAGGAGACTATCTAGATTTGTCATAGGATTCGATACCGCTCCTACTAAGGGTGGTTATGTGGCTTTCTATGTCAGACATGGAACATGTAAAAGGAAAACACGGGTCTCGATTTCCTGCAGCTGTTATAGATGTGCCTATAATAGTCACGTGCATGTGCTCACAGTGTATGACGTGTTCATCATGTTCTCGGAAACACATAAGGAAAGTATATATGAGAAATAGAAAAGCTGATTTTATTGAATTTTGAAAAGAGGAAAGAATGCAAAAGACTCTGACTCTGATTTGGAAATGAGGATGTAGGGTATCCTAGACTCGAACTCAGACTTAGACTCGAATCAGATCCGGACTCGGATGCTCGGTTGGTTGTTTTTTTTTGGTAAGGTCTTCGACAGGTGCCACGACTCGCCTAAACTCGGCTTTGCGCAAATGCAAGAGAGGGAGTCAAACTAGACACGATCCAGGGTGACTGGATGACAAAGACTCTTGGACCGGGATACCCGAACGTTGGCCTAGACAAGGTAACGACCGCGAATTAGACTCGAGCTACATAAGGGTGAATCCGAAAATGGGGGCGACCGTGTTTGACCGTGTCGCGTGCTTGGCCCAACCGTGGTGACCTAACCCTAGGTGACTTGAGTGTTCTTAGCATAGGTACGACTCGAAGAAGGCATCATAAGGATGCCGGTGTAGGATGGATGTGGGGTACTCCCTAGGGTGACCATGGTTGACTGCTCGGGTGGAGGACAGCCCCCGAGTGAGACTAAAGACTTTCGTAAGACTCATATGGTGTGACATCTAAGTGGCTCGAAAGTGGGATACGTGAGACACGTGTAAGACAAGACCTTTAGAGCAACCGTGATTGATCGCTCTGCTGAAGGGTAGCCCCCGAGTGGGGGTGAAGACCGACTCTTAGACGGGTGACTCGTGGATGGTGGGCCTTCCTTAGGATTCGGCAAAGTGGGCCTAGTCCCGTGTGAAGAAAGACCTACGTGTGAGCTATTCCCCAGACTTTGGACCCTAAAGTGTAAATGGGCTTCCCTTTGTAGGGGTTTGTCCTACGTAGGTGGGCAGTGCCTTGATAAATAAGGCGGACTTGGGGATGGGGTGGAAACCCGTGATGTAAGATCGACGGAGTTTCGACGCTATGGATTCTTAACAACTTATGACTAGACCCGACACTGCTAAATACGGGAAGTCCTAAGAAGAAAGCTTTGAAAAGAGGATTTGGATTTGAACAACCCGAGCAAGGTCGGATTGGATGGCCCAATTTTTTTGAAAATCGAAAAAAACGGTGTCATTGGGCCGAGATTTTGAATTTTTTGAAAAGTTTGGACAGCATACCGGCTAGAAAATAGGCTATTTTGAGTAAAAATCATAAGTCCTAAATTCGGTAGCTTTCCGGGTTTTGAAAAATGGATGGTTTTTTTTAAAAAAGATGCAAGTTTTTTTTTTGAAAACTCGGTTTTTTGAAAAAAGGATGAGACAGGGACCAAGTAGCATGTAGTCACGGAAACAGTATAACGACACCATGTATGCTCCTAGTCTAAGTCTCGGTCGGTCTAATAGGGTCTATACCAACGACGATAGCTTTCTCGCAAATTAGGACGGTCTTCCTAAGCCGAGTTGGTCTTAGAACCTGCCGTAAAACCCATGCGAGTTCCGCCATCGAAGTCTTTAGTGGGTCCAAGTAGGAACGCACCGTGGTATAGTGGGACGTCGGTCACAAGTAACCGGCCCGGGAAAGATTGGGTTATGCATGAACCATTGAACTAAAACGTGTACATTACTATTCGAACGATTTCTTTTTGAGTCTCACCCTAGGGATGCCGATGGTGAGTGACTCATCATTTGATCCCCAGCGGAGTCGCCAAATTGTGGACATGACATAGGTCCACCCCAACGCGGCCACGCGCGGGTTTGGGGAGGCGAATGAATCTCCATATGAGATGGTCAAATTGAAATTTAAATCGAAATAGGAGTCGCCACCGAATTTTGTGGTTATTCGGAACCATTCAAGCCCACTCTATGTCGTAGTGGGCCGTGTACAAAATACGGCCCATTTCCGATGTCAGAGTTTATTGGGCTCGTCCCTTTGCATTACGATACCGATATCGACATTATCGGATATCGTGTATTGAATGACTTTCGTTGCCAATGGATTCGGACATCCGGAAACCATGGTTCTGAGTAAGGGGTGAGGGTACGTGTTGGGAAGTTCACTAAGAACACCCAACCCCGCCCGCACTTAGCGGCCTTTACTAAGATATCGTTCGTTTTTGGTGTACACGGGTTAGTTCGACGGTTGAATGATATGCAAACATTATTTTCCTAAGCATGTGAGAAAAATAAATGGGTTGCTAAGTCGTTTAATGCATATTAAACTAATAACGTCAAAGTTATTTTAGCATGTGAGGTTCGTTTTAGTCTAATAAAACAATAAAAAACAAATAAATACCTACAAACACGAGAAAACGAGTTAGTAACGATGAATAAATCGAATAAAGACATAAATAAATAATATGCATGATTTTGAAAAAGATTTACGACACGCGAAAAATACTTGTCGAAATCTGAAAATATACCGAGAAAACCGCTGTTTTATGTGAGAAAACGATGCTGGAAAAATCGGAAAAAAAACGAAAAAAGGCTGCGGCTTTCAGCAGCCCACGCGACTCGCCCGAGAGGGGCGCGACTCGCGCGGGTGGCTGTCTCGGATTCGATTTTCGAAAATTATTAATTTTGATAAATCGCGTACAAATATGGATTAATTTATACTCGATCTACGTTTTCGATATTCGTCGTGTTCGATATTCGAATATGAAATCGATATCGAATAGTCGGAATGACTTTAGAAAAGGTTTTGAAAAAAAGTTTGTTTTGAACGAAAAGTAAAAAAAAGAATTTGAACGAAAAAGATGTTAATTCTCTCTGCGTTTAAAATCATCGAATTTTGCAAAAAAGGTAATGATTTTATTATCATCAACGAGAATTAATTAATTTAGTTCTTGTAGATACGATATTCGATTAGAGAATCGGTATCGTATTTTAAGAACGTTATATAAAAAATAGTTTTTTTTAGTATCGATTATTAGTAATAAATAAAAATATGTGACGAACGACCCATATTAATAATACGAAACGGCCGACGACCCGTAAAAAAAAAGTGACGGACGAAAAAAAGGAAAAAAAGACGTGAGAGAGAGAGAGAGAAATGAGAAGAATCTGGTTTGATTTACACCATCAACCTACATGCTTTACTTTCTCGGTATAGAGCTCGTCGGACGGTGGCTTAGGCACGGGAGCGTCGAGATGATGCGGGATGAGTTAAGGTGTCGGTTTGGTGCGTTTTTTTTATGTGTGAGGTGACGGTAGGTTCGGCCGGATGACGGGGTCTGTTTCGTTGGTATTTCGAGACTACTTCGGGATTACATCGGGAATTCTTACTAGATGTTAAGGATATGTGAATGGTAGATTTATGATATGTAATTGTTGTGTAGAATCGTTGTCCTTTGTGTTGGACGGGAGGTCCTATTTATAGGGGTCGAGGTAGTCTTGCTTGTGTGAGAAGAAATACCGGTTTGGATAGGAAACACGAGAGTTCGAAAGGGAACGAAAGTCTCGTTTCTTGGTGGGGAAGCCAAGTATTTCGGCTGTCATGAAGATTTGGCCGAGTATTTTGGCTGTCTTGGCCGAGTATGGAGCTCGGTCGGTGTCTGATTCGGTTTCCGGATAGAATTCCTACTTGAGATCGAATTCTATCCTTAAACGGATTTGTTTAATATTTTTTGAAGATGATTTTTGTAGTATTTGGGACCGGATCAGCCGTGTGAGGTGTCACGGCTGACTCGTGTGTCTCGAGAATATTTTTGACCGAGTTTTGACTCGGTCGTAAAAAGATGGTTTTACCCCCGGTGTCGGAATCGACCCAAATTAGTCTCATTTGACTCGAAACGACCCACTGGGCCTGGATTTGAGGTTGGTTTTGTAAAATATGTACTCCGTAATAAGCCTAACCCAAATGTCCGTGATTTCGAGCCCATATCCGAGTCCATTAAAGCATGTTTGCGTCCTATCATCATCGAGTGTTTGGTGGGACCTACTATAGACACCTGGCGGTCAAAAATGTGGGTGTCTACAGTTGGGCAAACAGTTTCCTAATTAGTTATAACTCTTCCTAATTGTATAAACAGGGAGTTTCAGCTTGTATAGAAACCACTTCTCCACTTCTCCCTTATTTCTCTTTTACTTCTCCTTAGACTTTTACTCCTAAATCTCTCTTAATAATTACTAGTTTAATTTCTCTCTTAGAAACTCGGTTATTGAATTGTAAGATTACAACATTCGAATCGCCTTCATTCCTTTTGGTAATTTAATATTCCTTTCTTCTTTCTTCTTCTTCGTTCTTAATTGTTCTTGATCTTTGTTTATGCTTGTTGCAATTTTATTTTTATTCATCATGTTTAATCTAGTTAAATCAGTTATTAATATTGTTATTCTTAATTCAATTATGAGTAGCTAATTTCCTTCGCTAGGATTTAGGGGATCTGCGAATTGAATGTGGTCGCTAAATAATTTATAGGTCTGTTAGTGATATTGTGACGGAGTTGTCAATTGTAGCGTATAATCGCGACTAGTTAGTTAATACACATGATTGATTAATTGAATTCAATAAACTTAAACCTAAGATCGGAAGCTTGGTAAAAGTTAGACCTACTACAACACATTAGTATGCCATAATAAGATCGGAAGCTTTTAGACGCATGCTAGGGTGAATAGCGGACTGGAAGGACCTTTTCAATACCCCTTAGACCAATATCTGCGATAGACCTGCGACTTAGACCGTGACCATATGAAATTCGTAGTGAACCGACAATCCTAATTTTCTCTCTATATTTATTCATCCTTATTCTTCTTATTTATTTTAGTTATTTTTCTTTTTACTTCTCTTCCTTCACTACCTTTACATTAGTTAAACACAAAAAAAACCCCGATTTGGTTACTCTGATTAATCCCCTCATGTATCCGACGTTGGTGCTCATAAACTGGGTCATACATAAATGGATACGGGCGCGGGAACTCGGCACCCGGAGTGTTGACCGGGAAGGTCGAGGTGGGTGTATGTGTGTGCTTAGGGGGCTCGGTCTCGTCGGGTTCGGTCTCTACTCGAACCCTCCGTCGAGGGCGTTAAACGCCCTCGTCAAAAATGAAGAGCTCCTCAGGAATGCATGAGGTAGCTCGGTGGGTCGGGTGGGTTCTCACCCGAGGGAGTGGGTTTCAGGGCAAGGAGTGGTGGTAGGATTGTCCCTTCGGCAACCGGGAGGTCCATCCAAACTTTATCCCGGACTTTCCACTGAAAATTCGGGAAATTACCCCGAATCCGCTTTAAAGTGGAGGTGAGGTAGCTACGTCTTAGCAAAGGGACGTGCTCAGTGAGACTCATAATTGACCGTTGTCCCAAAAGTCCAAAAACCCGTAATATAACGCCTTGCTAGCGTAGTGACAATGGCGCCACAGGCGAGCGGTCTAGATCCACTAATCTACCGCTCGATACCGACACAGATCATACCCGGGGCACTGAATGCCTTTAGGGATTGCCTAAAGGGGTTGAGATAGTGTCCCAAAATCAACACCTCCAATGAGTGAAATTTACTCATGTCGGAGCGTGGAAAAACCAAATGACTCAGAATCCGCAAAAAGAGGCGGATAGTGGGGTATGGGATGGCGTTGAGTGCCAAGTGGCATTAGTGATGCGACCCGAAAATAACGTAAAATAAGGAGGGGCTTTTACACCCTCGGGTATGTCGTAGATGTCGGCATACCGTTCGTAGGTAAGCCTTAAACATTCAGACAGGGTACTAAGGGGGATACATCGCTCAACATTATTCAGACGGAAGGAA
Source organism: Agrostemma githago (assembly GCA_958450325.1). NCBI lineage: Eukaryota > Viridiplantae > Streptophyta > Magnoliopsida > Caryophyllales > Caryophyllaceae > Agrostemma > Agrostemma githago. Next base: position 20,677,442 of record OY288258.1, read on the forward strand.
ATTGTTTTATCTTGTCTATTGTACTCAAATGAACTAAGGAATTATAAAGTGAGTATTTGGTAAGGTAACTCACGGAATGTCAATAGTCCACCAACACCGGTCATAGCCAAGAGCTGCAGCAATTGCTTGTTCAAACCAAGCTCGATCGCGAACTGCGATGAGCAACACCGGGTGGCTTCCATCGTCCTTGGTATCAAGGCAAGTAAACGAGCTCGCTGAGCCTCGTTCCTGCAGACAATCGTCTCATAGCCTGGTAGATGCTGAACAGCTGGTGTAGCCGGGACAGCCGGCTCCTCTCCGTCTTGCTTGACGTTCATGTTCCTATTTCGATTCCGGGGTGAGTTTCTTCTTCCTACCATGACTATAGCATAATAACGAAATAGAATTACACAAAAATCCCACAAAAAATACATAAATTTCGGCCAAATTCAGTCTCTACACACAAAAATCGATTTTTGAGCATAAAATGGTGAAATTAACACAAAATCAAGCATGCAATGGGATTAGTATGGAACTAAGGATGAAATTAAACTATGAAATCAAGAAAAGAAGCAAGAAATTGAAAAACCCGAATTGTACCTCAAGGGGGCTCGAAAATGTCGAAAAAAAGGGAAGGGTGGACGAAGATTTCACAAAACAACACCAAGGAACACAAGTAGATACTACTAATTGCAAATTAGAAGCAAAAATCGTGAATTTTGGTGACGATTTGATGAATTTGAATTGATTTGTGTTATTTGGGGGTTAGGGTTCTTAAGAATTGTGAGGGGAGAGGGGTTTTGAGTTAAAAACTGATTTAAAATAAGAATAAGAAACAAGTCAAGGGGGCGGAAAAATCGATACTGAACCCGGTTTAGGGGCACTCGACTGAGTGCGTTAGGGCACTCGATCGAGTGACCCCATTAAAATCTGGCAGAAACTATTTCGTCAGGGCACTCGATCGAGTGCATGGGCCACTCGATCGAGTGACCTCTGTAGCTGTTACTTCTCGCTATTTCCTCTTTAATTGCTTCAAAATTCCTGAAATTAAATCAAGTAAATCGTAAAATTCCCTCGTCCTCACTCGAGAAATAATACTAACTCCCGAAATTGAGACTACCAAACTAACTAAAAAAAAATGAAAATAAAAAAATGCGGAAAGGGAAATTACAAGTTTATACAAGTAGTGCCGGGTTGCCTCCCGGTTAGCGTTGGTTTATACGGTCCCGCTCGACCGGTTTACCTCAGTTGGTTTAGGTGGAATCGAAGATGTCGTTGAGGTCCATGGCCTCTATGACACCGATACATGCACCTTCGTGATAGAGCTTGAGACGTTGACCGTTCACCTTGAATATTTCGCCTTTGTCGGTAGTGAGTGTAACTGACCTAAATTTATTCACTTTAGTCATCGTGAACGGTCCCAACCATCGGGATTTGAGTTTCCCGGGAAAGAGTCGAAGTCGGAAATTAAATAGAAGTATTTTATCACCGTCATTGAACTCTCGGGGGATAATGCGTTTGTCATGCCATCTTTTTGTCCGCTCCTTATAAATTCTTGCGTTATCATAAGCGTGGAGACGGAATTCATCGAGTTTGTTCAATTGCATGAGGCGCTTTTCTCCGGCTAGCTTCAGGTCAAGATTGAGCTCTTTTAAGGCCCACATAGCCTTAAACTTGAGCTGTACGGGTAAATGGCAAGCTTTGCCATAAACGAGCCTATACGGGGATGTCCCGATAGGAGTCTTGAAAGCAGTCCGATAAGCCCAAAGAGAATCATCGAGCTTCGAACTCCAATCCTTTCTCGAAGTATGAACAACCTTCTCGAGAATAGATTTGATCTCGCGGTTTGAGATCTCGACTTGCCCACTAGTTTGTGGGTGATAGGCTAGCCCGGTACGGTGGTGAACACCGTATTTCTTCAATAATTTAGTGAGTTGGCGTTCATGAAAATGTAAACCGCCATCACTAATGATAGCATGTGGGACCCCAAAACGAGGAAATATGGTCTTCTTAAAGAGCCGGATCACCACGTTGGCATCATTAGTAGGTGAAGCGATGACTTCCACCCACTTCGAAACATAATCTACGGCAACTAACATATACCGATTCCCATAAGAAGAAGGTAACGGTCCTTGATAATCGATACCCCAAACGTCAAATAATTATACTTCAAGAATACCGGTTTGAGGCATTTCGTGCCGTCGAGAAATATTTCCCGTTCGTTGGTATGCATCGCAAGAACGGATAAAAGTGGTGGCATCTTTTAGAATAGTAGGCCAGTAAAAGCCCGATTGCATTACCTTCGCGAAAGTCTTCGAAGGACCGTGATGTCCACCATAAGGGGAGGAGTGGCATCTAGTGAGGATGTACCTCACTCTCGGGAATACACCTCCTAAATAGGCCATCTGCACCTTCTCGGAAAAGATACGGGTCGTCCCAGAAATAACGCTTCACTTCATGTAGAAACCGCTTCTTCTGCTGATATTGGAGGTCGGGAGGTAGAGTACCTCCAACTAGGAAGTTAGCATAATCAGCGAACCATGGAGTATGCATGGTAATAGCGAGCAAATGATCATCCGGGAACGAATCATCAATTGGGGCAAGATCCCCACCATCATAACTTAGCCGGGATAGGTGATCGGCTACGACATTCTCGGCCCCGGACTTATCTCGGATCTTCAAATCGAATTCCTGTAGTAATAGGATCTATCTAAAATAAGCCTCGGTTTTGCCTCCTTCTTTGCTATAAGGTACTTCAAAGCTGCGTGATCTGTATATACTATCACCTTCGAGCCAATGAGATAGGCTCGAAACTTGTCTAGGACATAGATAATGGCTAATAACTCCTTCTCCGTGGTAGCATAATTAATCTGCGCCATATCTACTGTCCGACTAGCATAGTAGATCACATGTAAAGCTTTGTCTTTCCTTTGCCCGAGCACAACTCCTACAGCGTAAACGCTAGCGTCGTACATAACCTCGAAAGGCAAGTCCCAATCGGGAGATCGGATAATCGATGCGGAAATAAGAGCCTGTTTAATCCTGTCAAAAGCTCGAGCACACTCGCCAGTAAATACGAACGGGGCATCTTTGAGGAGCAGCTGAGTTAAAGGTTTGGCAATCTTGGAGAAATCTTGGATGAAACGGCGGTAAAAACTCGCGTGACCAAGAAAAGTCCGCACACCCTTAACATTAACGTGGTATGGTAAATGCTCAATTACCTCGACTTTCGCTTTATCCACTAGGATGCCGCGTTCGGACACTAAGTGACCCAAAACTACTCCCTCGGTCACCATGAAGTGACATTTGTCCTAGTTTAAGACCAAATTGGTCTTCTCACAACGGTGTAGGACCCGTGAAAGAATAAGTAAACATGCATTAAAATCAATGCCATATACACTGAAGTCATCCATGAAGACTTCCATGACAGTGATTAGTCTAGTTTAGTAGGGATTAATAAGGGTCATTTAGTTGACTATTTTGTAGTTTTGGGTGTGTTTTGAAGGATTTTGGTGCATATGTCCAAATTGATGGGTTAATATAATAAAATGTGTAATTAGGTGGATTAAAGGGTGAAAAGTAATATGGGTTGTAATTGAAGTGTTTATTGGGTTAAAGTGTCAACAATCCTTTGGAAGTGAAGACAAATCAAGCCCAAAGTTAAAGTGGAAGCCCAGACCAAGTAGAAGGAAGAAGTGGAGAATTTCTAAAATCTGCTGCCAGCGGAATTTCTTGCCAGCGGCATAAATTTTTGCATAGGATTCTTTATTGGATTCTTTTTCGCATAGGATTCTTTCTCTAGTCTTTTGTTCTTCGTCTTTCTCACCTCTTTTATTCTTCTTCTTCATAATGATCATTTTTATGAGGCATTTTATGAGGATTAAAGATCATTGATGGAGATGCCTCATGAGTGGCTATATAAAGGAGGAGAATTTCGTCATCATATTCATCATCCAAGACATCAATCATCATTTGTAATTCTCAAAAACACATATAGTTTCTAGTTTATTTTGCAAGTAGTTCTTTTTTATGGAGGGCTAAGTTCTTATTCTTGGAACAAGTAGTTGAAGCCTTTCAAGTTAGTGAATTGTAAGACTCATTTCTATTTTACTTTTATACAAGAATATCAAGTTTAATTTGCATTACTTCTTGGTTTGTTAATTCATCTTCTAGCTTGATCACCTAGTTTTTCTTATTGATAAACCATTGCTAGAATAGTTAAATGAATATTTTGTTTGTTTAACTATATCCGAGTAGCAAATATAATTCACCAATTTGCATGCTTTTCATCGTTGTTGAGTTATAAGGATTAAACTTGTATAAAATAAAGTGATACCGCTTGAGTAATCATTCTTCATCTTTGCTAAATTTCATCGTTCTAATCTACATATTGATATGATTTAGACGCTTGATTTAAATTGACAATATTGTAAGGGTTATTTGAGTATGCTTCTCATATCTTATAACTATTAATAAGTGGAATTGGAAGTCGATTAAACTTCATAGCAAAGTATTCTAATATAAATTGTAAAGTAGAAGAGTCAATGATCAATTCGTTAAACTTGATGGTGGATATTGCTTGGTCCAAGTATTTTTCTCATATTTGTTACATCGTTTATTCATATTATTTTATTTTATTTTGTTAATTTATTTCATTAGTTTATTAGACTTAGAAACAACACACATAAATCTCCCCATATTGGTTACTAATTTGTGTAGATTTGCACGCACTTAAAACAATATAGTCACCTTCCTTGTGGGTTCGACCCCTACTTGTCCTTACTATTTGTTTGTGTTAGTAGTGGATAAAAATTGTAATTTGGAGGCTCACGACAAGCCCAGCCAGACAGACTCGATAAGGTCCGAAAATATGGACATCATACAACTTTCAAAAGTGGTCGGGGCATTACAAAGGCCAAAAGGCATTCTTCAGGTATGCGAAGGTGTCGTAGGGGCAGGTAAATGTTGTTTTGTCCTGATCGTTAGGGTGAAATGGGATTTGAAAGAATCCAGAGTAGCCGTCTAAGTAGGAAAAGTACTTATGGCAGGCGAGACGCTCTAGCATCTGGTCAATGAAGGGGAGTGGGAAATGGTCTTTCCTTGTAGCTGTGTTTAGCTTACGGTAGTCAATGCACATCCTCCATCCAGTCACTAATCGAGTAGAAATAAGCTCATTCTTCTCGTTCGTGATAACCGTGGTCCCTCCCTTCTTAGGGACCACTTGGACTGGACTAACCCATTTAGAGTCGGAAATTGGATAAACAATGCCAGCATCGAGGAGTTTCATAACCTCCTTTCTAACCACGTCTTGCATATTCGGGATCAACCTACGTTGTCCCTGAATAGACGGTCTATGGTCTCCCTCTAAGTGAATGCGGTGCATGCAAAATTCGGGACTAATGCCTCGTAAGTCATCAATATTGTACCCAATAGCCTTCTTATGTCGTCGTAAGATAACTAACAACTCCGAAAGTTGGCTATCTGAGAGTGCAGCGTTGACAATCACGGGGTTTAGACCCTTGTCATCTAGGAATGCATATTTCAGATTAGAGGGAATGAGTTTTAGTTCAGGTTTACTTACTTCGACCTCCTTTTTAGGGGAGCCGAGACTGTATACCTTCTCCGTAGCGCTCTCCTTACCGTGTAGCATGCATTCTAGTTCATCCACTTCCGTGCTCCATGTCCCTTTCTCGGCATTAGCATCACCGGATGTCAGAATTTTCTCCAAAGGGTCCCTGCCAAGATAGTCGTCAATATAGTTTTCAATTTTTAAATCAATGACATCTATACTATAAAAGGACTCCTTTATCATGGGTTTCTTAAGAGCTTGATCGAGACTGAAAGTCACGGTATCATCTCCTACGGCGAGTGTGAGCTTCCCATTTTTGACATCGATGATTGCCCCTGCCATATGCAGGAAAGGGCGACCAAGGATGATAGGAATTATGGCATCCTCAGCCATGTCTAAGACTACAAAGTCAACGGGAATGAAGAATTTCCCTACTTGGACCGGGACATCCTCTAAGACACCAAGAGGATATTTGACCGATCTATTAGCCATATGTAGAGTCATATTAGTACATTTCAAAACACCCATATTCAATTTTTGACAAATAGAATACGACATGACGCTGCCGCTAGCTCCTAAATCGCACAGGGCTTTATCAATAGCTAATGTCCCTATAGTACAAGGGATAGAAAAACTCTCGGGGTCCTTGAGCTTGGGCGAAGTACGACTCTATAGTAGCGTGCTGCATTCCTCTGTGAAAGCAACTGTCTCAGTTTCACTAAAAGACCGCTTACGAGTTAGTATTTCTTTCATAAATTTAGCGTAAGCAAGAACTTGAGTGATCAAATCAGTGAAATTAACACTTACTTGCAGATTCTTGACGACTTCCATAAACTTACCGAACTGTTGATCAAGCTTTGTCTTACGCTATCGGTGGGAAAACGGAAGTATGATCGTAATTGCAGGCTCCTTGACTTGAGACGCGGATGCTTGAGATGGTTTAGCATCCTTAGACGAAGACGGGAGAGGAACGATAGACGAATTATGCGTTATAGGCTCCAATCGATCGAGTCCAGGCTGACTCGGTCGAGTTCCACCATACTCGATCGAGTCACTTGGATGCACTCGATCGAGCGGTGTAGCTGAAAAGTTCCTGATCGATTTTGGTGGGTCTACTCGATCGAGTGGGGCTGATGCACTCGATCGAGTGACCTCTGACTCGATCGAGTCAGGCATAACTCGGTCGAGTGGACTGCGTGATGGCTCTCTGGTCGATTTTAAGGGGTCTACTCGATCGAGTGGTGCAGTGTTACTCGGTCGAGTAGCCTCAATTCGTGGTCTACTAAAGGCTTCTTTGGCGAGCTCTTGCTTCTCCAACTCGGTTTCATCAACCACAACATACTCTTCGGACATTTTCGACCCGTCAAAATGGGTTCTGCTTCTCAATGTTATCGCATTGGCTTGCTCATGCGATTGTTCGCCTTGAGGAGGTTGAGTACCCGGTGGCTTAGCTTGCTTTTGGGCGGCAACTTGGGCAACTTGGGTGTCTAGGATCTTGTTATGGGCAAGTATTTGGTTGATTTGAGTTTCTTGCTTTTGGTGAGCTTGAATACCCAGCAACAATAAAGCCTTGATCTCCGCGTATTCGGTGTTGGTTGGAGCTTGGGCTTGTGATTGTGGGGTGGCTTGGAATTGTTGTTGGTTCCCCCAACCTTATTGGTTACCCCAAGGTTGATTACCCCATTGTTGGTTACCCCAATTTTGTTGTTGCCCTCCTTGGAATTGTTGTCGGCTATTGTTTTGGGAGGGTCGGTTATGGGGTGCTACATAAGGGACGGTTTTGTTACCACCGGGTGGTGGTGGGTTAAGCACGTTCTGGCTCTTATAGGACAACAAGGACTTGTCATAGCTCAGTTGGTTCATGTATGGGAGGTGTGGTCTCATGGATTGGAACGCATTCGCCGTTTCTAAACTTGCACACTCTTGTGCATAATGACCCGTATTCCCACAATTCTCACAAACTACCTCGGACATTATATTTACTTGGTACATACCGCCTTGTTGTTGTTGGCGTTGGGTTCTAGCAAACTTCATAGAATCAATCCGCTTAGTTAAAGCGGCTAAGTGGCTAACTATGGCATTTGATGACTCAAAGTCACCACTATTACCTCGGGTGTTACCCCATGGATTTCCCCAACGTGAGTGATGAGTTGCCAAATATTCAATTAGCTTCCATGCTTTATCATCATCAACGTTGTTTTGAAACCTGCCATTAGCTGCAAAGTCGAGCGTAGCTCGGCAATCGTCATATAAACCGTTATAAAATTTGTTGCACAAAAAGCATACCTCGAAACCGTGATGTGGGCACTCCTTGACTAACTTTTTAAACCTTACCCACGCCTCGTAGATATTCTCGTGAGATGTTTGTCAGAAGTTAGTAATCTGACTCCTCAACATATTGGTCTTCTGCAGCGTGTAGTAATGCTTGTAGAAAGCTAAGGCTAGGGAGTTCCAATCTGTGATTCCCTCAGCTACTCGGTCTAGATCCATGGCATGCGGTCTCATATTTATAGGCATGAGGCTACATCATCAGGTCGCGACGTCAACCTTGTCGTTCGAACACTATCAGCCGTCAAGGTACCCAGTGGGACCTACGGACACTGGGGTCTCCTGTCGGCCGACGAAGTCCTGTTAAGGGGTGTTGGCCGGCTAGGCCTAGCCGGCCAAAAGTCAACCCCCATCAATTACCCCGCCATCGACATGAGGCTGATGTCTAGACATCATGGTCGGTAGACTGCTTTCTCTGACTGTGTGCTCTAGATAGAAAGATTCCATGGATAGTCTCCTCATCTTCTTCATTGGGAAGTAGTGAAATCATATTTGCCCAATGAATGGTTTTTTGGTAATCATTGCGTTTAGGGTAGTTGAAGGGTCATTAATGCGCCCATTTTGGCTTATAAAAGGGGGGTGTTTCTGCCATTTTTGGGGCATTTTCACCCATTGAACCTCTTTCTCATTCTTTGATTCTTTCTCTCTCTAAACAATGTCTAATGCCAGCTCTTCAAACGTGCCGTATGGTTCCCTCAGTAGGGCGAGATGTCCTCGCCCGCGCTCAAGTTTCTCTGGTCAGCCCTCGTCATCAGGGGTATCCGTCAGGCGTCGCGCTCGTCTTACCAGTCAGGCGAGAGGGGACTGTCGACCGGTCCGCGCTACTCACCCAGCCGCTGGATTTACTCGGCGTAAGCCCCGTCGTCCCCATGTTCACAATGACTACTGCTTCCTCGACTTAGAGGTGGAGGACGATGGTTATTCTTCTCCTCCTCATATGGCTTCTTCTCCCCCTACTCGTCTGGGCCCCCTTCGCTGGTAAGCCCGGCGAGCTCGCCTGCTGCTCGTTCTCCTCATCCCATTCCTAGGGAGGATTCAGATGAGGAGGCTCTTTGGGAGCAATTCGTCTATGCCTACTGGGTGGCGTATGGGCGTCACCTCCCTGGCAGCTAAACATCCTTGGGGTGTGGTTCAGCCGGACTTCGTTTTATTGTGAAGACGGCTACCATTTTGGGCGTAGGGGGAATGGCAGGGCGTAGGTTTTCTGGCGGCCTGAGTGGCCTTGTTTTGGTGGCGGTAGTCAGTTGCCTTAGTTATCGGCTTTGTAGGTGGCCTCGTGCCCCTTATCTTCGTAGTAATATTTTCTCTTTTCCTTAGTTGTCGGGTGTTTGTACGGGGGTCCCGGCCCCCGTGTAGCTTTTGGCGTCTCCCACTAAATATGTATCATGGCCTTGTATCCTTCGTTTAATGAAGTGCATTTTATTTTGAATTTCATGTGCATCCTTTCCCCATGTGTTTTGCGGTTTTCCATATTTATCCCTTCAACTTCTCTGACTGACACTTGACAGGAGGTTAGTGGGCTTGGAATTGATGTTCCTTCCCTTATAAATAGGGGTTCCTCCCCTTTCACTGCTCTCCTTCATTTATCCTTCCTTTACCAAATCTTCCTTTATCTATCTCCATCTTGCTCTCCTAACTTTTTGCGGTTTTCCTCCTTCTTCATTGTTTGACTTTGCCGGCTGCTTCTGAACTTCTGTCTTCATCCGGCTATCTCTCTATTACCGGCCTTTCGTAGGTCAGTCCTTCTTCCCTGATCTCTATTTCCCCACCTTTCTCTTCTTTTGCCCCACAATCATGTCCACTCGTCATTGAACCGTTCGCTTTGAGAATGGGGTTTTTCCCTCTGATGAAGAGGCGCTACCCAAGTCGCCGGCGGGAGGGGCAGCGGACGATGTGTTGTCCCCAACTCCCGTTCGCGCCATTCCTCCCTCCTTCTCAGAGTGCTTTATCATGGAGGGGGTGTCGTCTAATGGAGGGCAAGCAGGAGCTTCACCTTCTCGTCCGCAAAGCGACGATGTCGACGAGCCTTCTGCCCAGCCTCTTTGGCAGGGGAGCCGTAAGACGACCCCTGGAGTAGTCACAGAGATCCGACCACCTCCGCCTACCGTCGTTGAATCTGCTTGGCGGCAGAGCGTCTTGGAAGGGAGTTTGTTGGCTAGGGCGACGACTTTGTACCCTTTAGGAGAAGGGTACGAATACGAGCTGCCGGTGGAGGGAGAGATGGCGTGCAACCCTCCGTCGGGCCGGGTAGCAGTCTACGTTGAGGATCTCAAGTTTGGATTGAGATTCCCTCTCCCCTTTTTCATCGGGAGGATGTTGGCCAGGATGAACGTGGCGTTGGGCTAGCTGACTCCTCAGGCCATCCGTTATGTCGTCTTTTTCTATCAGGTCTGCCTGTTTAGGAAATAACATCCCTCGGTAGACACCTTTAGGTCCATGATGTTCTTGAAATCGTTACCGTCTTCTCGTTACTGGGCGTTTTGCCGTCTGGGCAACTATGTCACGGTCTACCCCACCATCTCCAACTGCCACGATTTTAAGGGTAGGTTTTTCTATGTCGATCCGTCGAGGTCGGGCCTTTTCCTACCTCGTTCCAAGATCGGGTCCGCCCTTATATTGAGAAATATCATGAGTTAGGGGCTCGCTGGCACGCTATTCCTGACGAGTTTTCCTTGAAGCGAGACATCGTGGTCGTCCGTAATCTTTTCAAGGCGGTGGTGGAGAAGGTCGGTAAGGAGGAGAAAGCACTGCTCGTCGTTTGGCTCCCCCCCCCCCGATTTGATCTCATATAACCTTTACCTGGCGAGATTGGGAATGTGTAGCTTTCCCAACCCAGGTAGTTGGGGATGTACTTTTCCCCCATCGTCGTCCATTCATTCACTGTGTGATTCCTAACGTTCTCTCTGTTTAATCCTTACAGGTGATCCTAAGTATGCCGTCTGGTCACTAGAGGATCTTCAGCTATTGGGAGTTAACTCCCAGCTTGTCCCTCTCTCCTGCCGCCCAGAGCTTCCTGAGATCGAGCTCCCTTCACTCATACATTACTCCAAGGTTAAGGCTGCCAAATTCAAGAGGAAGCAACCCTCCCTCCATGTGGTGCCATCAAAGCGGCCGACAACCAGAAGCTCTACTCATTTTTGGGAGACGTATGGGGGCCTTGAGGCAGTGACTTCACCTAGAGGACCAAGCCCCCCTAAGGTGACGGTGGCTCAGGCACCCCAGTAATTCAGGAGCAGATTAATAACCTAGAGGCGGATGCCTCGCCTGTTGGGGTGCGTTTGGACCAAGTTGTGCAATCACTAGGCCCTGTCGACAATCTGCTGGCTGCTGAGGGCTTGGTGTCGTCCTCTGACAAGGAGGTTCAGAAGGACGTGGAGGTCATCGTTGGCGTTGTCCTTCCTTCTTTTTCAGGGCCTACCTTCTCTGACTTCTTTGGGGCATTTGAATAAGTTGGAGGTGTGACGTCGGGTAGTGGCCACATGGTACCTGAGGATACCTCCAGCACGGACTCGCGGTCACTCGGTACTCAGTTTGACGCTAACCACCGCTAGGCCGCCGAGCCGCTCGACGCCCTCTTCAAGATAGGCAACTCCCTGTTAAAGCTTGCCCCTGACTCCTCATTCGTTCATTCTTTGAAGAATGAGCTCAAGGCGGCTGACTCTAGGCGTATTGAGGCCGAGGCCATACATAAGGGGGCTGAGGAAAAGTATCTGGAGGTTGCGGCTGAACTTAAGGCGGCCTTGGAGGAGGCTGATACCAAGCTTAAGGTGGCCTTGGAGGAGCCTGCTAGCCCGCGCCGCCAATCTTTGGAGCATCGCCAGCCAATGAAAGCGACGGAGGAGAAGGTGCTGGCACAAGGAGAAGACCTTAGCAAATCCTTGGCTGAGGGTGACAGCTTGAGGAAACACCTGGGGTTGCAATTCATGAAGTGACTCTGGTCAAGGGAGAGCTTGCTGATGCCCAAGAGCTCAACGTTTCCTTGAGGGCGGAGGAAGAGAAGGTTAGGATTGCCTTCGCCGCCATGGAGACGGAGGCCAGTGAGGCCTTCAGTGTCGGCTACATAGAGGGCCAAGTTATAATGTCCCGTGTCAGCGGTGATGCCTTGGCGGAGATGGATCCGAACTTTGACTGGGCTCGCTACGGGACCATTTATGACCGTCTGGACGCGGAGAGAGTGAAGACTGAGAATGTTGACGATGTTGACAAGGCTGAGGACGCCGTTGTTTCAGTGGAGGTTGCTGTTGGGCCATCTTCCCCTCCCAATTAGGAAAGTGGGCTGTCGTCCTTTTATGCCTCTTGCGCCTCTAGGGCGGGGGATGAGGATGTAGCCGCCGATACGGCTAGCTCGTCGGCTCCTCTCTGAGGCTTTTTGTGGATCTTCATCACCTACCCTTTTGGTAACCAATCGCATGACACTGCCTTATACGCTTAATGGCTCTATTCTACTTGTTGCATGAGAAAGTAATGAATAAGGAGCAAGTAGACGACAAAGAAATATCCATCCATACTAAAGCATTCAAGAGTTTTTGAAATTTCAACATGTGAAAGGCAGGGTCGTCGACAATCCTGAGCGTCTCCTTCCGGCAAAAAAAACAAAATATGGGCTCGTGCGCCCCTAAACGTAGTATTGTCTGATGATGTCCGCATTCTAGTATGACGGCAGGTCGCGTCCTTCGCCGTCCTTGAGCCTGCATGTGCTTGGCCCCATGACTTCGGTGATATCATAAGGACCCTCCCAATTCGTGCTGAGCTTTCCATGCTCGCCGGCTTTTCCAACTGTCGCCGTCTTCCTTAGGACGAGGTCTCCTACTTAGTATTTTCTGTAGTTCACCCGCCTATTGTATGCCTTTCTTATACGCTGCTGGTATGCCACCAAATTGACGTGCGCCTCCTCCCGAGTCTCGACTATCAGGTCCAGGGCTTCGGCCATAGCCGCCTCGTTTGCGTCCCCTAGGAAGTATCTGCTGCGGGCCGATTGTATGCGCACCTCTATTGGTAGCAAAGCCTATGCTCCATAGACGAGGCCGATTGGCGAGTGGCCGATGAGCGCCTTCTGAGTAGTCCTTAGGGACCAAAGTACGATGGGAAGCTCGTCAGCCCACCTCTCTTTGAGGTCTTCTAACATCTTCCTTAGTCCATTGAGGATTTGTTTTTTGCTGACTCAGCTTGGCCGTTTGTCTAGGGATGGCAGACGGCGGCGTAGGCTACAACATTTCCTAGGCCTCCTAGCCACTCTTTGATGAGGGAGGGGGAGGGGGGGGGGGGTTGTCAAATTGACGATCGTGGTCAAAGACCAATACTTTTGGCACTTCAAATCTGGTTATCACATTGCGCCAGATCACTTTTCTCATAGCCGGCTCGGTGATATTCGAGACGACCTCCGATTCAATCCACATTGAGAAGTAATCAACAGCTACTATTAGGAATCCCCTGCCCCGAGACGCTGTTATAAATGGTCCTAAGATATCCATCCCCTACTGTGCGAAGGGTATTGGATTTAGGATTGGTTGTAGCTCCATTGTCGGCGCATGAATCACCGGTGTGTGGATTTGGCAGTTGCGGCGATTTCTGGTTAATTCCCTGGCGTCGCGCAGGATGGTCGGCTAATAGTTCCCGGCTCTTACTTCTTTGTGGGCTAGGTTTCGCCCTCTTATGTGGTGGCCACACATTCTAGAGTGGATGTCGTCTAGTACTTCAGCTACCTCCCTGGACTTTAGGCACCTTAGGATGGGTGCCGACACTCCCTTCTTGTACAGCTGGTCCTCAATCATCATGTACCTAGACGCCAAAGTTGGCATGCGTATGGCCCTCGCCGGATCACCTGGTAGTTTCTTGCTTGTTATGTACTCTATAATGGGTAACCTCCAATCGTCGTCTTCCTCGCCTTCTATGCTGTGAACTTTGTTCTGGGCATCTACCCCCGGTAAGATGCTTTTTTCTTGTCTGAAGTCCACCCAAACAGACCGACAGATATCCTGCAGGCTGGAACTTGCCAGTTTGGACAGGGCGTCGGCCCGATTGTTCTGGGACCTCGGTATCTGCTTCACTTCATATGATTTCAACAAGGACAACTCCTCTCTTACCTTTTCCAGATATAGTGCCATCGACGGCTCCTTAGCTTCGTACTCCTCATTCATTTGATTTGTGACCATCTGGGAGTCTGTCGACACGACGACTCGCTCGCCGTCGGCGGCTCCAGCTAGGCAGATTCTCGCGATGATGACCTCATACTCGGCTTCGTTATTGGACGCCTGGAACGTGAATCTCAGTGCCTGCTCAAATTTATTCCCCGTCGGGACTAGTTAGGACGACGCTGGATGGCACCTGATCCATTATTGGTAGCCCATCCGTTGGTGAATACTTCCCATGCCCCCGCCGGGGGGTCATCTTCTTCTGAGTGCGAGCATTCGACTAGGAAGTCGGCCAGCGCCCGTGCCTTTATCGTCGTCCTTGACTAGTAGGCGATAGATCCCAAGGCCACTTAGCTTGACGGCCCATTTCAGTATCCGTCCCTACTTTTCGAATTTTTCTAACGCCTTCTCTAAAGGAAAGTTTTTTAGGACGGTTACTGGGTGCGCGTCGAAGTATGGGCGTAACTTCTTGGCCGCTGTCACTACGGCGTACGCCGCTTTCTCCACCATTGGGTAGTTCTTTTCTGCCGGCCCCAGCGTGTGACTGACGAAGTAGATCGGTTGTTGATTTTTGTCCTCTTCTCTGAGTATGACGGCACTTACCGTCACATTGGTAATAGCGATGTATACATACAACTTTTCGTCCTTTATCGGCCACGCTATAGTTAACAATGTCTTTAAGTGTTCCTTGAAGTTCACAAATGCCTCTTTCTGTTCCTGCTCCCACCTGAACTGCTTATTTTTCTTTAGCACTTTTAAAAACGGGGTGGAGTTTTCGGCCGCCCTAGAGATGAATCGCGCCAGGGCCGCCCATCCTCCTCGTGAGCCTTTGAATGTCCCTTATCATTCTTGGCTCCGACAGGTCTTGTATGGCACTGATTTTTTCTGGGTAGGCGTCTATTCCTTTGGCGCTCACCAAAAAACCCAGGAAATTTCCCAACCTTACGCCGAATGTGCAATTCTTAGGGTTCAGTTTCATTTTGTACTTCCTCAAGGATTGGAATGTTTCCTTCAAGTCGTCCAGGTGTTTTTAGTGTTCCTTGCTTTTAAAAATTGCGTCGTCTACGTACTTCTCCATGTTCCTGCCCTGCTGACCCTGGAAAATCTTATACACCAGCCTCTGGTAGGTGGCGCCGGCGTTCTTTAAGCCAAACGGCATAATCTTTTACATGAATGTGTCGGCGCTTGTGATGAACACGCATTTGACCTTATCCGGCCCCCACAGGAAGACTTGGTGGTAGCCGGAAAAGGCATCCAAGAAACTCAACATGGAGTGGCCACTAGTGGCGTCCACTAACTAATCAATCCTTGGTAGCAGGTAGCAATCTTTTGGGCATGCCTTATTAAGGTTGGTGAAGTCGAAACACATTCGCCCAACTCCTAACGACTTTTTCACCATTACCACATTTGCTAGCTACTCGGGGTAGTTGCATGGTTCGATGAATTCGGCCTTTAGTAATTTTTCCACCTCTTCGCGGATGACATTGTCTTTTTCTATTGACATGGTTCTCTTTTTCTGCTTAACCGGCCGACAGGCTGGGTCGAAATTGAGGTTGTGTATTGTGACGTCGGGGTCTGCGCCGGACATCTCGTTTGCGGAGTAGACAAAGACGTCGATATTTTTCTTCATTAGACTGACAAGACGCTGTTGGTACTCTGTTTCCAGGTCGGCTCCTACTAGCATAGGCCAGCCTGGCTCCAGCTCCACCATCATGCTCTCCCCCTCGGGCTCTAGGCGCTCAGGAACGGGAATTACCTTGTCGGGGATCCTGAGCATTTTGAAGGTCGCGGCTCTTCCGTCATCGGGGCTGGAGTCGGCTTTTCGCTTGCCCTTCATTTCCTCTTGGGATCTCTTCAAGGCTACCGAATTGCAAGATCAGGCTAACTCCTGGTCGCCATATAGCTTGCCTTCAGTGTTGTTGTCAGTGACGTAGGCCATGGTGAAGGCTTGTATGGTCACCAGGGCGTGCACTTCATCGAGGGTTATTCGGCCGATCAACGTGCTGTAGGCCGACTTGGCATCTACTACGACAAATTGGGCAGTTGCCGTCTTGGCTGCAGTTCCTTCCCCAAATGTGACGGGAAGGTCTATCGTCCCCATTATATTGCGCCGGTTCCCAAAAACCCGTACAGCGCTCCAGCTGTCGGCTGGAGATGCCTCTTGACGAGTCCCATTTGCTCGAAAGCCTCCCTGTACAA
Source organism: Agrostemma githago (assembly GCA_958450325.1). Lineage (NCBI taxonomy): Eukaryota > Viridiplantae > Streptophyta > Magnoliopsida > Caryophyllales > Caryophyllaceae > Agrostemma > Agrostemma githago. The sequence goes on from OY288258.1 coordinate 20,693,648, forward strand.
CAGATTAGTGTAGGCGCCGGTATCTATCATGCATCTCTTGACTAAGTGATCTCTAATCTTGACGAGTAAGACTAACGGGTCACTATGGGGGTATACTACCCGTCCGTAGTCGTCGGCGGTGATGCTGAGAGTTAGGATGTTGGCCGACTTTGGTTGATCGCCATAGCAGATGTATTAAGATAGCTCCCTTAGATGCCTCTTAACCTCTCGTCGGCTTTTCCATCCTTTGGGGACCTCGTCGTCCACTGTATGGATGACATTGGTTTCCTTCCTCTTTTCGATTTATGTTATCTTTGTTGGCGTTGTCGTTGTTGTTGTTGCTGCTGCGTTGGGTCCTTGCTTCATACGCTGCCAACGAGCCTCGGCGTATGAGACCCTCGATTTCGTCCTTTAGGTTGCGAACTCCTCAGTGGTGTTCCCCTTCTGATCGTGGAACACGCAATACCTGCTTTGGTCGCTCTTGGGTCCAACCCTTACCGGCTTAGGGTTCCCCCACTTCCCATTATGCTTCTCCATGTCGAAGATCTCTGCTCTCGGCCGATTCAACGTGGCGTAATGCTCAAATCGTGGAACGTACGCCGTCTTCTCCTTTCTCCTCTCGCCACCCCCTCTGTTCCTTCTAGACGAGTCCTTGTCATCTGCCGGGCTTGTGACCCTCTCTTTAGAAGGGCAGCGAGTCCTTGGCGGCGACGGTCGTCATGCCGAGTTTTGTATTCCTCCACGTTCATATATCATGCTGTTATCCGCCTGGCTTCCACCAATGTGGTCGGCCTCTCACGCAGCAAGGGACTTTTGAGAGGGTCGTCTAGCATGGTGTGGGTCAGGGCACAGGCGGCGGTCGATGCATCCACCGTCCTTATTTGTTGGCATTTCAAGTCAAATCTTCTGACGTACTCTTGAGTTGTCTTCTTCGGACCCTGACGCATCGTCATGAGGTCTATCGTCACAATCTGCCTGCGGCGACTGCCGGCGTACTTGTCCACGAAGGTTGTGCTGAGCTCTTTAAAGGTGCGAATAGACGCTTTTGGCAACCCTTGAACCACGACTGGGCGAACCCAGTAAAGGTGGTGGGGAATACCCTACACCAAACGGAGTCGTCGAGTTTGTACATGGCCATGTAGCTTTTATACGCCGCCAGGTGATCTTCGGGTTCGGTTGTTCCATCAAAATGGATGTTTGGCACTTTTACCCTTGACATGGGGCGCTCTGTTATCTCCGGGTGGAATGGCGACACTGTGGGCCGTCCTTTCCGCAGGATCTTCTTAGCGGGTGGGGTCGTCCACTTGGACTCACCTTTCTTCTCCCTTGCAGTGAAATACGTCGTTCGGTTGGAGTGGTGGGTAGCTGAGGCCGCCTGTTCTGGGGAGACGCTCCGGCGGATGTACTCGCTTTCCTTGTTGGCGGGCCTGCTTGACAACCGCGTGAATACCGATCCACGCCTGCCTGGGCTGTCAGGCCGGTCCCTTCTTTCTCTTCCGCCCAGCCTATCCCTCAGGGTTTTGGTTGGCCTGTCATTCCTCTCTCTCTAGCCGAGACAATGATGAACCATCCTCTTGAGACTATGACTTCTCCTGGTCTTCCGGGAGTTGGGTCCCAGCCTGTTGCGCATGGCGGGGGTGTGGCTTCGGCTTCTCTCCCACCTTCTCTCCTCTGGGAGAGAGTCGGCGGCCTTTCGCCTTGTGCAGACGACAGGTGTTATGACACCCTGCCCTGCCCCCAGGTGACGGGGTGACGGCCCTCGAGGCATGTACCCTTGTCTTCTTTTGTTAAACTCTATCCTCTCCTTATCCAGGCGCTCACATTTCTCCAGGTACAACAATCTCCTTTCCTCGAAGGTCAGTCGTTCAGATAAAAAGCTCCTTAGGCGAGACGTTGGCCCTCTGGGGGGGGGTTCTGACGATGGTCTCCGGGGCAACCCGAGCTGGAGCCGCGGCTGTGATGACCGTAGGGGCCGATGCCTTTAGGAGCGTTGTGAAGAGATGCTGGGCGGCGGACAGTTGTTCGGGGGTGAACATATTCGCTGGCGCCAGGGATGAGGCAACCACCGCTGGCGTGGAGATCTCCGCCATTGGCTCTTTCCCCTTGTCTGTGTTTCTCGGTTGAGCGCTAGAGGAAGAGAACTCTATTGGCTCAGGATTAGCAGTGGTGCCGGTCTCCCCAGGCATGCTGGACGCACTTTGTTCATTCATACTTTCGTGTTTTAATTGATTCTTGAAGAGTAGTAAAACTTTTCGTTCAAAGTATCCCCACAGACGGCGCCAAATTGTTTAGGTTCCAAACTATCTTCCTTCCCAGCTGGTGTTGGCCGGCTGGGTGCTTCCTGACTCGCGCCTTCGTGTAGCTTGTCGTCTGGATACTACACAGGCAACACACAAGGGCCTCGGAGGTTTTCTGAGGTTGCCTCTTCGACACTCAAGTAAGTAATCGGATTTTATAAGGTATTTAGTTTGAGGGTGGGTTTTTACCTCTATTCTAGTGAGATAAGTGTTTTCTTTGGCTTTTTTGTGAACCCTTGGTTAGTGTCATACGGTCTCATATTTATAGGCATGAGACTACATCATCGGGTCGTGACGGCAACCTTGTCGTCCGAACACCATCAGCCGACAAGGTACCCGGTGGGACCTAAGGACACTGGGGTCTCCTGTCGGCCGACGAGGTCCTGTCAGGGAGAGTTGGCCGGTTAGGCCTAGCCAGCCAAAAGTCAACCCCCATCAAAAATCATATTAATTTATATTAGTTGCATTCCCTTTTAAGCTATTAATTTAACATCTGAATTCTATTTCAGCAAAACTATGAACGACCATGGGAGGAGGCGATGTTCTAAAGAGGGGAGGCGATACCACGTGCCTACGAGTTTCTCTTATACCATGACGCCTGGGGGGATTCAACAAGAAGAAACGCTTGTTCGGGATTGGAAGCGCAGCTAAATAACTGTTCAAACCGCGCATGAACCGTACCAGTACCGCGGTCGATGACACTTACATGCCCACCGCCGCCACCTAGCAATGGACCGATAACATCAAACAGAAGGAGGACTTGAAGAGAATGGAAGAACGTCAACTTCAACATGAACGCGAAACGGAGGAGCAGATGAGGACGATAGAGATGTTGAAAGAGAGGATGGCTATGCGCGGCGAAGGTTGCAGTTCCAAACCACAGGCCTAGAGGCGCGACGACAACACCAACAATGGACATGGATTTGGTAATATGGAGGTAGACCCGGCCCATTACGTAGACTTGACAATATGGATTCTGCAATATGGATTTTGCAATTACTAAATCTCGAACTTCTTAACTGAATTGTAAACATCTACTTTGCCATTATAATATATTAATTTCTTTTCGATCATAGAGCATGATGTGAATTTGCTGCTTCTGCGTCAAAGATTTGATGTGGAGTTTGCTAGGGAGGAGCACATTTGGTTGCACATGATGTGCTTTCGCTGCTAGTTTTATTTTTTCAGGTGGATTTCTAATATCATCGCTTAGGGAATTGGGTTTAGTGTATTCTGTTTTGTTACGGCCCGTAAACTGATGTCTACGTCAGAATAGTCGGCGCAAGCCCGTCGCACTAACAAGTTGTGCGTCGGATTATCCGCCACTTGCTAGTTTGACGCCAGATCCCCTTTGACTGACTGAGCGTCGGGTTATCTAACGCATGTCCAACGTGAATTTGCTTGCGTCGGAATAGCCGACGCACATATCTTCCTTTGCGTCGAAATTTATTGGCAGATTGTACGCGTCGGCTATTCCGACGCAAGCCGTGTTTTGCGTCGGATTTCAGTGTTTTATGTCGGATTTTTCCGCCGCAACAGAACCTCTATTTTTGTAGTGTTCGTGATGCATATCTAGAAAATTACATACGCCTTGAATACCGTTCTACTCTTGATCAGGTTGCAGATTTTTTCACTAAGGCTCTTGGTTCGGCACTACTTCGGCCCAGTTCTTTTATATGTTGTCCAAGCTGGGCACTGTGGACATGCAAAGGTCCACCCCGGCGCGGGTTTAGGAATGAGAATTTTCCCATGATGAGATTGATCTTGAATTGAAAAAATTTGAAGTGGAGTCACCACCAAATTTTGGAGTTTGGACCTGTTCGAACTCACTCTTTATATAGATCATACCAAGCACAAAGCATGGTTTGCCTGTGGTTTCTCAATTAATATATACGAAGTAGTAGTTTGACAGATTGATACGCAATTTAATTAAAATTTGTTGTTATATTATTATTACTCTGTATTAATTAGTTTATTTACCAATAAATTTATTTTTAATACTTCCTTCATCTTCTTGAATAAGTTTATTTAGTCATGCATTTTGCACATGGTCTAAACTAGACTTATTTTGACATAGGACATTATAATTATCTGAGATAACTACAAAAATTTTTAACATAAATTGATACGTCAATTTAATTAAAATCTATTTATTATTATTATTATTATTATTATTATTATTATTACAAATGGAGAATTTTATTGATGAATCAAAAAGCAGTTTACAAAAAAATTGGTGGGTAACCGAGATACAATCTGGGCCCCCACCCCCTTAGCTATAGCGAAGCTAAGTCTGGTAAAATAAAAGGAGCAGCGCGTGCTCCGGCATCCTGTGCTATCGAAATTTTTTTAATCCTCTTAAGTGAGCCGATAGCATCCGCCTCCAATTTCCCCAGCGAAGAAAAGGAAAAAGGCAAAAACCCATACCCAAGCCCCAAGCATAGGTCCCTGTACTTAACGTATTTGCGCCGGGCAGCGTCACCCACAGCACGGCCTGGGGCGAAATCAGAGAGCCCGGACTGAGTCAAAGGAGAAGACCCAGTAAGATCTACGCAAACGTCACGCCCCCTGTCCCACGAATAAAGAAGCAAATCTGCAGGACACAACTATCTGTCATGATCATCAATCAAGCCAATATCGATCTCCTTCCCAGCCGAGACCCCGGAATGGAAACAGATATCCAAAAGAGTGTCACAAACGAGGTTATGTCGATGTTTAATACCGACAACCCCCGCGCAAGACACGGCATGGTCCCCAAAAATATCGTCGCCAAAAACCCGAGAGCAGGCAGAACACGGCCCAGGTACATAAAACAAAGGAATGCCCAACTGATAGCTAAGCACACAACGGTACGTCCGACCGTTCATAGTCTGGCCCAGTCCAGAAATAGGGACAGCGCGGAGCCAATCAGAAGCATGACGGCCTTGCTGAGACTTCCATAGGGCAACCTGACTGGAGGTCAAGGAGAAATCTGATTCCGCAGTAACCACAACCCTCGTGAAATATATATCTGCCAAAGACTTCATAAGTTTAGGGGCAGCGATCTCACTTGGATTTTACTCAACAGAACCCAAAACCTCCTTAAGCCTACACAAGGCCGCATCGAAAGCCGGGCCAGGGGTCAGTATGCCCGCAGCGCGAAGCAGCGTAGCCTGCAAACCCGCAGATTGCAGTCGGGATGCCACAAAAGCATAATGTAGGACATCTCCAGCAGCATACACCCCAAGCCCCCCAAAGGAAAAGGGAAGGGTGGCAAGCCGCCACTGCCAATCCCCAAATCCAGGCCCAGACGCAATAACAACACGTTCTAAATGAGAACGAAGAGCTGCATCAAAAGCAAGCTGAGCCGACTCAAAAACAGTCGGTGGGCAAGTACGCAAAGTAAAATAAAGTTTGGAGATACCAGTACAGGCCCGGAGCAACATCAACTCACACTGCGGATCATCAAGCAGAGCGACGGAACCCATAAGCGCGATAGTTCTGGTCACTCTACTCATCACGAGCTCACTGCTGAAATCATGACTCGCACTAACAGGTCCACCAAGGACTTTGACACCAAGCATCGACCTGGCGATAGTAGGGGGGAAGACACCAGGGAGCCTGCTACTAGGATCTTCCGAAGTCCAAAAAATCTCGATTTTACTGACATTAAGATGAAGTCCTGAATGAGGACCATCATCCAAAATCAGCTCCAAAACCTTCCCCAAAACCAAGGTATCCCCAACTATGGTGCCATCATCCAAGTACCAAGCCTGCAGCCTCAAATCGAAAGAGTCCCGGATCTTACAAACCAAGGGATGTAACACCAAAGAAAAAAGCAGAGGACCCAAAGAATCACCCTGCTGAACCCCCTGACAAGACCACGGGCTGTGCTCACCATAATATAATCGGGCAGGACTAGAATAACAAAATTCCACCCACCGGGAGAGAACAGGGCAGTGGTAACGAACCTCTCGTAACATGATTTCACGATCAACCATGTTAAAAGCGTTCTGAAAATCCACCAAGAGCATTGAAAGACCCACCTCATCACCCCGATCCTCAACAAGCCGGTTCAAGGCATGCAAAATAGCCTCGCCCCCCAGATACCCCTACTCCAAACTGAAGACCAGAAAAATAGCCACTCAGCGTCGGACCGATCAGGAAAGCACCAACCTTAGAGACAAGGCGTCTCCAAATCGTACCAATAGCAATAGGACGAATACCGTCACCTGGCTTAACAATCGGGGTAAGCGGAGCACTAACAATATACTCCCCGAGGACCTGCGGGCAGCTGCCCTCGAGAAAGAGATTAACCACCCGAGTGACAGATGCGATCAAATCGTCCGAAACAGCAACTGCGGCCCCACTCAAACAATCCAAAAGGTGTTGGGCACGAAAACCGTCCCTCCCACAAGAAGTGCCACGAGGAAACCCTCTAATCATATCCAAAACCACCGACGCGGATGCGACAAGGGAGTGGTGATTATCAGGCAAGGATGGCAAAGCGGGAGAAGGGACGGCGGGCTGCTTATCCTTCAAACCCACTAGAGTATCATCGATGTAAGGAGCAACACCAGAAGAAGAAAGCACACGAACAGCAGCAGTGTAGTGCCCGTCACAAATCTTCCTACGACACTGCCTAACATTGACCTCACTCAAGTCGAGATCCTCATTCACACTAAAAGAAGGAGCAACCTCAGCCAGAGTATCCTGCAGGAGCGACAACCGACCACCCGGTTCATCCCAACAACAAATGGCACTAGAAATACTCTCCTCCTGACGCTGCCGTCGAATAACAGATCGACACTCAAGGTTACTCCGAGGGGAGAAAGTCTTAAGTATGCAAAGAGGCAGCGCAAGCAAAGTGACCAAACATGTGAGATCACGAGAAGAGGCAGCCACATCATCAAGAGCCCTCCGAAAAACCCGAGAAAACCCTAAACAACACTTTGGAGGGATGGATTTAACAGTACGTAACCCCTTAGCCAACAAGTGATCAAGAGAGGTCACGTTAAGCCCAACAACCGGGGGATCAACAACACCACAAGAAGACAAAATTGTAGGGGCAGATGGTCGGGGAAAACCGTAAAGAACATAGCGAATAACACCATCACCACAATTAGGGGCCTCAACAGAGGACTCTGCGTCGTGCCGACAGCCTTTGTTATGAGTATGTGTCCGAAAGCAAACCCCACACAGCCAAATACCCATCCGCCGAAAAGTAGACTCAGCAGCAAAAAAATAGGTAAAGAAGCAAGAGATTGTCGCGTGGCATCCCGGGCACCTTCCTTACAGTGATGATCACGGAGATAGAAAATTAGAGAAGTTTTAACAAAACCCTTACCCCAACCATCCCTACACCTACCGAGGCCCACAAAAGGACAGTGGAACCGCACAAGGTCGGGCATGACGAGACAAAAGCACCGACACGCAGAGGCAACCCAAAAGAAAAAGAAAAAGAAACCCAAGCAAACGAAACTAGAAGGCAAGCGAAAACCGAAAACCGAAAACCAAAAACCGAAAACGAAAAAGGAAACAGAATCCTGACCACGACGAAAGGACCCACGCAAACCGAACCCCGGCAACGAACCCGAAACCACGCCACGCAGCAGCACAACCCTGCTGTAGGTCCGGCGAACCCACGTCCGACGAACTCCGGCAATAGCAGGTGCCCGGCACCGGCACGATTCTGGCCCAAAGTGCGGCGACGCGAACCCAAGCCGGGTAGGATTCCGGCAGCACGCAATGAAGAGCCTTGGTGTTTCACGCAAAAAAGAGGAGCAACCCCTCTCCTCCCTCAAAATCGAACGCCGGCAAAGGGTGGTTGTCGGCGCGCGGTGGTGGTGGCGTGAGGCCAGAAAGTGGGGTTGTGGCGGTGGACAACGAGTAGTGCTTGTTCCCTAACCGCACTCCCCTCGAACTCCTCCCCTCTCACTCACTAGTCAGGCGCCGACGGAGGCCGACGGACAGGGACTGACGCCGACGGACGCGACGGAGGCAGCGCTGCCCTAATCGCACAATCGTACCCCTCCCTCTCCTATGCCCTATTATTATTATTATTATTATTATTATTATTATTATTATTATTATTATTATTAGTTTATTTACTACTCCATTATAAATAATCAATATATATAATTAAAAGAGGATTTTTTTATTTCACAATCAATATTAACTATATTATTATTTTATTTCTTGATTTTGAGTAAATATGAGGTTAGAAATGAATTCTTAATTCTAATCTAAGATGGATTTTGAGTGGAAGTAGAATTCTTTTTATAAATAATATAAGTCTATTGACTACTAATTACATTACGATAATTATTATACGCAACATAGATAATATGCCATATTATATATAACAATATCAATAATGTATGGGATTAAAATTGATTGATTATCATTATATTAAGTATATTGATTATTATTAGTAATAGTATAAAATAATAAATTTTGATTGAAAGTAAAATTCATACATCTAACCTTATAAGACGGATTTTTTTTAATGTACATAATTTTTTTAAATAACTTTAAACATGTCGGGTCAAAATAATGAATACAAATCGGTTTAATTATGGGTCGTATTATATGGGTCCGAAACGGGTTATGGTCAAAATACGGTTAGTTTCGCATGTCGATTTTTTGACCTCTTTTTATTTATTTATTTTACTTCGTATTATTTTCATACTCTTTCATTATGTTGTTGTATTTCAATTATTTAAACTAATATTCATCACACGAACTTTATATTTCGATACATTTTTTAAAATTCTTTTATAATTAAAAGATAAAAAATTAAATTAAATATTAGTTTATTTTTTTAATTAAAATATCGAGTAATATATCAAGATTTAAAGATCTTGACTCTTGACCTACGAAAAAATGAGTTGGGCATGTCGAGTCAGGTTTTGTGTTATAGGAATGTTGAGTACTATTTAACACGAGAATACAACTTTTGTCTCCTATGTGCAACTGTACAGGAGAGTAAGTTACTAAAAATTTTGTGCAACTGTACAGGAGGTTTTGTGTTATAGGAATGTTGAGTACTATTTAACACGAGAATACAACTTTTGTCTCCTATGTGCAACTGTACAGGAGAGTAAGTTACTAAAAATTTTGTGCAACTGTACAAGAGAGTAAGTTATTAAAAATGCTAGATGATTTAAGTTAACATTAGACATAAAATTATATTTAAATAAAAGGCTATTATATACGGAGTAATAATTAATTTCTCCCTCCATTTTTTTATTAACTCATATGGGTTTGGTACAAACTTTAAGAAAAAGTGAAAAAGTAAGATGAAATTGGTGATATAGTGCATGTGATGAGAGAAAAATACTAATTAATCAATTTCCATATGAAGAAATGGGACTAACTAAGAAAAATTCCTAAAAGAAAATGGGGCTAAATAAAAAAATGAAGTATATATATTGAATTGCTAATAGGTTAAAATTAGAGTTAATAAAATCTAGGCATAGTAATAGATTGGCTAGAATTGTGCTTTAGGCTTTGTATTCTCTTCTTTCCAACGGGTTGAACGGGTCGGGTCATGTCATGTTCCTAAATTAAAAGGTAATTTAGGATCTGGGTAAAAAAATTGGGTTCATGGCCCGAAAAGCAACAGATTGGGTGAGACGAGTTTGCGGGTCAGGTCGAATTTAAAGCGAGATGGTTGCATGCATGCAAATATATTAGATGCAGTAGAATCAAATGGGTAGCGAGTAAGAGACATAGATAAACTCAATGTTCGCAGATGAGTTGTCATGGTCTCACGCACATATTAATATTGCTCACAGGCGCAAGACCTGGTATTTTGATGAGTGTCATTTGTTTCACCCAGGTAACTAATGTAGACACTAGAACTGTCGAGTGGAACGGGTCAAATACTGGTCCCGTATCGGGTTATGGTCAGAATACGGGAAATAAATAGTTTCGAACGCCTAATTTTTTACCGCTTTTTAAGCAAAAAAAAATATTTTTGATATTAAATTTTTATTTCTTTTAATATTATTAGTATTATTTTCTTTAAATTATAATTTTTATATTTAAAAAAAATCAAAATTTTCTTAGCATGTCTCACTCACTACTTGATTTCTCTTGGTGTCGTCCCCTTAAGATAAACATTGATAAGCGGTGTCAAATCTTCAAAATGACAATGGCTTGAAATAATCATAATCACTTCGTCTTATAACTAATACTCCCTCCGTCTCACTAAAAGGGTCACCCCACCTTCTTAGTGAGAATTAAGGTTTATAGAAATGTGTAGTGGAAAATGAAAAATGTAAAATAAGTGAGGTTAGAACCAATGTTAACCACAAAAATCAGACAAAATAAGAATAAAGCAAAAAGTGACTTTTAGAGAGACAACCCAAAAAGAAAAGGACTCTTCTACGGACACGGAGAGTACTATTATTATGTTAAAATTTGAGTTTTAGAAAAATCCAGAAATAGAAATAGATTGCTTGAAATTGGCTTTTAAACTAAACTTTTGTGGTTTCTTCTTTCCAACGAATTGAACAATGTGGGCTAGAGCATGACCGAAAATCGGATCATTTAGGATTCGGGTTAAACGGACTGCGAGTAAAAAAATGGGCTCATAGCTCTAAAAACGTGTCAGGTGGGTCAGGTCAAATTTAGAGCGAGATGATGACATACATACAAATATATTTAAAAGACACATATAAGCCCAATGTTTCAAATGAGTTGTCACAGATATTAAAATTGATAACAATGATCATGTATTATGATGAATATCGTTTGTTTTAGACATGTAGTTAATGTACACACTAGACCTGTCACCGGTCGGGGTATACGGGTCATGCTCAGAAATCGTTTCTAACACCTAATTTTGTTACGGATTTTAAAGTAAAAAAAAATAGTGTTCCGTATGTATTAAATTGGGGTCGGGTTTATGGGTCGAGTCGAATTTGACAGGTTTAACCGTCTAAGTGTAGCATCATAACCCGCATCTGCTACTTTTCCTATAAAATACATGCAAACGTGGAGTGCCAATCCTCTAAAAGGACAATTATTTGAAATAATCGTAATCATTACATCGCAGTCAATAATTATAAAAAAAAATATTAAGGTTGATTTAGTAACGTTATTGTTACTCCCGTGCATCGCACGGGAATCAAAACTAGTTACTTCTAATATAAGCCGTGCAAAATGCATTGGAGTTAAACTAGCAATTTTAAAGCTATTCTATATCTTCTTATCATAGTAACTGTGTATAAAGCCATTCTAAACTAATTTGTGGAACCGAAGAATTGTGTGCAAAGCAATTCTAAACTCACTAGTAGAACCAGGGGAGTAACACAGACACGGACATTCATGTAACACAAGACTACTGGAGGCTAAGTGTGCTGCACTTTCCGATCCGGTTATAGCACACAACCATGACACATGACATATCCCAGCTGTGTTTTGGTCATAAATTCAGAGGAATGAAGTAGTAATACAAAGTCGAAAACTATTGACAAGCAAGAGAATAGAATACTGCGTGGTCATACACATACAATTTAGGACATATACATGACCCAATCATAAGTCATCACATAAAAATAAAAAGGTGTATTGATCTACGCGGCAATATATAGATCGCCCCGCCCCGGGCAGTGAGTCACTCAAAACAAGTTCGAGCTGAGCCAGCGTTGCCAAATCTGACGGGATCGATCTTTTGCTTCTCATCTTCATTAATGTTATTGCCTGCTTGAATGTTAATTTTGGTGGCCTTGGTTGCGAATAAGGGTGAAATAACTCCATTGTAACTGTTTCCTATTTCCACTTCCCCAACATCTTGTCCGCCTTCCTTATTCACGTTTCCTCTGTTAGCATATTATTAACATGACATAAATAAAACATAATTATTCCCATAAATCTTTGAACAACATGAAGGTCACAAAAGATTAATTAAGACGAGATTAAGACATACCTCATTATGGAATAAGTCGAAATCTAATACGAACGATATTAGATCTCTATAAGACGACTTCATAAATAATAAGACGACTTCGAATAATAATAAGATGACTTGGAATAATAATAATATACGTTTTCATATGATCTTCAAATAATAATAAATAATACGGTTCATAATTAATACTAGGTATGGTTTCTCTCCCTTGTCCCATGACGTAATAAGTGTTGTTTGACCTTCATAATACGCATAAAGTTTCTGATGGGGAAGACTCCATTATATAGGCAGAGAGAGGACCAGATTCCTATTAAGGTTTTAGATTACGGTAATCTCGACCTTCCATCAAGGTTGAGTAAATATGGAAAAACTCCTTATTTAGTCCGATATTATTGTGATAGCATATCTCTATAAGATCCCGATTTCCAATAAGACCATAATTATGAGAAAGAAATATTAGCATAATAATAGGGAAGATATATTACATATCCCGTAATATTATTATAATATCATAAAATATTCTTACAGTCTCCCACTTGGTCGATTGGAACATCTATAATGTTCTTTAGAGAATATATAAGTTGCGCATACTATGCTAAAACATATATTTTAAATCGGTGTTCATAAGTGCCTTGACTAATTCAATTATTAAAGAGAGTCATGGCGTGCACATGTCAATCTGCAACATGATTATTTCCATGTACCACTACATCAATGAATTAAACAGTTAGGCTATAAGCGGAGTTTATCGTAATGGTCCACATAATGTCTAAAAAAGACTATCTACTATCAATCATCCAATAATAAATGTATACACATTGGAAAACAGATATAATGTTATATAACAAGTGTAGAATTGTTAAGAAGATCTCATTAATTCGTAATCTAACATCTTGCTTCAGTAAAGATATCTAAGGTTCATGTGTTTTGATCCCTTAGATATCATATCATTCACGGAGCTAGAAAAGATTGCAATTTCATTATTATCACGGTAATTACGCAATCATGCTCCTTATATTAAAGCCTCATAATAAGTCACATATTCAGTTTCCATGATGGTGAAGATATAAAGCAACTGCGAGTACAATGCCTTATGTCATTACATCCTCCAAAATCTGAATCAGAATAATCAGTCACCTGTGGGTGATCTAATTTTCTATATGTGAGCATCAATAATGTCAAGTTTACCTGAGCATACATTAAGTTCCCAACCAGGGGTGCATGCATAAGGATATATTTATTTAGCCATTTAAGACATAAGTATTGGTTCTAGGTAATAAACCAAGATCGTTTCTGGCTAATAAAATATCATCATATGGAATCAAATATATGAACTTACTCCCACTGATCTTGATATTTATGTAAAGATCAACGATATTTTCTTTAAAATCTGTAATGATTTTATTGAACTTTAAGATCATTGTCTCAATATTTGTTTCAGTCCATACAATGAATTCTTAAGTCTTAATGTTGGTTACAATTATCCAACACAAAAATAAAATACATGATCTGTCAGATCTCTCCCAAGATTCATGGAAGGATATTTGAGCAATATTTCCAGAAGTTAAGTCAGCTGACTTGTCTTTGCGAAGACAAGTATCCAGTTTCATCAACTTCAAGGTGAACTTAACTTAATTAAGTATTTTCATTTAGAGTAGTTTGTTCGTTCCATGCATTAAGCTCAACAACAGAGTTATACCATAAGATTTCACTTGGTTAGGTAATTTTAATTGTGATAAAGCAACATAAATAATAAGGCTTTAATATGTGAAACAACACATCTTTAATAATAGTGCTCCTGTGGGTAGTCACTAAAATATATAAATAAATAGAATGTTACACACGGTAATATAATCTACCTGCGGGTAAATATATATTTTTATATGTGAACGATATAATGACAATATTATGTCAAAATTGAACTTAAGTTGTAAATTCACTGCGGTGAAATTTAACCATAAGAATTTCATATTAACATTATCTAAAACCGGAATATGAAATTATAATTATCATAAATCATTATTTGTCAAACGAATAATTATATCGAATGAGCATAAACAATACGGTGAAACCATGCTTCGGTAAATCTTAATCATACGGAGTATATCATAATTCATAATCACATTGTCATGAAATAACTCATCAATAATACGGAGTATAATTTTAAGTCACTTCACATTAAAACATTAATCTACATACTAATCACTATGTATATAGTAAATCATATAATTATGACAAAATCAGTTTAACATAATAATAAAGACAATGATAATTGCAATTTCAGGTTAAACTTTCATCAATTTCCATATTAATAATAAGAACTTCGTTATGGGATTGGTAAGTAAAATTAATTGATCATGCAATCTAATTTGATACACGTTATTATAAGTTTATTGATTCAATTATGATCATTATAAGGTCCAAATTCACAACAAATAAACAAGTCATTGGACAAATTTTATCTTATAAAGCATGATTCTTAAACTTTCATAGAGATGCATTGATACACTTCGATCTTAACAATATTAAATCCCTTGAAAAAGATATACTACTCCATATAAAGTTTGCCTCAAGTTCCCTTCAATTAGTTTGCTTTATGCATCCAATTTAAAAAATAAGTTGACACCTTATAATGGAGATCAATTAACATGAAAAAAGACTACACATCAAAATATTACGAGTTACCTAATGATGTACTCTGTATAATAATATTAATCTTAATTAATGGACAATCACGAGTTCAACAACCTAAGCTCTGATACCACATGTTAGCATATTATTAACATGACATAAATAAAACATAATTATTCCCATAAATCTTTGAATAACATGAAGGTCACAAAAGATTAATTAAGACGAGATTAAGACATACCTCATTATGGAATAAGTCGAAATCTAATACGAACGATATTAGATCTCTATAAGACGACTTCATAAATAATAAGACGACTTCGAATAATAATAAGATGACTTGGAATAATAATAATATACGTCTTCATATGATCTTCAAATAATAATAAATAATACGGTTCATAATTAATACTAGGTATGGTTTCTCTCCCTTGTCCCATGACGTAATAAGTGTTGTTTGACCTTCATAATACGCATAAAGTTTCTGATGGGGAAGACTCCATTATATAGACAGAGAGAGGACCAGATTCCTATTAAGGTTTTAGATTACGGTAATCTCGACCTTCCATCAAGGTTGAGTAAATATGGAAAAACTTCTTATTAGTCCGATATTATTGTGATAGCATATCTCTATAAGATCCCGATTTTCAATAAGACCATAATTATGAGAAAGAAATATTAGCATAATAATAGGGAAGATATATTACATATCCCGTAATATTATTATAATATCATAAAATATTCTTACATCCTCGAGCAAAAAAGTAGACTTCTAGTTCTGCTAATAATAATAATAATAATAATAATAATAATGCCACATGCCATATCATGGTGGATTATATATCATTGTTATTATGACCAACTTAGCTAACTTCAAACTTCAAATAAATGACAAATAGTGATGTAACACTACAAATCGACAAATTAAATTAAAGCAGCATGCACTTAAAACGTATGTAGGGAATGGCCGAGGACCGGTCCACAAATCCAACAGACGGTTGTTTACGACAATAGAAAAAGTGAAACCGAGAATATAGATACCTACCTTGTTGCTGAGGTGGGCTGTATGGAACAGCAACTGGGAGTGGGGGGCTAGAGGAGGCTGCTGCGTCCGATGAGGCGACAGGAGCCGTTCCATGAATCGGAACATTGAGTAATAACGATCCAGGGAATGATGGAGATTGATTCGGGGCAGAAACAACAACATTATTATTAGGCAGTGGGAGTGGGTGATGGTCACTAAGGCCGCGAGTATCATTATCGGGGGATTTTTTACCCTTGTTCTTACCAAAACAATCCATGATTGAGTGGCTGACCCGGCACATGCATCTCCATTTCCTCTCTTGTACTGTATATATAGCAAGCACTATCTAGTACGGAGTATCTACTACACGAAGGAAAGTGGAAGCTACATACATAAGAAAATAAAGTGGACGACGCTTGCTTTAGCTAATTAAGTAGTCTTGGGTCTTTGTTTAATTAGCGACATGTTGATATGTCCTGACTTCAAAAGCCACCAGAATGAATAACTTAGCTTGCACATTATTTCATTATAAAAGCTCAATAGGGAGTCCATACAGCACGCGTTAATTAATTAAAAGTCTTAGGGCTTGCATTGCTTGGGATGTGGGTAATAATTCAAGGGGTAATAGAGCAAAAATGAACTAGAAATGGACGAGTTTGTTGCTTGGTTGTGACATTTTATGGTGTAAAAGGGATATGAGGGGGGAATTGAAGGAGTTATGTCCACTGTCCTACGGATTAACCCGCTTAAGTCTATGTATCCGATATGCCTTGCTAGAGGTCGATGTCGGGTTGACATGTAAATGAGTTACGTGTCTGGTAGTCTTAAGTGGACCCATTGGGTCACACACAATGTGTACAGGATATTATTAATATATATCGATATATTAAATATATTGGGTCAGTATTAATACGGACTCAGCTGCGTTGTAGGTTATGGTAGTTAGAGTTATACTAATAATCTAATTATGGTAATTAGAGTTATGAAAGTAACCTAATTCTTACCTTCTCATCTCCTATATAAAGAGGTTCATATGATGAACCGAAATATGGAATTAAGAGTATTGACTGACTCATAATATATATATATATATATATATATATATATATATATATATATATATACGGAGTATTCTTCTTATAAAGAGATGTAAGATAGATATAGAGAGAAGTTGTGAGACGGTCTCACGTACCTTTATACTAGCATATACGTCGCAGTTCTGTACCCGTGTGGATACCAAATGAGGCATCACGTTTGGGGTGCTTTATTCTATCCGTGAAGATTATTTATTCTGTCCGTGAGAATTATTTATTCCGTCCGTGAAGATTATTTATTCTGTCCGTAGAGATTATATATATTTATGGGTTTATTATACTTCTTATTAATACGGCTGTTCCGCTGCAAATAAGGTATAATTGTTATCTCTCTACTTTTGTTTTTTCGGTTAATACTCGTAACAGATCCTTGGGTTTAAGATTTGTAACCCTACAGTGGTATCAAAGCCTCTGTTACGTAGTATTAATCAGATCGACGTGAATCTATGGCTCATAATTTGTTATGAGAGAATTCCCCGTGTATTAATTTGATTTTTTATTCGTCCCGAGAATTGTTCTCACTGGTTTATTAATCTCGTGAGTTGATTTGATAAGTGTTGATAGATGTTGCCGTATGCGAATTACATTTGATTAGCGTGTAGCACATATTTTGTTCTTCAATCTCCGTAGCACTTTGTTGCCGTATGCCGTATGCGAATTACTTGTGCTATTGCATGTGCACAATTCTTTTTCCACTAACATCTATGTCATCAATGTTATACGTTTATAATATGGGTTTGTCAATTGGTTCGGGTTTGTTTTAATTTGTGAATTTAAATTGTTAAATTCTGAAATTAATTCATAAAATTAATTTAAGATCTAATATCGATTATATTTTAATTTAATTTTGTCCTAAATTGACTCACCATATTCTCCGATTTCTTTGTTGACGATGAGATTAATAAGATTAGTCAAGACTCGATTGAATTTGGGAACGTAAAATTTCTTGAACTTATTGTCAACGATGAGTCCTAATAAGATTAGGACAAGACTCGCTTTTAATTATGGTGGAGACGGAACGAAACAAGGTCAACCCGGTTGACACGAGTGTGACTCGGTCGGAACGGGTGTGACTCGGTTGGCACGAGTATGACTCGGTAGGCACGGGTTTGTCCCGGTCAGAACGGTATGACCCAGGTGGCAAAGGTTTGACCAAGACGACACAATATTTACTCGGACGACATGGTGTCGGGTCGAGCGACGCTTTTAAGAAAAAAAATGTTCTCGCATTTGTGTGTTGATTATAAATCAAACACGGATTATATTTTTATTTTTCCGAATCAATGAAAATTAATTTTCTAAATCGGCTAAATAATTTTGTGCATTTTAATTATCATGTTTTCATAAATGGGTCGGGAAAAGAGTTTCTCGAGTTCTAATTGATTTTGATGAATTGTTCATCTATATGATAATTATAAGTTGCAGATCGATTGTGAATCGAGTTTTGTATATCCGTTCAATTTTTCCGGGTGGGAATTGTTCATCGTAGTTGGAAAAATGAAAGATATTGGTGAAATTGTTCAAACCAAATAGCAATTATGAATTGTAATATGATTATGAATCAAAATATGGGATCTTTTAACTTGTTTTATACACAAATCACTAGTAACAATTGAATTATTATGTCATATGATGCATGATTTTTATTGTTTGAGACTTGTGACTTGTGTGCTTAGGTTGCTTTGTAAATTGACCTAGCGGCATGTTTAGGACCCATAATGCATTTAATCCCTCACACAAATATTAAGTATTGCCTTTCCAGAATTGACCACTACAACAATTTCATATCATTGGTTGAAGTGACTGCCTAAGCGGTGCTTTGCTGATGTGTGTGGACTGAGTAGGTGGGTAACGGTTACCCACAGGTTCAGTCTGGTTTGCTTAACATTGTTATCAAGTCGGACTTGGGCTTTGAGGCAAATAGTTGGTGTCATATGATGACTAATTCCGACGAACCAAGAATTATACTCCCTCCATTTCTATGATTTCTTCCACTTTAAAAGTGGCACATTTCTTAAGAAAAACAATAAAATAAGTAAAAGTAAAGAGGGAGTAAATAAGTGGGTCACCTAGGTAAGAGAGAAGTGTGATAGAAAAAAAAAAAGGAAAGTGGAAGAAATCAAAGAAATGGTTGAAAAAGGAAATGTGAAAGATATCAAAGAAACAGAGGGAGTATATTGATGTAGTTGACAATGTTGTTGTCTACCTTTACATTTGGAGCTTGAGCAGTGAGCCCAAGTTCACTTGAGCGACAAAAGGTTTAGGATCTTGTAATATTATGCGAACTTGAGGGTAGTTTTCATGCTTTTATCTTAAAATTGTTTAAGATTATTAATATTAATTATCGTTTTACTTTGCATATAATTTTAGTTGTTATTTAGTCACCATTATCACATTTATTAAAGATGAGTTTGAATTGTTTAAACCTTGTCGATTGGTATCTTGAGAATTGTTCTCAAGATTAGAGATGGATTTTGTCCTTGTGAAGGATAATTCCGACAAAATATAACCAGTGCTAATATATACAGTATGGACTGTATAATTAGAGTCATGGAGATGACTACTATAAGTACCAAAATCAATTGTTTCAATAAAAGGGAACAGTTCCCATTAAGTGAGAAAATGTTAAAGATGATCTAATAATCCATATGTCATATTATGACGTGATTATATTGATAATCAGGAAATTTTGGATGCTTCTTTCTAAAGAATTAGGAATCGAAATCGTTTCAATTAGTCCTAAGTTTAGGTCACTTTATTATGAATAAACAGGTGACTTAATTATGTTTCTTACCTTTTAGCATGAGATGTTAAAAGACGGTTGAACATTGTATCAAGATGGCATAATACTAATAATGTTCTATGAGTTCATTAAGAAAATTGCATGAGATTGATTAATGAATCTAAGACGTTGGTTAAAGTAAGGGAAGGATAATTGTTGTCATACCCAAACTTGTTCCCAAGTTTAGATTAGGTATGAAATTATTTAGGGTTATTTAACAACAATAATACTAACTATAGGGCGGCTTCCCAAAATAATACCAATTTCAATAAATCCGAGAATAATACGTATTATTGGAGTAATTAAACAAGAGTAGTATAAATGAATTTATAACCTGTTACATCAGGTCACCTAATTAATATTTAACCTGCAACTTATCCTCCATCCTCCTCCTTAGACACGGATAACGGGTGAACTGTGTCGGGTCAGCTTTGGGTCAGGTCACTTTCGGGTTATAATAATCGGGTTGACTTCGGGTCGGGTCGGATAATTTCGGGTTCGGGTCATTCTCGGGTTTGCTGTTTTCAACCTTTTTAGGGATATCAACTAATTTTTTATAATAATAGTCGGGGCAGTTTCGGGTTAGCTCGGGTCAAAATCATGCTACGGTTCGGGTGTTGGGTTAGTTTCGGTTTGGCTTATTCGGGTCGGGTCAGTTTTCTCAAGTCTACTCCTCCTTACTCTTCTCCTTCATCCTCTCTCTCCATTACCCTTCATCCTTCTTCCGTTTTTTTTATAAGTTTCGTTTAGATTAACGTGTTGATTTTGGTGTAGGATTGTGTTGTTAGTCAGATTTGGTGAGGTTGAAGGAAGAGGAAGACCGAAGACGTTAATGACGTTTAATGCCTCGTATACTGAGTAAGTGAAAAAGAGTGAATATTAAACAAATTAAAGGCGAAAAAGCAAGGTGAACGAGTTCTATCGTTAACTGTTCATCTATACTACTCTGATTTAACTACTCCAAAAATATGTATTATTCTCAGATTTATTAAAATTGGAATTATTTTCGGAAGACGCTCTATAGTTGATATTATTGCCGTTAAATAAAATTAAAGGTGAAAAAGCAAGGTGGAAGGGTTCTACAGGTAACCGGTCACCCATACTACTCTCGTTTAACTACTTCAATAATACGTATTATTCTCAGATTTATTAAAATTGATATTATTTTGGAAAGACGCTCTATAGTTGGTATTATTGTTGTTAAATAACCCAATTATTTATCATTAATGTAATGACAAATATATGGCATTGGTAGATATCTTTCTAGAAGTGTCTAGAAAATCTGCAAATCAATTATTGAAGTATGATTTTCGGTGTGTATGTTACTAAAGTAATTGTTACTTTCATTCTACTGTTTTGGTATAAGATACCAAATGCAACTATTACATTGTGGATGTGATGGCTCGAAGAGGGTGGAATAATGGTATATAAGTGAAGTGTTTTATGATTGAAATGGACAAACGTTGTTGTTTCATATATAAAAGAAAAATCACTTAATTTTACCATAAAGCTGACTACTAGAATTGAATAATTGTTATTCTTGTACTAGTCATAAGCAAGAATATTGATTCTGTTTCATGTATGGGCATGAAAAGTTTTAATAAAAGTAGAACAATTGTTGCTCTATATCTTGCAAGAATATGAAGTACAATAATAAGGCTAACATGATTGTTGGGCTCTACATTCCTAGTAGTGAATGTTTTATTTGTAACATAACGACCAAAAGTTTAAGTCCCTCGACTCAAGTTTTACCTATTATGACATTGTCCTTAATCCATGAGACAAGAAACATAAGAATAGTTTCATAATGATGAGATTATAAACCTTATTGATAAGGATCAATTGAGGTAAATGGATCTTGTTAAGATGGATGAATGACATTAGAAGTGACTCCTATTATTTGTAATGGGAGAGTACTTAGACTTGTTGGATCACACATATACAGATACGTGTGAGTTTAACTAGTAGTGTTGCAAAAATGGGTAACATGTATGGTTTTGTTCATTTGATGAATTTTGAAACTGAATGCTTTGAATTGTTCAAGGAAATTCAGATAAAAGTACAATATCAACTTGATAAGTTGATATGAGTCGTTCGATATGATTGAAACAGGGAGGAATTGAACTAAAAGATTGTGATCATCTTAGAAGTAGTGAAAAGTGTTTCAAACTACATCGAACCATATTTGATATGATTTGGTCTATGATGAGTTATGCATATTTTATTGACTGTTTAGAAAGTTATGCACTTTAAAAGTCTTTGTACAATATTGATGAGATTGTTCATGTAAGTCGAAGAATAGATACCATATGAGATATGGATTGAAAATCTTCTTAAAAGTCTTTTCTTAATTATCAAGTCAAGTTTAAAGAAAATTGTTTTCTAGAATTTAGACTCAATTATGGCATGTGTTTTATTAGGGGTATTATGTTAATTCTACCAACATCCAAATAACAAAACTGTTTTTGTTACATGGAGTGGTATGTTTCTTTTAAAAATATGTGATTTCTAATAGAAACAGTGGGAGTAGAATCGACCTTGAATTGTTCAAGATTAACAGGTGTTCACTAAAAAATTGTTGAAGAGGATATTGATGCATCCATGAAAAGTCATGATCATCTTACCTGTAAAATATTACCCTACATAGGTTTGACCTATAATGAAACAATAATGGGCAAAGACTCCAAAAGTCACATAAAATCTAATAGATTCTATATACCATAACTACCAGGTATAGACTTTGGTTAAATGGGTCTTATAGTGAAGAATAGTGTGGACATGACGTAGGTCCACCCCGACGCGGCGAAGCGCGGGTTTGGGTAGGCGAATGAATCTCGTGGTAAGATTGTTCTCGGGTTCGAAATTTAAGTCAAAATGGAGTCGCCACCGAATTTTGTGGTTATTCGGAACCATACAAGCCCACTCTATGTCGTCATGGGCTTTACGCAAAGTAAGCCCACTCCGATTTCAGAGTTCATGGGGCTCGTCCCTTTGCATTGCGATACCGATACCATCTATACCGGTAATCGTGTAAAGAATGACTCTCGTTCGCCAAGGGTTTCGGACATCCGGAAACCAAAGGTTCTGAGTAAGGGGTGAGGGTACGTGTTGGGAAGCCCACTAAGGACACCCAACCCCGCCCGCACATGGCGGCCTCTACTAAGACATCGTTCGTGTTCGTGATACGCGCGCTAGTAAAATAATTAAATGATATGCAAACAGCGTTTTTAACTAAACATGCGAATTTTGCGTTAACTACGTCATTTAATGCATCTTATTATTGGTCAAAATGGTTTAGCATGCGAGGTTCATTTATAAAGCGTAAAAGCAAATAATAAATAAAACTCGAAAAAGAAGTAAAAAGCGTACAAGCTACACGGGCGGAAATACAACCCGGAATTCACAATACGACATAAACAAAGTAACGTAAAGCAAAGATAAAAACGGACCCATATGTAAACTAGACCGCGAAATTATGTAGATGGACTACCCCGCTTAAATACGTATTATGTTACGTATTAAGCGAAGGACGGAAATATGAGATTGTGGCGTATTGCTAGCCTAGTCTCACATTCCGTAGTCTTGTCCCGACTTATCACGTCAAAGTGGTCAAAGTCGTTCTACGTGTCGTGACATGTGTAGCGTTTTGAAAAATGATGGAGGGTCGGTCGATGGTCTAAAGTCGATAAGAACGGGGCTCGGAATATATGTCCAAGCCCTCGGGTTTCTGAGTTGCCAGACCCACTCGACCGAGTCATTAATTGACTCGACCGAGTGCGCTATTAACATGGCTACTGCCCATTTTTTGGGGGGGTACTCGATCGAGTGCCTTATGGCATTCGGTCGAGTGTGTCGTTAATGGGGCTACTGCCCAGTTTTTGGGGTGCAACTCGATCGAGTGGCCTATGGCACTCGGTCGAGTGCCCCCTGTACGAGTAGTGATTTGCTCGATTTTATGACTTGAAATCGATGATCGGCCAAGTCAAATACAAATATCGCACGATTTGTATTCGACTCGGCCTCCGGTACTATAATCGTGTATGAACGATTATAATACCGTCACCGGAGTTTTCATGAAAACGTTTGTGTTAGATTATGAAACTTTGAATTAGTAACGAGGTGCATCCCTCTACGTCACGACATCGAAACTAACCCTTTCGGGTTATGTGATGTCGGTATTCGTGTCAACGGGTCTCGAACCAATTATGGAAATGGAGTTAAATATGTTCAACTACGACGAATCACGATCACGTCACGCCCTTGAGTACATTGGGGCGGGGCTCCTCGAAAGGGCTCCACCTCCGTCGTTGCTCGTAAAGGGATTAGACGGATCGAATGTGATTATCGTAGTTCAACATTTCAAAACCGACTTTTGATATTAGTATTATATACGCGGTATTATTAGACTTAATAACGATATAAAAATGATGCGAAATTAGAAATGCGAAAAGATGAAAAAGTTAGTGTATGTGTACGTGTTACTACGATACGACAATATGAAAATGTGCATAAAAAACGATATTGAAAAGAGATTAAAAAGGAGTTTGGAACACCCTCAACGTACATGCTAGTATGGACCTCGGAAACGGACTCGTGAACAGCGACAAAGCTTGGGAGTATCGAGGATGCACGCGAGTTACGGTGTGTATGGATATGTGTGTGTGTGTGTGTCGATTTCCGAGGGTCAAGGAGGCTCGGAAATGGTGTTTTATGCTTAGGGTTTGTAGTGTAGGTATGTAAGGTTGTAGTAGGGTTGAAGGTGACTGAAATTGTAGGGTGAAAAGTGAAAAAAGAAGTCTTGAAAATGCATGGGAATGAGTCGGTATTTATAGACGTTTCCCACGACCTAGGGGGCACTCGATCGAGTGGCCCTAGTGCACTCGATTGAGTGCTTTAGAAAATGGGCCAAGCCCAGCTCGAAGCGCTCCACTCGACCGAGTGGGCAATCCACTCGATCGAGTGGATCAAACAAAATCGAGATATTTGGGGAAGGTTTGACTTGTTTGTTTTGTTTATTTTTTTGAATTTGATTTGTGCGCCAAAGTGATCTCAGCTGGTTTTATGAGACGGTTTCGTCTTTGACCGGGTTTTGACCCGGTCGCCAAAAGACAGGAAATATTTTTGGTGTCGGTTTTGGCCCAAATTAGTCTCATTTAACTCGGGACGACCCACTGGGCCTGAATTTGAGGTCTGTTTTGTGAGATTTTACTCCACTAAAAAGTCCATGTCGGATGTTATGGATTCCGAGCCCAAATCCGAGTATACTAAGTCACGTTGACGTCCAATCATCATCGGGTGTTTTGTCGGGAACTGCTATAGACACTAGTAGGCAAAATGCGGGTGTCTACAGAGCCCCCACTCTGACTGAGGCTTGGACAAGGCGAAAGTCAGAGTAGCTACCAGGCCAATCGAGGATTACGACCTGGCAGTCTTCCGGTCGGGTCGTTTATAGTCCAGTAGACTTGCGTGAAGGGCTCGCCAGCCATAAGCAGAGGGTCATACCTGTCCTGATGATGATAGCTCCGCGGGGAGTCAGACTTGTAGCATAAGTCCTGGGCGCGACTATATGCGGGCCCATCCCGTATCTTTTCGGGGAAAATGTCGCCTCGGGCGTTCCGCTGGGGAAGTATACGAGTTGTTCGGGCTTGCTTCTGAAGCCTCGAGTCGTACTTGAGCTGATGATGATGCTCCGTGGGGAGTAAAGCCTGCCTCTTTTGGGGAGTAGGTGTACTCGTATGCCGACACATCGTACTTCGGATGTAGCACACCGGGGAAAAGCTAACTCCGTTGGGGAAATTAAATAGTTTCGCGGGGACTTGCTTCTTGAAGTCTGGGGTGTACCTGTATGCTGACACATAACAATTTGTATGTAACACGTAGGCAAAATGTTGACTCTCGCTGGGGAGAAAAAGATTGAAAATTTTGGAAAGACAAAAATTTTGACGCAAAGGAAATTTTAGAAGGTCTTAGGAAAGCTCGGGACAGCTTGATTCCTATTCTGGGTTCAAGTTTGAAATCAGGCCTGCGCGCGCATAGGGCCCAGCTTGCTGAGGAGGCAGGGTAGTTAGGTTTTCTGTTAGGTTTTCTCATTATAAAATATGAGAATCCCTGCTTCAGTTTTCTGCACCTCAACTCAAACTCTTCTTTTCCCTTCTCAAAATCTTTTAGACTTTCAAGAAAGTTAGGAAACTCTGCTATGGGTATCGATCATTTAACGGCTATGCTTCTCGCCTGGTCCCAATACTTTCGGGACGAGGAGAAGGTCCGGCTGACTCAGATGGGGATAGTCAATTTATTCCCTTTTCAGCGTCTGATAGTTGACTCGCATTTTCTGGATGCCTGTCTGTCGTTTTGGGACACCACCCATCACGTGTTTGCATTCCCGAGGGGCGAGATGTGTCCCTTGCCCGAGGAGATTGCGGCCATAGGCGGCTGGGGTCTTGCTATTCAGCCTGCCATTCCCCCGTTCTACCCGGATCCGAGGAGGAGATTAAGGGAGTTCTTGGGTTTGTCTCATGCTGAGGCAAACCGAATGGTGCAGGGAGATACCGTTTCCCTGTTCGATCTGGCTGACAAGTTCATGAACCCACGGGATGTGAGAGCCACCTCTGCTCATAGGCGTAGGGCATTCGTTTTCTGCATGCTGCACTGCTATGTCTTCGAGGGGCTGATGGAGCTTGACTCATGTAGGGGTCAAATCAGGCTAATCGGAGTGGTTGACCAGATGGAGACTAGTCATAGCCCTGCTTGGCTAGCCACTGGGGAGATTATTACGGGTCTGGATGCTAGACGGCTCGACCCAACTCGACCGCTGACGGGGAGTACCCGTATTCTTCAAGTATGCACCTCAATTTTTTTTTTTTTTGTTCGTTCACGTTTCGCGCGAATTTTCTGATTCTCGTAAGTCACTCGATCGAGTGGACCTGTCACTCGATCGAGTGACACTCATACGGTGCTACTGCCTGTTTTTAGAGGTCTAACTCGATCGAGTCACCTTCTTCACTCGATCGAGTGGACCCTGGCGAACCATTCCGTTGCTCATAAAATTTGTGTCTTCTCTTCAGATATGGCTGTCGGAGCGGTTATCAATCATAGAGACCCCTCCAAGCATTCCCAATTACCGGAGCAGTCAGATTAGCTCCCGAAGGCAGAAGATAAGCTCGAGTCATCGGATTGATCGAGCTTACTGGGACGAGGAGTTGGTGTTTCACGGGGGTCCTTTGATCAGGTGGACCGTCGCTTGGTGGTTCCTTTCAAAATTGACCGGACTGGCTAAGAGGGACCAAGCCCGATACCTGACGATCTTGTCCTGAGACTGGACAGTTCATATTTATCCGGACCGCCTCCTAAGGCAGTTCGGTTCGTCTCAGCGCATCCCTGAGACTGAAGCCATTATCAGCGTCCCGCTCCAATTGACGGACGCTATGTGCGACACTTGGTTGCAACGATGGTTCACTCGTCCCACATGGACGGTGTCTAGCCCTTGCCAATCTGCTTGGGTATCACGGGCTTATCAGAAGTGGACTTCTGAAGAGTCCGAGGAAGCTCGAAAGGCCTTGAAGGTTGATGAGGCCATCGAATTGGTTCAGCGTGAGTCGGCGAAGGACAACAGAGACTTCTTCACCGGGGAACCCAGTCCTGAGACCACAGTTCGGGGAGAATCAGGTCTTAAGTCACAAACTAAGACTCGATCTAAGGAAGTCGGTTCTAGCAGCACTCGAGGGCAGACTGACTTGGAACGACGACTTGGGCCGAGGGTGGCGGTCCGGGACCGACTTGGGCCGAGGGTGGCGGTCCGGGACCGACTTGGTCCGCGTGACCGGCTCCCTGAGTCCGTCAGGGCTCGACTTGGGCCTATTGATATGACAGGGGAGTCGGACTCAAACACTCGAGCCCGAGCTAGGGAAGTTCCCGTGGTGATTCGGGAACGCTCCCCTCCGCGTCGTCGTCAGTGGACGACCAGGGATGCCAAGGACAAGGGGAAGGGCAAGATGCCCTAAATGCTGAGTCCTTAGATTTATTATTATTTAAGTACTATTATTATTTTTGTTGTGCCCTTTTTTTGTGTATATTTTTTTTGATTCCTGCATTTTGTAATTTTCCGAGTTCATCGGGATTTTTTTTCGAATTAATAAAAGAAGTTTATTATTAAACCGCTCCTGTCTTTTCTTGATTGCATTGGTTGTACCCTTTTGAGGGGCTGCCTACGTATCCGCGATTAGCAGAATCAAACCAAACGTAGTTCAGGCATAAGAAATTTGCAATCTCGAATTACACCAAGACTATTGGTTCAAGATGTTTATGACAGTAGAATAAGTAATTCTAGCTCATTGACTTGCTTTTTGTAAAAAAATGATTTTGATAAAATTTGCTAATGACATTGAGAAATGGCTAAGGGTAGTAGCGCTTCAGCTGGTCCAGGTTGGTTGGGTTGACAAATTCATTCCCGTCCAGGTCTGTCAGCATCACTGCTCCCCCTGATAGGATTTTCTTCACCAGATATGGCCCAGCCCAATTGGGTTTGAACTTTCCCCTTGGGTCAACCGGTAGTAGAGCCCGAATAGACTTAAGGACTAGATCGCCCTCCTTAATGTTCCTGGGCCTTACCCTCTTGTTGAAGGCCCGTTGGATCCTCTTCTGGTAGATTTGGATATTATTGAGGGCACGAGACCGTCGTTCGTCTAATAAAACCAATGAGTCATATCGTGCTCGAACCCAGTCAGCTTCGGGTACTTGACTTTCTAGCAGAATTCTGAGGGACGGTACCTCCAGCTCGACTGGTTGGACTGCCTCCATCCCATAGGTTAGGTAATATGGTGTCGCCCCGGTTGCGGTGCGAATTGACGTTCGATATCCCCATAGGGCAAAAGGTATTTTGTCGGGCCAGTCCCGGTAATTATCAGCCATCTTTTTGAGTATGGTGACAATTGTTTTATTAGCCGCCTCTACTGCTCCATTTGTTTGGGGGCGGTAAGGCGAGGAAGTATGCCTTTGGATTTTATACTTGGTCAGTATGGCCGCAGTCTCGGCTTGAAAATGAGTCCCGTGATCACTGATAAATTCAGCGGGAATCCCATATCGACATATTATCTTGTTTTGGATAAACTTGGCGACATGCTTGGCAGTGAGGATGCGATATGATTCAGCTTCGACCCATTTGGTGAAATAGTCGATAGCTACCAAAATAAAGCAGTGCCCACCGGTACCCGAGGGATTTATTTTCCCGATTATGTCGATACCCCACGTTGAGAATGGCCAGGGTGACGTCATGGTATAGAGTAGTGATGACGGCATATGTTGCACATTGCCAAAAATTTGACAGTTATGACAATGTTTGACATACGACCGGCAATCGGCTTCCATGGTATTCCAGTAATAACCGAGCCTCATGATTTTCCGGATCAGCATGTGGGCATTCATGTGTGGGCCGTTCTCACCATCATGTACTTCGGCCATAACCTTTTCAGCCTTGTACTTGTCAACACAAAGGAGAAGAGCCCCCTGTGCCGTCTTTTTGTACAGTTGTCCGTCGTCGGTGCGGATGAACTGGGTGGCTAGCCTCCGTAAGGCTTTCTTGGCTCGACCTTCCATCCCGGGAGGATATTCTCCGTTTGTCAGGTATTTGAACACAGCTTGGTACCATGGTTCGGGATCAGTTAACTCAATGTCTTCAATGTCGCAGATATATGCTGGCTCGGACCGTCTTTCGACGCAAATCGGCATACTAGTCACGTGGTCGGGAATATTCAGTAAAGATGCCAATTTTGAGAGTGCATCTGCGAACTGATTTTCTTCCCGGGGTAGGTATATATACTCTACCGTTTGGAATTGTTTCTCGAGATCCCGTACTCGTGCCTGGTAGGCCACGAGATTAGCATTTCGAGTTTTCCATTTTTGAAGTGCTTGGTTAATGACCAAGGATGAGTCACCATGTACCCGAAGATTTGTAATCCCCAGATTGGCGGCGGCTTGTAGCCCGTAAATGCACGCTTCGTACTCTGCTGCATTATTAGTAACATCAAAGTCCAGTTTGATGGAGACGGGAGTATGTTCCCCTTTTGGTGAAATTAGGAGGATCCCGACTCCGAAGCCTCGAAAATTAGATGCACCATCGAAGTATAAATCCCAAGTTTCAGTATCAGTATGGAAAATATCTTCATCTGGGAAGGACCAAGTGTCGGTGTATCCTTCTTCGGTCATCGGGCTATCGGCGAGAAATTCAGCTACTACTCGACCTTTAATAGCCTTTAACGGTACAAACTTTAAGTCGAACTCTGCCAGCATTAGGGTCCATCTAGAGATTCGGCCGTTGAGAACGGGCTTTTCGAAGATATATTTGATCGGGTCCATCTTGGATAGCACATGGACCTCGTGACTGAGCATATAATGTCGGAGTTTCTTGGTAGCCCAAACTAGAGCCAAACACGTCTTTTCGAGCATGGTATATTTGCACTCATACTCTAAAAACTTCTTGCTGATGTAGTAAATGGCTCTTTCTTCGGAGTCAACTGTTTGAGCCAGCATAGCCCCCATGGCTGTCTCAGTCGTCGTTACGTATAACGACAGAGGCAAACCGGGTTGAGGTGGCATTAAGACTGGCGGAGCAGACAGAATTTCTTTGATTTTGTCGAAAGCGGTTTGGCACTTGTCATCCCATAGTACCCGTTCTCCCACTTTCAGTTTCTTGAAAATTGGTTCACACACCATGGTTAACTTGGAAATGAACCGACTGATGTACTGGACTTTCTCGAGGAATCCCCTTATTTCTTTTTCGGTTTTAGGAGGTTGCATCTCGGTAATGGCTTTGATTTTAGCTGGGTCGACTTCGATACCTCGTTGGCTAACGATATGACCCAGTAATTTGCCTGATGTTACCCCGAAACTGCACTTTTGAGGGTTTAACCTCATGTTGTATCTGCGCAATCGGGTGAAGAACTTTCTTAGGGCGGTGATGTGACCGTCCCGTTCTTTGGATTTGACGATCATGTCGTCTACGTAAACTTCTACCTCTTTATGCATCATGTCGTGTAATAAAGTGGTAGCAGTCCTTTGATATGTGGCCCCGGCATTAATGAGACCGAAAGGCATGACGGTATAGCAGTAAGTACCCCAAGGTGTGGTGAAGGTAGTCTTACTCATGTCTTCTTCCGCCATCTTGATTTGATTATACCCGGCATACCCGTCCATGAATGATAGAAGGGCATGATCGGCCGTGTTATCCACCAATATATCGATGTGTGGTAACGGAAAATCATCTTTCGGGCTCGCCTTGTTAAGATCCCGAAAATCTACACATACCCGCACCTTACCGTCCTTTTTAGGAACCGGCACGATGTTTGCCACCCAGTCCGGATACTCGGACACTTGTATGAAGCCGGCTTTGAACTGTTTGTCGACTTCTTCTTTTACCTTGAGAGACCACTCGGGCCTCATCCGACGAAGCTTCTGTTTGACCGGTCTGCACCCGTCTTTGATTGGTATGTGGTGCTCAGCTATTTCCCGGTCTATCCCCGGCATGTCCTTGTAGGACCATGCGAAGACATCCTTAAACTCTTGGAGGAGGTTTACGAACTGTTGTTTCTCTTCGGGATCTAAGGATAACCCTATCTTAAGTGTTTGAGGCTCTAAGGTTGTTCCCACATTTATGGACTCGGTTTCTTCGATCACCGGGTTTCGGGACTCCCTTTGCTCTAGTTGCTCGATCAAATGCGGAGGTAAGGGTACCTGTTCGTCTGGTTTCTCAATGTCATAGCATAAAACATTTTTAAAAGCAGAATTTGAAAGAGACAAGTCGTAAGCAGAACGGTTGTTATTATTGATTGAAAATTTGGAGAACAGCTCAAAGAGAGCAGCCATCTGATCATTGGTCAGTGGCGGGATAGGTAGGGCACTCGGGACAGACCCCGAAGTGCCAGCAGCAGGAATAATAAAAGGGAGGGGGGTTACAGGAGTGACTCTAGCACCGACTTCCCTAGACTCGACCTCAGACTCTGACTCAGACTCCGACTCAGACTCGGACTCGGACTCAGACTCAGGCATGTCTCCCTCTCCGGTGACCAGCTTGTACATTCTTCCTTGACTGTCAGTCCACTTGACAGTCTTCCTCCAGGCCCTGTTTCCCGTCTCGGAACCAACATCCGAGATCAGCTTGGTCGGGTCAAACCTGTTGCTGCGGAGAATCAGGTTGACCAGGTCTTCCTTTGGAGTTGGGGCTACGGTGTCTTCCCCAAATAGTAGCCCTAGTGCGGGCTCAGCATCTTCAGCTCCATTGGACTGGATGAGGGCGAACACATCATCCGGAATGTAGTTGCAGTCCCGGGCCAAGTGGGTCCCGAGCTGCATAGCATTGGGTTGGTATAGACCAACCTGAACAGCCCCAAACACCGGTGTGACAAAGTAGTCAGCCAACCGTGGGCTATAAGGGTTCAAGTAGATACCCTTAAGGATGTTGCAGGCCTTTTCGATCCCTGCTCGGACAACATTGTCGGGGGTGATGTCATAACCGAGACCAAAGTGAGATTCTTCGTCTTTGAGAACCTCGATGATCTTCCCAGCTGGAAGATCGGGTCGAGAGGTAGCCCCCGGAAAGTACCCTAGGTTTTGGAGCATCATGTCGATACTCGTAGTGAAGTAAGGCCTAAAGAGGTACTCTTCCTCGATCATCCCCACAAAATCGAAACCCCAGAGGTCCGTGCGTCCCGTGGCGTTACAGCTAGCCACAGTCATTGGTGTTGCCTCTAAAGTGATGACATCGTTAAGCAGAGGCATCTTGATCTTTCGATGAAGGGTGGAGGACACTGCCTTGACCGCGTGGATCCAAGGCCTACCCAGGAGCAAGTTGAACGATGAGGTGACATCGATCACCTGAAACTCGAGCTCCTTCTCTATCGGGCCAGTGATGATGGTCAGTTTCACGGCCCCAGCTACCGACTTTGGGCTCCCATCAAAGGCTTGGATGGTCTGAGCAGTCGGAACATAGTCAGCCTCGGTAATGCCGAGGGCTTTTGCGGTCCTTAGAGGAAGGACGTTCACAGCAGATCCGTCATCAACTAGGGTCATGGGGAGGTATTTTCCTCGGCAGACCACCGTAATGTAGAGGGCCAGATTATGGGTGGCCCCAAATGGTGGTAGGTCGGCTTCGGAGAAAGTGATTACCGGTCCTTCTTCCCTAGCCTTGCCTTTTAGGTGGGGCAAGACCGTGGCTACCATCTCAGCAGGGGTAACCAAAGAGTCGACCTTAATTTGATCGAGAGCCTTTGTAAGCGCTTCTCGATGTTCTTGAGAGCTAACCAGGAGTTGCCATATAGTGAGGTCAACTCGGGTCTTCTTCCATTGTTTCACAAGAGCCGTTTCAGCAGTTGGCTCTTCAGAGGCGACTTCCGTAATGACGGTTGTCGGGATAGGGGTGTCCCTAGAGCTAGTGGCTTGAAAGGGACGACCAAGGTGGTTACTGGTTAAGACTCGAGATTTAGTCTTTCGAATCTCCTCGGCAGTGATGGGGACAGCTTCCCCTTTGGCGAGGTAGACGTCTTCCTCGTCGTCGAACCAGATCCCGTTCACTTGCGGGATAAATGGGGAGATAAGGTGGGAGCAATCGATCACCTCCCCGGTAAAGATGGCGTGGGAGCTGAAAGGATTCTCCTTGTTACTGGGCTTATCTCCGGGCAGCGGGATTTTACCGCTTTCAATCAGGTCTTGGATCAAGTGCTTCAGCTTCCAGCACTTCTCGGTATCATGCCCATTGCCCCGGTGGTATTGGCAATAGGCTTGGGCATTGTAGTTCTTGGAGCGTCGCTCAACCGGAACTTCAGGAGTTGGGCCTATCGGTTGGATTAGGCCTTTTGAGGATAGCCTTTGTAAGGCATAAGTATAGGTCGTACCTATATCGGTGAAAACCCGAGGTGGGGTGTTCCTCTTGGACGGGGCATCTAGTAGATTAACCGCGTCGAAAATGCTGCGGGTTGCAGCTTGAGGCTTGGTTGTGGAGGAAGAAGCCCCTTGGTAACCCTTAGCAGCGGCCTTAGTGAGGCCTTCCAGTCTCAGATCATCTTCAATCCTCATACCCATTTCAGTAAGGGTGGTGAAATTGGGTATAACGGCATATCGGAGGTGAACCCGGTAGGATGGGAGGAGGTTCTTAACAAAGGCCTCCACTAAAGTCTTCTCACTGGGCTTATCGACTAGTTTCACGCTCTCGGCCCTCCATCGTTGAAGGTATTTGGTAAAATCTTCTTTCGGCTCCTGGGCCATAACTTCCAGAGATCTCATTGTGGTTTGGATCTCGGTGTTGTCAGAATAGTTCCGAGCGAACTCGGTGGCCACATCATCCCATGTAGGGTATTTCTTCGGGTCTAGCCTGTAGTACCAGGCCCGAGGGTGCTTTTCAAGAGACGCGGCAAAGAGGTTCTTGAACATGGTGGAGTCCACCCCTTTGATGGCCATGAACTCCTTGAAGGCCCGTACATGTAGTAACGGGTCTTCAGTCCCTTCGAACATAGGCAAACCGGTGAGGTTCAGGTTTGCAGGCAGCTTGTCACTTAGCGGGTTATACTCCCGACGGTTTTCCCGGTGAATGTTGTTATTCCCAGTTAAATGAACTTGTTCTTCCAGTCGGCGGACCGAGCTAACCAGTTCAGCTAAAGGTCCGGTAGTTCCGGTAGTAGGAGTCCTGTGCTCCACCGAAGCCAATCGAGTGACGATAGCAACTTGCCCAGCCCTCATTTCATTTAGTTGGGCATCGATGTCGGCCTGCTTCTCGATCATGGCATCAACGGAGGTTTTCAGTTCAGCTAAGGCAGTTTCCATCCTGCGAGTGTGTCTGGTTGATGGTGGCCTGTCTGTAAGAACACCACGTAATCAGAAACCGAACCCAGTCTTGGAATCAAAGGAAACAGTACATCCCGAGCGACCCAAAAAGAAAGGACTGAGTGGAAAAGACTCGAGAAAGACATCTAGACGGATGACTCGTGGGTGGTACGACTTCCTTAGGATTTCGGCTTTGTGGGCCTAGTCCCGTTCGAAGGAAGGTCCACGTGAGATTACTCCCCAGACTTTTGACTCGAGTGTATGGACGGACTTTCCTTTGTAGGGGTATGCCCTACGCGGGTTGGTCGTGCCTTGACAGATAAGGCGGACTCGGGAAGGGGGGAAACTCGCGATATAAGATCGACGGAGTTTCGACGCTATAAACCCTCTACGTACTATGCAAAGTCCCGACACACGGATAGACGGTAGGTCCTATAATAAGGAAGGTTTATTTTAGGAAAGTTGAAAGTTGAGGTTTGAATGCAAAATGAACGAATTCCCGAAAGTGTTGAAAACTGAAAACGGAATTTCGAAAACCGAGATTAGAATTTTGAAAAGGAAAACTCCGAAAATCAGGGTGGTGGGGGTGGAAATTCGAGAATTAAAACGGACAGCATGCCGACTACAGAAAAGGATATTTTGAGTCAAATCATTGATCCTAAATTTCGGCGGCATTCCGAGTTTTGAAAATTGGGTATTTTGAAAAGGTGAGTCCCGAAATGGGCAGCATTTCGGGTTTTTCAAAATTGGGTATTTTAGAATGACGGGTCCCGAAATGGACAGTATTTCGGGTTTTTTTGTTTTTTGAAATTTGGTATTTTGGAAAGATGCAATTTTGAAATGACGGTTTTTGAAAAATGACACGGAAACCAAGTAGCACGTAGTCAAACAAGCATTATAACAACGCTTATGTATGCTTTACACTAAGTCTCGGTCGGTCAAAGTAGGGTCTATACCAACAACGATGGCTTTCTCATGTGATGGACGGACTCCCTAAGCCGAGTTGGTCTTAGGACATGCCGCAAAACCGAGACGAGTTCCACCATCGATGTTTTTAGCGCACCCATGTAGGAATGCACCGCGGTATAGTGGGACGTTGGTCACAAGTAACCGGCCCGGGCAAAAATGGGTTATGCATGAATCATTAAACTAATGCGCGCACACTATTCTACGAACGATTTCTCTTCGAGTCTCACCCTGGGAACCCCGATGACATGTGGTACATCAGGTATCCCCAGCGGAGTCGCCAAATTGTGGACATGACGTAGGTCCACCCCGACGCGGCGAAGCGCGGGTTTGGGTAGGCGAATGAATCTCGTGGTAAGATTGTTCTCGGGTTCGAAATTTAAGTCAAAATGGAGTCGCCACCGAATTTTGTGGTTATTCGGAACCATACAAGCCCACTCTATGTCGTCATGGGCTTTACGCAAAGTAAGCCCACTCCGATTTCAGAGTTCATGGGGCTCGTCCCTTTGCATTGCGATACCGATACCATCTATACCGGTAATCGTGTAAAGAATGACTCTCGTTCGCCAAGGGTTTCGGACATCCGGAAACCAAAGGTTCTGAGTAAGGGGTGAGGGTACGTGTTGGGAAGCCCACTAAGGACACCCAACCCCGCCCGCACATGGCGGCCTCTACTAAGACATCGTTCGTGTTCGTGATACGCGCGCTAGTAAAATAATTAAATGATATGCAAACAGCGTTTTTAACTAAACATGCGAATTTTGCGTTAACTACGTCATTTAATGCATCTTATTATTGGTCAAAATGGTTTAGCATGCGAGGTTCATTTATAAAGCGTAAAAGCAAATAATAAATAAAACTCGAAAAAGAAGTAAAAAGCGTACAAGCTACACGGGCGGAAATACAACCCGGAATTCACAATACGACATAAACAAAGTAACGTAAAGCAAAGATAAAAACGGACCCATATTTAAACTAGACCGCGAAATTATGTAGATGGACTACCCCGCTTAAATACGTATTATGTTACGTATTAAGCGAAGGACGGAAATATGAGATTGTGGCGTATTGCTAGCCTAGTCTCACATTCCGTAGTCTTGTCCCGACTTATCACGTCAAAGTGGTCAAAGTCGTTCTACGTGTCGTGACATGTGTAGCGTTTTGAAAAATGATGGAGGGTCGGTCGATGGTCTAAAGTCGATAAGAACGGGGCTCGGAATATATGTCCAAGCCCTCGGGTTTCTGAGTTGCCAGACCCACTCGACCGAGTCATTGATTGACTCGACCGAGTGCGCTATTAACATGGCTACTGCCCATTTTTTGGGGGGGTACTCGATCGAGTGCCTTATGGCATTCGGTCGAGTGTGTCGTTAATGGGGCTACTGCCCAGTTTTTGGGGTGCAACTCGATCGAGTGGCCTATGGCACTCGGTCGAGTGCCCCCTGTACGAGTAGTGATTTGCTCGATTTTATGACTTGAAATCGATGATCGGCCAAGTCAAATACAAATATCGCACGATTTGTATTCGACTCGGCCTCCGGTACTATAATCGTGTATGAACGATTATAATACCGTCACCGGAGTTTTCATGAAAACGTTTGTGTTAGATTATGAAACTTTGAATTAGTAACGAGGTGCATCCCTCTACGTCACGACATCGAAACTAACCCTTTCGGGTTATGTGATGTCGGTATTCGTGTCAACGGGTCTCGAACCAATTATGGAAATGGAGTTAAATATGTTCAACTACGACGAATCACGATCACGTCACGCCCTTGAGTACATTGGGGCGGGGCTCCTCGAAAGGGCTCCACCTCCGTCGTTGCTCGTAAAGGGATTAGACGGATCGAATGTGATTATCGTAGTTCAACATTTCAAAACCGACTTTTGATATTAGTATTATATACGCGGTATTATTAGACTTAATAACGATATAAAAATGATGCGAAATTAGAAATGCGAAAAGATGAAAAAGTTAGTGTATGTGTACGTGTTACTACGATACGACAATATGAAAATGTGCATAAAAAACGATATTGAAAAGAGATTAAAAAGGAGTTTGGAACACCCTCAACGTACATGCTAGTATGGACCTCGGAAACGGACTCGTGAACAGCGACAAAGCTTGGGAGTATCGAGGATGCACGCGAGTTACGGTGTGTATGGATATGTGTGTGTGTGTGTCAATTTCCGAGGGTCAAGGAGGCTCGGAAATGGTGTTTTATGCTTAGGGTTTGTAGTGTAGGTATGTAAGGTTGTAGTAGGGTTGAAGGTGACTGAAATTGTAGGGTGAAAAGTGAAAAAAGAAGTCTTGAAAATGCATGGGAATGAGTCGGTATTTATAGACATTTCCCACGACCTAGGGGGCACTCGATCGAGTGGCCCTAGTGCACTCGATCGAGTGCTTTAGAAAATGGGCCAAGCCCAGCTCGAAGCGCTCCACTCGACCGAGTGGGCAATCCACTCGATCGAGTGGATCAAACAAAATCGAGATATTTGGGGAAGGTTTGACTTGTTTGTTTTGTTTATTTTTTTGAATTTGATTTGTGCGCCAAAGTGATCTCAGCTGGTTTTATGAGACGGTTTCGTCTTTGACCGGGTTTTGACCCGGTCGCCAAAAGACGGGAAATATTTTTGGTGTCGGTTTTGGCCCAAATTAGTCTCATTTGACTCGGGACGACCCACTGGGCCTGAATTTGAGGTCTGTTTTGTGAGATTTTACTCCGCTAAAAAGTCCATGTCGGATGTTATGGATCCGAGCCCAAATCCGAGTATACTAAGTCACGTTGACGTCCAATCATCATCGGGTGTTTTGTCGGGAACTGCTATAGACACTAGCAAGCAAAATGCGGGTGTCTAAAAATAGTCTTCAATATAAAGACGATGTAGATTGATATAAGAGTATCTATGAAGCATAGTTGATAGTTAAGGATTGATCTCATAGCAATGACTATGGGAAAACCCTTTTTACAACATTATGCTTGAGTCTATTAGGAACGATTTAGCATTTTGATTGTCATCACTCATTTGATGAGTTTTGGACATATATGTGTGAAATACATTTCTTGAAAGAGATGCAATATGATGTGTGTGCGACTCATCGTATGAATTTCATATTATCAAAATTGCTTGACGAATGTGAATGATCCAATTTGATTGGAGCAAGTATTATGGAGTAATATCTTCGTTCTTAATGTGGTAATTCAAAGATGTTTGTTTTCCTTTGAGACGAAGAGAGACAGAGTGTGTATAAGAGGCTAGTGGGAGTGCATTTATCGTTATGATTTGGTATGTAAGTGACATACTTCTCTAACTAAACGACATTTGATTGCTTTAGTCTATGAGACTTTGCAAGAAATGTGTTTATTATGTGCTCGTGTGACGAGTAGATACTAATCTGGTGAGTGTCACTAGAATGTTATCTAAGAATTGTTCCTTTGCGCTTAAGAAGCAAAAGAGGAATTATTTAAGAGATGTGCATGATGTGATAAACGAATTATTGTAAACAAGTTACAACGATTCATATTTCCAAATAGACAAAGATGACATGAGACTGTAATCTCGGTATATTTTGTTTTGGATGAGAAGTTGTGTGTTGGAACGGTTCCAAAGAACAACTTTGTGACTATTATTATAACTAAAGTTAGTGTTCTATTACTTTTGAAGCAAATAGACGTTTGATTACGAATCAAGCACACACTCAACTTTAAAGTTTATGAAGTAAATGTTGCTTATGAAACTAACAGTTTACCTTAATTGAGAGAAGGTAGATTGATTATATCTTTGTAAATAACCGATACAAATGTTGTATGTCCCGAAACCTCCTCTACGTAAAGATCATATTGGTTATGATCGGTATAAGACGCATGGGCGAGTGGTCTTAGTACTTTTAGAGGTGGTTGGTTTAGTGGGAGTTATTTCGATAATTGATATATGTATGACATATTGTCATTTGGTTAATGTAACCGAGTTTTGTCCATAAATAATTTACATTGATGAAATAGATCACTAAGTACGTGACTTAGTCTTGGAACTCTATTTGGATGATGTAATTATTTTGTCTCTAGTCAGGGTATTGTGTTGGGACATTGGAATACCCTTAAATGACTTGTGTGTGAGTTGGTTGATGACTAAGTTCTTCGAGTCATACGTATCGAGATACTAAACCAGGCACACGGGTGTATGTTAAGAACATGCATTAGACAGACCCGCCAAAAAGGATTTTACTAAGATTTCGCTTAGTGTCAGTAAAGTTCTTTGCAAGTTATGAACTTGTACGGTCTTTAGACCTGAGTCTTTGACTATTCTGTACATGTGATGTGTATGCTTTGATACTATTCCTCGTCAGCTGTGAAAGGGGGCTATGGATGGTTATTGGGCATGCATGGATCATGTGATAGGATGTGGTTAGACAAAAGGGGATTTGCTCTTCCTTTATTGAAGGGAATTTAGTGTTTCTTGGCCACTCGAAGAGTGTGACTTGTGCAAATGCGTGACCGCGCTCAGATAGGATGATTGTCATCTATCTGCTCTTTTAACAAGTCAACTCAGAGATTCGAGTAAAAGATTGAGACATGCGAGGATGACACTTTTTCTTACCTCATTCTCAATTGGAGACAATAGTAGCAAAGAGACTTAACGCCGTTCTTGAGAGGACATGTACAAGTGGGAGACTGAAGGAGTTATGTCCACTGTCCTACGGATTAACCCGCTTAAGTCTATGTATCCGATATGCCTTGCTAGAGGTCGATGTCGGGTTGACATGTAAATGAGTTACGTGTCTGGTAGTCTTAAGTGGGTCCATTGGGTCACACACAATGTGTACAGGATATTATTAATATATATCGATATATTAAATATATCAGGTCAGTAGTAATACGGACTCAGCTGCGTTGTAGGTTATGGTAATTAGAGTTATACTAATAATCTAATTATGGTAATTAGAGTTATGAAAGTAACCTAATTCTTACCTTCTCATCTCCTATATAAAGAGGTTCATATGATGAACCGAGATATGGAATTAAGAGTATTGACTGACTCATAATATATATATATACGGAGTATTCTTCTTATAAAGAGATATAAGATAGATATAGAGAGAAGTTGTGAGACGGTCTCACGTACCTTTATACTAGCATATACGTCGCAGTTCTGTACCCGTGTGGATACCAAAGGAGGCATCACGTTTGGGGTGCTTTATTCTATCCGTGAAGATTATTTATTCTGTCCGTGAGAATTATTTATTCTGTCCGTGAAGATTATTTATTCTGTCCGTAGAGATTATATATATTTATGGGTTTATTATACTTCTTATTAATACGGCTGTTCCGCTGCAAATAAGGTATAATTGTTATCCATCTACTTTTGTCTTTTCGGTTAATACTCGTAACAGATCCTTGGGTTTAAGGGTTGTAACCCTACAGGAATAATTACCCCCATTGGGGGTAATGCATTACTTGGGGGAGAGGGGAGTAACAATTCCCCAAATAAGCTAGATTTTCTTAATTTTCTACTTTTCCGCTTGGCATCATCACTATTTTCCGTCATTTTTTAGTTCATTTTGTCCTATTATCCCGGAATAATTACCATCATCCCAAGCGAGCCCTTATGGCTACATTTTGAGACGGGAATAATTAAGTCAGTACTATAGATTGTGTACAATAATTAGGTTGAATCCAAAAATTTGAATTCATTAATGCCATGTCTTGGGTTCATGTCTTTATAGTTATAGTGGCATCCGGGTTACAACGACTTAATTACAATGATCAAGGTAAAATTCTCATCACGTGATCGAACTTGCTTCTTTAATGGGGTTTGTTTTTTTGTATCTGAGTATGTATTGTACTCGTACTCTTTTAATGTGATGTGCATGCGATTAAGACTATTTTTGTTACTAGCTACCTAATCTTGATTAACTTATGTGATCATCTCGTTAAGTACAGGTAGTTTGAAACTAACTCTAGTTACTCTAGGTTTAGTTCATTTATCCCCTTTAGAAGGACAATTTTGTCATTCTGGAATGCTTGTATCTAAAGCGAACAAGTTCTTGACGACCACAGTGGGAGTTTAGTCCTTAATTCCTTTCTTTCATCATTTATCATTATTTAAATACAAATGACAATGGCAAGACACAGGGCGAGAATGCGAGATACAAAATGTTGACCCTAGTGAGGAAAACCAACATGATCAACTTGGTAATAAACATTTCTCAGATACCTCACAATATGGCCTTGGTAATAAACCAAGACGTTAGTCGAAAAATAACAAGTTGTTGTTTCTTATTTATTGTGTTTTGTCCTGATATCAATGAGTAGATTATACAAGCAGTCGTACACAACGTATAACTATTTTTTGTGAAAAAGTTCGAGTTTTATTGTAAACAAATTGTGAGCTTTGATGTAAAGTTTTTGAGCTAAATTGCATAAATTTTTTTGCTCAAAAACTTACTCCGTACAACTTGTTTAAGTTCAAAAAGTATACATGTTCATACAATTTGTGGTATAATACTATTTTCCATTGTAATAACATTAAGCTGATAAAATTATCGTCTACGAAATTCGACATTCATATTTAAAACCAAGCTACATTACCTGCTATTAAGGGCTTGCTTACGATGGGGTAATAATTCCGGGGTAATAGAGCAAAAATGGATGAGCTTATTGCTTGATTGTGACATTTTATGGTGTAAAAGGGATATGAGGGGAGAATAATTACCCCATTGGAGGTAATGCATTACTTGGGGGAGAGGGGAGTAATAATTCCCCCCAAATAAGCTAAAATTCCTTAATTTTCTCCATTTCCGCTTAGCATCATCATTACTTTCCATCGTTTTCTAGTTCATTTTTGCTCTATTACCCCTGAAATAATTACCTTCATTCTAAGCGAGCCCTAAAAGTTACTTTTACATGGAGATGGTCTAAAGAAATAGTATAAAAAGAGGGTATCAGTTTGAGATTATTTAAAAGTAGTAGCATTTGAGAAAGATGGTATTACTTCCATCAATTTTTCCTAGATAATACCGACTATCAAGTCTATCAACCTATGATATCATAACCGTGAATATCACGGGTTTTGAAACTGGTTAGGTTTTAATAGCAACGTAACTAGTTGAGCAGTAAAAAAAAAATTGAACAGCTTATACAACAGTGCCAGGCGTGGCCATAACACTTAGGTAACCAGCAAAACTTGGGTGAGTTGGGTCAGATAGGAATAATGCAGATTTTGGATGGTGCTGGAACGGTCTTGTACGAAATTTGAATCTCGTGTCCTGGCAATCGGGCATAATATTAAATTTCACTCTCAACACCACATCACAACCAACCTTGGTCAAGGATTTGAAGCTCCCTGAACCCATTAATAGCTGCTAAGTCTGTAATGACCGAGGTAAAACTGTAACAGCAAATCCCAAGATCAGACAGATAGATCTACATGAAACTATGAAGTAAATAAAAGCTTCTCATCGTGTAGAACCAAACGGAACAAACATGACAAGTATTTATTCTCTAGGAGCCTACTGATACAAGTAGCAGCAGAGTTTAGATTAAAAACTCAACAGCAATGCATTTAAACAAAAACAATTGACGACAAATGTCGCAGGCACACTAAATCTAACAATATAAACCAGGGTTTCTCTGCCCTTCACCTGGAGAGGGGATATTGGAAGAAGGTATCAAAAACAGATGATATTCGATTGCATCCATACAAAGATGTCTGAGAAACAGTGGACTGTACTTAATCAGCTCTCGACTGTCCAGCGCGAGAAGACAAGATGATGCCCACAATAAGACCATAGAGAGCAAGTGCTTCAGCAAAAATAAGGATAAGAATCATGCCAACAAAAAGCTTCGGCTGCTGTGCATTGGCTCTGCCATTAACAAAAGATGAAGATTAGAGTTTGATCTTTATCTTGTCACAGATTGGTACAGCATAGAATGTATTATTATAGTAATCATACGATGCACCATTGAGTTTTATTCTTAGGCTTTGATACGATAAATAAAGCAAGGGTATTACACTAAACTTGCCATCTTTCTTATAAACAACAAAATGCAATGGATTTGAGATGCTGTTTTGATGAGACAGGTTTTGTAAGGCTTAATGGAGTGTATTTGGTGCTCCAATCTTTTAGTATATACAGGAGATTACACTTAATTAAAGTTATTAAATACTATAATTGCCAAATTGTAGGTTAAAGGTGAAAACAAACAGAGTATTAAACTGGCTATGCTTGATACCCACGAATAAAGTTTAAGGGTATAAGTTTAGGTGGGAGTTTGAGAAGGGGTATCAGTGATAAACGTCAATAACAAGAGGATATAAATTGTGATAATCATACAATTGAGGAAATCCCAAAGAAAAAAGAAAGGATAAATCAGTAATCGCTGAGATGATTTGTTTACCTTTTTTATTCTCTATGAATAGAATTTTAGTCAAAGGTTAAACAAATGGTTGGGAGAGAGCATGAATATCATATTTACACATTCTTAGAGCTGCCACTGTTCTAATAAAGATGACAGATCTACAGCTACAAAACTTTTCCGACTATTTTCTGTAAATACTTGGCCATTTGCTACTTGCTCCCTATATTTTCTCCAATAAGCTCCATTTCCTGGTTATGGCATTTATGTTTAATTACTCCTATTTCTCCGGGTGTGTTTGGATGGGGGGATTTGGAGGGAAAGGGAGGAGAGCAAGTTCCATTGTTTGGTTAAAAAAATAGGGTAGAGGGATTTGGAGGGGGGGGGGGGGGGGGGGACGGATCCCTCCATTTCCCTCCTCCAAGGCAAAATATTTCCCTTCCAAAATAGGCAAGGATTTGGAGGGGGAGGGATATGATTTTTTTTGTCAATGAAATGGCCAATGTGTCCTCCATCTCTCATCCCTATACTAAAATATATTACGAAGTACTAAGATTACTAACAGTACGT
Source organism: Agrostemma githago (assembly GCA_958450325.1). NCBI lineage: Eukaryota > Viridiplantae > Streptophyta > Magnoliopsida > Caryophyllales > Caryophyllaceae > Agrostemma > Agrostemma githago. The sequence continues at coordinate 20,738,051 of OY288258.1, forward strand.
CTTTTTCACGCTTCTAAAAGTTACACATCCAATAAAAAAAAACAAGCATTGAGGCCATCACAAGGCAATCAATTACTTCATATCCAATATAAAATAGACGTCAACCAGAGGCCACTAATTAATTTATGTCCATTGTACTATTGTAGCACAAAGATTGTCATATTACACAGATGCCAACTAGCCTCAGAACCCCGTTAGTATCATAACTTTCCTAAAAAAAATGTTGTCATCTTACCATGCTGACCATTTAGCAGCTAATAACTGAGTGAACATCAAACCAGAAATCTGATAACTGATTAGGTCATACATCAAATCAGAATCTCATGTGCAACAACCACAAAAAAACAAAGTCTAGAAAAGTCAGGTATACACTTCAAAGATTACCCCTACCTGGTTGATCCCAAGAGTTTGACACATAGAGCAACAATAACATTATCTCTGGATGGTGCAACTTAGGGCAGGGTAAGAGCAAAAATAACATTAACCCTATGTTGACAATATCAAATGGCTGTTTCCTAGTGACGCATAGTAAAACGTTGAAGAAATATTCATGATAACCAACTGCTAAACGAATGAATGACTATAGACGAACACCTAAATGCACAAACTTCATCATGAAGATGAAAACATGATTGACATGATGGATGACAATTGATCAACTGGAAAAAGTCAGCCCCACAATGAGATCCCAGCAGCATATTCAGGTATATCCAACTCACAAAGTGTCATCAGATATCAAGAAAAAGGTTCAGAACCAGAAGCAAAAAAAGGTTACAAAACCAAAGATCTCAAATATACCCTTATCAGCAACAGTAGAAACCCGACATTTCAAACATGAATTATCATAACCTAAATCAACACACGTAAAACAAACAAAATGTCAAATTGAGGGCTACAGCACTGGATAGCAATGGATCAAGGGCAAGGAACAGAAAACATTACCTAACACCAGCATCACCGACAACACCAATAGCCATACCAGCAGCCAACCCAGAAAGACCACAAGCAATACCAGAAGAAAGGTGGGCATATCCATCAAAGAGGTAGTATGACTTCGCCTTGGGATTAATTCCGGTAGATATGATGACAGCAATAATAAGCCCGTAAATACCCAAAACTCCAGCCATAACAACCGGCACAATGGATTTCATCACCAACTCAGGTCTCATCACTCCCATTGACGCTACTCCAACCCCACTCTTTGCTGTTCCATATGCTGCTCCCATACCTTCCAATCATCAATTCAACATTTCAACAAAACATCACATACCCAAATGTTACCTACTGTGCTCAAAATTTAATGTTCTTCAGTTCTTCCCATTTGACTTTATGTGTTCACAAATACTCAACAACTGTGAATTGTCAAAAGAACTTCTTTAGTTTGCTGACTGTTACCGTGCTGATACTATATAGCTAGCGTTAATTCTTCTGATGTGCGTGCACACTTCCATATTTTTTTTAAATAAGTGGGGTGGATTAAAGGCATTGTTCATGGCGTACAATTACAGATTCAAGTGTTTTCTGATTTGATTTTCATTATCACAAGTAAAGATTGGCTGTATAAAGTATGAGTTTGAAGTGGGTACTGGGTTTGCTTGCTTATAATGGTGTTTTATTTGTTATTTTGAACTTTAATTGAATATTAGAGCATTCAGCCACTTATAGTTGTTTCTTTTGATATAACAGTTGGTCTCCCTTACGACGGATATATCCGTCGCAAGTTTAAGACGGGCCAAATAGATATCATTTGAGGGGAAAAGAACAAAGGTCCCACCAACCTCACTTTTGTCTTTTCCCCTCAAATGGTATCTATTTGGCCCGTCACTTGTTTGTGACGGATATCTCCGTCACAAACAAGAATTTGTGTTGATATAATCATCTACTCCCTCCGTATCTATATGGTCCACTTTCAATATAATATTCTTCACATATATTAAACAAAGTGGACGAACATATAGATACGGAGAGGGAGTATTTAGTTTTATTATTTCAATCTTTTTGTCAAAGGTTTTCGGTAACGGTTATGGCAGCTAGTGTTGTAATTCGTTCCAAATTTTGAAGTATAGTACAATTTGCATTCATTTTAAGGAGAATACTTTTCATATCTTCATTCATTGAGTAAATAGAAAATTGAAAACATTATTCTCAATAAAGTTTCAATGTGCAATTTCTTGGGCTCATTTTGTAGTGGAGAAGAGAGGCCTCTATTCGTTTTGAGACGCCCCTGTCAATGTTAAGTATTTAGTGTAGATTGAAAAACTTTAGTAGTTCTTCACATATTCGTGGTCAAGTATCTAAACCTAACGATTAAATCATTCAAAAGATCATATATAGCTTTCTACAGGAAACGGAGCAAACACGAATTTTTAAGGTAAAGTATGGTAACAATGATTCAAACTTTATATCATGATCATGATCATGATCAAAGACATGAGGTCAAACTACAAATCAAATTAGAAATTAGATCAAAACGGCAAATAAGATTAAAAACAAAACGGGCAGCATCAACAATAAAATTTGAGTGTATTATAAACACAATCAAAAGTATATTAATCTAATTTGAATAACTTACAGGAGAAAATGAGAGCTGCGGCAGCCCCCAAAAAGCCGAAAAATGGCGCAATTTCATCACCATTGAAGACGGAAGACATGATTTGTGGGTACGATCGGAAGGTCTAGGGTGAAATGCGTGATTGGATCTGAGAATTGAGGAGATGAAATAAGAGGAGGGGGAAATATATCAGATATGATATGAGGTAATGGACAAGACAAGTATGCTGCCTGCAGTCCTGCACGGCTCCACTTTGCAAAACTGACATGATCCGAATGAATTGACCCGAATGAGTCAACTCGAACCAAAACCGACACCAGAATTGAAGTCACGAGATTGACCCGTAATTCGAATTTACTCGGGCTAACCCGTAAGTGATCCGACTATTATTATAAAAAACGAAGCAATATCCCTAAAAAGGTGGAAAATAGCAAACCCAAAAACGATCCGACCTGACCCGAAGTCAACCCGATTTCTATAATCCAAAAATGATCCACCCCAAAGTTGATCAACCCGAACCCGACCAGATTGTCCCATTTGCCAGATCTAAATTGCTGCCACAACTTAATATAATTAAATTGTAGTGTCCACCTTTTCTCACTTTCTCAAACTTGTTAATTCCCCAATAGATTGTATAACTAGTTGACAGTTAGTTGTACATAGTTTTATGATTTTGAGTGGTATCACAAAATTTTCGAGTTTTTTGTTTTAAACTTTTTGACCTTTATTCAAAAGTTGTCGAGCTAAATCATAAATGTTTAACCTCAAAAACTTAAAATTCAGCTCAGAAACTTGAACAGTATAAGCTCAATAAGTATACACAAAAGTTAAACAACTTCTAGGTGGTTGCTTTTAGGTGGTTGTACGAGGGTATAATACAATTTTCCCTTCAGGAGTTTGTTTGAAAACTTGAAATTATTTTCAATTTAATCAAACTAATTGTAGATACTTGATAGTTATTTGGAATTATTTTCAATTTCATTAATCTAATTCTAGATTTTGAATTATTGCTATTTAATTCCATTTCCAGTTCCAAAATATTGTTTAAGTACCTTGGAATTGGATTTCGACTGGTGGCGTCGGGACAAAGTCACCAAAAACTATTTTTTGAAAAAAAAAAGCATTCAAAAAATGTTAATTTTCACTTACGGGAAAAAAGAAGAGAAAAAACATATCATGCGGAAATATTTGATAAAAAGTGTTTGGGTACCAAACAATCAGATCTAAAACCGGTTTAGATCTTAGTGTTTATTGAACTTGGATTCGTATTTTTGTCCACACAATTACTTAATTTCTCCCTCTCTAGCTAGTTGGACCTTCCTAGACGGATGAGTCGATCCTGCCTGCACAAATAGAAAACAGGGCCTCGAAGGTATCCGAGGGGACCCTCTCCGATACCTAAGTCAGTCATGTGAGCCCTTGAGAAGCCTTACTCGTGAGGAGTAAGGTGGCGTTTTTCTAGAGAGAGATTGAGTAAGAGAAAATACATTACCCCTTAATGAGAGAACATCAAGGAGTATTTATAGGTTTCCCTATAAGAGAGAGAGAGAGAGAGAGAGAGAGAGAGAGAGAGAGAGGATATTTGACAAGGACGTGTCTCTTACCTTATGCGATGGTTTGAGGGCATATCTCGAGGCGTACCTTCGAGGCCAAAGTGACCGAGGGTCCCCAGGCGTCTTTGGCCAGGGCGGACTAGGGGTCGGTTGGGCCGGCCATAGGCCAAGCCTCGACGTCGTTCCGAGGGTTGTGGAGTTCCCTATCGGCGGGTTTACGAGGGTCGCCCAGGAGGGTCTGGGGAATTTGCCAAACTCCAACGTACACTTTTTAGGGTTCAACTTCATTTGATAGCCTCGGAGCGAGGTGAAGGTCTCCTTTAGGTCATCTAGGTGTTGTTCGTCCTCTTTGCTTTTGACTATTGCATCATCCACGTATGCCTCTAGGTTCCGACCTCGTTGCTCTCTGAATACTTGGTCGAGCAAGCGTTGGTATGTGGCGACGGCGTTCTTCAAGCCAAATGGTATCACCTTATACATGAACGTGTCGAAGCTTGTGATGAAAGCGCAACTGACTTTGTAAGGCTCCCATAAGTAAACCCGGTACCCGGTGGTATTCCTGAGAAGGCATTGAGGAAGCTGAGTATCGAGTATCTACTAGCTAATCAATTCTAAGTAAGGGGTAACAATCCTTGGGGCATGCCTTGTTAAGGTTTGTGAAGTCCACAAACATTTGTCATCCCCCGGACGCATTTTTTACCATGACGACATTCGCTAGCCACTTTGGGTAATCGCATGCTTCGATAAAGTCGTCCTTCAGGAGTTTTTCGACCTCCTCTCTGATGGCCTGGTCTTTTTCGATCGATATATTTCTCTTTTTATGTTTTACCAGTCGGACGGCCGGGTCCACGTTCAGTCTATGAACTATGAAGCTCGGGTCTACCCTTGACATTTTGTCGGCTGAGTATGCAAAGACGTCTTTGTTGTCTTTGAGTATTCTGACCAGCTTTTCCTTGTACGATTCATCCAGGTCGATGCCTATCAGGACGGGCCGTCCGGGCTCCAGCTCTACCAACATGCTCTTTCCCTCCAGTTCCGGGAGGTCAACTGACTTCTGGGTGATCAGCTGCTGGTCCGGAAACTTGTCTTCCTTGGTGGGGGAATCGTGCATCTTTCTCTTTCCCTTACGGTAAGCCTGGGGGACTTCCATGGCCATGATGTAGCATTGGCGGGCGGATTCTTGGTCTCCGTACACCTTCCCTTCGGTTCCGAGGTCATTGACGTAGGCTACTGTGAGCGCTCAGATCAAAATTGCGGCCTGGATCTCATCTAGGGTCGTCTGCCCTATCAAGGTGTTGTAGGCAGACTTAGCATCGACGACGACGAATGATGCTCGGACGTTGCGGGCCATGTCTCCTTCCCCAGAGGTGACAGACAGCTCTATCATCCTCATCGGGATCACGCCCGCTCCGTTGAACCCATAAAGAGATCAAGGGGCTGGTTTCAAGTGCCTTGACTTTAGGCACATCTTTTCAAAAGCCTCTTTATAGAGCAGGTTCGTGTATGCTCTTGTGTCTACCATACTGCGCTTGACGACGTGATTGCTAATGCCGAGGGTCAGGACGAGGGGGTCACTGTGCGGGTACACTATTCATCCACCGTCTTCCGGTGTGATGCTAATGGTTAGTGCGGCAGGTGCCGAGGCCACCTCCGTGTAGCATATCTGATGATGAAACTGTAACAGCCCTAAATTTCGCGACCAAAATAATAAATTGAAAACGGAAAACTCAAAGCTGTTATTCCGCACTTAACTCATAAAGCCAAGTGCAAGGTAAATAAAATAATATATAAATCAACCGAAAAACACGTTGATAAAAATAATTGAAACGAAGTATAATTTCGTTTAATTAATTAAATGAAAATGTTGCAGCGGAAGACTTAAATTTTACAAAATCCAAAACGGTTTAAAACAATTGCCAACCGATAATCCGATATAAATATAAATGGTTCGGAGGTAGTGTTAAATAATAAAATCCTTCCTCGCTCAGCATCCCGAAACCAAAATGCACCCATGCAGCATATTAAGTGTACCTATCAACTGTACCCAAACGCAAATAGGTACAGGTTCCAACGGGGGAACGACCCAAAACAAAGGACGTCAGCAAAGCTGAGTAAAGTATATTATAATAAAAACGTACACAATAATTATATTTTGTAATAAACCGAAATCAGGGTTAAAAGTCATTATCTCGATACCAAACCACAATACTGTGAAAACAGTAGTTAAAAACAAAATCAACCAAAATATATTTTTCACCACCTGTGTGCCAAGGTCCTACCCTTGCACGGTCTAGAGGTAACCACCGGCCTGTGCTTAGCTAGACTCACAATAGTGCGCACCTCTCACATTTGGACAGTCAGTAGGATGAAACTGCCAAAGGAGAAAGTCTAACTCCCTAGCGAGTGAGGGTCGGACAATCCTCACTCAAAAATAGTTTTGGGACGAAATCCCATGAACGTCTTAGACGCACCTTAAAACCGTCTAGACCAACAGAGCTCCCAGAGTCTGTTATAAGTTACCAAAAGTTTTACCAAAACAGTACCAATATGTGAGTCGTGTCACAAAGTTCAATATCCAAACATTATGAGTATTATAAAAATTCACCATTGACAAAATAATTTATAAAACCACTTTAAAATACAATTTAAACCGAACATGCTCTTTACTTAAATGTGAAAAGAGTAAAACGTCCTTACCTCTCGAGACGGTCAAACCAAGCTAATATTAATCAAAAAAATCTTTCTCCTCGAACTCACAAACTACAATAATATAAAATGGTTCAATGAACTAACCAAATAACTTTAAGATGACCCAAACTTAATGTATGCTTCTAGCATGATAGCCCTTAACATCCTTTATTAATAATGTTACTACCTAACTTAGACACCCATAAATCTCACCAACACCTTGAAGCTTTCAAATTTAAAAGAAATACGCCACCTACCATATCCAACCATTTAATTGCCTTTCTAACAATCACAGTACACGGACAATCCTAAACTCCGTTCTTAACCACCGAACACGGAAACCATCCTTACTTATACTTGTCCATAAATTGTAACTCTGTTTAAAAGTTCCCAAACATTGAAATTTGGTTCAAAAACTGAACGAAACAGATAAGTCTCGACTCACATCACGACAGCTCCGCTTCGATTATAACTATCCAACCCCGATCAACTCAAATATTGACAAATTAACGCAAACCAAGTGCTAATTACTTATGAAATCGTTAATTATGTCGAGAAAGTAATTTTAACCAAAAGAAACAAAAGGAAATGATAGAAACTTAAAATATTTAGACATACTCCATATTTGGTTCCAATAATTATAAGAAAGAAAGAGATAATAGGTTAAAGTACTTACGATTTTGATGAAGATGGGTGTAAAAATCGTGACAGTGTAAGTAACAAACAAGAACTGATTTTTCGATGGCCGTCCATGAAGGGTTAAAACAAACAGAAAACCAAAAGACAGAGGGAGAATAGTAGTATGCGGCAACATGGAATCAAAGTTGGGTTTGTGCTGATGGAATATAATGGTGGGTGTAGTGGGTTATAAAATAGGTTTAGGTTTTGCCTTTTTTTTTATCTTTGTATTTGAGTCAAGTCCAAATTGAAATCAAGTCGATTGATGGTCCAAATAATTTACTCTACGAAGGCCCAAAAATATTTTAAATTAAAAATATTTTCCTAACTTAAAAACTCGATTTAAATAAAATAGATAAATAACACCTTATAATTGACTCGGAAAATAACGGGGTGTTACAGACTTCCCTCCTTAAGACAAAACTTCGTCTTCAAAGTTTAAATTCATCCTCGAAAATAAAGTGTCACAATACTCACGAATGTCCAAAATGACCCGCACACTCCATATATCCAAAATCAGTCAAATTAAACACAACCTTAAAGATATCTCACATTTCTAAATCCTCAAAATCCATAACCACCTAATTACTCAAACTTCAAAGTATACAACTTCACCACAACCTAAATCCACAAGATAAGATCACCTAATTCCATAAGATAATACCAAAGTTCGAAACCACCAAAATTCTCATATTCTAAGGTAAAAGTATCACTTGCCAAGTTAAGAGCATGTCGGACAAAAATATTTAAATTATTTCAAAATTTTGAAATTCACAAGTTCAACCATTTTTTACAAGTGCGTAATGTATAAAGTCAATCAATCAATTACTCAATCAAGTGCGTCTAACACAACCAAACCACCAACATGTACGTTGAGTACAAAAACCACCAATATGTGCGTTGAACACAAACAAACCACAAATATGTGCGTTGAGCACAAACAAACCACATACATGTGTAAACAAGTCAATTTCGAGTAACAATAAATAATCAACGTCGTTGTGCTAATTAAGCACCAACAATAACAAATGTATCCATATTTGTAACCGATAAACAATAATACTATGAAACCTCACAAGAATAATGTCAAATTAACACAAAGCAATGTAGTCATGCATATTTCTATCCCCCTTAAAACAAAGCTTCGTCCACGAAGCACGAAAATCACCTTTGGTAAAAGGATAAGGGCATTTGACTCAACATCCAATGTAGTCTCCTCCACATTGTTATTATTACGTACACAAAACTTTGACCATTCTTGTTTCACCTCTACGGGCTTTACGCACCTTGTTATCAAAATTTGGACATAGATTCATAAGTTGTAGTTTCATCAAGCTCAATGTTCTCCGAGTCTAATAAATGTCATGGATCACTAATGTATTCCTTAGTTAGAAAACATGGAACATATTATGTACTCGTTCTATATTAGCTAACAAGTCAAGTCGGTAAGCCAATCTCGCCAAAACGCTCCAAAATTTCATACGGGCCAATACACTTTGGGCTGATCAATTTGCTCTTCTTACCAAACCTCAATACTCCCTTAGTAAGAGAAACATAAAAAGAACTTCCTCGCCAACTTCAAATTTCACATGCCTACGAGTTTTATCATGTGGACATGACGTAGGTCCACCCCGACGCGGCCACGTGCGGGTTTGGGTAGGCGAATGAATCTCGTGGTAAGATTGATCTTGGGTTCGAAATTTAGGTCAAAGTTGGAGTCGTCATCGAATTTATGGGAATTCGGACCCATTCGAGCCCACTCTATGTCGTCATGGATCGTACACAAAGTACGGCCCATTTCGATATCAGAGTTTATGGGGCTCGTCCTTTGCATTGCGATACCGATACCATCTACACCAGTTATCGTGTAAAGAATGACTCTCGTGCGCCAATGGTTTCGGACATATGGAAACCGAGGTTCTGAGTAAGGGGTGAGGGTACGTGTTGGGAAGCCCACTAAGGACACCCAACCTCTTCCGCACTTAGCGGCCTCTACTAAGATATCGTTCGTGTTCGTGTACGTGCGCTAGTAAAATGACTAAATGGTATGCAAACAGCGTTTTTGGCTTAGCATGCGAGTTATTGGTTAACTACGTCATTTTAATGCATCAAAACTATAGTCGAATTGTTTAGCATGTGTGGACACGACATAGGTCCACCCTGACGCGACCACGCGCAGGTTTGGGGAGGCGAATGAATCTCCATATGAGATGGTCAAATTGAAATTTAAATCGAAGTAGGAGTCGCCACCGAATTTTGTGGTTATTCGGAACCATTCGAGCCCACTCTATGTCGTAGTGGGCCGTATACAAAATACGGCCCATTTCTGATGTCAGAGTTTATTGGGTTCGTCCCTTTGCATTATGATACCGATACCGACATTATCGGATATCGTGTATTGAATGACTCTCGTTGCCAATGGATTCAGACATCCGGAAACCATGGTTCTGAGTAAGGGGTGAGGGTACGTGTTGGGAAGTTCACTAAGAACACCCAACCCCGCCCGCACTTAGCGGCCTTTACTAAGATATCATTCGTTTTTGGTGTACACGCGTTAGCTCGACGGTTTTATGATATGCAAACATTATTTTCCTAAGCATGTGAGAAAAATAAATGGGTTGCTAAGTCGTTTAATGCATATTAAACTAATAACGTCGAAGTTGTTTTAGCATGTGAAGTTTGTTTTAGTCTAATAAAACAATAAAAAAAATAAATTGCTACAAACACGAGAAAACGAGTTAGTAACGTTTGAATAAATTGAATAAAGATGTAAATACGATGATATGAATGATTTTGAAAAATATTTATGACACGTGATGGATTAACACATGTTGACCGAGGTCAAAAAAAGTATTTATCGAAATCTGAAAAGATGTCGCGAAAGTCGCTTTTTATGTAAGATCCGAAAAGAATAAAAAATAGAAAAGCGAGGAAACGAAAAAAAGAGACCCGACGAACCAGGCCACCGCGCGAGTCGCCTGACAGGCGTGCGACTCGCGTGGTGGTCTGTCCGCTTTTTTTATTTTGTCGAAAATCGTTAATTTTTATAAATCGCGTGCGAATATGGATTAATTTATACCTGATTCATATTTTCGATATTCGTCGTATTCGATATTCGATTATGAAATCGATATCGAATAGTCGGAATGATTTTAGAAAAGGTTTTGAAAAAAGTTTGTTTTGAACGAAAAAGTGGAAAAAAGAATTTGAACGAAAAAAGATGTTAATTCTTTCCGCGTTTAAAATCATCGAATTTTGTTTAAAAAGATGTAATGATTTTATTAGCATCAACGAGAATTAATTAATTTAGTTCTTGTTAAATACGATATTCGATTAGAGAATCGATATCGTATTTTAAGAACGTTATAAAAAATAGTTTTTTTTGTAGTATCGATTATTAGAAATAATGAAAAATATGTGACGAACGACCCATATTAAAAGACCGACGACGACACGACCCATAAAAAAACGTGAGAAAGGAAGAGAAGAAAGAGAAGAATCGGGTTTGATTTACACCCTCAACCTACATGCTTTGTTTTCTCGGTATAAGGCTCGTCGGACGGTGGGTTAGGTACAGGAGCGTCTAGGTGATGCGGATGACTTAAGGTGTCGGTTTTTGGACGTGGGAGGTAACGGGTTTCGGCCGGATGTTGGGGTCGGATTCGTCGGAATTTAATAGTATTTCGGTACTTCTTCGGATGTGTGTCGGGATTTGCTTTGAATTGTTTTTTGTTAGACGAGTTTGTGAATAATTGATACTCTATTTCATGTGTTGTGCAAGGGGCTATTTATAGGAGTATTCCCGACCTTGACTTAGGAGAAGTAGTTGATTTGAAACTACCATTTAGGATAGGAAACGTAAGAAGTTGAAAGGAACGAGAAGTCCGTTGCTTGGGGAGGAAGCAAGGAAATCTCGGCTGAATGGGGGTTTTTGGCCGAGTATCTGGAGCTCGGTCGGTATCTGATTCGGTTTCCGGATAGAATTCCTACTTGAGATCGAATTCTATCTTTAAACGGATCTGTTTAATATTTTTGAAGCTGATTTTTTTATGGTATTGGAGACCGAATCAGCCACGTGAGGTGTCACGGCTGACTCGCGTGTCTCGGGAATATTTTTGACCGGGTTTTGACTCGGTAGCTAAAAGACGGTTTTACCCCTGGTGTCAGAATCGACCCAAATTAGTCTCATTTGACTCGAAACGACCCATTGGGCCTGGATTTGAGGTTGGTTTTGTAAGATATGTACTCCGTAATAAGCCTAAACCAAATGTCCATGATTTCGAGCCCATATCCGAGTTTGTCAAAGCACGTTTGCGTCCGATCATCATCGGGTGTTTGGTGGGACCTGCTATAGACACCTGGCGGTCAAAATGTGGGTGTCTACAGAGCCCCCACTCTGACTGAGGCTTGGACAAGGTGAAAGTCAGAGTAGCTACCATGCCAATCGAGGATTAAGACCTGGCAGACTTCCGATCGGGTCGTTTAGAGTCCATTAGACTTGCGTGAAGGGCTCGCCAGCCATAAGATAAAAATCATACCTGGATAGATGTCAATAATGTCGCGGGGACTTTCTTCTAAAAAGGTCCTGGGTGTGTCTGTTTACAGACACATCCCATCTTTGAATTGCGCGGGAGCTTGCCTTGGCAGCTATGGGTGTGTCTGTTTACAGACACATCCCATCTTAGAATTACGCGGGAGTCTGCATTGGAGACTACGGGTGTACCTGTTTACTGATACATCCAAAAAAATGTCGCTTGTATTTTTCCACTGGAGAGTTTTTGAGAATTCTTCGGGAGTCTTGGATGCACCTGTCTATACATAACAAATTGCATGTAATATTTAGGCAAAACACCGACTTACGCTGGGGAAGAAGTGATTTTTTGACTGATTGATTTTTGGAGAAAGATTTTTTTTGAAAATTTAGAAAATGCCGAAATTTTGAAATTTTTTGGAAATAGGAATGCTTGGGATGACTTGATTCTTGATCAGATTCTGACACAGACTGCTAAAATCTTCTGGTTAGGCCTATATGCCTAGATGAAGTAGGGAACATTATAAAAATCCCTACTCCAGGGGTGACTAGGAAAAGGGGTTTCTCTATTATAAATAGAGAGTTCTTGCCCTTAATCTTCTCATATTCCAACCCAAATATTTCCTTCTATCTTAAAATCCCTTTAGACTTTTAAGACAAAACAAAACTTTCTGCTATGGGTATTGAACATTTGACCGCGATGCTTCATGCGTGGGCCCAGAATTTTCGAGACGAAGATAAGGTTCAGCTAACTCAGATGAGAATTGTGGCTTTGTTCCCGCTTCAGCGACTCAAGGTGGATGCACATTTCCTGGACGCTTGCTTATCTTTTTGGGATACTACCCACCATGTTTTTGCTTTTCCTCGGGGAGAAATATGTCCCCTTCCTGAAGAAATTGCCGCCGTAGGGGGTTGGTGTCCCAATGCTCATCCTGCTATTCCTCCTTTTTATCCTGATCCAAGGAGGAGACTGAAGGATTTTCTTGGGTTGTCTCATGCTGAGACAGCCCGTATGGTAAAGGGAAATTCTGTTTCCCTGTTTGACTTGGCTGACAAATTCATGGATCCGAATAATGGTGCCAGTATTTCTTCTATCCATAGGCGTAGGGCTTTTGCCTTTTGTATGCTGCATCGATATGCTTTCGAAGGTCGGATGGATGTTGGCTCATGTCAAGGTGAAATCAGGCTGATCAGCATAGTGGATCAGATGAAGGCAGGTTACAGCCCAGCCTGGCTGATAACTGGGGAGATCATCATGGGCCTTGACGCTAGGAGACTTGACCCGGATCGGCAATTAATGGGCAGTATTCGTCTTCTGCAGGTATTTGACCTTTTTTTTCGAAAATTTTCCGAATTTTTTTTTTGAATTTTCCGAAAAATTGTTTTCGAATTTTTTTTTTAAAATTTTCGAAATTTTGATTTTTTCCAAAATTTTTCGAATTTTCCGAAATTTTTTTTTTTGATTTTTTTTTTCGGATTTTTTGATTTTCGAAAGTTTTTGACTTTTCGAAAATTTTGCAGATTTGGTTATCCGAGCGTCTGTCGATTATAGAGCCCCCGGTGAGCATATCCAGATATCGAAGCTGTCAAATTGGCTCACGGTCCCGACGGATAAGCTCGAGTCATCACATAAATCGGAAGTATTGGGATGAAGAGCTAAAATTCCATGGCGGGCCCTTGATTAGGTGGAACGTGATCTGGTGGTTCCTCTCGAAGATGACGGGATTAGCTAAAAGAGATAAAGCCCGTTACCTGGTGATCTTGTCTTTGGACTGGACCGTCCATATTTACCCAGATCGTCTTTTAAGGCAGTTCGGTTCGTTCCAGCAGATCCCAGAGACTGAAGCAATCATTAGCGTCTCGCTCCAATTGACGGACGCTATGTGTGACACGTGGTTACAACGCTGGTTTACCCGTGTCATGTGGACTATACCTCGCCCTTGTCAGACTGCTTGGGTTTCCGAATCATATCGCAAGTGGGATTCTGAAGAATCCAAAGAGGCCCGTAAAGCTTTGAAGACTGATGAGGCTTTTGACTTGGCCCCCGCAGAGAATCAGTAAAAGACAATAGATGGTTCTTTGACGAAGAAGAAGCTCCAATTACCCTTGTCCGGCCGGAGTCGGGTTCTAAGTCAAAAACTAAGACTCAAGCTAAAGAGACCGGTGCTAGCGACTTGGAGAGAAGACTCAGACCAAAACTAGCGGTCCGAGACAGACTTGGGCCGCGGGACCGGTTACCCGAGAGGGTAAGGGCCCGGCTAGGGCTGACTGAGGTGACCGGGGAATCAAGTTTGAAGAAACGAGCCCGGGTTAAGGAGGTTCCCTTGGTGATTCGGGAGCGTTCACCTCCACGTCGACGCAGGTGGACTGAAAAAGAAACTAAGGACAAGGGAAAGGGAAAAATGCCTTAGATTTTTTATTATTTAGATATTAGTACTATTTATGTGTGTTTTATTTTGGATTCTATTTTGTGATTGGATTTTTTTTGAAATAAATAAAAGAAGTTTATTAAAAAACCGTTCCTGTTTTTTTTCGATTGCAGTGGTTGTGCCCTTTTGAGGGGCTGCCTACGTATCCACAAATAGCGGAATCAAACCAAACGTAATTCAGACATAATTTGCAATTTCAAAATACATCAAGACTATTGGTTCAAGATGTTGACTTGGCCCCCGCAGAGAATCAGTAAAAGACAATAGATGGTTCTTTGACGAAGAAGAAGCTCCAATTACCATTGTCCGGCCGGAGTCGGGTTCTAAGTCAAAAACTAAGACTCGAGCTAAAGAGACCGGTGCTAGCGACTTGGAGAGAAGACTCAGACCAAAACTAGCGGTCCGAGACAGACTTGGGCCGTGGGACCGGTTACCCGAGAGGGTAAGGGCCCGGCTAGGGCTGACTGAGGTGACCGGGGAATCAAGTTTGAAGAAACGAGCCCGGGTTAAGGAGGTTCCCTTGGTGATTCGGGAGCGTTCACCTCCACGTCGACGCAGGTGGACCGAAAAAGAAACTAAGGACAAGGGAAAGGAAAAAATGCCTTAGATTTTTTATTATTTAGATATTAGTACTATTTATGTGTGTTTTATTTTGGATTCTTTTTTGTGATTGGATTTTTTTGAAATAAATAAAAGAAGTTTATTAAAAAACCGTTCCTGTTTTTTTTCGATTGCAGTGGTTGTGCCCTTTTGAGGGGCTGCCTACGTATCCACAAATAGCGGAATCAAACCAAACGTAGTTCAGACATAATTTGCAATTTCGAAATACATCAAGACTATTGGTTCTAGATGTTTATAACAGTAGAATAAGTAATTCTAACTTTTTGACTTGTCTTTAAAAGTTTATTTAGAAAAGACGTTTTTTTAATAAACTTTTGCAAATGACATTGAGAGAAACGGGCTTAAGGGTAATAACGTTTCAGCTGGTCCAGGTTAGTTGGGTTGACAAACTCATTCCCGTCTAGATCTGTTAGCATCACTGCTCCGCCTGATAGAATCTTCTTTACCAAATAAGGTCCGGCCCAGTTAGGTTTGAACTTTCCCCTTGGGTCTACTGGTAATAAAGCTTGTACAGACTTGAGAACTAAGTCTCCTTCTTTGATATTCCTGGGCCTTACCCTTTTGTTGAAGGCCCGTTGGATTCTTTTTTGATATATCTGTATGTTATTGAGGGCACGAGATCGTCGTTCGTCTAAAAGTACTAACGAGTCATATCGTGCTCGTACCCAATCGGCTTCGGGTACTTGACTTTCGAGCAAGATTATGAGTGACGGTACTTCTAACTCAACGGGTTGGACCGCTTCCATTCCGTATGTAAGGTAATACGGTGTTGCCCCGGTCGCAGTACGAATCGAGGTCCGATATCCCCAAAGGGCAAATGGTATCTTATCGGGCCAATCCCGATAATTGTCAGCCATCTATTTGAGTATGGTGACAATAGTTTTGTTAGCCGCTTCCACCGCTCCATTGGTTTGGGGTTGGTAGGGTGAAGACGTATGCCTTTGGATTTTATACTTGGCTAGCAAGGCCGCCGTCTCGGCTTGAAAATGGGTCCCGTGGTCACTGATGAATTCGTGAGGGATCCCATACCGACATATTATCCTATTTTGGATGAATTTGGCAACATGGCTGGCGTTGAGAATACGGTAGGATTCCGCTTCGACCCATTTGGTGAAATAGTCGATTGCTACCAAAATGAAGCAGTGTCCTCCGGTTCCCGAGGGGTTTATCTTTCCGATTATATCGATTCCCCATGTTGAAAACGGCCAGGGTGACGTCATGGTATATAGCAGGGATGGTGGCATGTGCTCTACATTAGCGAAAATCTGGCAGTTATGGCAACGTTTGACGTAAAGCTGACAATCGGTTTCCATGCTATTCCAGTAGTATCCGAGTCTCATGATCTTCCGGACTAGCATCTGGGCGTTCATGTGAGGACCACACTCGCCGTCATGTACTTCGGCCATGACCTTCTCGGCGTTACCCTTATCGACACATAAAAGGAGAGCCCCCTGCGGTGTCTTTTTGTAAAGTTGTCCGTCGTCGGTACGGATGTACTGGGTCGCTAACCTACGCAAGGCCTTTTTGGCTCGATTGTCGGCCCCGGGTGGATACTCCCCGGTTGTCAAGTATGCTTGGACAACCTTATACCACGGCTCGGGATCGGGTATCTCGATATCTTCGATGTCGTGGATATATGCTGGCTCGGATCGCCTTTCGACACAGATTGGCATGCTGGTCATATGATCGGGAATATTTAGTAAAGATGCCAGTTTTGAAAGTGCATCTGCGAACTGATTTTCTTCCCGAGGTAGATATATATACTCTACCTTTTGGAATTGTTTCTCGAGATCCCTTACTCGTGCCTGGTAGGCCACGAGGTTGGCATTACGGGTTTTCCATTTTTGGAGCGCTTGGTTAATGACCAGAGATGAGTCGCCGTGTACTCGGAGGTTTGTGACCCCTAAATCGGCGGCGGCTTGTAGCCCGTGGATACATGCTTCTTACTCAGCAGTGTTATTGGTGACGTCAAAGTCCAATTTGATAGATACGGGAGTATGTTCCCCTCTCGGCAAGATTAGGAGAATTCCGACTCCAAATCCTTGGAAGTTGGATGCCCCGTCGAAGTATAAGTCCCATGTTTCGGTGTCAGTATGGAAAATGTCTTCATCCGGGAAGGACCAAGTGTCGGTGTGTCCTTCTTCGGTTATGGGACTGTCGGCGAGAAATTCGGCTACTATTCGGCCTTTGATGGCTTTCAATGGTACGAACTTTAGATCGAATTCTGCCAACATCAGAGTCCATCTCGATATCCTGCCGTTGAGAATGGGCTTTTCGAAAAGGTACTTGATCGGATCCATTCTAGACAGTACCTGTACCTCGTAGCTGAGCATGTAATGTCGGAGCTTCTTAGTGGCCCAGACCAAACCTAAACACGTCTTTTCGAGCGTGGTGTACTTACACTCGTACTCTAAAAACTTTTTGCTGATGTAGTATATAGCCCGTTCTTCAGAGTTGACCGTTTGAGCTAGCATAGCCCCCATGGCGGTCTCTGTCGTGGTTAGGTACAGCGACAAAGGCAAACCGGGTTGAGGCGGCATCAGGACCGGCGATGAAGACAAGATTTCTTTGATTCTATCAAAGGCTGCTTGACACTTGTCGTCCCATAGCAATCGTTCCCCTATTTTCAGCTTCTTGAAGATCGGTTCACACACCATGGTTAGTTTTGAAATGAACCTGCTGATGTATTGGACTTTTCCGAGAAAACCTCTTATCTCCTTTTCGGTCTTAGGAGGTTGCATCTCGGTGATGGCCTTAATTTTAGCTGGATCGACTTCGATACCGCGTTGGCTAACGATATGACCCAGTAATTTGCCAGAGGTTACCCCGAAACTGCATTTTTGAGGGTTTAACCTCATGTTGTATTTGCGTAATCGGGTGAAAAATTTTCTCAGGGTGGTGATGTGACCGTTCCTGTCCTTGGATTTGACGATCATATCGTCCACGTAGACCTCCACTTCTTTATGCATCATGTCGTGTAACAAAGTTGTGGCGGTTCGTTGGTAGGTGGCCCCGGCATTGATGAGGCCAAATGGCATCACAGTATAGCAATAAGTACCCCAAGGTGTAATGAAGGTGGTCTTATCCATATCTTCCTCTGCCATTTTTATTTGATTGTACCCGACATACCCGTCCATGAATGATAGAAGGGCATGGTCAGCTGTGTTATCCACCAGTATATCGATGTGTGGTAACGGGAAATCGTCTTTCGGGCTCGCCTTGTTAAGATCCCGAAAGTCTACACAGACACGTATCTTACCGTCTTTTTTAGGGACTGACACGATGTTCGCAACCCAATCTGGATACTCGGAGACTCGTATGAACCCAGCCTTGAATTGTTTGTCGACTTCCTCCTTGACCTTGAGGGACCATTCGGGCCTCATGCGTCGGAGTTTCTGCTTAACCGGCTTGAACCCTTCCTTGATCGGTATATGGTGCTCGTCTATTTCGCGGTCTATCCCCGGCATGTCCTTGTAGGACCATGCGAAGACGTCTTTGAACTCTTGAAGGAGATCGATGAATTGTTGTTTCTCTCCGGGTTCTAGAGATAACCCTATCTTAAGCATCTGAGGATCTAAGGTTGTTCCCACGTTGATGGATTCGGTTTCTTCGATTACCGGATTGCGGGATTCCCTTTACTCTAGCTGCTCGATCAGATGTGGAGGTAAGGATACCTGTTCGTCGGGTTTCTCAATGTCATTGCACAGAAAGTTTTGAAAATTAAGGAAATTTTGAAAATGAGACAAGTCGTAAGCAGAACGGTTGTTATTATTCATAAATTGGGAAAATAGCTCAAAAAGAGCTGCCATCTGATCGCTAGTCAGTGGTGGGATAGGTAGGGTGCCCGGGACAGACCCCGAAGCACCAGGAAAAGCTAAAGGGAGAGGGGGAGTTACTGGACTGACCCTAGCACCGGACTCACTAGACTCAATCTCAGACTCTGACTCGGACTCTGACTCAGACTCAAACTCAGATTCTGGCATTTCTCCTTCCCCTGTGATTAGCTTGAAAGTCCTTCCTTGACTGTCAGTCCATTTGACAGTCTTCCTCCAGGCTCTCTTTCCTGTCCCGGATCCAGCATCCGAGATCAGCTTGGATGGATCAAAGGTGCGGCTGCGGAGAATGAGACTGACGAGTTCTTCCTTCGACGTTGGGGCCGCGAGCTCCTCTCCAAAAAGTAGCCCCAGTGCGGGCTCAACATTCTTAATAACTTCTGACCGGCCGAGGGCGAAGATATCGTCTGGTATGTAGTTGCAGACCTGGGCCAAGTGGGTCCCAGGGCGCGTGGTTGCAGGCCGGTATAGGCCTATTTGGACGGACTCGAATACCGGTGTGACGAAGATGACTTTGCCAGCTCCGGTTTGGCCCATATTTTCCGGGGTCAGGATGTAACCCAGACCGGTTTGAATCCTCCCGTTATCGAGGACTTCGAGGATTTTTCCTGCGGGAAGATCGGGCCTTGATGTAGCCCCCGGTAGAAAGCCCAGATTTTCTAACATCCGGTCGATGCTAACCGTGAAGTAGGGTCGGAAAAGGTATTCTTCTTCGATGGCCCCTATGAAGTCGAACCCCCAAAGATCGGTGCGGCCCGAGGTGTTGCAGTTAGCCACAGTCATAGGTGTGGCTTCTAGAGTGATGACGGTATCGTGCAAAGGTAGCTTGATCTTCCGATGCAGGGTGGAGGACACAGCCCTGGTCGCGTGGATCCAGGGTCTTCCTAAAAGAAGGTTAAAGGAAGAAGTCACGTCGATCACTTGAAGTTCCAGCTCTTTCTCTATCGAGCCCGTTATGATAGTGAGCTTTACGGCCCCGGCTACTGACTTTGGACTTCCGTCGAAAGCCTGAATGGTTTAAGCTGTAGGAATGTAGTCGGCCTCGGTGATACCGAGGGCTTTGGCGGTCCTCAAGGGGAGGACGTTGACTGCGGACCCGTCGTCGATAAGGGTCATGGGCAGATATTTTCCACGGCACATTACCGTGATGTAGAGAGCCATGTTGTGGGCTGGCCCAAATGATGGCAGATCAGCATTGGAGAAGGTGATGAGTGGGCCTTCTTCTTTAGCTTTCCCCTTTAGGTGGGGCCGAACCGTGGCTACCATTTCAGCTGGAGTAGCCGTAGAGTCGATTTTGACTTGATCGAGGGCCTTAGTGAGTGCCTCTCGATGTTCCTGAGAGCTAACTAGGAGTTGCCATATAGAGAGGTCAACTCGAGTCTTGCTCAGCTGCTTCACAAGAGCCTTTTCAGTAGTTGGCTCTTCCGGGACGACCTCCGCTTTAGGTGGCGGCTCGGTGATGATGAGGGCGTGACTGCTGGTTAAGGCCTTGGACTTAACCTTCTGGATCTCCTCGGGCGTGATAGGGACGGCTTCTCCCTTAGTGAGATAGACGTCGTCTTCATCGTCGCACCAGATCCCGTTGATTTGCGGGATAAACGGGGAAATGAGGTGTGAACAGTCTATGACTTCCCCGGAGAAGATGGCGTGAGTGTCCAACGGGTTGTCCTTGTTGTTGGGCTTGCCTCCAGGTAAGGGGATTTTCCCGCTTTCGATGAGATCCTGGATAAGATGCTTTAGCTTCCAGCATTTCTCTGTATCGTGTCCCTTGCCCTGATGGTATTGGCAGTAGGCTTTGATGTCGTAGAACTTGGAGCGACGCTCGACTGGAAACTCAGGTGTTGGGCCTATCGGGTTGACCAGGCCTTTTGATGAGAGCCTTTGTAAGGCATTCACATAGGTAGTACCTATGTCGGTGAATACCCGGGGTGTGGTATTCTTCATGGACGGGTTATCAAGTAGATTTACCTCGTCAAAAATGCTACGAGTAGCAGCGGCAGACGTGGGCTTGTTTGTTGATGAACTGGCCCCTTGGTATCCCTTGGTGGAGGCCTTAGTGAGGCTTTCCAACCTTAGATCATCCTCGATTCTCGTTCCCATATCGGTTAGGACCGCGAAGCTAGGTATAATGGCGTACCGGAGATGGATCCGGTAGGCGGGCAGGAGATTCCTGACAAAGGCTTCTGTTGTGTGCCAAATTTGGACCATTTTTCCTCCCATTTAGACCCGTTTTTCCTCTGTTTTGTGAGACTTGAGTGCGATTATCGCCATATTTTGCTTAATTCTCACATTAGTGTCTCTCTTTTACATTTTACGCGTTTTTGGTAGTTTTCTGTCCATTTTGATAGGATTTTCGACCAAAAACGTGTTTGAGCTTCTACGAGCAAGAGAGAGATACGGTCCAAGAGCAAAGCACACAACTGAAAGTTCAAGTAATCCAAGTGATCAACGAAGAGAAAGACCGGAAAAGAGTCAATGGACCACCGGGTGAAGTTTCTCCCGACGACATTTGTTTTCATCCCGAAGATTTTCACGGCACGCACGACCGGGCAACTTGACCGGGCGAAATTTTGCCCACCGGGTGAAATTTCGCCCGATGGTGAAGACGGGTCGAAAACGCGAAAAACGAAGAAAATCTCACCGGGTGAAATTTCACCCGGTGGGATTATTACGTCAAGCCGCGGGGCGAAATTCCACCCCATGAAGATGCAAAGGGTGATGGTCTATCAAAATGAAGAGAAATCGGATTTGGGCCTTGAAGTTTGTGCAACCCATTAAGCAACTCTATATATCCCTCCTAGGATTTTGAGCCAAAGTGTGCCTTAAGTGAGCCTTGAGTGTGCCTCTTAGGAGTAGGGTAGAAAGCTCTCTAATAGTAGCAATAGTAGTTTGTAGTAAAACTCTCTTAGAAAATTCTCCAAACAATCATAGATCTACTTAGTATTAATACAATTACTCTATTATTAATAGTAAAGTTACAATCTTTATTGAAGAATTGGTTTTATTATTGAAGATTTAAGGGTTTTATAAGGGTTTATGTGACAAAACTCTTGCTTTATTTCTTGAAGATTCTTATTTCTATTATTGAAGATTGAAGATTTATGCATGGATTAGCGACAAATTCTTGTGTATTTCTCTCAAGATTCAATCTTTATTATTATTATTATTATTATTATTATTATTATTATTATTATTATTATTATTATTATTATTATTATTATTATTATTATTATTATTATTATTATTATTATTATTATTATTAATCTTCTTCTTCCTCTTTATATCTCTCCATTGTTGGTAAAATTCTTTTCTCTCCCTTTTCTCCATTAGTATATTTGTTAGTGTAGTTTTTATGCATACTTTAATTATTCTCTTCTTAATGAATGCTTTGTTGTTAACTACCATGATTAGTGAGTAGATCTCTTTGTTAGGGGGCTAGGGGAGGAGAAATTATAGATAATGATTTCATCTTTTGTGAGATTATTGCATTTGAGGGTGATATTGTCTTAATGAGATTGTTGTGTTATGTTTGACTTAGCTTGATAACCTAGGTTGACTTAACTCCACCCGGACCAATAAGGGAAAACTCGGGGTTTGGGTAATTTCGTCTAGAGACCGTAGTTTATTCGTCGCGAAAGCGGTCTTAGACTTGGTTGGTAGGGAAACCGAAAGGTGGAACCTCCCTTATACATCTTGTGATAATTCTTGCATTATTAGAATCTTGTCTTTATTTCCGATTCCCCGACTCTCCCTAACGCCTTTCCCATCAATAGTTTCCCACCTTAATCACACAAGCTCATTTAGTAACCTGACTCAACCAAACCCCCCTTCTCGACTCAATTACTCATAGACTTTGACTTGAACGACTACCCCTCTCGACCGTCCCTGTGGATCGATCCCTGACTTACCGCGTAGGATAGGCGACAATCCGCGCGCATCAAAATGGCGCCGTTGCCGGGGACGGTGATCAGTTAGTTGAGTTTTTGTCATTGTATTTGAGTAATTGTTTTCTTCTCCTTTTACCTTAGTACCGCTCGGTGCTAGGAGTCTCATCTTTGAATTGAGTTGTGTTCAGGAATAATAATATTTGGCATTGCTTATTCCATACCGGTGCAAGCGAGACGATATTATTATTTCGGAATCCAAATCACCCAAAGTGAACCCTCATCCATATCTTACACCAACTTTTCACCCATCCACCATTCTCAAAACTCTCACAAAATTCCCTTTCTCTCTTCTTCCCTCTTCAAAAATCACCTCTACAAACAAACATGCCTACTTTAAGATCTCACTCCCAACCCACCCATGAACAAACTTCTTCTCCCGTCGCATATGGAAACATACCCGATAACTTTGAGCTCAAGACTTCTTCAATTGCCATAGTCCAACAAGACACTTATCATGGACTTCCACAAGAAGACGCTCTAGAACACATAGCGACATTTAAAGAGAAGCTAATTGGAATGAAGTTGAATGGACTTACTTCATGCCAATTCCATAGACTTTTGTTTCCCAAAACCCTTCGTGATGATGCTAGGAGATGGCTACAAAGCCACAACGATGATACCTTCCAAACCTGGAATCAATTAGCCAATGCATTTCTAGAAAAATACTATCCTCCTTCCAAGACCAATCAATATCGAATGGAGATTCAAACCTTCCGACAAGGCGAAAATGAAAGTATAAGCGAGGCTTGGGATCGATTCCAAACTCTACAAATGAAGTGCCCGCATCACGGTATCCCTCATTGGCTTATGCTCCACACATTTTTCTATTCCTTATCCGCCGATGCTAGGGACATTCTTAATGCAACCGCAAGGGGCGACTTCTTCCTACTTAACGAAAATGAATCCCATGAGCTTCTTGACAAGATAGCCAAAAGTGATGTGTATGATAAGGAATTGCAAGAGGGTGAATCTAGTGGAGACTCGGAATCATCAAATGACATGGAGGCCTCTCTTGAAGTAAAACTCGCTCAACTTTTGAGAGATTTGAAGCTATGGTTGTTAGGGACACCTTCCAACCCGAAACGAGGTCTCCACCAAGAGGAGTCTCTCCACCAAGAAGAGTATCTCCACCAAGAAGAATCACCCCACCAAGAAGAACTACACCACCTAGGCGAACATCCATCTCGCCTCCAAAACCGTATAGGGTAGATATCCCTTGTGATCATTGTGGAGAATACAACCACGACTCCAACCTTTGTGTGAAAAAGGAGAGCGTTCATCAAGAAAACACTACTCAAGAGACATATGAAAAGCCTCAAACGAGCTATCCTAATTTGGGGACCGGATTTCATTCCGCGCCAACTCAAGGATCACATCCTTTTCCAAGAGCCCCCAATCAAAGGGTTTATCCTAATTCATATGAACCTCATTATCAACCGAGGCCTCCTCACACGAATCAAGGTTGTTTCCATCCTCAATGACCACCGAGATCAAATCAAGGACCTCCCTTTGGAACTCATCCTACATTCAATCAAGGTCCTCCCTTTGGAACTCATCCACCATTCAATCAAGGACCTCCCTTCGGAAATCATCCTCCATTTAATCAAGGTCCTCCTTTTGGAGCTTATCCACCACCTAATCAAGGACCTCCAAGGAACTTCCAAGGTAATTCTCATCCCTTTTATGACATTCGAGAAACTATCAAGTTCTTGTTGAGAGAGAATGCGTCAAACCGAGCTAGACTTGAAGCCTTAGAGGCACGAGCCGCCTCGCGAGCTCAATCTTCTCAAGAGCCGACCGATTCTTTCAACCAAGCTTCCGTGAATGCCATTAAGGTAATGTGAAAAAAGGAACCGGTGAAATCTTTTGACTCACAAGCCCTTACATCTCATCCCTCAATCATTGAATTTGATGAGAATGTGGTCAAGGATGTCACCGAGAAACCAAGAAGAGATCCATCAAAATACCTTGTAGGAGACCTTTCGTTCGTCATTGAACAAATTCCAATAGAGGATACGAACTTACTCTCTAGGATTGAGGTACCTCCCTTGAATGACAAGCCACCAAACCTATTCGATGATCAAGCTTTGGGAATAATAACCTTCACCGACCTTATCGAGAACATTGATACAAGCCCTTCTATGCCTATCCCGTCCGATTACATCCGAGACATCATTTTGAAACCCACCGAGAAAGAAAGAACTCCCATTTCTCCAAGAACTAACCCTAGAGTCACAATTCCTATCAAACTAGGAGATCCGGGTAGTTTTGCCATTCCATGCTCCATCGACCACGTCTTGATAGATCGAGCTCTATGTGACCTTGGTGCCGACATTAGCTTAATGCCCTTGGCCATCGCTCGTACTATTTACATTAAAGATATGGATCACTTTCTCGTGAATGTGCAAATGGCCGATGGAGCCTCTAAGGAGCCCTATGGATTAGCCCGTAACCTCATGGTTAATGTGGGGAATTTGTATATCCCCACCAACTTCGTCATTTTGGATATGCCAATCGAGGAGCGGAATCCTATCCTTTTGGGATGACCTTTTTTAGCTACCGGTGGGGTAATTATTGATGTGAAGCGAGGGCGATTATCTTTCAATGTTGCTAATGAAACGGTCCAATTTGTGCTTCCCGCATTCCTTCACGAAGATCCTCCTAATTTGGAGTTTTGGAACCAAATGGTGGAGTTCCCATCAAATGAAGAACCTTCTACCGAAGATCTTGAGTACGATGATGAAGAAGATGACGGTGCCCTATTTATACTCGGTGCAACCTCCGATGAAGACATTCCCGACGAATTCGCAATGCTTCTCGAGGTGGTACAATTTATGGGTATGCCGGAATTCAAAGAAAAGCTCAAGATCGGTAGCATGGAATTTGGAGCCAATGAACAAGACCCTTCGGGTTGCTTTTTAAGCAACCCCAACTAATCTCAAACGTTTAATTCGGTTTGGTGGTGTCCATAATAACCACCATTGTAAATATTTGTATATTCTCGTCCCTTTCTTATCTTCCTCGAACAATAGATTTTAGATTTTTCCTTTTGGGAGTTTGTTTTCTCTTTGGTACTTGTAGGAGACATGAAGATTTCTCTCGGGAATTTTTGGGATCGCGCTTTAAACGATTATAAACAAATTGGATTGAGAAGATGAGTTGTATTTTTGAAGAAGCTAAGGATGTTTGGACCGAGTCATAGAAAAATTTTCGTAGCAAGAAGCTTATTGTGGCCCGAGGTCCATCGGGTGAAACTTCACCCGATGGCAACTTGCTCGAACCTAAGGAATTGACGGAGAATCCGTCGGGCAAAACTTCACCCGGTGGAATCTCACCGGGCGAAATTTCGCCCTGCGGTAAAAATATTTTGCGACTTGGAATTTGACGGAAATCCGACCGGGCGAAATTTTGCCCGGCGGTGAAGTTGCGCGGAAATGTCAAAAACCGATCCGAAGTCCGTCGGGCGAAATTTTGCCCGATGGTGACTCACCGGGCGAAACCTCACCCCGAGTCCTATACCCAGCCAAACCCACCCTTACCATCTTCATTATACATCTTTTCCTATCTCTCTCCTCAATCAAAACCCCAAAAACCCAAACAAACCCCAAATTTTCCATTTTAAACCATCTCTAACCCCTCCAATCCTTCACCAAAATCAAATTAAATTATATATTCTTCATCCCCATCACATTCCTAACACTTCCTTGGAGTTTGTTTTGAGAAATCGTTCAAGTTCTGAAAAACCCCAAATCGAGACCGTCAACACATAATCATCAAATTTCAAGCATCAAGGATGAAGAGAGTGAAACAAATGGCAAGAAAAAGGATTTCATCTATGCTCAATCGTAGTTCGGGGTCAACATCATCCTCAAGGTCCGAGGAGCAACCGGTCGAGGCTCGGGACGAATCTGTCCCGATGCCTGTTCAAATGCAAGGAGCCGTTCCGAGCGAACAACCTGTTCTGCTCAAGGTATGTTACCCGAAAATCCGTCGTAATTTCCGTGAACCTTTGTCTGGTCAATATTTTGCTAAAAAAGCTCATGTCGATAAATTTAAAAAATTATGGGCCTGTCGTCTCGAGCCAAATCGTTGGGCGGCTCGAGATGTACTTGAGCGTATGGGCATAGAACCGCAGGTACGAGCAATGTGCCGAAGTCTCGGTCTCATCAATTTTTTATGCCTCTCAGGAGGAAACTTTTCAGAAGTTGACGTGCGAGTTTTTCGCAACTTTCGAGCTAAGTGGTGATGATAATACCACTGTCTCTTTTCAGTTGCTAGAAACTTCGTACGTCCTCAACTTGAGAGACTTCGGTGCACTGCTTGGGTTACCTTCTTCAGTCCTTGGAAAGCCTAGGGCGGGCCAGACTCGGGACGATAAATTCGGTCGAGATCGATTTTGGTTTAAAATAGCCCGCCTGAGGCCTTTCAAGGGAGGAAAGATGTGTTCTTTCTCTATCCGAAACCCCATCCTCCGGTATGTGGCGCACATCATAGCTAACTCGTTCTTGTCGAGCTATGATACGCATCACAACTGTAGTGCTACAGCTGTTCAGCTTTTAGAGGATGCAGTTTCGGAGAGAGGCCCATCGATCGATATGTCAGAGGCTTTAGCTACTCATTTCGCTCAGATTGCGAAGGGCGGCCGCAAGAACATTTCTTGCGGCGGTGTTGTAACGATGTTAGCTAGAGCCTTGAAAGTCGATTTTAGCGATTTAAGACCAGTTGATGGAGCGGGAATTTTCATAGATGAAGTCTATTGTCCTTTTCTTGTGTGGCCCCAGAAAGAGGATTATAACAATTTGTTTCTGTATAAGATTACTGAGCTGCGCGCCATTGCAATGCCTAACCCCGATTGGGTAAGGCTAGATATTGAAGAGAACTTCGACATGCCGAAGAGGTCCAGGGAGTACATTCAGGATAACACCCGAGGTAAGTTTCGTATAGTTCAATACCCAGAGGGACCTTTAGACTTTGGCGACGATGATATAGAGGTCGTAGATGTGTCGGAGGAGGAACCAGAGGTTAGAACCTCTCGGGATGAGGGTTATAGGACTTTACCGTCATCATCACATGCACCCTCTTCCTCCCGCCAATCCGAACCCCAGACCTCACAATTTTTCACCCCAAATTTCTCAGACTTTGAACCACACCGACACTCCACGTTCACCCAATCTACCCTAGGTTTTCAGGAGGACGTCAACATGAGTCCTCCGCGACACTCCTTGTTCTTTGGATCAGAGGACTTTTATAACCAATGGGGGGAAGTCTATAATCGTACACGTCAGACTTGGGAGAACTCGACATCCTCACTAAACTTTGCCCAAGATGCCTACAATTTGGCCCGAGATGCGCGCGATACTGCGCATGGCTCGTACGCGTACTCTAGGGATGGTTTTGAGTACTCCCGGACCAGTTTTGAGATGGCTAGGGACGCCGCTGGGGATGCCCAAGTGGCGAGGTTGGCGGCAGAGGAGAACCAAAGGATGTTGCTACAGCAACAGCACTACTTTGATAGATTTTTCGGTATGCCTCCGCCAGGGTCTTACTACCCACCACCACCTCGTCCCCCAGGTCCTATGTGAGTGGTCGAGTGTCGTTAGTGTTAGTGTGGGGGTGTCAATTTTCATTATTAGTCGTCGATCGTCTGTTCTCTTGTCTTAGTTATCGTAATCTTTGTCAGTCCTTGCAGCGCCAATTTTTGGCACTTGATAATTATGGTTGTTGATTGATTTTTATAATGAGTTATTTTGTTGATTTGAGGAATTGTAAGCCCCTCCGTGATCCTACTTGGGTCGTTACACGTGAGGTTTATTGCAGGTGCCTTAGAGAAGGACCTGATTATTGCTCCCGGTCTTTGGTGACTTGATCGTACCAAGACCATTTGAAAAATCCAAAATTTTCTTTTTCTTTTAATTTTCCCGATTTGTGCAGAATCCGGGCGAGGTGATGTGATTACACCTACGTCCTTTTTCTTCCCTTATCGATTTTTCTTATTTTTTCTTCTTTCTTTTTCATCTTTCATTTCATTTCTTTTTATTCCCTTAATTTTTGAAGAATACAAAAACATTTGAAAAACCATTAAAAATCCAAAAACATTTGAAAAATCTTCAAAAAACCAATAACATTTGAAAAATCTTCAAAAATTCAAAAACATTTGAAAAACCACAAAAATTCAAAAAGATTTTCCGTTCTTTTCTCTTTTTCCTTTTTTCGATTCTTCTCCTATTTGTGCATTGGTGACAATGCACAGTTTTAGTGTGGGGGAGGGATCTACTATCCTCTTTTATCCATTTTCTTTTTCATTTTTCCTTTAAAAAAACAAAAATCCAAAAAAAAAAATCATTTTTTCTCTTTTTAGTTTTCTCTTCTCTTATTTTCGTTTTTGTGTTACTTGTATTGTCTTGCATTCTCCATCTTGTAGGTACACCGCCAACCATTTAGCATGAATACGAAAGGTAGCGGAAATGAAATGAAGACCGCGCGTAATATTTTCTACCTTCGTTTATCCCTTTCTCTTATGCACGGAGTTTGGGCGTACATGCTATTTGGAGGTTCACTTGGTGAACACTTTGGAATTTGTGGTTGTGGATTGTGTTGACTTAATGGAGTATGGAGTGCTTGGCTTTACTTGTGATTGTGTTTTGTTTTTGTTTTTGTTTTCTCGTATTCTTGTCCCTTTGTGTGTTCTTTTTATATTTGTGTATAGCTTGTCTAGGTAAAGTTTTCGAAAACCCGATTTTGAGATTAGGCCGAGTGTTTATTACTCACTTGTTAGTGACCCTTTTTGATTTTTGGACATAATTCTAGTAGAATGACTTTGAACCAATTTTTGCATTGGATTTTTACCATGAGTCCATCTTTTCTACTAGGAGTCTACACCGGGATTTGCATTTGACCACCTTGACCACCCATGGAGTGATAAGGCCTTGGTTACCGTTCCCCGTTCTCTTAGGTGACCTTACTTGAGAAGCCACTTTTAGTCCAAAACTTTCATCCTTTTATGGGTTCGAAGGGGGTGCACACCCGACTAGCCTATTTCTCTACCATACATCCATTTCCACAAATAAGCTTGCAAAAATATGCTTTACCTTGTTCCTCAAATGAATCATCTAGCCAAAAATGGGCTATTCAATGAAAGAAAAAGGGAAAAATGAAGAAGAAGGGCAAATCAATATATCAAAAAAAAAGCCCTCGATCGAAATAATGGGGAAAGAAAGAAAAACCGAAAAGAAAATCAAAATCTCAAAAATTCGTTCCCAAACCCGAATAATCCCTTGGTTGTCTTATTGCCGTGAAATGCCTACTAGAGGACCGAGTCCCGAGGAAGGAAAATAGCGGTAATTTGGCAATCCTTACCATTTTGCAAACACTTATCCATCCTTTTTGGGCTAATTGGCTTTCTCGTGTTTGGAACGACCCTCTAGGCTTAGCTTAGGAGACGGCATAACACTTACCTACAGTGCATACTAACTCCATGGTTCTCACTTATCCACTCCATTTATCGTCCCGTTGTAGGCATCTTTAGTGGAATTAGAAGGACCTTGGTAAGTTTTCAATGTTTTTATTGATTGATTGTCATCCTATTAGGATCTTGTCCATGTCAATTTGTGTTACTAGCTTGGTAGTGTTCTCGCTTGTCTTAAGCTCGAATCGGCGCTTTCTCCGCCGTTTCGATGAGGGATTCGGTGATTTATTTTCTCTTTGGTTGCGACTATCTTTTTGTGTGTGTCTTCTTTGTTTTGTGTTTGTGTGTGTGTTAGTCGCAACCCCAATTTTGAGCAAGCCCCAACTTGCCTTGCATGGAGGTACCTTACCTCATAGGTATCTCGATGTGAGTTGAAGGGACGGAGCGGGCCCGTTAATTGCCTCGTATCGGCTTAGCATAGTCTAGCTTAGTAGTAGTAGTAGTTAGTTTCTTTTTGGGTCATTGCTCGAGGACGAGCAACGGTTTAGTGTGGGGGAATTGTTGTGTGCCAAATTTGGACCGTTTTTCCTCCCATTTAGACCCGTTTTTCCTCTGTTTTGTGAGACTTGAGTGCGATTATTGCCATATTTTGCGTAATTCTCACATTAGTGTCTCTCTTTTGCATTTTACGTGTTTTTGGTAGTTTTCTGTCCATTTTGATAGGATTTTCGACCAAAAACGTGTTTGAGCTTCTACGAGCAAGAGAGAGATACGGTCCAAGAGCAAAGCACACAACTGAAAGTTCAAGTAATCCAAGTGATCAACGAAGAAAAAGACCGGAAAAGAGTCAATGGACCACCGGGTGAAGTTTCGCCCGGTGAGTCATGACCGGGCGAAGTTTCGCCCGACGACATTTGTTTTCATCCCCAAGATTTTCACAACACGCACGACCGGGCAACTTGACCGGGCGAAATTTCGCCCACCGGGTGAAATTTCGCCCGATGGTGAAGACGGGTCGAAAACGTGAAAAACGAAGAAAATCTCACCGGGTGAAATTTCACCCGGTGGGAATTTTACTTCAAGCCGCGGGGCGAAATTCCACCCCATGAAGATGCAAAGGGTGATGGTCTATCAAAATGAAGAGAATCCGGATTTGGGCCTTGAAGTTTGTGCAACCCATTAAGCAACTTTATATATATCTCTCCTAGGGTTTTGAGCCAAAGTGTGCCTTAAGTGAGCCTTGAGTGTGCCTCCTAGGAGTAGGGTAGAAAGCTCTCTAATAGTAGCAATAGTAGTTTGTAGTAAAACTCTCTTAGAAAATTCTCCAAACAATCATAGATCTACTTAGTATTAATACAATTACTCTATTATTAATAGTAAAGTTACAATCTTTATTGAAGAATTGGTTTTATTATTGAAGATTTAAGGGTTTTATAAGGGTTTATGTGACAAAACTCTTGCTTTATTTCTTGAAGATTCTTATTTCTATTATTGAAGATTGAAGATTTATGCATGGATTAGCGACGCTATGGACTCTTAACAACTTATGACAAGACCCGACACTGCTAAATACGGGAAGTCCTAAGAAGAAAGCTTTGAAAAGAGGTTTTGGATTTGAAAACCCGAACAAAGTCGGATTGGAAGGCCCGACTTTTTTTTTGAAAATAAAAAAAAAGGTTTAGCTGGCCGAGATTTTTGAATTTTTTGAAAAGTTTGGACAGCATACCTGCTAGAAAATAGGCTATTTTGAGTCAAAATCATAAGTCCTAAATTCGGTAGCTTTCCGGGTTTGAAAAAAATGGATAATTTTCGAAAAAAAAGATGCAAGTTTTTGAAAACGACGGTTTTTGAAAAGACGAGACATGGATCAAGTAGCACATAGTCACGGAAACAGTATAATGACACCATGTATGCTCTTAGTCTAAGTCTCGGTCGGTCGAATATGGTCTATACCAACGACGATAGCTTTCTCGCAAATCAGGATGGTCTTCCTAAGCCGAGTTGGTCTTAGAACCTGCCGTAAAACCCATGCGAGTTCCGCCATCGAAGTCTTTAGTGGGTCCATTTAGGAACGCACCGTGGTATAGTGGGACGTCGGTCACAAGTAACCGGCCCGGGAAAAAATTGGGTTATGCATGACCCATTGAACTAAAACGTGTACATTACTATTCCAACGATTTCTTTTCGAGTCTCACCCTAGGGATGCCGATGGTAAGTGACTCATCAGTTGATCCCCAACGGAGTCGCCAAATTGTGGACATGACATAGGTCCACCCCGACGCGGCCACGCGCGGGTTTGGGGAGGCGAATGAATCTCCATATGAGATGGTCAAATTGAAATTTAAATCGAAGTAGGAGTCGCCACCGAATTTTGTGGTTATTCGGAACCATTCGAGCCCACTCTATGTCGTAGTGGGCCGTATACAAAATACGGCCCATTTCCGATGTCAGAGTTTATTGGGCTCGTCCCTTTGCATTATGATACCGATACCGACATTATCGGATATCGTGTATTGAATGACTCTCGTTGCCAACGGATTCGGACATCCGGAAACCATGGTTCTGACTAAGGGGTGAGGGTACGTGTTGGGAAGTTCACTAAGAACACCCAACCCCGCCCGCACTTAGCGGCCTTTACTAAGATATCGTTCGTTTTTGGTGTACACGCGTTAGCTTGACGGTTTAATGATATGCAACATTATTTTCCTAAGCATGTGAGAAAAATAAATGGGTTTCTAAGTCGTTTAATGCATATTAAACTAATAACGTCGAAGTTGTTTTAGCATGTGAAGTTTGTTTTAGTCTAATAAAACAATAAAAAAAATAAATTGCTACAAACACGAGAAAACGAGTTAGTAACGTTTGAATAAATTGAATAAAGATGTAAATACGATGATATGCATGATTTTGAAAAAGATTTATGACACGTGATGGATTAACACGTGTTGACCGAGGTCAAAAAAAGTATTTATCGAAATCTGAAAATATGTCGCGAAAGTCGCTTTTTATGTAAGATCCGAAAAGAATAAAAAATAGAAAAGCGAGGAAACAAAAAAAAGAGACCCGGCGAACCAGGCCACCGCGCGAGTCGCCTGACAGGCGTGCGACTCGCGTGGTGGTGTGTCCGCTTTTTTTATTTTGTCGAAAATCGTTAATTTTTATAAATCGCGTACAAATATGGATTAATTTATACCCGATTCATATTTTCGATATTTGTCGTATTCGATATTCGATTATGAAATCTGTTCCGAAACGGAAACAATTAACCCGACTTCGGATTCGGGTCGAATGTTTGATATATTGCTTGATGGTAGCTCGTCCGATTTCCTTTAGTCTCTCCTTTCTCCACTCCTATGATCAGACCTTCCCGGCGGAGTGAGCCTGCTCCCTGCACAATGAACGCACAGGGCCCCGAAGGTTGTCCGAGGGAACCCTCTCCGATGCCTAAGTCAGTCTGTGAAATGCCTTGATGAACCTAGTTCGTGAGGAGCTAGGTGGCGTTTTTTAGGAGTGAGAGTTTAGAGAGAGAAAATACAACCTCTTTCAAGTGGGAAATCGATGGGCATTTATACCTTCCCATAAGAGAGAGAGGAGAAGAGGGAAAAGAACGGGAGAATGGGTGGATGGCAAAGTGACACGTGGACCCATTTTGTCCACCCATTCTCTCTTACCTTAGGCGAAATGACGGAGGGGCCCCTGGTAACCCCTGTCCTGCTTGGGGGAGAGGTCACCTGGGGACAGGCGAGCAGGGGGCCTTTGAAGGCCCTCCCTGGTTGGTCGCCTCGCCCTGCTGGGCAGGCGGCCTACCTGAAGTTATCCCCTTGGGGGAATCCTGTTGTCTTGTCCTGGCAGCCTGCTGGGCAGGCTCATTGATTCCTCGGGTCGGGTCGTTATGGGGCCTGCTAGGTGGGCGACCCGGCGCAGGCTCTCGACCCTAATCAATTGGCCCTCACCGGCTGGGGGGAAGTAAGGCTTCTCCTTAGCAGGTGAACTCTTGATGGTGGGAAGTTGACTTTGTTGGCTTTACCACTGCATTTAATGCGTTTGCATGTTCTCGAGGAAGGAGATTCAACTGCATTGGGCATGCCAAGAGTTTAGTTGTCTCTTGGTCATGATTGTTTCTTACACTCGGTGGATTTTTGGGCAGCGTGCCGGTTTTCTGATTGGATGTGCTCTCTGCCAGGGTGGTTGGAGCGCCATTTAATGCCTTGGCCTTCCTTTTTGTATAAATTACGGCCTTTCCTACCGTTTTACTTATCTCATCATCACTTTCCTTCTGCTTTTCCTTTCTCAAAGAACCATGTCTTGGGTTAAGAAGACAATTATTCGCAATGGAATTCGCACTGTTAGCTTCCTCTTCCAGGGGTTCTGGAGGCTGAGGTACGCCAGGGCAGCCTTTCTGGCCCTGCGTCGAAGTCGACACCTGCGCCCCTGCCCTCGCCAGAACGCTAGGAGGGCTCTCGCCAGAGCAGGCAAGCGTTTTATCAAATCCTCGCCTTCAGTTGGCTTCCGGTTCAAGCGTTGCCTCCAAGGCGGGGGTTGTCACGACAGGGGATGTCACGAGTGCTTTCCCTGGCTGCACCCAAAACAGTTTGACCCCAGCTGTCCTGAGCTGAATTCTTCTTCGGAGTCAGGCCCCTCTTCTCCTCCGGCGAGGAGAGTGGGTTGTGGCTCTTGTGATGACAATCAGATAGTCCCATATGGAAGGGACTGGGACATCAGCAGTCGAGACTCTGGGGATAATGAAGGCATAGGCTACTCTTCTAACAGGGACGAGGACGGGCTTCCAGACGATCCTTTCAAGGATTCCAGTGACTGGGATTGGGGGTCTGACGTAGGAGGTCAGGATAGCTCTGAGGATTATTCCCCGGACATAGATGATGACTAGGCCTGCTCACAAGGTGCAGGCGCGGTGAGCCGGAAATTTGGGCTCCTTTTGTACTTTTTGTCTGTCATGTATGGGATGTAACTTGCCCGTTTTCGGGTTTTCTCCAAATTAATGAAAAATCAGGCAGTTTGTTTATGCGTGGCATTTTTATTATTTGTTATTATTTATTTTTTGAATGAAGGGAGGACGTCACAGGGCGATTAATCCTCTGACACCCTTTGTCTTCTCGAGGCTACCCTTGGGACTACAAGGGGCTGACTTTTGAGAACACGACACGTGGAAAGTAGTCCTTGGGCAGGTTTCTGAGGGTTGGCGACTCTTCATCTGCCTTCCCTTCTATAAAAGCAATCCGACATTCATACTTCTTCTTTTTCCAAACTCTTTTTTTTTTCTACTGCAAATCTTTGAGAGAAAATTCGAGCCTTTTCTCGCACCTTCATATTTCTGGGAAACTTACTTGGGCTTTTCTTCTCAAGTTTTCGTCCAATCAGCAGTCAATCTTAGGTTAGATTTCTAATCCCAAGCTCTTGCTCTTTTTCTTTCGATTTCTTGCTCTTCTTTCGTCTTGGGTCACTATGTCTGGAAACCGTGCCCGTATTCTATCGTTTATCGACTCGTCAGATGAGAGGGCGAGGGATGGAGAGGAGAGTAGGGAAAATGTTGCTTCCTCTTCTAGGGGGGTTGGCCCCCAAATAGTCGAGGAAGAGTGTTCGGGGGACAGTGGAGGTGGCAATTCGCCTGATCCCGCCCCTTATGATGTTGTTGATTCGGATGACGGGGCGCTGGAGATCGATCCTTCTAGGACCTCCGGCACCCTTATTCCCCGGGAAAAGAGAAAGACATATTATCTGGAAAAAACCAAATATCACATTCCTCTGGGGACTTACCCTGAGCCAAAGAACCGGGATTTGATTCTGGCAAAAAATGCCACCGCCGCGATTGAGCGGTTTTACAACTTTGGAGAGGGGTACACAATTATTGTTCCTGGGGAGAAAGATACCGTATGCAACCCCCCTGACGGCTGCATAGCCGTCTACCACAAGTGCTTAGAATTTGGCCTTCGTTTCCCCCTGCACCCTTTTCTGGAAGAGGCTTCCAGGCGGATGAACGTGGCCATAGCTCAAGTGACCGCCATGGCGGTTAGGTCCCTGATATCATATGCCTGGACCTGCTTGTTTCATTATACCGAGCCTTCCATTGATGCCCTGAGATTCATGGCGGGTTTACACATGGTCCCTTCTGGGAGTGAGGGTTCCCCTGGATACTGGTCTATCCAGAGGCAGAAGGGTCATACCCTGGTGTGGCCAGCCATGGACAGCCTGAGGGATTGGAAGAACAATTTCTTGTACGTGCATAGTGCTACAGGGTGGAAGATCCCTCGACATTTCAGGAACCATGTCCATACCAGGCTGGAGACTCGCCAGGAGTATCACCCCGGCGTTGGGGGAAAAGCCCTCGAGGTGAAGCTGAGCGTCAAGGATGAGGATTTGGTGAAGAAGTTTGCGGCCCATACGGACAAATCAGGGGTTTATGGCCCTAGTTTCTGGCTTCCCCATGCAGAACTTATTGCCACCGATAGATTCCTGACCCGAGTGGGTTTGAACCCTGGCCTGGATAAAGGTAGTTCAGGGGTGTCATCGGCTTTTCTTCACCCACCTTGTTCTCTTTTGAGTGTTTCCTAACTGTTCTTTCTCTTACCCTGCAGACCTTGCCACCCGTACTTGGAAGAAGAAAGAGGTGAGGTGCCTGGGTTTAAGTGAAGAGCTTGTCATTATCCATAGCCGGCGTTCTCTCCCTCCCAATTTTAAGAAAGGTGAGAAGAACCTAATGAAGTATTTGAAGACCCTCTCTGCTAGCAGGACAAGGCTTCCCCCTATCCCTAGGTCCACGCCTGTAAAGCCGGTGGCTCCCCCTTCTTCGGATGCGGAAACTGCAGCCCCTCCTCAGGCCACTCCTTCTCCTGCTGGCAAACAAGGGGAGTCTCTTGCAGGAACTATCACTCCTCTAGGGCCAGAACCCGCCGGTTCTGAGGGGACTGGGGAGAGCACTCCTCAGGAGCTGGTCAGGAAAAGGCACAGGGAGCCCTCAAATGCTGAGAACGTTGTGGATCTAGAGGCGGACACTCCTAACCCGAAGCGCCCCGCACGAGACGCTCCAGGCACCCTCTTTTCAGAGGAGAACACTGAGTTTCACTATACCGCTGGTGATAGTCTTGACGTTTCTGCCCTGCTCTCCGACTCAGGGGCCGTCTTGGCGGATCATCTCATAAAGACCGTGAATTCTGCCACCAATCAAGTGACTCAGTACATCCAACGTACCTCCCGGGTTATCCAGGCCTCTACTGAACTGGCGGCCCTCAGCCGCTTGAGCGATGAAGAATTGGTGACTTCTCTCCCCTCTGACCGTCTGGCCACAATTGAGAGAGATGTCACCCTCATCGCCAGCCTGAAGGATCAGCTGGCCAAACTGGAGGGTGAGCTGGAGGATGCCAAGGATCAGGTGGCCCGCTGGAAGTCTCAGGGTGAGGGGGCAGTTAGGGAGATATCTTGCCTGGAAGATGAGCTAAAGAAGTCCAAGCAAGCTGCTGTGGAGCTTGAGCAGGCCAGGAAGGCGTTGGCGAAGCTGGAACAGGCTAAGAGGAGAGCCGCTGACTTAAGGGAACGTCTTTCCCAAGCTGAATCAGACCTCCAGGCAACTCGCAGCGATTTGGCGGTGAAGGCCGAGGCATGGCAGAAAGAGAAGGACGAGATAGTCCAAGAGGTTGAGACTGAGATGGAGAAAGCCTTCAAAAATGGTGCTAACTCCTCCTTGGTGGTGGTTATGGAGGCCATCAGGGAGATCTTCCCTGATTTTGATGAAGAGGCTTTTCAGGCTCTTTATTCTGCCAAAGACGAGGCCCGGGTGCGCAGATCGGCTGAGGAAACTGCTGGCCCTAACTCTGACGCTCCCCCTGCCTAACCTCCCAGGCAGCCGTCTTTTGAGGGTTTGCTAGTACTTCCAACTTTTGTGCTGAGCCCTGATGTGGCCAGCCTGTCTGTAATATTTTGGCTTCTTCGGATTTTTGTTTTGGTGTTCTTGTTAAACAATTTTACTTTTTCATGAATTTGCTTATGAACATCCTTTCTTTGTTTGCTTTAGCTTCTTTGGGATATGGCCTGCCCCCTGCCTACCCAGAGGCCGAGAGGGGGGCTCTTACGTTTTAATGCAAGGTTGGGGGGGATTGCCCCCCAGTCCTCGCTTATTTCTGGCGTGCGAAGCCTGGCCTGACCTTGGCTTTTGATCAAAGTCCAGGGGGCCTGCCCCCTGCCTGCCCAGAGGTAGGCAGGGAGGCTTTTGCGTTTTTTATATAAGGTTGGGGAGCCTGCCCCCAGTCCTTGTTTGTTCGGCGCGTGGGGCCTAGCCTGACCCTGGCTTTTGATCAAAGTCCAGGGGGCCTGCCCCCTGCCTGCCCGGAGGTAGGCAGGGAGGTTTTTGCGTTTTTTATACAAGGTTGGGGAGCCTGCCCCCAGTCCTTGTTCGTTCGGCGCGTGGGGCCTGGCCTGACCCTGGCTTTTGATCAAAGTCCGGGGGGCCTGCCTCCTGCCTGCCCGGAGGTAGGCAGGGAGGTTTTTGCGTTTTTTATACAAGGTTGGGGAGCCTGCCCCCAGTCCTTGTTCGTTCGGCGGGTGGGGCCTGGCCTGACCCTGGCTTTTGATCAAAGTCCGGGGGGCCTGCCCCCTGCCTGCCCAGAGGTGGGCAGAGGGACTTTATAATTTTTGTTGGGGGGGGGGGGGGGTCATTTTCCTTGGTTCTGGCAATAGGGGGGCCTCCCCTTATTGCCCCCTGCTCGTTTGTGTGTGAAAGTGCAAGTTTGAACAGGCAACGAGTATATACTTGAAGTTCCTTTCATTTCTTTGTAAAAAACTTAACACAAGTGTGGTCGGAGCCGTCGACATTCTTGACCGTTCTCCGCCACTTTTTCAGGAAACGAAACCTATTTTAAGATTTTGCTAGACATAGTACTTTTTCAGAGTGTCTGCATTCCAGTGCGCACTCAACTGTTGGCCTTCAAGATTGGCGATTCTGTATGTGCCTGGCCCTAAAATTCGAGTCACTTGGTATGGACCTTCCCAATTGGCACTTAGTTTGCCGTGCTCTCTTAATTTTCCCACAGCCTGCGTTTTCTTGAGAACCAGGTCACTCATCTGAAAACTTCTTTCGTGTACTCTCTTGTGGTATGCCTTCCTCATCCGTTGCTGGTAGGCGGCGATGTTGGCACTGGCCTCCTCCCTTACTTCACTGACCAGGTCTAGGGCCTCAGTCATTGCCACTGCATTTTCCGCCTGGTCATATTGCAGGGATCGCTGAGTGGGAATTCTGGTTTCGATGGGCAGCAGGGCTTCTACCCCGTATACCAGGCCAAATGGAGTCTGACCCGTGGACTCTTTTCGAGTGGTCCTGATTGACCAGAGTATACTGGGTAGCTCGTCGGCCCATCTGCCTTTTAGGTCATCTACCATCTTCTTTAGACCGTTCAGGATCTGTTTGTTGGCTGCCTCTGCCTGTCCGTTGGTTTGAGGGTGGCAGACGGCAGAGTAGGCAACTGCAACGCCATGGCCTTCCAACCAGATCCTCAGAGGGTCGTTATCAAATTGCCTTCCATGATCAAATACTAACATCTTCGGCAGGCCGAATCTGGTGATGATATTCCTCCATATCACCTTCCTAACTGCAGGCTCAGTGATGTTAGACACTGCCTCAGCCTCCACCCATTTGGTGAAGTAGTCGATCGCCACAATCAAGAATTTCCTGCCCCCGGTTGCTACTACAAAAGGGCCTAGTATATCCATCCCCCACTGAGCGAAGGGGATGGGGGATAGGATTGGTCTGAGCTCTTGGGCCGGGCATGGATAAATGGGGCAAAAAGTTGACATTTCCTGCATTTTTGAGTCAAGTCTTTCGCGTCGGCTAGTAGGGTCGGCCAATAGTATCCCGCCCTTAAGGCCTTGTGCGCCAACGACTTTCCTCCTATGTGATGACCGCATATTCCTGAATGTATGTCATCCAAGACCTCCGCCGCCTGCTCTGCCCCCAGACATTTGAGCAAGGGAGATAAGAACGGTTTTTTGTACAAATCTTCCCCGATTAATATGAACCATGCAGCTCTTGCCGGCATCTTTCTCTTTTGCACAGGGTCAGACGGTAAAATTCTGTGTTTCTTGAACAGGATGATGGGGGTCATCCAATCCTCAGGCCCTGTTTCTTCTACAGCACCAACTGTTTGGCAGGGAGTGGTGGATTTTTCTTGGATGCCGTCTACCCAAACTGACCTCCGTATATCTTGCAGGCTGGAACTAG
This sequence comes from Agrostemma githago, assembly GCA_958450325.1. Taxonomy (NCBI): domain Eukaryota; kingdom Viridiplantae; phylum Streptophyta; class Magnoliopsida; order Caryophyllales; family Caryophyllaceae; genus Agrostemma; species Agrostemma githago. The sequence continues at coordinate 20,778,512 of OY288258.1, forward strand.
CCAGCTTTGACAGGGCATCCGCCCAGTTATTCTGGGACCGAGGGATCTGCCTGACCTCGTACGACTTGAGGCTTGACAACTCTCTCTTCACCTTTTCCAGGTAGGCGGCCATCATTTGATCCCTGGCTTCATATTCTCCATTAATTTGATTGGCAATGAGTTGGGAGTCTGTTGCCAGGACAGTCCTTTCTGCGCCTGCAGCTTTGGCTAGACTAACGCCTGCAGGTACTGCCTCATACTCAGCTTCGTTGTTCGATGCTGGGAAAACGAATCTAAGTGCGTGCTCAAAATCAGTCCCTTCTGGGCTAGTTAACACGACACCGGCCCCTGCACCGTTAGCCGTGGAAGATCCGTCGGTGTATACCACCCACTCGCCGGCAGGCGGGCTATCACTACAAAAAACGAGCCGGAATTGCGTCGGACAAATCCGACGCAAATGAACAAATCCGACGCAAATTGAAGATTGCGTGGGATTAACCGACGCAATCGGCCGCCGTTATATTTTGACGCAAAATTGTTTTTTTGCATCGGCTAATCCGACGCATGGAATTTGCGTCGGCTATTACGACACGAAGAAATGGAGGTCAACACCCCTGTCAATGGGCTTTGCGTGGGATTAGCCGACGCAAAGTCAAACATTCTGTTGACTTTGCGTCGGCTAATCCCACGCAAAGCCTCTCAGTCAAATCCCAGTCAATGGGTTTGCGTGGGATTAGCCGACGCAAAGTCAACATAATGTTTGACTTTGCGTCGGCTAATCCCACGCAAAGCCCATTGGTCAGGTCTCAGTCAATGGGTTTGCGTGGGATAGCAGACTTGATCGACTTGATACGCCAACACAAAAGGGTTGTGCCCTCGCAGTTTTCTCGTCAGGTTGACATCCACAAGATTGTAGTTCTCATGAACAATGACTCCGTGCGGGGAGTTGTCGATCCAATCACATTTGAACAGTATGGCCTTGCAGTTTTTGTGGCTGTCGTAGTAGTCTAGCTCGATCACCTCAATTAGTGTTCCATAGTAATCTGACCCTTCGCTGGACAACACACATACGCCGTTACTTTTGGTCAGTTTTGGAACATCAACACCCTCGACAAACGCACGGAACTTGTACCCGTTAATTGTATATCGCCTCCAAGTTCTGACTCGTGAAGACAGCCCAGTGACTAGAGGTCTTACAATGGGATCCTCCAGCGCTTCAGGCTATTGTCAACATAAAATTCGTCGAAAAACAATGCAATTAAATTTTGTACCAAACACATACACAATTTATAATGATCAAGCAAATAGCATTTCAACATACTTGAGTACGTAGCCATGAGGGAAACAGTGACTCATATGCCACCCAAACATCTTCAGATGTTGTCACTCCCGCATGTTTTGCCATAATGAAAGCCTCGAATTTCCTGAAATGGTCAGCAGTTGTACTTAATCACACATACTACCAATTATGAGGAGGGTATGTTGTACGTGAGTTACTTACTCCTCGTACGGTCTGATTACAGGGCCACAGTTTCTCAGAACGTAGGAGTGTGCCTGCTTGTACTCAACATCGGTCAACCACCTCTCCTTACATTTTCCAGTGGTACTTCCAACATCAGACTGAAAGGGTTCCACCTCTATTTGGTGGTATTCAGACTGATGCGCACCGACGTCTAGGTCTTTGGCTTTTGTGTCAACGTGCTCTTCGAAGTAGAAGGAGCAGAAATTTGATGTCTCCTCTAACAAATACGCGTTGCATATTGAACCCTCAACACGTGCTTTGTTACCAATTTTTTTTTTCCAGATGGTTTAAGAACCTGCAAATTAAAATATTAGCTCTCCTGTAAGACTTAATTGGTAATCAATGCACGGGAAGTCACACTAAGGAGAGTTGAGGACGTTACCTTTCGAATGGGTATATCCACCTGTACTGAACAGGACCGCCAACCCTCGCCTCATACGGCAAATGAAGTGGGAGATGCTCCATCGAGTTGAAGAATGACGGAGGGAATATTTTCTCCAACTTGCAAAGGATCTCGGGAATACTGTTCTCAAGTCGATTCATGGACTCGACTGACACCATAGTGGAACACAAATCTCGGAAGAACTGACTGATCTCTGTCAATGCATTCCACGTGTTCATTGGCAGCAGCTGCTTCAAAGCTACTGGCATCAAGCGCGACATAAACACGTGACAGTCGTGGCTTTTCATGCCATGCAAAATTAACTTGGACTGGTCCACACACCGGGATAAGTCAGATGCGTAACCATCCGGAAACTTCAAACCACTCACCCAATCGCACAAAGCCTTCCTATCATTTTTGTCCATAACAAAGGACGACGATTTGGGTCGCCCAAGACACAGTTCCTTGAAATCTGCTTTGCCTTTTGGTCCGAAGGCTGTCTTGTTCGGTACATCCATCACGGTGTTGATAATCTGCTCAAATAAATTCTTCTCGATATGCATAACATCAAGGTTGTGTCTGATAAGCAGAGTGTGCCAGTACGGAAGTTCCCAGAATATGCTCTGCTTCCACCAACCTTCCTTCTTGTCCTTCAATTTTTTCAACTATTGGTGGGTAGCGTGTACTATTGTAGGGTACTTCTGCACATCTGCCCATATCTCATCGCCTGTTAACCGTTTACATGCGATCCTAGTTTCATCGGGTTGTTTCTTCAGGAAACTCTTACAGTTATGTCTAAATGGATGGTCGGAAGGTAGAAATTGTCTGTGACAGTCAAACCAAGATACCTTTCCGCTATTTTTAAGCCAAAAGGATTTTTGATCCTTCGCTTGACAGTAAGGACAAGCACGGTAACCCGTTGTACTCCAACCAGACAACATCCCGTAAGCTGGGAAGTCGTTGATGGTCCACATTAATGCAGCCCGTAAATTGAAACTAGTTTTCCTCGACACATCGTACGTGTAAATCCCATTATCCCACAAACTTTTTAACTCTTCAACAAGTGGTTGGAGATACACGTCCATATTGGCTTTCGGGTTCTTAGGGCCTGGAACAATAAGTGACAGGAGCATAAATTGTCTCTTATTGCATAACCACGGCGGTAGGTTGTACGGTGTCAAAATAACCGGCCAACATGAGTACGACTTGCCGAACTGCCCGTAGGGTGAGAAACCATCTGTGCACAAACCCAAACGTACGTTGCGCGGCTCTTTCGCGAACTCGGGATGTTTGATATCAAATGTCTTCCAAGCTTCACCATCGCTAGGGTGTGTCATCATACCACTAACTCTGATTTTGGAGTTACTGTGGTGCCAACTCATCTCGCCCTCAATTTTCTTTGTCGCATACAGTCTTTGCAGCCTCGGACCAACTGGGAAGTAAGTCAAGACCTTAGTTGGTACTCTCTTCCCCCTAGTATTTTTTGTTCGACTCTTGTACCTCCCGGATCCACATTTCCTACACGCGTCGAGGTCCGAATCTCCCTTCCAGAACAGCATGCATCCATTCGGACACGAGTCTATCTTTTCATGGGGGAGTTGGAGGCCCTTCAACAAATTTTTAACCTCGTAGAAATTATTTGCCATGACATTCTCCTTAGTGCCTCGTAGAAGGTCAATTAGCAGTTGGATCCAACCGTCTAAATGTCTTAAGGCCATGTTGCTCTCGCACTTCAAAGTCAGCATTCTTGAAGCGACTTGCAACAGACTCATATCGCACCCGCTGAAAACTGGGAGTTCGGCATTTTTTAGCATTTCGAAAAAGGAAAGGACTTGTGGGTTAGGTTCATGTTGTACTTCTTCGTCGCTTAAGTTGTCTGGGTTACGTTCCTCCTCCATGATGTCCTCAACCGTCGTACGCAGTGCGTCCTCTACGAAGTCCCGGTACGGATTTTCGCGAACAGGTTCTTGCAGGCGACTACTTTCATTTTCACCATGATACGTCCACACGTTGTAGTTCTCAACAAAACCGTGCTTGTATAGATGTTGTTTGACATCTACTTCATGTTTTAAAGCACGGTTTTGACATTTTCTACATGGGCACCTAAGCTGCTCGCTGGTGTAGTGGGGGTTATTATCTAAGGAAAACTTGATGAACTCCTCCACACCGTCTCTAAATTCTATTTTCGGTCGCTTATTGTCGGCCAGTCTCTCGTACATCCAACTCCGTTCTACTATTCATTCTATATGGATTGAACTATGAATGATTAGGGTATGTAGACATGAACAAAATGGCGTGGGGAAAGAAGTCAACAACATGGAATTTGAAGAATAGTTTGCGAATTTCACCATAAGTTGGAACTCTCACAACCATCAATTTACGATTCATCACCGGGGACCTTATCACTCCAACATAAACCCATTCTTGTGCGTTCCATGTCACTGATAAACACGAAATTGTGTACTGTCGATAAGAGAAAAATTCGGCAGCAATTCGCCTCAGTTCTCCAAAAGCACAATGTGGAATATATGAAAACTCCACATATGCAATCAAAGAACATTGAGGGAATTGTCACCAAATTTTCCTTACCAACACAACACAATTTCATGTTTACCACCTAAGTGACATGAAAGGCACAAGAACAGTCCCAAAACGGGGACTGTCCAAGAATTACTCCTAATGAGTAACTCTTGAACGGGCACTAGGTAGGTCTGAGTAGATTTCAAACAATGCTCATGCACAGTACACAACGAAAACAAATAACAACAACAATCATCTCTCGACACAGTAATCCAAAACATTAATACTTACTATAACTACAACCGCTACTGCTGAAATTTAGGAAACAAAACAAATTTCCCTTTTTTTAGTACTGTTTATGTAGCAGAAGTACATAGTAGAAGATTAGTAGTAGTATTAGTAGAAAATTAGTAGTAGTAGTAGTAGTAGTAGTAGTAGTAGTAGTAGTAGTTTAATAGTAGTAGTAGTTTAGTAGTAGTAGTAGTAGTAGTAGTAGTAGTAAATTAGTAGTAGTAGTAAATTAGTAGTAGTAGTAGTAGTATAGTAGTAGTAGTAGTAAAAGTAGAAATAGGAAATTAGTAGTAGTAGTAGTAGTTTTGTAGTAGTAGTAGTAAAAGTAGAAGTAGTAAATTAGTAGCAGTAGTAGTAGTTTAATAGTAGTAGTAGTAGTTTAGTAGTAGTAGTAGTGATAGTAAAAGTAGAAGTAGTAAATTAGTAGTAGTAGTAGTTTAGTAGTAGTAGTAGTAGTAGTAGTAGTAGTAGTAAATTAGTAGTAGTAGTAGTTTAGTAGTAGTAGTAATAGTAGTAGTAGTAAATTAGTAGTAGTAGTAGTAATAGTAGTAGTTTAGTAGTAGTAGTAATAGTAGTAGTAGTAAATTAGTAGTAGTAGTAGTAATAGTAGTAGTAAATTAGTAGTAGTAGTAGTTTAGTAGTAGTAGTAGTAATAGTAGTAGTAGTAAATTAGTAGTAGTAGTAGTAGTATAGTAGTAGTAGTAGTAGTAAAAGTAGAAATAGGAAATTAGTAGTAGTAGTAGTAGTTTAGTAGTAGTAGTAAAAGTAGAAGTAGTAAATTAGTAGTAGTAGTAGTTTAATAGTAGTAGTAGTAGTTTAGTAGTAGTAGTAGTGGTAGTAAAAGTAGAAGTAGTAAATTAGTAGTAGTAGTAGTTTAGTAGTAGTAGTAATAGTAGTAGTAGTAAATTAGTAGTAGTAGTAGTAGTATAGTAGTAGTAGTAGTAGTAAAAGTAGAAATAGGAAATTAGTAGTAGTAGTAGTAGTAGTTTAGTAGTAGTAGTAAAAGTAGAAGTAGTAAATTAGTAGTAGTAGTAGTAGTTTAATAGTAGTAGTAGTAGTAGTAGTAGTTTAGTAGTAGTAGTAGTGGTAGTAAAAGTAGAAGTAGTAAATTAGTAGTAGTAGTAGTTTAGTAGTAGTAGTAGTAGTAGTAAATTAGTAGTAGTAGTAGTTTAGTAGTAGTAGTAGTAAATTAGTAGTAGTAGTAGTTTAGCAGTAGTATAGTAATAGTAGTAGTAGTAGTTTAGTACTAGTAGTAAAAGTAGAAGTAGTAAATTATTATTATTAGTAGTAGTTTAGTAGTTTAGTAGTAGTAAATTATTATTAGTAGTAGTAGTTTAGTAGTTTAGTAGTAGTAAATTATTATTAGTAGTAGTAGTAGTTTAGTAGTTTAGTAGTAGTAAATTATTATTATTAGTAGTGTTATTATTAGGTCACCATCACGAGCTGAGTTCCCGACATACCAACACATGTGCACGATCGTGCACCGACACCAAACCATTCAACACATACACGCAAGCGTGACACTAGGCCGAGACAACACCACCACGCAACACATACGCCGCAACAACAACAGTAACACTATATCATATGCAATCAATTTAGGGGGGTCGGTTTAGCTTACTCAAAATTAATTAACTAATCAAACTAAACTAAGTACTAAGTATCATACCAATCAATTTAATTAACTTAATCAAAACAATAATCCGTTTAGGGGGGTCGGTACAACTAATCAAACTACTAATCAATTTAATTAAGTAAAAATTAACTTAATCAAAACAATTAACTTAATTAAGTACTAAGTATCATACCTGAATTGAGGGGGGTCGGTTTAGGGTTTATGGGATTCGGGGTCGCGCGTGGAGGCTCGCCGGAAAGAGGGAAGGAGTCGTCGGTTTCTGGGTTCGCCGGACGGAGCAGGAAGATTTAGGGTTTCGATTTCGGTTCGCCGGAGGGGCTGGGATTCGGGTTCGTCGGAGGGTTTATGGGATTCGGGGTCGCGCGTGTAGGCTCGCCGGAAAGAGGGAACTTGTCGTCGGTTTCTGGGTTCGCCGGACGGAGCAGGAAGATTTAGGGTTCCGATTTCGGTTCGCCGGAGGGGCTGAGATTCGGGTTCGCCGGAGGGTTTATGGGATTCGGGTCGCGCGTGTAGGGTCGCCGGAAAGAGGGAAGGAGTCGGGTTCGCCGGGGTTCGCGTTTTAGGGAGAGAGCGATATTGGGTTGTCGGGTTTGGGGTTTGGGATCTGTTTAGTTGTGCCTTTTTTTTTTATATTAAACACTTTGCGTGGGATTAGCCGACGCAACCAGACGCAGATTTCAAGTTTGCGTCGGCTAATCCGATGCACTACAATAATTTTTTTTTTATATTAAAACCTTTGCGTGGGATTAGCCGACGCAACCAAACACAGATTTCAAGTTTGCGTCGGCTAATCCGATGCAAAGCTATTAATTGTGTTGGCTTTTTTTTATTTTGACGAATTCTGCATCGGATTAGCCGACGCAACCAGACGCAATATTAAACTTTGCGTCGGCTAATCCGATGCAAAGCTATTTATTCTGTTGGTTGGGGGTTTTTAGTCAACAACTGTTGCGTGGGATTAGCCGACGCAACCAGACGCAGATTTCAAGTTTGCATCGGCTAATCCGATGCAAAGCTATTAATTCTGTTGACTAGATTTTTTTTAATTTTGACGCACCCTGCATCGGATTAGCCGACGCAATCAGACGCAATATTAAAATTTGCGTCGGCTAATCCGATGCAAAGCTATTAATTCTGTTGACTAAATTTTTTTAATTTTGACGCACCATGCATCGGATTAGCCGACGCAATCAGACGCAATATTAAAATTTGCGTCGGCTAATCCGATGCAAAGCTATTAATTCTGTTGACTAAATTTTTTTAATTTTGACGCACCCTGCATCGGACTAGCCGACGCAACCAGACGCAAAAACAAAATTTGCGTCGGCTAATCCGATGCAAAGCTATTAATTCTGTTGACTAAATTTTTTTATTTTGACGCAGCCTGCATCGGATTAGCCGACGCAAATTTTGTTTTTGCGTCTGGTTGCGTCGGCTAATCCCACGCAAAACCTTTCACATAGTGGCGCTAACCCAAAATTATTGGCGCATGTATCATGGAGTCGGATAGCGTCGGCTAGTCCCACGCAATGTTATTGCATCGGATTAGCCGACGCAAATCGACACAGTTACGCCAGTTGCGTCAGATTTACAATCCGACGCAACTTATCCGACGCTATTTCCGCTGTTTTTAGTAGTGTATCCTCCTCAGAATGGGAGCATTCTGCTAAGAAGTCGGCCAGAGCCTGCGCTTTGATAGCTGTTCTGGACTGGTATGTTATTCCTAGTCCACTCAGCTCGATGGCCCATTTAGCAGCCTGCCTGATTTCTCGAATTTCTCCAGCACTTTTTCTAAGGGTTGGTCTGTCAACACCACGACAGGGTGTACATCGAAGTATGGCCTCAACTTCCTGGCTGCTACGACAACTGCGTAGGCTGCCTTTTCGACCATTGGATAATTCTTTTCTGCTGCCCCCAGGGCATGACTCACAAAGTATATAGGCTGCTGGGCGCCTGCTTCTTCTCTCAAGATGACTGCACTTACCGTCACATTAGTTACCGCGATGTAGAGGAAGAGTTTTTCCCCTGCTACTGGCCTTGCCAGGGTAGGGAGCTTCTTCAAATGTTCCTTCAACTGTTCAAAGGCTTCTCTTTGCTCATCCTCCCACTTAAACTGCTTGTTGCCCTTCAATACTTTGAAGAATGGGTTCGACTTGTCTGCTGACCTGGCAATGAAGCGTGCCAGAGCGGCCATGCGGCCTGTTAGACGTTGAATGTCCCTTATGGTTCTGGGTTCAGGAAGGTCCAGAACAGCCTGAACTTTCTCAGGGTTAGCGTCTATCCCTCGAGAGCTGACCAGAAAACCCAAGAACTTGCCAGAGCGAACCCCGAACGTACACTTCTTTGGATTGAGTTTCATCTTGTAGGCTCGCAGGGAGGAGAAGGTCTCCTGCAGATCTGTCAAGTGTTCATTGTCCCCTTTGCTTTTTACAATGGCGTCATCGACATAGGCTTCTATGTTTCTGCCTTTTTGACTTTCGAACACCTTGTCGACCAGGCGCTGGTATGTGGCCCCTGCGTTTTTAAGCCCAAACGGCATCATTTTGTACATGTAGGTGCCTGAAGTACACTTGATGATATTCTGAGAAGGCGTCCAGGAAGCTCAGCATAGAGTATCCACTGGTAGCGTCTACCAGTTGGTCAATCCTGGGGAGTGGGTAGCAGTCTTTCGGGCAGCCCTTGTTAAGGTTTGTAAAGTCCACGCACATCCTCCATGCGCCCGATGATTTCTTAACCATGACCACATTCGCTAACCATTCCGGGTAGTCGCAAACCTCAATAAAATCTGCCTTCAGAAGTTTTTCAATTTCTTCCTTAATCGCCACGTCCTTCTCTGCGGACATATTTCGCTTTTTCTGTTTTACAGGGCGGGCGTCCGCGTTTACGTTCAGCCTGTGAACAATACATGCTGGATCAACCCCTGACATCTCGTCCGCCGAGTAGGCGAATACATCCTTGTTATCCTTTAGTAACTTGATCAGTTCAGCCTAGTAGGACTCTTCCAGGTCAGCTCCTATAACGACCTGTCTCCCTGGTTCCAGGTCCACCAACATGCTCTCCCCCCCTAGGTTTCAGGTGGTCGGATGCCTGATTATCGGCTGGAATCTCGCCTTCCCTGCTGGGGGAACTGTAAGCTTTTCTCTTTCCTTTTCTTTCACTCTCATGGGATTGCAGAGCCACCGAGTAGCACTGCCTGGCTGACTCCTGGTCTCCGTGCACCTTACCTTCAAGGCCGAAATCCGTAACATAGGCTACGGTGAGAGCCCTGATTGATGCAGCAGCTTCAATCTCGTCCAGGGTGGCCCTGCCAATCAGGGCGTTGTAAGCAGACCTTGCATCTACTACAACGAACGACGCCCTGATATTTATGGCAGTGGCCCCCTCCCCGAATGTTACAGGCAGGTCTATAATTCCCATGGGCAGTATACCCGCCTCGCTGAACCCATACAGTGATCCAGGGGCATGTCGTAGGTGCCTCTTCTCCAGGCCCATTTTATCGAAGGCGTCTTTGTATAACAGGTTTGTGTGTGCGCCGGTATCCACCATGCATCTCCGCACAATGTGGTTGCTGATTTCCAGGGATAGCACCAAGGGATCGCTATGGGGATACACCACCCGCCCTGCATCCTCAGGGGTGATGCTCAGCGTCATTCCCTTCGGGCTTCCTGCCCTTTCAGCATAACAGATTTGGTTTCTTAGTTCACGAATCTGCCTCTTCTAACTTCTTCTGCTGGTCTGGCCCTCTGCATCCCCTGACACCACATGGATTATCAGGCGGTTCTGCGCCGAGCCTTCAAGCTTTTCCGGTGTTTCTTTTTGAGTCTTATTCCTTGCTGCGTAGTTGGCCAGCCAGCCATTCCTGATTAGTTTTTCTATTTCATCTTTCAGGTGGCGGCACTCCTCAGTGGTGTGGCCTACGCAATCGTGGAAGGTATAGAACTTCTTGGGGTCCCCCTTTGGGCTGCGTGGTTTGCTCGGGCGATTCCACTTGGCAGTCTCCTTTTCCAGCTCGAAAATCTCTGCCCTGGATTTGTTGAGGGCTGTGTAGCTGTCGAACCTAGGCTGGTAGACTGTGCGTTCCTTCTTAGGGGTATCCCCTTCTTCGGCTCTCTGCTTCCCGGAATCGTTCCTGCCGCGTCCACCCTACGATCCCCCCTGCTGCCTGGTAGGGCCTGCGGGGGTATCCGGCAGGCTCTGGAACTCCTCTTGCAGCATAAACCCCTCTGCAATTTTCCTGGCCTTGGCCAGAGTTTCTGGCTGGGCCCTGATCAGTTGGTTCTTCATCTCTCCCGGGAGCAGGGAGTTAGTCAGTGCGTACGTCCCCGTCGCATCGTCAATTTCCTTGACTTGTTGGAAGGACAAGTCGAACCTCTTCAGGTACTCCCTGACAGACTCCCCCTTCTTCTGCCTGAGGGTCATTAGGTCGAACCGAGTAAGACGTCGTCTTTTGTTTCCCGCATACTGGTCAAGGAAGGCCTCAGCCAACTCGATGAAGAAACAGATCGATTCCTGCGGCAAATCTCTGAACCAACCCTGGGCTAGACCTACCAGGGTAGTTGGAAAAATTTTGCACCAAACTGCGTCGTCGGCGTCGTACATGCCCATATGACTCTCGTACGCCGCCAAGTGATCCTCTGGGTCAGTCGTGCCGTCAAACTTAACAGTGGGCATTTTAATTTTTGGGATAGGATATCCCTGTACCTCAGGGTGGAGCGGGGTCGGCCTGCCCACCATTCTCGACCTGCTCGTGCCCGAGTAGTGACCGTGGTCGTCCCTTCTGTCGGGGGTCGGTCTCCTACTTTCAGGGGAGCGGTATCTTGGTGGGCGCCTGCTTATCGCTTCGTCGTCCCTGGGAGGGGAATGATATCGTGGGCGCTTCTTTTGAGCGGGCTCGATGTTAATATCCTGACGGTGCCTTGACTTTTGAGTGTCCATTGTTGAGTCTGGACTGCAGGCTCTGGGACAGTCCTGGTGCAGGCTGTAACTCTTCAAATGGTGTCAGCCTGGAGAACACATCTCCCTGTTTCTCCCCCAGGCGTTTGGACACTGGCTCCTTGTGCCTCATGCGATTTCTCAGGTCTTGGGATAAGCCCCTTCTTTCGCGAGCAGCCGTGGACTCTGTAGTGTGAATGGAGAATGCCTCTTCAGGACCAACAGCCTCTTGCTGCGCAGGCGGCTCCTGACGGACTCCCGTGACCCGCCTTTGCACCTGTGCATACGCCTGAGCTGTCTTCCTGGCCTTCTTCTGAATATTTCTGACGGCGGTCCGCTTTGATCCCCCGGTTCCTTCTCCACTTTCAAAATGGAGCAACCTGGGGGTCGTGGCGACCCTGCCTACCAGATCATCCGGAGTAAACTCCTGATTCAACATTGCTGAGAAGAATGCCGCAGTCTGCACCATCTGGGCAGGGGTGAGGTTTAGAGTTTGCCTCGGATGTGCCCCCTGCCCTGCCATGGCAGCTACCCCTTGACCCGATGCTCCCTGGAGACTGGCTCGCCCCACGCCTGGATTCGTGGCGGCGGGCGTTACCTCCAGCGGCATGCCATATCGGGGAGCATTGGGTGGATTTGCCACAGAGCTGGTGTCAAAAATTTCTGGCATGTTTAATTGTAATTGGCTAATTTTGTGTTTGAGAATGGTTGATTTTGTGGGTAATTTCGTGGGTACAACCGTACTCTTCCCCATAGACTGCGCCAAATTATTCCGGTACGGAAACAATTAACCCGACTTCGGATTCGGGTCGAATGTTTGATATATTGCTTGATGGTAGCTCGTCCGATTTCCTTTAGTCTTTCCTTTCTCCACTCCTATGATCAGACCTTCCCGGCGGAGTGAGCCTGCTCCCTGCACAATGAACGCACAGGGCCCCGGAGCTTGTCCGAGGGAACCCTCTCCGATGCCTAAGTCAGTCTGTGAAATGCCTTGATGAACCTAGTTCGTGAGGAGCTAGGTGGCGTTTTTTAGGAGTGAGAGTCTAGAGAGAGAAAATCCAACCTCTTTCAAGTGGGAAATCGATGGGCATTTATACCTTCCCACAAGAGAGAGAGGAGGAGAGGGAAAAGAGCGGGAGAATGGGTGGATGACAAAGTGACACGTGGACCCATTTTGTCCACCCATTCGCTCTTACCTTAGGCAAAATGACGGAGGGGCCCCTGGTAACCCCTGCCCTGCTTGGGGGAGGGGTCACCTCCCTAGGCGAGTAGGGGGCCTTTGAAGGCCCTCCCTGGTTGGTCGCCTCGCCCTGCTGGGCAGGCGGCCTACCTGAAGCTATCCCCTTGGGGGAATCCTTTTGTCTTGTCCTGGCAGCCTGCTGGGCAGGCTCATTGATTCCTCGGGTCGGGTCGTTATGGGGCCTGCTAGGTGGGCGACCCGGCACAGGCTCTCGACCCTCATCAAAATCGATATCGAATAGTCGGAATGATTTTAAAAAAGGTTTTGAAAAAAGTTTGTTTTGAACGAAAAAGTGGAAAAAAGAATTTGAATGAAAAAAGATGTTAATTATTTCCGCGTTTAAAATCATCAAATTTTGTTTAAAAAGATGTAATGATTTTATTAGCATCAATGAGAATTAATTAATTTAGTTCTTGTTAAATACGATATTCGATTAGAGAATCAATATCTTATTTTAAGAACGTTATAAAAAATAGTTTTTTTGTAGTATCGATTATTAGAAATAATGAAAAATATGTGACGAACAACCCATATTAAAAATACGACCGACGACGACACGACCCATAAAAAAACGTGAGAAAGGAAGAGAAGAAAGAGAAGAATCGGGTTTGATTTACACCCTCAACCTACATGCTTTGTTTTCTCGGTATAAGGCTCGTCAGACGGTGGCTTAGGTACAGGAGCGTCGAGGTGATGCGGATGAGTTAAGGTGTCGGTTTTTTGGACGTGGGAGGTAACGGGTTTCGGCCGGATGATGGGGTCGGATTCGTCGGAATTTTAATAGTATTTTGGTACTTCTTCGGATGTGTGTCGGGATTTGCTTTGAATTGTTTTTTGTTGGACGAGTTTGTGAATAATTGATACTCTATTTCATGTGTTGTGCAAGGGGCTATTTATAGGAGTTTTCGATCCCGACCTTGACTTAGGAGAAGTAGTTGAATTGAAACTACTGTTTAGGATAGGAAACGTAAGAAGTTGAAAGGAACGAGAAGTCCGTTGCTTGGGGAAGAAGCAAGGAAATCTCGGCTGAATGGGGGTTTTTGGCCGAGTATCTGGAGCTCGGTCGGTATCTGATTCGGTTTCCGGATAGAATTCCTACTTGAGATCGAATTCTATCTTTAAACGGATTTGTTTAATATTTTTGAAGCTGATTTTTTTATGGTATTGGAGACCGAATCAGTCACGTGAGGTGTCACGGCTGACTCGCGTGTCTCGGGAATATTTTTGACCGGGTTTTGACTCGGTCGCTAAAAGACGGTTTTACCCCTGGTGTCAAAATCGACCCAAATTAGTCTCATTTGACTCGAAACGACCCACTGGGCCAGGATTTGAGGTTGGTTTTGTAAGATATGTACTCCGTAATAAGCCTAAACCAAATATCCATGATTTCGAGCCCATATCCGAGTTTGTCAAAGCACGTTTGCGTCCGATCATCATCGGGTGTTTGGTGGGACCTACTATAGACACCTGGCGATCAAAATGTGGGTGTCTACAGCATGCGAGGTTCATTTATAAAGCGATAAGCATCAAAATAAACAAAGCTCGTAAATACGTACAAAATACACGGGCGGAAATACAACCCGGCCAATACAAAATAACGGACAATAAAATATTACAAATGGAATATGTAAAGAAAACGATAAATAATAACTAGAAACGGACCCGTATACAATAAATGCAAACTAGACCGTAAGTTATGTAAATGGATGAACTTCGATTAAATGCACATTATGTTGTGCATTAAACGGAGGACGGAGATATGGGACCTAGACGTGGTCCTAGCCCGATCCCAAATCTCGATGCCTTGTCCCGACTTATCACATCGAAAAATTGGCGTCTAAATTAGTCACGTGTCGGATACGACTAAAGAGTCGTCGACACAATGCTAATAGTGAAAAACATCAATCAAAGTCGTTAAAGTGAAATGATATGCATTAGTTTTGAAGGAAGACGAGGCTCGTAATATGCATTACACGTGATTGACTTTGCACGCGACGACTAAGTCGTAAAAAAAAGACGAGGCTCGGATGATGCTCGAGGCTCTCGGTTTTCTTGGGCTGAAGGACACACTCGATCGAGTCATGGCCTAGACTCGATCGAGTACGCCTTCGAGCTAGCTACTGCCCGGTTTTTGGGGTGCTACTCGATCGAGTAGCCTATGGCACTCGGTCGAGTGCCCCCTGTACGAGTCATGGCTCGTTTCGTTTTTATTTATTTAAAGTCGATGGTCGACCGAGTTAAATAAAAATATTGCATTATTTAAACTCAACTCGGTTTTCGGTGCCATAATCGTGTATTATGCGATTATGAGACCGTCATCGGGATTTTATGAAAATATGTTATTATTGGATTTGAATATTTGATTAACGACGAAAGTGTCTCCCTCCGCGTCACGACATCGATACTAATCCTTACGGATTATGTGATGTCGATTTTCGCATCAACGGGTTCCGCGCTAATCTTAGAAATGGAGTCGTACACGTTCAACTACGAACGACCACGATCTCGTTACGCCCTTGAGTACATGGGGCGTCGCTCCTCGAAAGGGTGCCACCTCCGTCGTGACTCGTAAAGGGATTAAACGGACTTTGTGCGGTGATTATAGTTAAACGTGTTTGACCCGAACTTTTACTACTATATATATATATACACGGTATATAAATTAACGATAAAAAAGAACTAGAATTAAAATGCGATAAATATCAAGTGTTAGTGTTTAGTGTTAGTACTAAAAAAAACTATAATATAAAGCGTAAATGTGCATATATAAATCGAGATAGAAGAGATTGAGATGGTGTTGATGACACCCTCAACATACATGCTTAGAAAGGCCTCGGCAATGGACTCGTAATAGCGACGGGAACGCGGGAGTATCGAGGATGTATGTAAAGTTATGGTGTGTGTGTGTGGATGATTTTGTCGGTTTTTCGAGGGACAATGACTAGGTTTTTGCTTAGGTTGGCTTAGAGTTGTAGTGTAGAGTTGGTGTAGGACTTAGGGTAGAAATGTAGGGTGTTTATGCATGTGCCAAAACTAAAAATGAAGAGCACAAGGAGGGGTATTTATAGAGTTTACCCCTCGACCTAGGGTCACTCGATCGAGTGCCCTAGGAAAGAGGGTCTGTTCCGTTTTTTTGGCTCCACTCGATCGAGTGAGGTGAATCCACTCGATCGAGTGGATAGAGTTGGCGAGCCATTTTAGGAAATGGTTGACTTTTTTGATTTTTTGAAAATTGTGTTTGGGCACAATCTTCTAGACGCTCACCTGGCTGATTTTGAGGATGGATTCGTTTTTGACCGGGTTTTGACCCGGTGGCCAAAAGACGGTTTTTATTTTTGGTGTCGGTTTTGGCCCAAATTAGTTTTATTTTACTCGGAATGACCCGCTGGGCCTTAATTTGAGGTTGGTTTTGAGAGATTTGTACTCCGCTAAATGCCTACGTCGGATATTATTGATTCCGAGCCCATATTTAAGTATACTAAGTCACGTTTGCGTTCGATCATCATCGGGTGTTTTGTCGGGAACTGCTATAGACACTAGCAGGCAAAATGCGGGTGTCTACAGAGCCCCCACTCGGACTGAGGCTTGGACAAGGCGAAAGTCAGAGTAG
The DNA here is from genome assembly GCA_958450325.1 of Agrostemma githago. Taxonomy (NCBI): domain Eukaryota; kingdom Viridiplantae; phylum Streptophyta; class Magnoliopsida; order Caryophyllales; family Caryophyllaceae; genus Agrostemma; species Agrostemma githago. The sequence goes on from OY288258.1 coordinate 20,794,624, forward strand.
CTACCCGGCCAATCGTAGATTACGACCTGGCAGCCTTCCAGTCGGGTCGTTTATAGTCCGTTAGACTTGCGTAAAGGGCTCGCCAGCCATAAGCAGAGGGTCATACCTGTCTTGACGATGATAGCTCCGTGGGGAGTAAATGAGCTGCGCAGAAACTTGCTTCTGAAGTCTGGAGTGTACCTGTATGCTGACACATAACAACTTGCATGTAACACATAGGCGAAACACCGACTCATGCTGGGGAAATAAAATATTGATTTTTTGAAAAGCAGAATTTTTTTTGAAAGAGATTTTTTTTAGAAATTTTTAGGAATGCTCGGGACGACTTGATTCCTTATCCCGAATTCTAAACTGAAATCAGGCCTGCGCACGAGTAGGGCTAATGTTTGCTGAGGAGGCACGGCAGTTAGAGTTCAGTTAGGTTTTACTATTATAAATATAGGAATCCCTGCTTCAACTTACTATATCCCAAATCACAAACTCCTTCTTCTCCTCAAAATCTTTTAGACTTTCAAGAAGACTCAAATATCTGTCATGGGTATCGATCACCTGGCTGCACTGCTTTTTGCTTGGTCCCAACATTTTCGGGACGAGGAAAAGGTTCAATTGACCCAGATGGGAATCGTCAGTCTATTCCCACTTCAACGTCTGATAATTGACTCACACTTTTTGGACGCCTGTTTAACGTTTTGGGATACTACCCATCACGTTTTTGCGTTCCCGCGAGGAGAAATATGCCCTCTACCTGAGGCGATCGCAGCTATAGGCGGTTGGAGCCCTATTGCTCGTCCTGCTATCCCTCCATTCTATCCTGATCCAAGGAGGAGGCTGAGGGATTTCCTGGGCTTGTCTCATGCTGAGACAGATCGAATGGTGCAGGGAAATTTTGTTTCCCTTTTCGACCTGGCCGACAAGTTTATGAATAACCGAGACGTGAGGGCTACTGCTACCCATAAACGTAGGGCTTTCGCCTTTTGCATGCTGCATCATTACGTTTTTGAAGGGATGATGGAGGCTGACTCGTGCTTGGGTCAGATCAGGCTGATTGGTGTGGTTGACCAAACGGAGACTGGTCATAGCCCTGCTTGGCTAGCCACCGGGGAGATCATTATGGGTCTCGACGCTAGGAGGCTTGACCCGGACCGACAGCTGACGGTGAGTATTCGCCTTCTGCAGGTATACAATTTTTTTTTTCTTGTGCGAATTTTCTGATGTACGTAGGTCACTCGATCGAGTGACATCTTTGACGAGCTTCTGCCTGTTTTCAGAGAGCTTACTCGATCGAGTCAGCTGTTGTACTCGATCGAGTGGGCTCTAGCGAACCATTCTGTTGCTTATGAAATTTGTGTATCCCTTTTCAGATTTGGTTGTCGGAATGTCTGTCGATCATAGAGTCCCCTCCGAGTATTCCCAACTACCATAGTAGCCAAATTAGCTCGAGGAGGCGACGGATAAGCTCGAGTCATCATATAAACCGAGCTTATTGGGATGAGGAGCTGGTGTTTCACGGTGGTCCCTTAATTAGGTGGACCGTCGCCTGGTGGTTCCTTTCCAAACTGACGGGACTGGCCAAGAGGGACCAAGCCCGCTATTTGGTGATTCTGTCTCTTGACTGGACGGTTCACATTTACCCGGACCGCCTCCTGAGGCAGTTCGGTTTGTCTCAGCGCATTCCTGAGACTGAGGCGATCATTAGCGTCTCGCTCCAATTGACGGACGCTGTGTGCGACACATGGTTGCAGAGGTGGTTCACTCGTCCCACGTGGACAATACCCAACCCTTGCCAATCCGCTTGGGTTTCACGTGCATATGAGAAGTGGACTTCCAAGGAGTCAGAGGAAGCTCGCAAAGGCTTGAAGGTTGATGAGGCCTTCGAACTGGTTCGCCGGGAGACGGCGAAGGACAGTAGGGGTTTCTTCGGCGAGGGAGACACTCCTGCTACTTTAGTCCGATTAGAATCGTGTCTTAAGTGACAAACTAAGACTCGATCTAAGGATGCCGGTGCTAGCAGCACGCAGGGGCAGCCAAGCCCCCAGACTGATTTGGAGAGACGACTTGGGCCAAGACTGGTGGTCAGAGACCGACTAGGCCCACATGACCGGCTTCCTGAGCCTGTGCGGGCCCGACTTGGGCCTATCGAACGCTCCCCTCCGCATCGTTGCCTGTGGACGGCCAAGGAGGCCAAGGACAAGGGGAAGGGCAAGATGCTCTGAATACCGAGTCCTTAGTTTTTATTATTATTTGAATATTATTACTATTTTTTCTTGTGTCGTGTGCTTTTTTATTGCATTTTTTGAATTCCTGCATTTGTAATTTCCCGAGTTTATCGGATTTTTAGTAATTAATAAAGGAAGTTTATTATTAAACCGTTCATGTCTTTTCTTGATTGCACTGGTTGTGCCCTTTTGAGGGGCTGCCTACGTATCCGCAATTAGCGGAATCAAACCAAACGTAGTTCAAGCTCAGTAAATTTGCAATCTCGAATTACACCAAGACTATTAGTTCAAGATGTTTGCGACAGTAGAATAAATAATTCTAGCTCATTGACTTGCTTTTGGTAAAATAATTTTAAATAAAATTTGCTAATGACATTGCGAAATGGCTAAGGGTAGTAACGCTTCAGCTGGTCCAGGTTGGTCGGGTTGACGAACTCATTCCCGTCCAGGTCCGTCAGCATCACTGCTCCTTCCGATAGGATCTTCTTTACCAAGAATGACCCAGCCCAATTAGGTTTGAATTTTTCCCTTGGGTCAACTGGTAATAAAGCTCGAACCGACTTAAGGACCAGATCTCCTTCCTTAATGTTCCTGGGCCTTACTCTTTTGTTGAAGGCCTGTTGGATCCTCTTCTGGTAGATTTGGATGTTGTTGAGGGCACGAGATCGTCGTTCGTCTAGCAGAACCAACGAGTCATACCGTGCTCGAACCCAATCAGCTTCGGGTACTTGACTTTCTAACAGAATTCTGAGGGACGGTACCTCCAATTCAACTGGCTGGACTGCCTCCATCCCATAAGTTAGGTAATACGGCGTCGCCCCGGTTGCGGTGCGAATTGACGTCCGGTATCCCCATAGGGCAAAAGGTATTTTGTCGGGCCAGTCCCGGTAATTATCAGCCATCTTTTTTAGTATGGTGACAATTGTTTTATTGGCCGCCTCTACTGCTCCATTCGTTTGGGGACGATAGGGCGAGGACGTATGCCTTTGAATTTTATATTTGTTCAGCAGGGCCGCAGTCTCGGCTTGAAAATGAGTCCCGTGATCACTGATAAATTCATATGGGATACCATACCGACATATTATCTTGTTCTGGATAAACTTGGCGACATGCTTAGCATTGAGAATGCGATATGATTCAGTTTCGACCCATTTGGTGAAATAGTCGATAACTACTAAAATGAAGCAATGCCCGCCGGTACCGGAGGGATTTATTTTCCCGATTATGTCGATACCCCATGTCGAGAATGGCCAAGGTGACGTCATGGTATATAGCAAGGATGACGGCATATGTTGCACATTGGCGAAGATTTGACAGTTATGACAATGTTTGACATATAACTGGCAGTCGGCTTCCATAGTATTCCAGTAATACCCGAGCCTCATGATTTTTCGGACCAGCATCTGGGCATTCATATGTGGGACGCATTCACCATCATGTACTTCGGTCATAACCTTTTTGGCTTTATATTTATCAACACAAAGGAGGAGAGCCCCTTGCGCCGTCTTTTTGTACAGTTGTCCGTTATCGGTACGGACGAACTGGGTGGCTAGCCCTCGTAAGGCTTTCTTGGCTCGGCCTTCAGTCCCGGGAGGATATTCTCCGTTTGTCAGGTACGTTAATACAACCTGATACCATGGTTCGGGATCAGTTATCTCAATATCTTCATTGTCGTATGCCGGCTCGGACCGTCTTTCGACACAAATTGGCATACTGGTCACGTGGTCGGGAATATTCAACAAAGATGCCAATTTTGAAAGTGCATCTGCAAACTGATTCTCTTCCCGAGGCAAGTATATGTACTCTACCCTTTGGAATTGTTTCTCGAGATCCCTTACTCGTGCCTGGTAGGCCACGAGATTAGCGTTCCGAGTTTTCCACTTTTGAAGTGCTTGGTTAATGACCAAGGATGAGTCACCGTGTACCCGCGGATTTGTGATCCCCAGATTGGCGGCGGCTTGTAGCCCGTAAATGCATGCTTCGTACTCGGCTGCATTATTGGTAACATCAAAGTCCAGCTTGATGGACACGGGAGTATGCTCCCCTTTTGGTGAGATTAGGAGGATCCCGACTCCAAACCCTCGAAAATTGGATGCTCCATCAAAGTATAAATCCCATGTTTCGGTATCGGTATGGAAGATATCTTCATCTGGGAAGGACCAGGTGTCGGTGTGTCCTTCTTCGGTTACCGGGCTATCGGCAAGAAATTCTGCTACTACTCGCTCCTTAATGGCCTTTAACGGCACAAAATTTAGATCGAACTCTGCCAGCATTAGAGTCCATCTAGAAATTCGGCCATTGAGAACGGGCTTTTCTAAGAGGTATTTGATTGGGTCCATCTTGTATAGCACATGGACCTCGTAGCTGAGCATATAATGTCGGAGCTTCTCAGTGGCCTAGACTAGAGCCAAGCACGTCTTTTCGAGCATGGTATATTTGCACTCATACTCTAAAAACTTTTTGCTGACGTAATAAATAGCTCGTTCTTCGGAGTCAACTGTCTGAGCCTGCATAGCCTCCATGCCTGTCTCGGTCGTCGTTAGGTATAACGACAGAGGCAAGCCAGGTTGAGGTGGCATTAAGACTGGCGGAGGAGACAGGATTTCCTTGATCTTGTCGAAAGCAGCTTGGCACTTGTCATCCCATAGTACCCGTTCCCCTACTTTCAGTTTCTTGAAAATTGGTTCACACACCATGGTTAGTTTGGAAATGAACCGACTGATATACTGGACTTTCCCGAGAAATCCCCTTACTTTTTTTTTTCGGTTTTAGGAGGTTGCATCTCGGTAATGGCTTTAATTTTAGCTGGGTCGACCTCGATACCTCGTTGGCTAACGATATGACCCAGTAATTTGCCTGATGTTACCCCGAAACTGCTCTTTTGAGGGTTTAGCCTCATGTTGTACTTGCGCAATCGGGTGAAGAATTTTCTTAGGGCAGTGATGTGACCGCCCCGTACTTTGGACTTGACGATCATGTCGTCTACATAAACTTCCACCTCTTTATGCATCATGTCATGCAATAAAGTGGTAGCGGTCCTTTGGTACGTGGCCCCAGTATTAATGAGACCGAAGGGCATGACGGTATAGCAGTAAGTCCCCCAAGGTGTAGTGAAGGTGGTCTTACTCATATCTTCTTCCGCCATCTTGATCTGATTGTATCCGGAATACCCGTCCATAAATGATAGAAGGGCATGATCGGCCGTGCTATCCACCAGTATGTCGATGTGTGGTAACGGAAAATCATCTTTCGGGCTTGCTTTGTTAAGATCCCGAAAATCCACGCATACCCGCACCTTACCGTCCTTTTTAGGAACCGGCACGATGTTTGCAACCCAGTCCGGATATTCGGACACTTGTATGAAGCCGACTTTGAACTGTTTATCGACCTCTTCTTTTACCTTGAGAGACCACTTGGGCCTCATTCGGCGGAGCTTTTGCTTAACCGGTTTGCACCCGTCTTTAATCGGTATGCGGTGCTCGGCTATTTCCCGGTCTATCCCCGGCATGTCCTTGTAGGACCATGTGAAGACATCTTTAAACTCTTGGAGGAGGTTCGTGAATCGCTGTCTCTCCTCGGGATCTAAGGACAACCCTATCTTTTTTTTTTTTTGGTAAAATGTAAATGTAATATAAGTGCCAAATGATGGGCAGAGTCCGTTTACATCATAAGTTTGTCAATTAGATTTTTGTCCCTCACAGAGGTGAGATAAATATCAGAAAACGCTAATCGAAAATCTTTCTTAATAACCGATGCAATGTACTCCGGCTTCATAAGGTAATTCTCGATCCGAGCTTTGTTCCTTTGCGACCAGATATTGTAGATCATAGCATTCAAAATGCCATTAACAATGGCTCGACGAGTAGCCGAGCCTCTCCTCACTTCCCTCCAATCATCTATATTAACCTGGGGGTATTGGATACCAGTCCATTTACTGATTAATACAGTAACCCGCCTGCTATACGGACAGTCGAAGAAGAGGTGGCTGACAGTCTCGGCCTCTTCATCACAGATGCAACAATTGTCCGCAGTAGTCACACCAAATCTAGCCAATTTCGCACGTGTGTTCAGCCCGTCATGCTGAATCATCCAAGCTGTAAACTGGTGTTTCGGAATCGTCCAAGAATTCCACACATAAGAATACCATTTCACCTTTGGAGCAGGGGTTCTCAGGTAATCGTAGCCTTTCCTGATGGAATACATCTTCAGAGGCTCATATTTCCAAGTTTCAATCATATAAGCATCCGTAAACAGATCCTTGGTCTTGCATATTTTCTTCCATGTCCACGGGGTATCAGGGGGCGGGTCATAGGTCATCCAAGCTGTAGATTTCAGGTAAATGTGACTGACCCAACGAACTCACAACGTTTCAGCCTTAATATGCACCCACCAAGCGAGCTTACCAATGGCAGCCCGATTCCAGGTCGCTTCATCCTTTATCCCCAATCCTCCTTCTTGAATTGGTCTGCATACCTTCTCCCAAGCTACATTCGGAGCTCGTTTGTACTCCGTGCCTCCGTCCCATAAGAAATTTCTGCACAGGCTTTCAATATTCTTGGTAACGGACGCCGGGAGAATGAAAATCGTAGCCCAATAAGTATGTAAGGACTTCAGTACCGCTTTTACGAGAACAAGTCGGCCAGCATATGAAAGTTTCCTAGCTCCCAGGGATCGAATTCTGTCCATAATTTTATCTATCAATGGTCTGCAATCCTTAGCATTCAGTTTAGTCGATTTAACCGGCACCCCAAGATATTTGAAAGGTAAGCGGCCTTCAACGCACCCCGAAATCTGGGCTATCTCATGTCTAGTAGGCTCATCAACTCCATTAAAATATACGTTCGATTTACCCGGGCTCATCGTAAGACCAGAGGCAGCTGAGAAAGTTGCAAAGGTCCTGAGCAGGACCATCATAGAGGGAATGTCGCCTCTGCTGAACATAAGGAGGTCATCCGCGAACATGAGGCTAGACAGTTTGAGATGAGAGCAAAGCGGATGGAATTTAAATCCCATATTAGCTGTAGTGTGCTGTAATAGCCACGTCAAATATTCCATGCATATCGTGAATAGGAGCGGAGATAATGGGTCTCCTTGTCTAAGTCCTCGCTTGCCTTTGAAAAATCCAAAACAGTCCCCGTTAAGCGATAAGGAGTAAGATGCAGTTGTCACGCATTCCATAATAAGACACGAGAAGTCCTCTGGAAAATTCAATGCCTTGAGCATTTGGTTAAGAAAATCCCATTCAACCGAGTCGTAGGCTTTCTGTAGATCAATTTTGAAGATACATCGAGGAGAGACAGATTTCCGACCATATAGCTTAATTAAATCTTGGCAAATCAGAATGTTTTCCACAATATTCCGACCCTGAATGAATCCACCTTGGGTGGGGGAGATAATGCTTGGAAGAACCTTAGCTAGCCGGCTGCACATAATCTTGGATATAATTTTATAGGTCATATTACAGCAGGCTATCGGGCGAAATTGTTGAACTGTTTGCGGTTTCGCAATTTTAGGTATCAGTGTAATGTTTGTGCAGTTCAATTGTTTGAGCATCCTGCAATTCTTGAAGAATTCGTGGACAGCCTCGCACACATCATTCCCAATGGTATCCCAGCTCGCCTTAAAAAACTTGCTAGAGTAACCATCCGGGCCAGGTGCCTTGTCGTTTGGGATCCCGAACACAGTTTCCCTGATCTCCTCATTTGTCGTTTGTCATTTGGGACAACCCTATCTTAAGTATCTGGGGCTCTAAGGTTGTTCCCACATTAATGGTCTCGGTCTCTTCTATTACCGGATTCCGAGATTCCCTTTCCTCTAACTGCTCGATCAGATGTGGAGGTAAGGGTACCTGTTCGTCGGGTTTCTCAATGTCATTGCATAAAATATTTTTGAAAGCAGAATTTGAAAGAGACAAGTCGTAAGCAGAACGGTTGTTATTATTGATTGAGAATTTTGAAAACAGCTCGAAAAGAGCAGCCATCTAATCATTGGTCAGTGGCGGAATTGGTAAGGCACTCGGGACAGACCCCGAAGTGCCAGCAGTAGGAATGACAAAAGGGTGAGGGGTTACAGGAGTGACTCTAGCACGAGACTCCCTAGACTCGACCTCAGACTCTGACTCGGACTCGGACTCAGACTCGGGCATGTCTCCCTCTCCAGCGACCAGCTTTTAGATCTTTCCTTGACTGTCAGTCCACTTGACAGTCTTCCTCCAGGCCCTGTTTCCCGTCTCGGAACCAACATCCGAGATCAGCTTGGTTGGGTCAAACCTGTTGCTGCGGAGATCCAGGTTGACCAGGTCTTCCTTTGGAGTCGGGGCTATGGTGTCTTCCCCGAAGAGTAGCCCCAGCGCGGGCTCAGCATTGTCAGCTCCATCAGACTGGATGAGGGCGAACACATCATCCGGGATATAGTTGCAGTCCCGGGTCGATTGGGTCCCGAGGTGCACTGCATTGGGTTGGTTTAGACCAACCATAATAGCCCCAAACACCTGTGTGACGAAGTAGTCAGTCAACCGTGGGCTGTAAGGGCTCAATACCCTTAATGATGTTGCAGGCCTTTTTGATTCCTGCTTGGACAACGTTGCCCGGAGTGATGGCATAACCAAGGCCGAAGTGAGAATCTTCGTCCTTAAGGACCTCGATAATCTTCCCAGCTGGAAGATCGGGTCGAGAGGTAGCCCCCGGAAAGCACCCTAGGTTTTGGAACATCGTGTCAATGCTCGTGGTGAAGTAGGGCCTGAAAAGGTACTCTTCCTCGATCATCCCCACAAAGTCGAACCCCCAGAGGTCCGTGCGGCCCGTAGCGTTACAGCTAGCCACAGTCATTGGGGTTGCCTACAAAGTAATAACATTGTCGAGCAAAGGCATCTTGATCTTTCGATGGAGGGTGGAGGATACCGCTTTGACCGCGTGAATCCATGGCCTCCCTAAGAGAAAATTGAAGGATGAGGTGACATCGATCACCTGGAATTCAAGCTCCTTTTCTATTTGGCCTGTTATAATGGTCAGCTTTATGGCCCCAGCTACCGACTTTGGGCTCCCATCAAAGGCTTGGATTCTGAGCCGTCGGAACATAATCGGCCTCGGTAATGCCGAGGGCTTTGGCGGTCCTTAAAGGAAGGATATTCACAGCAAACCCATCATCAACTAGGGTCATCGGGAGATATTTCCCTCGGCAGATCACCGTAATGTAGAGGGCCAGATTGTGGGAGTCCCCGAACGGTGGTAGGTCGGCTTCAGAGAAAGTGATCATTGGGCCTCCTTTCTTAGTTTTGCCCTTCAGATGGGGTAGGATTGTGGCTACCATTTCAGCAGGGGTAACCAAAGAGTCGATCTTAACCTGATCGAGAGCCTTAGTGAGTGCTTCTCGATGTTCTTGTGAGCTAACTAAGAGTTGCCATATGGTGAGGTCAACTCGGGTCTTCTTTAGTTGCTTCACGAGAGCCGTTTCAGCAGTCGGCTCCTCAGGGGCGACTTCCGTCCTGAGTGGCTCAATGACGGTTGTCGGGATAGGGGTGCCCTAGAGCTAGTGGCTTGGTAGGGACGATCAAGGTGGTTACTGGCTAAGACTCGGGATTTAGTCTTACGAATCTCCTCGGAGGTGATGGGGACAGTTTCCCCTTTAACGAGGTAGACATCGTCCTCGTTGTCAAACCAGATCCCGTTCACCTTCGGGATAAAGGGAAAGATAAGATAAGAGCAATCAATCACCTCCCAGGCAAAGATGGCGTGGGAGCTGAAAGGGTTCTCCTTGTTACTTGGCTTATCTCCGGGTAGCGGGATTTTACCGCTCTCAATCAAGTCCTGGATCAAGTGCTTCAGTTTCCAGCCCTTTTCGGTATCATGCCCATTGGCTCGGTGGTATTGGCAATAAGCTTGGGCATTGTAGTTCTTGGAGCGTCGCTCGACCGGAACTTCAGGAGTTGGGCCTATCAGTTGGATTAGGCCCTTTGAGGATAGCCTTTGTAAGGCATATGTATAGGTGGTACCTATATCAGTGAAAACCCGAGGAGGGGTGTTCTTCTTGGACGGGGCATCTAGTAGATTAACCGCGTCGAAAATGCTGCGGGTCGCAGCTTGGGGCTTAGTAGTGGAAGAGGAAGCCCCTTGGTATCCTTTGCTAGAGGCCTTAGTAAGGCCCTCCAGTCTCAGGTCGTCTTCAATTCTCATACCCATTTCCGTAAGGGTGGTGAAATTGGGTATGACAGCGTACCGGAGATGAACCCGGTAGGAGGGGAGGAGATTCTTGACGAAAGCCTCCACCAAAGTCTTCTCACTGGGCTTATCGACCAGTTTCACGCTCTCGGCCCTCCAGCGTTGAAGGTACTTAGTAAAACCTTCCTTTGGCTCTTGGGCCATAACCTCCAAAGATCGCATTGTGGTTTGGATCTCGGTGTTGTCAGCATAGTTCCGAGCAAACTCCGTAGCCACATCATCCCAAGTAGGGTATTTTTTCGGGTCTAGCCTGTAGTACCAGGCCCGTGGGTGCTTCTCAAGGGACGCAGCAAAAAGATTCTTGAAAATTGTAGAATCTACTCCCTTGATTCTTTGAAGGCCTGTACATGTAGTAACGGGTCTTCGGTTCCCTAAAACATTGGTAAGCCAGTGAGGTTCAGGTTTGGGGACAGCTTGTCGTTCACCGGGGCATACTCACGGCTATTTTCCCGATGGATGTTGTTACTCCCAGCTAAATGAACTTGTTCCTCTAGTCGGTGCACCGCACTAAGTAGTTCAGTTAGAGACCCAGTAGCCTCGGCATTGGGAGTCCTTTGCTCCACTGCAGCCATACGAGCAACGATAGCCACTTGACCAGCCCTCATTTCTGTCAGTTGGGCTTCAATGTCGGTCTGTTTGACGACCATGGCGTCCACGGAGGTCTTTAGATTGTTCAAAGCTGCTTCCATTTTGCGGCTGTGTCTGGTGGACGGTGGCCTGTCTGTAAGAACACCGCGTAATCAGAAACCGAACCCAGATCTTGGAATCATAAAAAGTACATCCCGAGCGACGAAAAAAGAGCAAGTGAAAAAGACTCGAGAAAGACACCTAGACGGATGACTCGTAGGTGGTATGACTTCCTTAGGACCTGGCTTCGTGTGCCTAGTCCCGTTCGAAGGAAGGTCCACGTGAGACTTTTCCCAAGACTTTTGACTCGAGTGTATAGACGGACTTTCCTTTGTAGGGGTATGCCCTACGCGGGTTGGTCGTGCCTTGACAAATAAGGCAGACTCGAGAAAGGGAGGAATCTCGTGATGTAAGATCGACGGAGTTTCGACGCTATAAACCTTCGACATACTATGCAAAGACCCGACACACGGATAACGGTAGGTCCTATAATAAGGAAGACTCATTAGGAAAGTTGGATGCTTTGAAATTTTGAAATTTGAATAAAAGAATGAGCGAATTTTCGAAAGTTTGAAAATCGAAAACGGAATTTCGAAAAACGAGATTTGAATTTTGAAAATTCAGAAAATCGAGATGGTGTCGGAAATTCGAAAGTCAAAACGGGCAGCATGTCGACCAAAGAAAAGGATATTTTAAGTCAAATCGTTAATCCTAAATTTCGGCGGCATTCCGAATTTTGAAAAATGGATATTTGGAAAAAACGGGTCCCGAAACGGACAGCATTTCGGGTATTTCAAAATTTGGTATTTTGGAAAGATGCATTTTTAAAATGACGGTTTTTTTTTTGAAAAATGACACGGAAACCAAGTAGCACGTAGTCAAACAAGCATTATAAAGACGGTTATGTATGCATTATGCTAAGTCTCAGTCGGTCAAAATAGGGTCTATACCAACAACGAAGGCTCTCTCGTAAATCAGGACGGACTCCCTAAGCCGAATTGGTCTTAGGACATGCCGCGAAACCCATACGAGTTCGGCCATAGAAGTCTTTAGCGCACCCATTTAGGAATGCACCGCGGTATAGTGGGACGTCGGTCACAAATAACCGGCCCGGGCAAATTTGGGTTATGCATGAATCATTAAACTAATGCGCGCACACTAATATACGAACGATTTCTCTTCGAGTCTCACCCTAGGAACCCCGATGACATGTGGTACATCAGGCCCCCCCAGCGGAGTCGCCAAATTGTGGACATGACGTAGGTCCACCCCGACGCGGCTACGCGCGGGTTTGGGTAGACGAATGAATCTCGTGGTAAGATTGATCTCGGGTTCGAAATTTAAGTCAAAGTTGGAGTCGCCACCGAATTATGGGAATTCGGACCCATTCGAGCCCACTCTATGTCGTCATGGATCGTACACAAAGTACGGCCCATTTCGATTTCAGAGTTTATGGGGTTCGTCCCTTTGCATTGCGATGCCGATACCATCTACACCGGTTATCGTGTAAAGAATGACTCTCGTGCGCCAACGGTTTCGGACATCCGGAAACCGAGGTTCTGAGTAAGGGGTGAGGGTACGTGTTGGGAAGCCCACTAAGGACACCCAACCCCGCCCGCACTTAGCGGCCTCTACTAAGACATCGTTTGTGTTCGTGTACGCGCACTAGTAAAATGACTAAATGATATGCAATAAGCGTTTTTGGCTAAGCATGCGAGTTATTGGTTAACTACGTCATTTTAATGCATCAAAACTATAGTCGAATTGTTTAGCATGCGAGGTTCATTTATAAAGCGATAAGCATCAAAATAAACAAAGCTCGTAAATACGTACAAAATACACGGGCGGAAATACAACCCGGCCAATACAAAATAACGGACAATAAAATAGCACAAATGGAATATGTAAAGAAAGCGATAAATAATAACTAGAAACAGACCCGTATACAATAAATGCAAACTAGACCGTAAGTTAAGTAAATAGACGAACTTCGATTAAATGCAGATTATGTTGTGCATTAAACGGAGGACAGAGATATGGGACCTAGACGTGGTGCTAGCTCGATCCCAAATCTCGATGCCTTGTCCTGACTTATCACATCGAAAAATTGGCGTCTAAATTAGTCACGTGTCGGATACGACTAAAGAGTCGTCGACACAATGCTAATAGTGAAAGACATCAATCAAAGTCGTTAAAGTGAAATGATATGCATGAGTTTTGAAAAAGAAGATCACGTGATTGTGTAGACACCCACATTTTGACCGCCAGGTGTCTATAGTAGGTCCCGCCAAACACCCGATGATGATAGGACGCAAACATGCTTTAATGGACTCGGATATAGGCTCGAAATCCTGGACATTCGGTTTAGGCTTATTACGGAGTACAAATCTTACAAAACCGACCTCAAATCCAGGCCCAGTAGGTCGTTTCGAGTCAAATGAGACTAACTTGGGTCGATTCCGACACAAGGGGTAAAACCGTCTTTTTACGACCGAGTCAAAACCCGGTCAAAAATATTCTCGAGACACACGAGTCAGCCGTGACACTTCACACGGCTGATCCGGTCCCAAATACTACAAAAATCATCTTCAAAAAATATTAAACAAATCCGTTTAAGGATAGAATTCGATCTCAAGTAGGAATTCTACCCGGAAACCGAATCAGACACCTACCGAGCTCCAAATACTCGGCCAAGACAGCCAAAATACTCGGCCAACTCTTCATGAAAGCCGAAATACTTGGCTTCCCCACCAAGAAACGAGACTTTCGTTCCCTTTCGAACTCTCGTGTTTCCTATCCAAACCGGTATTTCTTGTCACACAAGCAAGACTACCTAGGCTCCTATAAATAGGACCTCATATTCAACAACTTTGGACCAACAATTACACATCATAAATCTACCATTCACATATCCTTAATATCTAGCAATTCCCGACGTAATCCCGAAGTAGCCTCGAAATACCGACGAAACCGACCCCGTCATCCGGCCGAACCCACCGTCTCACACACATAAACGAAAACGCACCAAACCGACACCTTAACTCATCCCGCATCATCTCGACGCTCCCGTGCCTAAGCCACCGTCCGACGAGCCTTATACCGAGAAAACGAAGCATGTAGGTTGAGGGTGTAAATCAAACCCGATTCTTCTTCTTTCTCTCTCTCTCTCTCTCTCTCTCACGTCTTTTTTCCTTTTTTCCGTCCGTCGCTTTTTTTTTACGGGTCATCGGTCGTTTCGTATTATTAATATGGGTCGTTCGTCACATATTTTTATTTATTTCTAATAATCGATACTAAAAAAACTATTTTTTTATATAACGTTCTTAAAATACGATACCGATTCTCTAATCGAATATCGTATCTACAAGAACTAAATTAATTAATTCTCGTTGATGCTAATAAAATCATTACCTTTTTGCAAAATTCGATGATTTTAAACGCGGAGAGAATTAACATCTTTTTCGTTCAAATTCTTTTTTTTTACTTTTCGTTCAAAACAAACTTTTTTTCAAAACCTTTTCTAAAATCATTCCGACTATTCGATATCGGTTTCATAATCGAATATCGAATACGACGAATATCGAAAACATAAATCGAGTATTAATTAATCCATATTTGTACGCGATTTATCAAAATTAATAATTTTCGAAAATCGAATCCGAGACAGCCACCCGAGCGAGTCGCGCGGGCTGCTGTAAGACGCAGCCTTTTTTTCGTTTTTTTTTCCGATTTTTCCAGCATTGTTTTCTCACATAAAACAGCGGTTTTCTCGGTATATTTTAAGATTTCGACAAGTATTTTTTGCGTGTCATAAATCTTTTCTAAAATCATGCATATTATTCATTTACGTCTTTATTCGATTTATTCAAACGTTACTAACTCGTTTTCTGGTGTTTGTAGCAATTTATTTGTTTTTATCGTTTTAATAGACTAAAACGACTTCACATGCTAAAATAACTTTGACGTTATTAGTTTAACATACATTAAACGACTTAGCAACCCATTTTATTTTTCTCACATGCTTAGAAAAATAATGTTTGCATATCATTCAACCGTCGAACTAACCCGTGTACACCAAAAACGAACGATATCTTAGTAAAGGCCGCTAAGTGCGGGCGTGGTTGGGTGTTCTTAGTGAACTTCCCAACACGTACCCTCACCCCTTACTCAGAACCATGGTTTCCGGATGTCCGAATCCATTGGCAACGAGAGTCATTCAATACACGATATCCGATAATGTCGGTATTGGTATCGTAATGCAAAGGGACGAGCCCAATAAACTCTGACATCGGAAATGGGCCGTATTTTGTATACGGCCCACTACGACATAGAGTGGGCTTGAATGGTTCCGAATAACCACAAAATTCGGTGGCGACTCCTACTTCGATTTAAATTTCAATTTGACCATCTCATATAGAGATTCATTCGCCTCCCCAAATCCGCGCGTGGCCGCGTCAGGGTGGACCTATGTCATGTCCACAATTTGGCGACTCCGCTGGGGATCAACTGATGAGTCACTTACCTTCGGCATCCCTAGAGTGAGACTCGAAAAGAAATCGTTCGAATAGTAGTGTACACGTTTTAGTTCAATGGTTCATGCATAACCCAATCTTTCCCGGGCCGGTTACTTGTGACCGACGTCCCACTATACCACGGTGCGTTCTAAATGGACCCACTAAAGACTTCGATGGCGGAACTCGCATGGGTTTTACGGCAGGTTCTAAGACCAACTCGGCTTAGGAAGACCGTCCTGATTTGCGAGAAAGCTATCGTCGTTGGTATAGACCCTATTCGACCAACCGAGACTTAGACTAAGACCATACATGGCGTTATTATACTGTTTCTGTGACTACGTGCTACTTGATCCATGTCTCGTCTTTTCAAAAACCGTCGTTTTCAAAAACTTGCATCTTTTTCGAAAATTATCCATTTTTCAAACCCGGAAAGCTACCGAATTTAGGACTTATGATTTTGACTCAAAATAGCCTATTTTCTAGCCGGTATGCTGTCCAAACTTTTCAAAAAATTCAAAATCTCGGCCCGATAAACCTTTTTTCCGATTTTCAAAAAAAAATCGGGCCTTCCAATCCGACTTTGCTCGGGTTTTTCAAATTCAAATCCTCTTTTCAAAGCTTTCTTCTTAGGACTTCCCGTATTTAGCAGTGTCGGGTTTTGTCATAAGTTGTTAAGAGTCCATAGCGTCGAAACTCCGTTGATCTTATATCACGGGTTTCTACCCCATCCCAGTCCGCCTTATTTGTCAAGGCACGGCCCACCTACGTAGGACAAACCCCTACAAAGGGAAGCCCATTTACACTTTAGAGTCCAAAGCCTAGGGATACTCACACGGATCTTCCTCCGAACGGGACTAAGCCCACTTTGCCAAATCCAAAGGAGGTCCACCTTCCACGAGTCACCCGTCTAGGATCGGAGTCGGTCTTCACCCCCACTCGGGGGCTACCCTTCATCAGAGCGGTCAATAACGGTTGCTCTAAGGGTTATGTCTTACACGTGTTGTCTCACGCACCCCACTTTCGAGCCACCTAGACGTCACACCATCTGAGTCTTACCAGAGCCTTTAGTCTCACTCGGGGGCTGTTCTTCACCCGAGCAGTCGACCACGGTCACCTTAAGAGGTAATTTACGTCCATCCTACACCGGCGTCCTTACGATGCCTTCTCCGAGTCGAACCTATGCTACGAACACTCGAGTCACCTAGGGTTAGGTCACCACGGTTAGACCGAGCACGCGACACGGTCAAACACGATTGCCCCATTTTCGGACTCACCCTTATGCAGCTCGAGTCTAATTCGCAGTCGTTACTTTGTCTAGGTCAACGTCCGGGTTTCCCGATCCGAGGATTTTAGTCATTTCTGTCACCCTGGGTCGCGTCTAGTTTGACTACTCCCTCTCTTTTATTTGCGCAAAACCGAGTTTAGACGAGTCGTGGCACCTGTCGACGACCTTACCAAAAAAAAACAATCAACCGAGCGTCCGAAAGTCCGGATTTTATTCGAGTCTAAGTCTGAGTTCGAGTCTAGGATACCCTACATCCTCATTTCCAAATCAGAGTCAGAGTCATTTGCATTCTGTCATCTTTCAATATTCTATTTCCCATATATACTTTCCTTATGTGTTTCCGAGAACATGATGAATACCGTCATACACTGTGAGCACATGCACGTGACTATTATAGGCCCATCTATAACGACTGCATGAAACCGAGTCCGTGTTTTCCTTTACCTGTTCCATGTCTGACATAGAAAGCCACATAACCACCCTTAGTAGGACCGGTATCGAATCCTATGACAAATCTAGGTAGTCTCCTAGTTTGGGTTCAAGACGGGAGGCAAGCCCATTTCCCACCATAAACACCCATCCAATAAGACTAACCAATCCCTACCTTATGTGTTTAGTCTGACCGACAAAAAAAAAGTTGGACAAAAAAAATCAAAAGTCCAAGGAAAAAGCAAAAGGCCAAAACAAAAAAGCTGGCCATGATCAAAAACAGAATTATCAACATCCCTCGACCAAACACGGTCAACTCAAATGAAGAATCCCACGACCGGGGCTAAGAGGTCAACCCAAAGAATTCAAAAACCCATGACCATGGTCAACGGTCAACTCAAGTGAAACGGTCAATTCAAAAATTATCAAAACCCATACCATCAAATAGGGGAGAAACAGTCAAGCTGGTCAGCTAGCACCAAATCTAGCCTTCCCACATTACAACCCTCAAGACCTTCCTGAGACCTAGGCTAGAGACAGCTCGGATTTTTGAGGATTCAAGCTCCATAGGATACCCTAACCATTAGGGCCAGACATGGAAATCAGATCCCGCATTATCAAACCTACCCCGATCGAAGTTCGAGTCATTATTACTCGACTTCCCCCTTTTCTACCACATTATAATACCTTACCCTCGAAGCCTTAGCTCCACAAAATCGAGCTCCAGGTTTCGAATCATCAAAGCCACTTACTTCCTAGCACCACATTTCCAAAAACATCTAAACCAGTTACCAACCCCAAACACGGGAATTCAACTTGCGGTGGGCATAGAACATGCCCAAATAGTTCACACTACCTCTGGGGCTACCTCGGAAAATGCCCACAGTCACAGGATCAACATCCTAACCATTCTAGCCCTTTGATCAAGACATCATTGGGAATGCACCTAGCCTACACCATTACTATGGCTAGTTACACACAAAGCCCTAATAAACTAGGCACCATAATACATCTTTCGACACTGAACTACGGCTTGGTTTGATTTCACCACACGTGAATACGTAGGCAGCCTTTCAACAGAGGCACAACCACCCACACTGACACAAATTCAAAAAGCATCATCATTCCGGTCACGACACTGTCATGTTCTCAACAGTTAGCTTTGTTATTCTGGGGGCTTCTCTTAGGCAGAAAACCTCCATCCACTCACATAATCCAAATAACTTTCAAATCTAGCCTCCTTTCTATAGTGTGTCCTAGTACTCGGTCCAGTCAAAGACAAGAATCTGTCAGAGACTCGAAGCAATACCTACTTCGGGAACATGCCCCGAAACCAAAAAAAAAATTCAAAAGAACACCAGTCTACGACATTGCTACCACAAAGCCCTGTCGTACGGAAACAATCTCACTCTGAGGATTCGACCATGTTGCCACTCGCCTAGGCTACGGAATAGCGCAACTTAAGAGTCTCGTCATCTTAGGTGGCCCATCCCCTACCGAGTCACGGTCCAACCCTTAGAGAGTCCAGTCGTGTCTGCCAACTCGTCCGGTCACGTCCAAAGTTGAGTCTGTCGGCATGTCTCTCTCCAAATTCTCATTTTAAAATTTGCAAAACTTAGCCATTTGAGAAAACCCCTTTCCTAGTCACCCCGGGAATAGGAATTTTTATCACACTTCATGTAGGCATACAGGCCTAACCAGAGGATTTTAGAAGTCCGTGTCAGAATCTGATCGGGAATCAAGTCATCCCAAGCATTCTAATTTCCAAAAAAATTCAAAAAAATTCAGCGTTTCCAAAAATTTTCAACATTTTCTTTCCAAAAAAAAAAATCATTTTCTTCCCCAACATGAGTCGGTGTTTTATCTGAATGATGCATGCAAAACAGGCAGGTATCCCAAGACTCCCGAAGAGTTCTCAAAGTCTCAGTGAAAATTCAAGCAACATTTTTACTGAAGAATCGGATGTATCAGTAAGCGGTACATCCGCAGCTTCCAATGGAGGCTCCCGCGCAATTCAAAGATGAGACGTATCTGTAAACAGGTACACCCATAGCCTCGAACAAAGGCACCCGCATAATTCAAAGATGGGACGCGTCTGTAAACAGTCGCACCCATAGCCTCAAAGGCAAGCTCCCGCGCAATTTCAAAATGGGGATTGTCTGTAAACAGACATACCCAAGACGTTTTAAGAAAATTCCCCACGACATTATTGACATCTATCCAGGTATGATTTCTATCTTATGGCTGGCGAGCCCCACCAACGCAAGTCTAATGGACTCTAAACGACCCGATCGGAAGTCTGCCAGGTCTTAATCCTGGATTGGCCTGGTAGCTACTCTGACTTTCGCCTTGTCCAAGCCTCAGTTAGAGTTGGGGCTCTGTAGACACCCACATTTTGACCGCCAGGTGTCTATAGTAGGTCCCGCCAAACACCCGATGATGATAGGACGCAAACATGCTTTAATGGACTCGGATATGGGCTCGAAATCATGGACATTTGGTTTAGGCTTATTACGGAGTACAAATCTTACAAAACCGACCTCAAATCCAGGCCCAGTGGGTCGTTTCGAGTCAAATGAGACTAATTTGGGTCGATTCCGACACCAGGGGTAAAACCGTCTTTTTACGACCGAGTCAAAACCCGGTCAAAAATATTCTCGAGACACACGAGTCAGCCGTGACACTTCACACGGCTGATCCGGTCCCAAATACTACAAAAATCATCTTCAAAAAATATTAAACAAATCCGTTTAAGGATAGAATTCGATTTCAAGTAGGAATTCTATCCGGAAACCGAATCAGACACCGACCGAGCTCCAAATACTCAGCGAAGACAGCAAAAATACTCGGCCAAATCTTCATGACAGCCGAAATACTTGGCTTCCCCACCAAGAAACGAGACTTTCGTTCCCTTTCGAACTCTTGTGTTTCCTATCCAAACCGGTATTTCTTGTCACACAAGCAAGACTACCTCGGCTCCTATAAATAGGACCTCATATTCAACAACTTTGGACCAACAATTACACATCATAAATCTACCATTCACATATCCTTAATATCTAGCAATTCCCGACGTAATCCCGAAGTAGCCTCGAAATACCGACGAAACCGACCCCGTCATCCGGCCGAACCCACCGTCTCACACACATAAACAAAAACGCACCAAACCGACACCTTAACTCATCCCGCATCATCTCGACGCTCCCGTGCCTAAGCCACCGTCCGACGAGCCTTATACCGAGAAAACGAAGCATGTAGGTTGAGGGTGTAAATCAAACCCGATTCTTCTTCTTTCTCTCTCTCTCTCACGTCTTTTTTCCTTTTTTTCGTCCGTCACTTTTTTTTACGGGTCGTCGGTCGTTTTGTATTATTAATATGGGTCGTTCGTCACATATTTTTATTTATTTCTAATAATCGATACTAAAAAAAAACTATTTTTTTTATATAACGTTCTTAAAATACGATACCGATTCTCTAATCGAATATCGTATCTACAAGAACTAAATTAATTAATTATCGTTGATGCTAATAAAATCATTACCTTTTTTGCAAAATTCGATGATTTTAAACGCGGAGAGAATTAACATCTTTTTCGTTCAAATTCTTTATTTTTTTACTTTTCGTTCAAAACAAACTTTTTTTCAAAACCTTTTCTAAAATCATTCCGACTATTCGATATCGATTTCATAATCGAATATCGAATACGACGAATATCGAAAATATAAATCGAGTATAAATTAATCCATATTTGTACGCGATTTATCAAAATTAATAATTTTCGAAAATCGAATCCGAGACAGCCACCCGCGCGAGTCGCGCCCCTTCCGGGCGAGTCGCGCGGGCTGCTGTAAGCCGCATCCTTTTTTTCGTTTTTTTTTCCGATTTTTCCAGCATCGTTTTCTCACATAAAACAGCGGTTTTCTCGGTATATTTTCAGATTTCGACAAGTATTTTTCGCGTGTCATAAATCTTTTCTAAAATCATGCATATTATTCATTTACGTCTTTATTCGATTTATTCAAACGTTACTAACTCGTTTTCTTGTGTTTGTAGCAATTTATTTGTTTTTATCGTTTTATTAGACTAAAACGACTTCACATGCTAAAATAACTTTGACGTTATTAGTTTAACATACATTAAACGACTTAGCAACCCATTTTATTTTTCTCACATGCTTAGGAAAATAATGTTTGCATATCATTCAACCGTCGAACTAACCCGTGTACACCAAAAACGAACGATATCTTAGTAAAGGCCGCTAAGTGCGGGCGGGGTTGGGTGTTCTTAGTGAACTTCCCAACACGTACCCTCACCCCTTACTCAGAACCATGGTTTCCGGATGTCCGAATCCATTGGCAACGAAAGTCATTCAATACACGATATCCGATAATGTCGGTATCGGTATCGTAATGCAAAGGGACGAGCCCAATGAACTCTGACATCGGAAATGGGCCGTATTTTGTATACGGCCCACTACGACATAGAGTAGGCTCGAATGGTTCCGAATAACCACAAAATTCGGTGGCGACTCCTACTTCGATTTAAATTTCAATTTGACCATCTCATATGGAGTTTCATTCGCCTCCCCAAACCCGCACGTGGCCGCGTCGGGGTGGGCCTATGTCATGTCCACAGATTGACTTTCCACGCGACGACTAAGTCGTAAAAAAAAGACGAGGCTCGGATGATGCTCGAGGCTCTCGGTTTTCTTGGGCTAAAGGACACACTCGATCGAGTCATGGCCTAGACTCGATCGTGTACGCCTTCGAGCTAGCTACTGCCCGGTTTTTGGGGTGCTACTCGATCGAGTAGCCTATGGCACTCGGTCGAGTGCCCCCTGTACGAGTCATGGCTCGTTTCGTTTTTATTTATTTAAAGTCGATGGTCGACCGAGTTAAATAAAAAGATTGCATTATTTAAACTCAACTCGGTTTTCGGTGCCATAATCGTGCATTATGCGATTATGAGACCGTCATCGGGATTTTATGAAAATATGTTATTATTGGATTTGAATATTTGATTAACGACGAAAGTGTCTCCCTCCGCATCACGACATCGATACTAATCCTTACGGATTATGTGATGTCGATTTTCGCATCAACGGGTTCCGCGCTAATCTTAGAAATGGAGTCGTACACGTTCAACTACGAACGACCACGATCTCGTTACGCCCTTGAGTACATGGGGCGGCGCTCCTCGAAAGGGTGCCACCTCCATCGTGACTCGTAAAGGGATTCAACGGACTTTGTGCGGTGATTATAGTTAAACGTGTTCGACCCGAACTTTTACTACTATATATATATACACGGTATATAAATTAACGATAAAAAGGAACTAGAATTAAAATGCGATAATTATAAATGTGTTAGTGTTAGTACTAAAATAAAACTATAATATAAAGCGTAAAATGTGCATATGTAAATCGAGATAGAAGAGATTGAGATGGTGTTGATGACACCCTCAACATATATGCTTAGAAAGGCCTCGGTAATGGACTCGTAATAGCGACGGGAACGCGGGAGTATCGAGGATGTATGTAAAGTTATGGTGTGTGTGTGTGTGTGGATGATTTTGTCGGTTTTTCGAGGGACAATGACTCGGTTTTTGCTTAGGTTGGCTTAGAGTTGTAGTGTAGAGTTGGTGTAGGACTTAGGGTAGAAATGTAGGGTGTTTATGCATGTGCCAAAACTGAAAATGAAGAGCACAAGGAGGGGTATTTATTGAGTTTACCCCTCGACCTAGGGTCACTCGATCGAGTGCCCTAGGAAGGAGGGTCTGTTCCGTTTTTTTGGCTCCACTCGATCGAGTGAGGTGAATCCACTCGATCGAGTGGATAGAGTTGGCGAGCCATTTTAGGAAATGGTTGACTTTTTTGATTTTTTGAAAATTGTGTTTGGGCGCAATCTTCTAGAAGCTCACCTGGCTGATTTTGAGGAAGGATTCGT
This sequence comes from Agrostemma githago, assembly GCA_958450325.1. NCBI lineage: Eukaryota > Viridiplantae > Streptophyta > Magnoliopsida > Caryophyllales > Caryophyllaceae > Agrostemma > Agrostemma githago. The sequence goes on from OY288258.1 coordinate 20,817,856, forward strand.
CTTTGACCGGGTTTTGACCCGGTCGCCAAAAGATGGTTTTTATTTTTGGTGTCGGTTTTGGCCCAAATTAGTCTCATTTTACTCGAAACGACCCGCTGGGCCTGAATTTGAGGTTGGTTTTGACAGATTTGTACTCCGCTAAATGCCCACGTCGGATATTATTGATTCTGAGCCCATATTCGAGTATACTAAGTCACGTTTCCGTCCGATCATTATCGGGTGTTTTGTCGGGAACTGCTATAGACACTAGCAGGCAAAATGTGGGTGTCTACATATCAACATAACTCTTCTAACAGTCTTGAGCTACATTCATTTTGTCCTGTAAAATTTTAACATCCTTAACCATTTCAATTATCATCGCAGCTCCTAAACCACAGACTCACTAATATCACTCAAACACACCGGAATCCCACACTTACATCCGTACAATGCCTCAAATGGTGTCATCTAAATTGTAGCCTAGTAACTATTATTACATGAGAACTCAATAAAATCTAACTTAGTCCCCTTTAAATTGTAAGACAGTAGCATGTCCTCAAATATTTGATTTATCCTTTCAGTTTGACCATCAGTAGCTGGATAAAATGATGTGCTATCTTAAACCTTCTCATAGTTATCTGAATATTCTCCCATAATAATTAAACAAATCTGTATCCCTATATAATAAAATATTCTTCGAAACTCCATGAAGTCCTACCACATAATGTATATAAGCATCCACAAGTTGCTTCCACTTTCATGTATCTTTCATTGGAATAAAATGTGCACTCTCAGGTAACCTATTAATTATAAACCCCAAATCATATTATTACCTTTCTGTGACCGTAACATTCCAACTATAAAATCCATAAAGATTAAACTCCACTTTCACTCGGGAACTTCTAAAGGTTGTAACTTTCCTTGAGATCTCCTATATTCACTATTAAACTTCTAAAATATCAAGAATCGAGCCACAAAATCTGCAATTTGTTTCTTAATAGTAGACCATCAAAATTCTAATTCCAAATCCACATGCGTTTTATCACCTCCCAAATAAACATAATACATCTTTTCCTTTAATTCCTTGTGGTTAGGTACGCAAATTTTATCTCAACACTTACTATATATATTCTCATCGCGCTTGATAAAGCTGACTCATTCACCAACCAACTTATCCTAGAAAAATTTATCACCACCTTGTAACTCTCTAATAACACTCATTAATTCACTCTTAACAGATTAACACACTAGACGGGGTTCCTAAATTTGCCATTTTGATCCCAAATATTAGAGACTCTTCCCTCAGCTTATCATGATACATCCCTAACTGTATTGTATGATAAAATTTACTCAAGGCATTGGTCACCACTGATGCGCGGGCGTCGCGCCCGCACGATCAAACAATATTTGTAACACCGACTAACCTAACTAATGTAGTAGTGGTAGGTCGGGATCGATCCAAGGGACGGTCTACGTAAAGTCGGTCAAGTCTAGTCGATAAGTGTTTGGGATCTAAGGGGGGTTTGAGTAGGATTAGAACTAAACTAAGATGGTCGGTCTAATAGCTAACACGAAAATCAATATAGGAAGAGTGTTAGGGGAAGTCGGGGAATCGGAAACGGGACACAAAAACAAGGAATCAAGCAAACAATACACAATTGATAAGGGATGGGTCACCTTTCGGTCTCTACACCCGACCTCACTAAGACTCGCTTTCGCGACGAAGAAGCTAGGTCACTAAGTCGGAATTACCCAAGCCCCGAGTTTCCCCATATTGACGAGGGTGAATACGAGTCAACTAAATTGATCAAGTAAAGTCAACAAACATACAACAATTCCAAAATAGACAAATCAACCTAAGTGCATTCAATAACAAGAATCCTTAATCTATGTTGCCCAAATCCATCCTCCCCTAACCCCTAGCAAAGATCTACTCACTAATCATGGTGGAAAACAACAAAACATTAACTAAGGAGAAAATAACTACAACATGCATAATGACTAAATATAAAGAAACTAACAACAAAATAATAAAAGAACTATGTTCTAACAATTACCCACTAAACTATGGAAGAGATAAGATCTAACAAAATAAACTAGAAAATAATCTAGAACAACATAAATAAAATCTAGAGAAACTAACAACACTAAGATGATCTAAACAAGACAATAATGAGAAAATAACATTAAATCTAAACTAGAGATTAGAGAGTGGAAGAGAAATATACCAACTATGAAGATCTACAAGAAATAAGAAGATTGCATAAATAAAAATTGAATCTTTGTTGAAGAGAATGAAGAACTTGTCACTAATCCTTCACTAATCCCCACAAATCTTCAAATAAAACTTGATGTAATAATCTTCTACAAACTTGAAATCTAGAGAATTGTTGATAAAAACTATGTAGATCTACTACTAAATTACTATGAAACTACTAGAGTTGTAGAGAATTACTACTAGAATACTACTAGATTGTTCTACTAAGAGGATGGTGTAACTACACTAATCTAAGGAGGCACACTTAAGGCACAAATTGAAATGAAAACCTAGGATTACTATATATAATAAGCCCTTAATGGGTCACACAATCTTAGCCCATAATCTCATCCTTGCCCATTAGTGAGACTTTGTCCTTTGAGATGAAACTTTGCCCAATGAGTCTTCATGTGGTGAAACTTCGCCCTGCGGCTTGACGAATAAATCCCACCGGGTGAAATTTCACCCGGTGAAATTTTCTTCTCATTTTGCGGTTTTTGACCCTTTTCTCCATCGGGCGAAATTTCACCCGGTGGGCGAAATTTCGCCCGATCAACTCATAGGGTGAAATTTCACCCTATGAAATTTTTGTCCAAAATGACAATCTAGGGAGGAACACCGTCGGGCGAAATTTCGCCCAGTCAAATTCTCATCGGGTGAAATTTCGCTATGTGACTTCAGAGGGCCATAACTCTCTCGTTTGAACTCCGTTTGGGGCGTGTGATATGTCGTTGGAAAGCTAAGAGAATAAGCTTTCAACTCCAACTGAAATCGCTTCGATTAGAGGTCTAGAACTCTAGATATATGCATTTGAAGTTTGACCTCTCCGGTGAAGATGCCCAATCGACTTATAGTTTTTCCTTTTCGCTCAAGGTTTCACCTATTGGGTTTGGACTTTGGATTTTGAGTTGTGTGCTTTGCTTTTCGGACGGTTTCTCTCTCTCTCATGCTCATAGGAGCCCAGACACGTTTTTGGTCGAAAATCCTATCAAAATAGACAGAAAACTACCAAAAACACGTAAAATGCAAAAGAGAGATGCTAATGCGAGAAATACTCAATATACGGCGATAATTGCACTTTATTCACGCAAAACGGAGGAAAAACATGCTTAAATGGGAGGAAAAGTGGTCCAAATTTGACACACAACAATTCCCCCACATTAAACCTTTGCTCATCCTCGAGCAAAGACCCAAAAAGAAACTAAGTACTACTACTACTAAGCTAGACTATGCTAAGCTGATACGAGGCAATTATCGGGCCCGCTCCGTCCCTTCAACTCACATCAAAATACCCATGAGGTAGAGTACTCCCATGCAAGGCAAGTTGGGTCTTGCTCAAAATGGTGGATGCGACTAAACACACAAAAACACATAACACGAAAGAATAGACGCATCCAAAACAAAAATAAAACACCGAATCTCTCATCGAGACGGCGGGGAAATACACCAATTACTTACCTAAAACAACAATGAACTTCCAAGATAAATCATCCACGTAAATAAGGACTAAAGCCTAATACTATGACAATTAAGCAATATAAATGTTGATAACTTAGCTTGGTCCTCCTAATCTTCTAAAGGGGTACTACGGGGCGTATAACGGAGTGCAAAAAGTGAACCATGGATTCGTTCGACACTGTAGGTAGGTGAAGTCCCGCTCTCTTTGGCTAAGCCAAGAGGGTCATTCCAAACTCGAATTTCCTAAATTAGCCCAAACAAAAAGTGGAGTGTTTACGATTTTTGGGTGGATCGACTAATCACCGCTATCTTCCTACCTCGGGACTCGGTCCTCTAGTTGGCACTTCACGCCGACGAATCGATCAAAGGGCTTTTTTTTTTTCAAGGAGATGTTTTTCATGATACGATTTTCATTTGAAGCTCCTTTTCTCTCCTTTGTTTTTCTTTTTCATGTTTTTGTGCCCTTTTTCTCTTGCTTTGGTTTGCCCTTTTTGGCTTTTTGATGTGGTTTGTAACCAAGCTTGGAGGTTATTTTGGTGTAAACTTATTGTGATGATGTATAGGTGGAGGAAAAATAGGTAATCGCGAACGCGCGCCATTCCCGGATAACCCACAAAAGATGGAAGAAATTTGGACTAAAGGTGCAATGCTCATTCGAGAAAGGTCACCTAGAAAACGGGATGCGGGAACCAAGGCCTAACTCTTCCATGGGTGGTCAAGGTGGTCAAATGCAAACCCCGAAATAAACCTCTAGTAGAAAAGGTGGACTCAAAGCTAAAGGATCAACAGATTCATTGCCTAAGAGTCATTCTACTAGACTAAGGTCCAAAATCTACAATGGGTTATCTACAATGGAATGTAAACTCTTGTAAAAGATTTGTAATCGGGTTTTTAAAAAATTTTAATCCTAGACACACTATACAAAAACAAAAGAAACATACGAAAATGAAAAGGCAAATAAAAGAAAACACAAGTAAGGTCAAGTACTCCATACTCCATCAACATTAAAGCACACAATCAACCACAACACCAAAACGCTCACTTCGAGAGCCTCCAAATAGCAACAACCTAACTCCTCTACAAAATTAAAGAAGAAAGGAAGGAAGTTACCTAGTGGGTGCTTTCATAATCTCTTCAAATCGCGCTATTAAGATGGTGGTTACCTGTAAGAGTGGAGAACAAGACCATAAACGGGACACGAAACATAACAAGAAACAAGAAAAGAAAAGAATATGTTTTTGATTTTTCGAGTTTTCAAATTTTTATGGATTTTTAAAAGATTTTTGAAAAATAAAAGATAGTAGACTCCTCCCCCATACTAAAACTGTGCATTGTTCTCAATGGACAAGTAGGGGAAGATCGAAAAATACGGAAAAAAAAAAAAAACAAACAAAAAAAAAAACTTTTTGGATTTTACGATTTTTCAAATGTCTTTGGGTTTTGTAATTTTTTGAATGTTTTTGGATTTTTCAAAATTTTTGAGAAAAGAAAAATAAAAGTGAAATAAGGAAAGCGGTAAAATAGTGGCGGGCCTAGGTGCAATCACATCACCTAGACCCTAGCCAAGTGGCTAAGAAAATGAAAACGAAATAAATAAAACGAAAAGGGTGAAAAATTAAATGGGCTTAGGTGTAGTCACGTCACCTAGCCCGGATTAAGAAAAATTGATTAAAAATTTGGATTTTTCAAAGGGTCAATGGCGTAATCACATCGCCAAGAGACCGGGAGCAATACCATGGCCACAACGGCCATAAAAATCATTCAATGGGACGGTGGGACAGCTTGCAATTTTGTTCGAGATAAAGCAATCACAAAGATTATAATGATGGGACGAGGAACAAGGAACAACATTAATTCACATACAATTGTAGATGATTAAGACTCACCGACTCCACACATATATACCCACAACACATACAAACCACATAATCAACCAACTCTTGTAGGGGTGTCTAGGTCGAATAGTCATTTGACGCAAAAGAAGCTGTCAGAGTTCCTTCACCGGCATACTCTCAAACTCCTATTTCCCCCGATTCGGTGAGTCGGAATTCACTGGGACCTGGAGGTAGGTCCCAATTACAATGGTTATAAATATTAGTTCGGTATTTGTTGGGGACAATTAAGGCACGACCGTGGCCAAGAGAGACGAAGCGGTGGTCAGTTACGTGAAAGATCCAAGTAGAGAAGTAAGCCTCGTCAAGCCAGACACGGGGGTTATGTGGTTTAAGATGGTCGGTCGAATAACCCAAATTCCTTGCTATTACGGTCACAAGACCACCACAGTCGACGGTAGGGCGTTGGTCAATAATAATTTGATGAAAGTGTAGCGCCACGACGATAGGTAGGTCTAGGGGGTAAGGGTTACCGAGTAAAGAGTCACAAATCAATTGTAGGACACACACATTGAGGTTAATGATATTGTCGGCAGAAGGCAAAAGACAGTGGGAAATAATTTCAGCGAAATAACGAATGGCTGGGTTTCGGATTTCAGCGGTAAAACTAGAATTGGGTTCGAAATCACGTTGACCCGGCGCTAGGCGCCTCCACAAGTCTCTCCTAGTCGCACTACTTTGCGAATCACATAGTGGTCTACATAGTCCGGTACCCGATGAGGGCAAACCTAGAGCTAAGCTAAAGTCGGTAATATTTAAACAGTGATTTCTACCAAACAAATTAAATTTGAACTCTTTAGGTGTGGTCGGGTTATCGATTGTAAAGATACCTAGGAACTCACAAGTCAAGTCTTTGTTTGTGAAAGGCACAAAATCAAGGAGTTTACTAATAGCAATTCTAGACGATAACTCTCTAATATCGTTCTTAATTCCTAGAGTTTTCTTTGTGAATGGACAAGGCCATCTCATACTCTGAAAAGCTTTTTCAGAGAAAGTTTGAGCAAGGGGCGAATTAGGGCAAGGTAAAAGTTGTGGCCTAGAAGACTTACTAGAAGATGAACATTCAGAAGGATTAGAAGTTGAGGCCATGCCTTGTTTACGCGCGACTTGTTGGGCTCTTGTCTCCATAATGATAATTTGCAAGAAAAATCCCGAAACTTTTGCTTCTCCTTTCTTCAAAAACCCAAATAGATAATCACCAAGTATGGAAATGAAACTATGGATGGAGGTTGAATGTGGTGTGGAAGGTGGTTTAATGATGTTATGGTGGGTGAAAGGGTGAAATGAAGAGTGAGGTGAAAAAGGTGATATAAATAAGGGTGGATGAGAGGGAAATGAAAAGTTTTAAAGTTGGTGGTAAAAATTTGGTATAAAAATTATTGGAGGAAAAGTTATGTTGGGGTAAGTATGAAGGAGGGAAATGAAAATGTAGTGAGTGAGTAAAAGGTGTAGATGATCCGGCCAAGCCACACCGCCGGGTGAAATTTCACCCGGTCGGGCACCATCGGGTGAAATTTCACCCGACGGTTTTTCGTCGTGAAAATCGTTTTTGCCAATATTTTTACACTGGGTGAAATTTCACCCAGTGAAAATCTCACCGGGCGAAATTTCGCCCGGTGGTACACTACAAAAATCGAGCCCGAATTGCGTCGGACAAATCCAACGCAAAATGGCAATATCCGACGCAAAATGCAAATTGCGTCGGATTAGCCGATGCAAACGACCGCCGTAATATTTTGACGCAATTTTTTTTTTTTTGCATCAATTAATCCGACGCAGATGAATTGCGTCGGCTGCTCCGATACGAACACATGGAGGTCAACGCCCTGTCAACGGGACTTTGCGTGGGATTAGCCGACGCAAAGTCAACGTTTTTGTTGACTTTGCGTCGGCTAATCCCACGCAAAGCCATTGACTGAAATCTGACTTAGGGACTTTGCGTGGGATTAGCCGACGCAAAGTCAACAAAAACGTTGACTTTGCGTCGGCTAATCCCACGCAAAGTCCCTGAATCAGATTTCAGTCAATGGCTTTGCGTGGGATTAGCCGACGCAAAGTCAACGTTTTTGTTGACTTTGCGTCGGCTAATCCCACGCAAAGTCCCTAAGTCAGATTTCAGTCAATGGCTTTGCGTGGGATTAGCCGACGCAAAGTCAACAAAAACGTTGACTTTGCGTCGGCTAATCCCACGCAAAGTTGACCTCCATGTGTTCGTATCGGAGCAGCCGACGCAATTCATCTGCGTCGGATTAACCAATGCAAAAAAAAAATTGCGTCAAAATATTACGGCGGTCGTTTGCATCGGCTAATCCGACGCAATTTGCATTTTGTTGACTTTGCGTCGGCTAATCCCACGCAAAGCCATTGACTGAAATCTGACTTGGGGACTTTGCGTGGGATTAGCCGACGCAAAGTCAACAAAAATGTTGACTTTGCGTCGGCTAATCCCACGCAAAGTCCCTAAATCAGATTTCAGTCAATGGCTTTGCGTGGGATTAGCCGACGCAAAGTCAACGTTTTTGTTGACTTTGCGTCGGCTAATCCCACACAAAGCCATTGACTGACATTTGACTATGGGGCTTTGCGTGGGATTAGCCGACGCAAAGTCAACAAAAACGTTGACTTTGCGTCGGCTAATCCCACGCAAAGCCTATTAACAAAAAAAAATCGTTTCTTTGTTTTCAGCTCCCCATACGCGCGAAATAAAACAACCTGTAAATAAACAACCCACTCTTACAACAAACCACAGCAGCACATCCTAAACCAAAATCCATCAATAACTCCAATCAAAGCTCTCTTCTTCACAAATCTCCACAAAACGACACAAACATAAACTAATGTAATGTTATAGAAAATGAAAATATTACAAAGACAACCGTTTCTAGGTTCAGAATTCAACCAGAGTGTAAACAAGACAACCAGCGCTAGGAGTTGGTAAAATATATATACACACAATGTAATCAAAGTGTAAACAAGTAACATAAGGGAGCTGAACTACCTAAGAAAGAGACTCGATGTGCTCCGATCCAAATGGATGACCATCGTTGTTGTCGTCATCGTCGCGCCTAGTCATGCGTGGCCCTCCACCGCATCCCTCGTTCCCCATGGAGAACCGTTCCCTCATGAACTGAATAAACTGGTCCTGCTCTTCGCACCTCTTCTCCAATGTCTTCAGACGCTCTTCTTGTCTTTGGAATTTATCTTCCATACGCTCGTTGAGTGTGCGTTCCTGCGAGGTGGCGGTAGGGAGGTACGTGTCCGCAGATACCTCCTTACCTCGGTTCAAGCATGGGCGAAAGAGCTGTTTCGCCGCATTCCCTATCCCCCAGAACCGTCCCTTCTGGTTATAGCCACCCGTCACATCGTGGAAGATCTTCAGCGTGTTGGGTGCCTGATCAGAGGCGCGTGCCTCCTCCACCGCTTTCTGGTAGTTCTCCTGAACCAGCAACATGAAACAGTGTTATAACTTTTAGAACACATACTATCACGTCGTAATTTTCATGCCTAGTATATTTTTTAAAAACATTACTACTACTCGCCACGATCTCCGGTCCTCTAGGGTCTATCCACTTGCCGTCTTTCCCCTTCTTCGTCTTCTCCAAGAGCTCGACCGGGGTTGCAGTTGGGCCCTTCATATAACAGTGTTAAAACTTTCAGCATTTATTTACCAATAGTATATATTGAATTATACTCAAACTTTTTACTTGTTTTATAAGCACTTACCAACGCCGCGAATGCTGTTGCTGCACTCCTACTTCCGAGGCAGCTGGTGGGTTTCGCCACCCCGTTCACCTGCCCACCTCTCCTGTTCGACGACTTAATCGCCGATTTCTTCTTGAAAGCTGGGTCGGCAGCGTTCTTCTTCAATATCTCCCACTTCTCTTGCGGAATCCAGTCCGCCTTGTCGACCCTCGGGACAACACGCTGGAAGAGGTCGGTTATCTTCTTCTTTATCCGAGTCTCAAAATCCGACCTGAGGTCGTACCCCAGGTCTATACGCACTCTCCTCTGTTTGTCAAAAAAAAGATTCGTTAGCGACAATTGAATGTATAAATCGTGCAACGAAAACCTTAGAAACACAGACGAGGTAATTACCGCGAAGTGCATATACATCGCATCCCGAGCTTCCGGTGGTGCCTCCGTCCAGCTACGGTAGGCGCCAGGCGTGGACGCATACGTCATGACTACGGAATCCCGCAAAAAATCTGAGTACTTCTTGTCGTCCCACCTACACAAGTCAATTATGATAATGTGAAGCAAATAAATGAGTGAAAATTTAGAAAAGAACTGGTTACAACAACTACAACTCACCAACTAGCTTCCCTCACTTTCTGCCGTGAAAGGTACGCTTTCCCAGGCGTGGCAACGTAGACCGTCGCCCCGACTTCCTGGACAGCGTCCACACCATGTATGACAGGAGGCCTAGGCATGTCCTCCTCCATGTGGTCACCATGGCTGCTGCCTCCCGTCAGCATCTCACTGCTACCTGCCATAATCACGTCTACAAAATATGTTTGCGCAAAGTTAAACTGTAGACTCAGTTCGTTTAGGGTAAAGCAGGAATTTCATTAAGTACCAAAATAGTCTTAAATTACAAATAATTAAATTACAAATAATTAAATTACAACTTATGCGAATAAGATACAAACAACTACATAATTGCTAATTATCGTCACTGTCACTGTCACTGTCCGCGTCGGTGTGCGGTTCAATGAACCCCTCGTCCCCGTCTTCATCATCATCGTCCCAGTCAGTATTCACCTCATCACCGTCATCTTCATCGTCGATGACCAAGTCGTCGTCCTCATCACCCTCTCCCTCAGGAACAATCCAGTCGGCAAACTCGTCGTCCTCCCCTACAGCACCAGCAACTTCGACTACATATTCTTCTTCATTGACGTCAGTGTCTTCGATCAGAGTTGATGACATCGGCTGATTATTACCAACCACACTCTCTTGGTAGACGTCATCGTCGATGATAGGATTATCAACTTGTGATCTTGCCTTGATTTTGAAAACCGCAGACCAATTCATACTCTTTTTTCCCTTTGGGTAAGGTGCATAGCAGACTTGATCGACTTGATACGCCAACACAAAAGGGTTGTGCCCTCGCAGTTTTCTTGTCAGGTCGACATCCACAAGATTGTAGTTCTCATGAACAGTGACTCCGTGCGGGGAGTTGTCGATCCAATCACATTTGAACAGTATGGCCTTGCAGTTTTTGTGGCTGTCGTAGTAGTCTAGCTCGATCACCTCGATTAGTGTTCCATAGTAATCTGACCCTTCGGTGGACAACACACATACGCCGTTACTTTTGGTCAGTTTCGGAACATCCACACCCTCGGTAAACGCACGGAACTTATACCCGTTAATTGTATATCGCCTCCAAGTTCTGACTCGTGAAGACAGCCCAGTGAATAGTGGTTTTACAATGGGATCCTCCAGCGCTTCAGGCTATTGTCAACATAAAATTCGTCGAAAAACAATGCAATTAAAATTTGTACCAAACACATACACAATTTATAATGATCAAGCAAATAGCATTTCAACATACTTGAGTACGTAGCCATGAGGGGAACAATGACTCATACGCCACCCAAACATCTTCAGATGTTTTCACTCCCGCATGTTCTGCCATAATGAAAGCCTCGAATTTCCTGAAATTTTCAGCAGTTGTATTTAATCACACATACTACCAATTATGAGGAGGATATGTTGTACAAGAGTTACTTACTCCTCGTACGGTCTGATTACAGGGCCACAGTTTCTCAGAACGTAGGAGTGTGCCTGCTTGTACTCAACATCGGTCAACCACCTCTCCTTACATTTTCCAGTGGTACTTCCAACATCAGACTGAAAGGGTTCCACCTCTATTTGGTGGTCTTCAGTCTGATGCGCACCCACGTCTAGGTCTTTGGCTTTTGTGTCAACGTGCTCTTCGAAGTAGAAGGAGCAGAAGTTTGATGTCTCCTCTAACAAATACGCGTTGCATATTGAACCCTCAACACGTGCTTTGTTACCAATTTTTTTTTTCAGATGGTTTAAGAACCTGCAAATTAAAATATTAGCTCTCATGTAAGACTTAATTGGTAATCAATGCACGGGAAGTCACACGAAGGAGAGTTGAGGACGTTACCTTTCGAATGAGTACATCCACCTGTACTGAACAGGACCGCCAACCCTTGCCTCATACGGCAAATGAAGTGGGAGATGCTCCATTGAGTTGAAGAATGACGGAGGGAATATTTTCTCCAACTTGCAAAGGATCTCGGGAATCCTGTTCTCAAGTCGATTCATGGACTCGACTGACACCATAGTGGAACACAAATCTCGGAAGAACTGACTGATCTCTGTCAATGCATTCCACGTGTTCATTGGCAGCAGCTGCTTCAAAGCTACTGGCATCAAGCGCGACATAAACACGTGACAGTCGTGGCTTTTCATGCCATGCAAAATTAACTTGGACTGGTCCACACACCGGGATAAGTCGGATGCGTAACCATCCGGAAACTTCAAACCACTCACCCAATCGCACAAAGCCTTCCTATCATTTTTTTCCATAACAAAGGACGACGATTTGGGTCGCCCAAGACACAGTTCCTTGAAATCTGCTTTGCCTTTTGGTCCGAAGGCTGTCTTGTTCGGTACATCCATCACGGTGTTGATAATCTGCTCAAGGAAATTCTTCTCGATATGCATAACATCAAGGTTGTGTCTGATAAGCAGAGTGTGCCAGTACGGAAGTTCCCAGAATATGCTCTGCTTCCACCAACCTTCCTTCTTGTCCTTCAATTTTTTCAACTGTTAGTGGGTAGCGTGTACTATTGTAGGGTACTTCTGCACATCTGCCCATATCTCATCGCCTGTTAACCGTTTACAGTTATGCCTAAATGGATGGTCGGAAGGTAGAAATTGTCTGTGACAGTCAAACCAAGATACCTTTCCGCTATTTTTAAGCCAAAAGGATTTCTGATCCTTCGCTTGACAGTAAGGACAAGCACGGTAACCCGTTGTAGACCAACCAGACAACATCCCGTAAGCTGGGAAGTCGTTGATGGTCCACATTAGTGCAGCTCGTAAATTGAAACTAGTTTTCCTCGACACATCGTACGTGTAAATCCCATTATCCCACAAACTTTTTAACTCCTCAACAAGTGGTTGGAGATACACGTCCATATTGGCTTTCGGGTTCTTAGGGCCAGGAACAATAAGTGACAGGAGCATAAATTGTCTCTTATTGCATAACCACGGCGGTAGGTTGTACGGTGTCAAAATAACCGGCCAACACGAGTACGACTTGCCGAAATGCCCGTAGGGTGAGAAACCATCTGTGCACAAACCCAAACGTACGTTGCGCGGCTCTTTCGCGAACTCGGGATGTTTGATATCAAATGTCTTCCAAGCTTCACCATCGCTAGGGTGTGTCATCATACCACTAACTCTGATTTTGGAGTTACTGTGGTGCCAACTCATCTCGCCCGCAATTTTCTTTGTCGCATACAGTCTTTGCAGCCTCGGACCAACTGGGAAGTAAGTCAAGACCTTAGTTGGTACTCTCTTCCCCCTAGTATTTTTTGTTCGACTCTTGTACCTCCCGGATCCACATTTCCTACACGCGTCGAGGTCCGAATCTCCCTTCCAGAACAGCATGCATCCATTCGGACACGAGTTTATCTTTTCGTGGGGGAGTTGGAGGCCCTTCAACAAATTTTTGACCTCGTAGAAATTATTTGCCATGACATTCTCCTTAGTGCCTCGTAGAAGGTCAATTAGCAGTTGGATCCAACCGTCTAACTGTCTTAAGGCCATGTTGCTATCGCACTTCAAAGTCAGCATCCTTGAAGCGACTTGCAACAGACTCATATCGCACCCGCTGAAAACTGGGAGTTCGGCATTTTTTAGCATTTCGAAAAAGGAAAGGACTTGTGGGTTAGGTTCATGTTGTACTTCTTCGTCGCTTAAGTTGTCTGGGTTACGTTCCTCCTCCATGATGTCCTCAACCGTCGTACGCAGTGCGTCCTCTACGAAGTCCCGGTACGGATTTTCGCGAACAGGTTCTTGCAGGCGACTACTTTCATTTTCACCATGATACGTCCACACGTAGTAGTTCTCAACAAAACCGTGCTTGTATAGATGCTGTTTGACATCTACTTCATGTTTTAAGGCACGGTTTTGACATTTTCTACATGGGCACCTAAGCTGCTCGCTGGTGTAGTGGGGGTTATTATCTAAGGAAAACTTGATGAACTCCTCCACACCGTCTCTAAATTCTATTTTCGGTCGCTTATTGTCGGACAGTCTCTCGTACATCCAACTTCGTTCTACTCTATTCATTCTATATGGATTGAACTATGAATGATTAGGGTATGTAGACATGAACAAAATGGCGTGGGGGAAGAAGTCAACAACATGGAATTTGAAGAAAAGTTCGCGAATTTCAGTTGAAGTTGGAACTCTCACAACCATCACTTTAAAAACGATTCATCACCGGGGACCTTATCACTCCAACCTAAACCCATTCTTGTGCGTTCCATGTCACTGATAAACACGAAATTGTGTGATGTCGATAAGAGCAATATTCGGCAGCAATTCGCCTCAGTTCTCCAAAAGCACAATGTGGAATATATGAAAACTCCACATATGCAATCGAAGAACATTGAGGGAATTGTCACCAAATTTTGCTCCTACCAACACAACACAATTTCATGTTTACCACCTAAGTGACATGAAAGGCACAAGAACAGTTCCAAAACGGGGACTGTCCAAGAATTACTCCTAATGAGTAACTCTTGAACGGGCACTAGGTAGGTCTGGGTAGATTTCAAACAATGCTCATGCACAGTACGCAACGAAAGCAAATAACAACAACAATGAAATCTCAACACAGTAATCCAAAACATTAATACTTACTATAATTACAACCACTAACTGCTGAAATTTAAGAAACAAAACGAATTTCCCCTTTTTTTAGTATTGTTTATGTAGTAGTAGTTTAGTACTTTAGTAGTAGTAGTAGTAGTAGTAAAAGTAGTAGTAAATTAGTAGTAGTAGTAGTAGTATAGTAGTACTAGTAGTATAGTAGTAGTAGTAGTAGTAAAAGTAGAAGTAGTAAATTAGTAGTACTAGTATAGTAGTACTAGTAGTATAGTAGTAGTAGTAAAAGTAGAAGTAGTAAATTAGTAGTAGTAGTATAGTAGTACTAGTAGTATAGTAGTAGTAGTTGTAAAAGTAGAAGTAGTAAATTAGTAGTACTAGTAGTTTAGTAGTAGTAGTAGTAGTTTAGTAGTAGTAGTAGTAGTAGTAGTAGTAGTAGTAGTAGTAGTAAAAGTAGTAGTAAATTAGTAGTACTAGTATAGTAGTACTAGTAGTATAGTAGTAGTAGTAGTAGTAAAAGTAGGAGTAGTAAATTAGTAGTAGTAATATTGTAGTACTAGTAGTATAGTAGTAGTAGTTGTAAAAGTAGAAGTAGTAAATTAGTAGTAGTAGTAGTTTAGTAGTAGTAGTAGTAGTTTAGTAGTAGTAAAAGTAGAAGTAGTAAATTAGTAGTACTAGTATAGTAGTACTAGTAGTATAGTAGTAGTAGTAAAAGTAGAAGTAGTAAATTAGTAGTAGTAGTATAGTAGTACTAGTAGTATAGTAGTAGTAGTTGTAAAAGTAGAAGTAGTAAATTAGTAGTACTAGTAGTTTAGTAGTAGTAGTAGTAGTTTAGTAGTAGTAGTAGTAGTAGTAGTAGTAGTAAAAGTAGTAGTAAATTAGTAGTACTAGTATAGTAGTACTAGTAGTATAGTAGTAGTAGTAGTAGTAAAAGTAGAAGTAGTAAATTAGTAGTAGTAATATTGTAGTACTAGTAGTATAGTAGTAGTAGTTGTAAAAGTAGAAGTAGTAAATTAGTAGTAGTAGTAGTTTAGTAGTAGTAGTAGTAGTTTAGTAGTAGTAAAAGTAGAAGTAGTAAATTAGTAGTAGTAGTTTAGTAGTAGTAGTAGTAGTAGAAGTAGGAAATTAGTAGTAGTAGTAGTATAGTAGTAATAGTAGTAAAAGTAGAAGTAGGAAATTAGTAGTAGTAGTAGTTTAGTAGTAGTAGTAGTTTAGTGGTAGTAGTGGTAGTAGTAGAAGTAGTATCTTAGTAGTAGTAGTTTAGTAGTAGTAGAAGTAGGAAATTAGTAGTAGTAGTATAGTAGTAATAGTAGTAAAAGTAGAAGTAGGAAATTAGTAGTAGTAGTAGTTTAGTGGTAGTAGTGGTAGTAGTAGAAGTAGTATCTTAGTAGTAGTAGTTTAGTAGTAGTAGAAGTAGGAAATTAGTAGTAGTAGTATAAAATTAGTAGTAGTGGTAGTAGTAAAAGTAGAAGTAGGAAATTAGTAGTAATAGTAGAAAATTAGTAGTAGTAAAAGTAGAAGTAGGAAATTAGTAGTGGTAGTAGTAAAAGTAGAAGTATGAAATTAGTATTAGTGGTAATAGTAGAAAATTAGTAGTAGTAGTAGTAGAAAATTAGTAGTAGTAGTAGTAAATGAGTAGTAGTGGTAGTAGTAGTGTTAGTAGATTTGTTGTACTAGATTAGTAGTAGTATTAGTAGTACATAGTATTAGTATTAGGTTATTAGTATTAGTAATATTAGTAGTAGATTAGTAATATTTTTAGTAGCATTAGTAGTAGTAATGAAGTATTTTAGTGTAATATTAGTAGTAAATTAGTAATACTACTACTAACACTACTAGTTAATCTACTACTAATACTACTACTCATAATAATAGTACATACTGCTACTACTAATCTAATAACACAATTTCTAACCTAATACAATAATCACTAATACCTAATTAACATACTAACTAACCTAATTAACATACTACAATTATCGTCTAACAATAAAACGAAATCTAACCTAATTCACATACTAATTAACCTAATTAATATACTAATTAACCTAATTAACCTAATTACTAAACTAACTAACCTAATTAACATAATCACCCTACAATCTAATTAACTAATTAAACATACATAATCATCATACAATCTAATCACCATAGTTATTAAACTAATTATTAATATAACTTAATCAAAACAGTTTAGTAAACTAATTGAGCTAGAATTAAGTAAAAATTAATCTAATTAATTGAACTAATTGAGTAAAAATTAAATTGTAAACCGTAAACTAACAATTAACCGTAAACAGCAACATACCTGAGATTTGGGGGGTCGGGTTAGGGTTTTTCGGGGCTGGGTCGGGTTAGAGTACGCCGGGTTTCGGGGCAGTCGTCGCCGGATTCAGGTACGCCGGCAGGGTCGCGCGTGGGGGGGTGGTTCGCCGGCAAACTCGTCGTGCGTGGGGATGGGGTGCGCCGGCGAAGTCTGTCGCGCGTCGGGGGTTCAGGGGTGGCCGGATTGGGGTTCGCCGCCGGCAGGTTCGCCGGATCTGGGTTTACTTAGGGTTTCGATTTTGTTTTGGGGATTGAATTAGGGTGATGGTGCCGGATTGGGTCGCCGGAGGTTTAGGGTTGCCGGTGATGATGCGGTCGTTGTTTGCCGTCGTCGTTCGCCGTCGTTCGCCGTCTTCGCCTTTTTCGTCGTCGTTTTTCAGAGGGAGATGGGGGTGGGTTTAGGTTCTGAAGGTAATCGCTTTATTTTTTATTTTTATATTAACAGGTACTGCATCGGAACAGCCGACGCATGCCGATGCAGTTTTCAAGTTTGCGTCGGCTATTCCGATGCAAACATCGATATTTTTTTTTATATTAAAAACGTTGCGTGGGATTAACCGACGCAGACCAACGCAATATTCAAGTCTGCGTCGGCTAATCCGATGCAAAACACACGCTGCATCGGATTAGCCGACGCAATCAAACGCAATATTATATTTTGCGTCGGCTAATCCGATGCAAAGCTATTAATTCTGTTGACTAATTTTTTTTTTTACTTTGACGCATACTGCATCGGAATAGCCGACGCAAGCAGACGCAACATTAAACTTTGCGTCGGCTAATCCGATGCAACGCTATTAATGTTGTTGACTAAATTTTTTTTTTTTTTGATGCACCCTGCATCGGATTAGCCGACGCAATCAGACGCAATATTATAATTTGCGTCGGCTAATCCGATGCAAAGCTATTAATTCTGTTGACTAAATTTTTTTAATTTTGACGCACCCTGCGTCGGATTAGCCGACGCAATCAGACGCAATATTATAATTTGCGTCGGCTAATCCGATGCAAAGCTATTAATTCTGTTGACTAAATTTTTTTATTTTGACGCACCCTGCGTCGGATTAGCCGACGCAAATTTTGTTTCTGCGTCTGGTTGCGTCGGCTAATCCCACGCAAAAACTTTCACATAGTGGCGCCAACCCAAAATTATTGGCGCCTGTATCATGGAGTCGGATAGCGTCGGCTAGTCCCACGCAATATTATTGCATCGGATTAGCCGACGCAAATCGACACAGTTATGCCATTTGCGTCGGATTGTAAATCCGACGCAACTAATCCGACGCTATTTCCGCTGTTTTTAGTAGTGGTATCTTCTTCAATTCCGGCAATTCTGGCAACTTTCCGTGGGGCGAAGTTTCGCCCGGTCGAGTCTCACCGGGCGAAGTTTCGCCCGGTGGTCTTCTTTGCTGCGTTTTTCCGCCTTGCCATTTCATGGCTCTTCAATAATCACCTAGAGATTCATATATTGACTCGACTCACATTACATAATCAATATCTCCCACAAACATGCTTGTGGTCTTCAATTAAGCTTCATAACTTCTCCAAAATATGACCGGGAAGATAAATCTTCAAACGTTACCCAAACCATAAACTTCCCGGTTTCCGGGCTTGATATCTCTATAGATCCATATGGTTGCACTCCGGTCACTTCGAATGGACCCGACCATTTTGATTTCAACTTACCGGGAAAGAGCTTAAAGTGAGAGTTGAAGAGTAATACCTTATCACCAACAGAGAAGTCCTTACGAAGAATTCGAGAATCGTGCCATTGGCGAGTTCGTTCTTTGTAGATCTTCGAATTCTCGTAGGCTTCAAGTCTTAGTTCTTCCAATTCTTGTAGTTGGAGAAGGCGATTTTGTCCTACAATACTCGCATCGAAGTTTAGCTCTTTGATTGCCCATTTGGCTTTGTGTTCTAATTCCACCGGTAAATGATAAGCTTTACCATACACAAGACGATAAGGAGTGGTTCCAATCGGTGCTTTGTAAGCCGTCCTCAATGCCCAAAGGGCGTCATTCAACTTTAACGACCCATCCTTTCGATGTGTATTTACAACTTTCTCTAAAATTCCCTTGATTTGACGGTTGGAGATCTCGGCTTGCCCATTTGATTGAGGGTGGTAGGCTAAGGACATCTTGTGAGTGATACCATATTTCCTAAGAAGGTGTTCAAAGGTATCTTTCCTAAAATGAGAGCCTCCATCACAAATTATGGCTCTAGGCATACCGAATCTCGAGAAAATTACGTTCTTGAAAAGCTTGATTACGACCTTGGAGTCATTGGTAGGGGAAGCTACGGCCTCGATCCATTTTGAGACATAATCAACCGCGACTAGAATGTACTTGTTACCAAAAGAGGATGTGAACGGACCCATGAAATCAATGCCCCAAACATCGAACAATTCAATCTCCAAGATAGGTTGAAGGGACATCTCATTTCTTCTTGTAATATTGCCACTTCTTTGGCATGCATCGCATGTGAGAATGAAAGCTCGAATGTCCTTGAACATGGAAGGCCACCAAAACCCGCTTTGGAGAACCTTGGCAATTGTCTTTTGATTGACCAAGTGTCCACCATAAGATGTCGAGTGAAGGTGCTTCACAATATTATATCCTTCTTCGGCCGTGACACATCGTCGGTAAATTCCATCAACACATCGGCGAAATAAATAAGGCTCGTCCCAGTAATAGCGTCGGGCTTCATAACGTAGTTTCTTCCTCTCTTGCTTGGAATAATCGTCCGGAATATAATGAGACACTAAGAAATTGACGATACCGGCATACCAAGGTGTAATAGTTTCAACGGCCATCAAGGCCTCATCTCTCATAGCTTCATTGATGGGAATACCATCATCTTTATTGCTTTCTTTACCAACCGTTAGTCTACTAATATGATCTGCTACCAAGTTCTCCGATCCGGCTTTGTCTTTAATCTCAATATCAAATTCTTGTAAAAGGAGCACCCACCGAAAGAGTCGGGACTTGATGTATCGAATCGCCGCATGATCGGTGTGAATAATGACGTTGGAACCGCTAACATGATTTCGAAATTTCTCCATGGCATAGACAACGACAAGCATCTCTTTTTCGGTTGTGGTGTACCTCGATTGGGCTTTATCTAGAGTCTTGCTTGCATAATAAATCACATGTAGCTTCTTATCAACCCGTTGTCCTAGAACGGCACCAACGGCAAAATCGGATGCATCGCACATGATTTCAAATGAAAGATTCCAATCGGGAGCTTTGATAATCGGTGTGGTAGTGAGAGCGGTCTTTATCCCGCAAAAGGCCTCAAGATAAGCGTCATCAAAAACAAAAGGTGCATCATTCATAAGCAAAGAAGTCAAAGGCTTAGCAATCTTAGAAAAGTCTTTAATAAATCGTCTATAAAAACCGGCATGACCTAGAAAATTTCTCACCCCTTTGACATTTGTAGGTGGTGGCAAGTTCTCAATCACGGAGATTTTCGCCTTATCGACTTCAACTCCTCTATTAGAAACAATATGACCTAGGACAACATCTTGTTCAACCATAAAATGACACTTTTCCCAATTCAAAACAAGTCTAAAATGACACTTGATCAAGATTTTCAAGGCAAGAATCAAAAGATGTAACATGGACACTAAAATCATCCATAAAGACTTCCATGGATTTTTCAATGAAATCAGAGAAAATAGCCATCATACATCTTTGAAACATTCCCGGTAAGCATAGGTGCCTTAGGGACATGTATAAGTGGTCTTCTCTTGGTCATCGGGATGAATAGGAATTTAAAGAAATCTGGAATGACCATCGAGGAAACAAAAATAAGAATGATGCGCCAATCTTTCAAGCATTTGATCAATAAAGGGAAGGGGAAATGGTCTTTTATGGTGGTCGTGTTCAATTTGCGATAGTCTATACACATGCGCCAACCGGTAATAGTCCTAGTAGAAATTGTATGGACATGACATAGGTCCACCCCGACGCGGCCACGCGCGGGTTTGGGGAGGCGAATGAATCTCTATATGAGATGGTCAAATTGAAATTTAAATCGAAGTAGGAGTCGCCCCCGAACTTTGTGGGAGTTCGGGCTCGTTCGAACCCACTCTATGTCGTAGTGGGCCGTGTACAAAATACGACCCATTTCCGATGTCAGAGTTTATTGGGTTCGTCCCTTTGCATTATGATACCGATACCGACATTATCGGATATCGTGTATTGAATGACTCTCGTTGCCAATGGATTCGGACATCCGGAAACCATGGTTCTGAGTAAGGGGTGAGGGTACGTGTTGGGAAGTTCACTAAGAACACCCAACCCCGCCCGCACTTAGCGGCCTTTACTAGGATATCGTTCGTTTTTTGTGTACATGCGTTAGTTCGACGGTTGAATGATATGCAAATATTATTTTCCTAAGCATGTGAGAAAAATAAATGGGTTGCTAAGTCATTTAATGCATGTTAAACTAATAACGTCAAAGTTATTTTAGCATGTGAAGTCGTTTTAGTCTAATAAAACAATAAAAACAAAATAAATCGCTACAAACACGAGAAAACGAGTTAGTAACGTTTGAATAAATTAAATAAAGACGTAAATAAATAATATGCATGATTTTCGAAAAAGGTTTGTGACACGTGATAGATTCGCACGTGTTGACCGAGGTCGAAAAAAGTATTTATCGAAGTATGTCGTGAAAGTCACTTTTTATGTAAGATTCGAAAAGAATAAAAAATAGAAAAGCGAGGAAACAAAAAAAAAGACCCGGCGAACCAGGCCACCGCGCGAGTCGCCTGACAGGCGCGCGACTCGCGTGGTGGTCTGTCGGGTTTTTTTATTTGTCGAAAATCGTCAATTCTTATAAATCGCGTACAAATATGGATTAATTTATACCATTCATATTTTCGATATTCGTCGTATTCGATAATCGATTATGAAATCGATATCGAATAGTCGGAATGAATTTAGAAAAGGTTTTAAAAAAAAATTGTTTTGAACGAAAAAGTGAAAAAAAGAATTTGAACGAAAAAAATGTTAATTCTCTCCGCGTTTAAAATCATCGAATTTTGTTTAAAAAGATGTAACGATTTTATTAGCATCAACGAGAATTAATTAATTTAGTCCTTGTTAGATATGATATTCGATTAGAGAATCGATATCGTATTTTAAGAACGTTATACGTAAAAATAGTTTTTATAGTATCGATTATTAGGAATAATGAAAAATATGCGACGAGTGACCCATATTAAAATACGACCGACGACACGACGCAAAAGGACGAGAGAAACGAGAAAGAGGGAGAGAAAAGAGAAGAGTCAGGTTTGATTTACACCCTCAACCTACATGCTTTGTTTTCTCGGTATAAGGCTCGTCGGACGGTGGCTTAGGCACGGGAGCGTCGAGATGATGTGGATGAGTTTAGGATGGTGCGGTTTTTTTATGTGTGAGGTGACGGGTTTTGGCCGGATGGTGGGGTCGGATTCGTCGGTTTTTGGACAGTATTTCGGTGCTCCTTCGGATGTGTGTGTCGAGATTATTTTTGCTAGATATCGAGCATGTATGTGTGTGACTAATAATTTTCGTGTGTTGATGAATAATTTATATCCTTTCAATGTTGAATGGAGGGTCCTATTTATAGGCGCGGAGGTTTAGGAGAGGTATCTTGCTTGGATAACAAGAAATACCGGTTTGGATAGGAAATGTAAGAAGTTGAAAGGAACGAGAAGTCCGTTGCTTGGGGAGGAAGCAAGGAATCTCGGTTGAATGGGGGGGTTTGGCCGAGTATTTGGAGCTCGGTCGGTATCTGATTCGGTTTTCGGATAGAATTCCTACTTTAGATCGAATTCTATCCTTAAACGGATTTGTTTAATATTTTTTGAAGCTGATTTTTGTAGCAGTTAGAGGCCGAATCAGCCACGTGAGGTGTCACGGCTGACTCGCGTGTCTCGAGAATATTTCTGACCGGGTTTTGACTCGGTCGCTAAAAGACAGTTTTACCCCTTGTGTCGGAATCGACCCAAATTAGTCTCATTTGACTCGAAACGACCCACTGGGCCTGGATTTGAGATTGGTTTTGTAAGATATGTAATCCGTAATAAGCCTAAACCAAATGTCCATGATTTCGAGCCCATATCCGAGTCCATTAAAGCATGTTCGCGTCCTATCATCATCGGGTATTTGGTGGGACCTACTATAGACACCTGGCGGTCAAAATGTGGGTGTCTACAGAGCCCCCCACTCTGACTGAGGCTTGGACAAGGCGAAAGTCAGAGTAGCTACCAGGCCAATCAAGGATTAAGACCTGGCAGACTTCCGATCGGGGCGTTTAGAGTCCATTAGACCTGCGTGAAGGGCCCGCCAGCCATAAGATAGAAATCCTACCTGGATAGATGTTAATAATATCGCGGGGACTTTTCCTTAAAAAAGTCTTGGGTGTGTCTGTTTACAGACACATCCCATCTTGGAATTGCGCGGGAATTTGCCTTGGAAGCTATGGGTGTGTCTGTTTACAGACACATCCCATCTTAGAATTACGCGGGAGCCTGCATTGGAGGCTACGGGTGTACCTGTTTACAGATACATCCAAAAAAAATGTCGCTTGTACTTTTCCACTGGAGAATTCTTCGGGAGCTGGGATATCTGTCTGTAAATTGCATGTAATATTCAGATAAAATACCGACTCACGCTGGGGAAGGAAATGATTTTTTGGCTGATTGATTTTTGGAGAAAGATTTTTTTGAAAATTTAGAAAATGCCGAAAATTTTGAAAAAAATTGGAAATAGGAATGCTTGGGATGACTTGATTCTTGATCAGATTCTGACACGGACTCCTAAAATCCTCTGGTTAGGCCTGTATGCCTAGATGAAGTAGGGAGTATGATAAAAATTCCTATTCCCGTGGTGACTAGGAAAGGGATTTTCTCAAATGACTAAGTTTTGCAAATTTTAAAATGAGAATTTGAAGAGAGAGATATACCGACTGACTCGACTCCGGACGCGAGAGGACGAGTTGATAGACACGACTTTGACTCTCTAAGGGTTAGACCGTGACTCGGTAGAGGATGGGCCACCTAAGATGACAAGACTCTTAAGTTGCGCTATTCCGTAGCCTAGGCGAGTGGAAACATGGTCGAATCCTCGGAATGGGAAAGATATGTTATACGGGGTTGGAGTAGTCTATAATGAGACTGTTCTTGTACGACAGAACTTAGTAGTAGACTTGTGTTCTTTTGGATTTTTTCAGTTTCGGGGTATATTCCCAAAGTAGGTGTTGTCTCGAGTCTCTGACAGATTCTTGTCTTCGACTAGGCCGAGTACTAGGACACACTATAGAAAGAAGGCTAGTTTTTGAAAGTATTTGGATTATGTGAGTGGATGGAGAACTTTCTGCCTAGGAGAAGCCCCCATGATGACAAAGCTAGCTGCTGAGAACATGACAGTGTCGTGACCGGAATGATGACGCTTTTTTGAATTTGTGTTAAGGTGGGTGGTTGTGCCTCTTTTGAAAGGCTGCCTACGTATTCACGTGTTGTGAAATCAAACAAAGCCGTAGTTCAGTGAATTGGAATATATGTTATGGTGCCTAGTCTATTAGGGCTTTGTGTGTAACTAGCCATAGCGATGGTCTAGGCTAGGTGCATTCCCAATGATGTCTTGATCAAAGGGCTAGAATAGTTAGGATGTTGATCCTGTGACTGTGAGCATTCTCCGGGATAGCCCCCAGAGGTAGTATGAACTATTTGGGCATGTTCTATGCCGACCGCAAGTTGAATTCCTGTGTTTGGGGTTGGTAACTGGTCTGGATGTGAAGAATTGGGATGGGATTTTAACGAGTTTTGCTCTCGGGGATTTTAACGAGTTTTGCTCTCGGGGATTTTAACGAGTTTTGCTCTCTGGGATTTTAACGAGTTTTGCTCTCGGGGCTTTGTATGGTGATTGTGAATTTTGTTATGTAAAGGGGAAGTCGAGTAAAATGGCTCGAACTTTGATTGGGATAGGTTTTGATAATGCGGGATCTGGTTTCCATGTCTGGCCCTAATGGTTAGGGATATCCTATGGAGCTTGAATCCTCAAAATTCTGGGCTGTCTCTGGCCTGGGTCTCGAGTAGGTCTTGAGGGTTGTAATGTGGGAAGGCTAAATGTGGTGCTAGCTGACCAGCTTGATTGTTTCTCCCCTATTTGATGGTATGGATTTTGATAATTTTTGAATTGACCGTTTCACTTGAGTTGATCATTAGCTACGGTCATGGGTTTTTAAATACATTTTTTTTGGTGGACCTCTTAGCCCCGGTCATGGGATTCTTGATTTGAGTTGACCGTGCCCCGGTCAAAAGGGTTGACCGTACCTGGTCGGGGAATATTGACAATTCTTTTTGATGGACAGCCCTTTTGTTTTGGCCTTTTGCTCCTTTTTTTTGGACTTTTTGATATATTTTTTTTGTCCAGTTTTTCCTCTTTTTTTGTCGGTCAGACTAACACCTAAGGTAGGGACTGGTTAGTCTTATTGGATGGGTGTTTATTGTGGGAAATGGGCTTGCCTCCCGTCTTGAACCCAAACTAGGAGACTACCTAGATTCGTCATAGGATTCGATACCGCTCCTGCTACGGGTAGTCATGTGGCTATTCTATACCGAACATGGAATAGGTAAAAGGAAAACACGGGCTCGGTTTCCTGCAGTCGTTATAGATGTGCCTATAATAGTCACGTGCATGTGCTCACAGTGTATGATGGTGTTCATCATGTTCTCGGAAACACATAAGGAAAGTATATATGTGAAATAGAAAAGCTGATTTTATTAAATTTTGAAAAAAGAGGACATAATACAACTGACTCTGACCCTGACTTTGACTTGGAACGTGAAGGA
This sequence comes from Agrostemma githago, assembly GCA_958450325.1. NCBI lineage: Eukaryota > Viridiplantae > Streptophyta > Magnoliopsida > Caryophyllales > Caryophyllaceae > Agrostemma > Agrostemma githago. The sequence continues at coordinate 20,843,486 of OY288258.1, forward strand.
AATAGAACATCCTAGACTTGGACTCAGACTCGGGCTTAAACCAAATCTAGACTCTCGGATAATGTTGTCATTTGTCGTCGGCTTCTGAGGACTCGAGTTGATGTCCAATATAGCCTTCAGTAGAAGCTTCACCCAGATCTTCATTGTGTCGAAGATCGTCTTCAATCCTAGTGCCCATTTTGGTAAACACTGCAAAGTAGGAAATGCCCGCATACCTAAGATGGATACGGTAGGAGGGTAGGAGGTTATTGATGAATGCCTCCACTAGTGTCCTCTCGTTGGGCTTGTCTACCAACTTCACACTTCCGGCCCTCCACCTTTGAAGGTACTTCGTGAAACCTTCTTTGGGCTCTTGGGCCATAACTTCTAAAGTACGCATCGTGGTCTGGATCTCGGTATTATCGGCGTAATTCCGAGCGAACTCCGTCGCCACGTCATCCCAAGTCTTGTACTTCTTGGAGTCAAGCTTGTAGTTGTTGTGTGCCAAATTTGGACCGTTTTTCCTCCTATTTAGACCCGTTTTTCCTCTGTTTTGTGAGACTTAAGTGCGATTATCGCCATATTTTGCGTAATTCTCACATTAGTGTCTCTCTTTTGCATTTTACGTGTTTTTGGTAGTTTTCTGTCCATTTTGATAGGATTTTCGACCAAAAACGTGTTTGAGCTTCTACGAGCAAGAGAGAGATACGGTCCAAGAGCAAAGCACACAACTAAAAGTTCAAGTAATCCAAGTGATCAACGAAGAGAAAGACCGGAAAAGAGTCAATGGACCACCGGGTGAAGTTTCGCCGGTGAGTCATGACCGGGCGAAGTTTCGCCCGACGACATTTGTTTTCATCCCGAAGATTTTCACGGCACGCACGACCGGGCAACCTGACCGGGCAACCTGACCGGGCGAAATTTCGCCCCCCGGGTGAAATTTCGCCCGATGGTGAAGACGGGTCGAAAACACGAAAAACGAAGAAAATCTCACCGGGTGAAATTTCACCCGGTGGGATTATTATGTCGAGCCGCGGGACGAAATTTCACACCATGAAGATGCAAAGGGTAATGGTCTAGCAAAATGAAGAGAAATCGGATTTGGGCCTTGAAGTTTGTGCAACCCATTAAGCAACTCTATATGTATATCCGTTCTAGGGTTTAGTGCCTTCTTTGAGCCTTAAGTGTGCCTCTTAGGAGTAGGGTAGTAAGCTCTCTAGAAAATTCTCAAAAACAATTAGTAGATCTACTTAGTATTAGTATAATTACTCCATAATTAGTAGTAAAGCTTCCATCTTTATTGAAAAATTGGTTTTATTGTGGAAGATTCAAGGGTGTTACAAGGGTTTATGTGACAAAACCCTTGTCTTATTTTCTTGAAGATTCTTATTTCTCTTATTGAAGATTGAAGATTTATGCATGGATTAGTGACAAATTCTTGTGTATTTCTCTCAAGATTCAATCTTTATTATTATTAATCTTCTTCTTCCTCTTTAGATCTCTTCATTGTTGTAAAATTCTTTCCTCTCCCTTTTCTTCATTAGTATATTTGTTAGTATAGTTTTTATGCATGCTTTAATTATTTTCTTCTTAATGAATGCTTTGTTGTTAACTACCATGATTAGTGAGTAGATCTCTTTGTTAGGGGGTTAGGGGAGGAGGAATAATAGATAAAGATTTCATCTTTTGTGAGATTATTGCATTTGAAGGTGATATTGTCTTTATGGGATTGTTGTGTTATGTTTGACTTAGCTTGATCACCTAGGTTGACTTAACTCACCCGGACCAATATGGGGAAACTCGGGGTTTGGGTAATTCCGTCTAGAGACCGTAGTTTATTCGTCGCGAAAGCGGGCTTAGACTTGGTTGGTAGGGAAACCGAAAGGTGGAACCTCCCTTATACATCTTGTGATAATTCTTGCATTATTAGAATCTAGTCTTTATTTCCGATTCCCCGACTCTCCCTAACGCCTTTCCCATCAATAGTTTCCCACCTTAATCACACAAGCTCATTTAGTAACCCGACTCAACCAAACCCCCCTTCTCGACTCAATTACTCATAGACTTTGACTTGAACGACTACCCCTCTCGACCGTCCCTGTGGATCGATCCCTGACTTACCGCTACAACGTAGTAGTAGTATTCCGGGGTTATAAATATTGTTTGACCGCGTAGAATAGGCGACAATCCGCGCGCATCAAAATGGCGCCGTTGCCGGGGACGGTGATCAGTTAGTTGAGTTTTTGTCACTGTATTTGAGTAATTGTTTTCTTCTCCTTTTACCCTAGTACCGCTCGGTGCTAGAAGTCTCATCTTTGAATTGAGTTGTGTTCAGGAACAATCATATTTGGCATTGCTTATTCCATACCGGTGCAAGCGAGACGATATTGTTATTTCGGAATCCAAATCAACCAAAGTGAACCCTAATCCATATCTTACACCAACTTTTCACCCATCCACCATTCTCAAAACTCTCACAAAATTTCCTTTCCCGCTTCTTCTCCCTCTTCGAAAATCACCTCTACAGACAAACATGCCTACTTTAAGATCGCACTCCCAACCCACCCATGAACAAACTTCTTCTCCCGTCGCTTATGGAAACATACTCGATAACTTTGAGCTCAAGACTTCTTCAATTGCCATAGTCCAACAAGACACTTATCATGGACTTCCACAAGAAGACGCTCTAGAACACATAGCGACATTTAAAGAGAAGCTAATTGGAATGAAGTTGAATGGACTTACTTCATGCTAATTCCATAGACTTTTGTTTCCCAAAACCCTTCGTGATGATGCTAGGAGATGGCTACAAAGCCACAACGATGATACCTTCCAAACCTGGAATCAATTAGCCAATGCATTTCTAGAAAAATACTATCCTCCTTCCAAGACCAATCAATATCGAATGGAGATTCAAACCTTCCGACAAGGCGAAAATGAAAGTATAAGCGAGGCTTGGGATCGATTCCAAACTCTACAAATGAAGTGCCCGCATCACGGTATCCCTCATTGGCTTATGCTCCACACATTTTTCTATTCCTTATCCGCCGATGCTAGGGACATTCTTAATGCAACCGCAAGGGGCGACTTCTTCCTACTTAACGAAAATGAATCCCATGAGCTTCTTGACAAGATAGCCAAAAGTGATGTGTATGCTAAGGAATTGCAAGAGGGTGAATCTAGTGGAGACTCGGAATCATCAAATGACATGGAGGCCTCTCTTGAAGTACAACTCGCTCAACTTTTTGAGAGATTTGAAGCTATGGTTGTTAGGGACACCTTCCAACCCGAAACGAGGTCTCCACCAAGAGGAGTCTCTCCACCAAGAAGAGTATCTCCACCAAGAAGAATCACCCCACCAAGAAGAACTACACCACCTAGGCGAACATCTATCTCGCCTCCCAAGCCATATAGGGTAGATATCCCTTGTGATCATTGTGGAGAATACAACCACGACTCCAACCTTTGTGTGAAAAAGGAGAGCGTTCATCAAGCAAACACTATTCAAGAGACATATGAAAAGCTTCAAACGAGCAATCCTAATTTGGGGAGCGGATTTCATTCCACGCCGACTCAAGGATCACATCCTTTTCCAAGAGCCCCCAATCAAAGGGTTTATCCTAATTCATATGAACCTCATTATCAACCAAAGCCTCCTCACATGAATCAAGGTTGTTTCCATCCTCAAGGACCACCGAGACCACATCAAGGACCTCCCTTCGGAAACCATCCTCCATTCAATCAAGGACCTCCCTTCGGAAACCATCCTCCATTCAATCAAGGACCTCCATTCGGAAACCATCCTCCATTCAATCAAGGACCTCCCTTTGGAACTCATCCTCCATTTAATCAAGGTCCTCCTTTTGGAGCTTATCCACCACCTAATCAAGGCCCTCCAAGGAACTACCAAGGTAATTCTCAACCTTTTCATGACATTCAAGAAACTATCAAGTTCTTGTTGAGAGAGAATGCGTCAAACCGAGCTAGACTTGAAGCTTTAGAGGCACGAGCCATGTCGCGAGCTCGATCACCTCAAGAGCCGACCGACTCTTTCAACCAAGCTTCCGTGAATGCCATTAAGGTAATGTGCAAAAAGGAACCGGTGAAATCTTTTGACTCACAAGCTCTTACATCTCATCCCTCAATCATTGAATTCGATGAGAATGTGGTCAAGGATGTCACCGAGAAACCGAAAAGAGATCCATCAAAATACCTTGTAGGAGACCTTTCGTTTGTCATTGAACAAATTCTGATAGAGGAAACGAACTTACTCTCTAAGATTGAGGTACCTCCCTTGAATGATAAGCCACCAATCCCATTTGATGATCAAGCTTTGGGAATGATAACCTTCACCGACCTTATCGAGAACATTGATACAAGCCCTTCTATGCCTACCCCGTCCGATTACATCCGAGACATCATCTTGAAACCCGCCGAGAAAGAAAGAGCTCCCATTTCTCTAAGAACTAACCCTAGAGTCACAATTCCTATCAAATTAGGTGATCCGGGTAGTTTTGCCATTCCATGCTCCATCGACCACGTCTTGATAGATCGAGCTCTATGTGACCTTGGTGCCGACATTAGCTTGATGCCTTTGGACATCGCTCGTACTATATATGTTAAAGATTTGGAATATTTCCCCGCGAATGTGCAAATGGCCGATGGAACCACTAAAGAGCCCTATGGATTAGCCCGTAACCTCATGGTTAATGTGGGGAATTTGTATATCTCCACCGACTTCGTCATTTTGGATATGCCAATCGAGGAGCGAAATCCTATCCTTTTGGGACGACCTTTCTTAGCTACCGGTGGGGTAATTATTGATGTGAAGCGAGGGCGATTATCTTTCAATGTTGCTAATGAAACGGTTCAATTTGTGCTTCCCGCGTTCCTTCACGAAGATCCTCCTAACTTGGAGTTTTGGAACCAAATGGTGGAGTTCCCATCAAATGAAGAGCCTTCTACCGAAGATCTTGAGTACGATGATGAAAAAGATGACGGTGTCCTATTTATACTCGGTGCAACCTCCGATGAAGACATTCCCGACGAATTCGCAATGCTTCCCGAGGTAGTGCAACTTATGGGTATACCGGAATTCAAAGAAAAGCTCAAGATCGTTAGCATGGAGTTTGGAGCAAATGAACAAGACCCTTCGGGTTGCTTTTTAAGCAACCCCAACTAATCTCAAACGTTCAATTCGGTTTGGTGGTGTCCATAATAACCACCATTGTAAATATTTGTATATTCTCATCCCTTTTTATCCTCTTCGAACAATAGATTTTAGATTTTTCCTTTTGGGAGTTTGTTTTCTCTTTGGCACTTGCAGGAGTCACGAAGATTTCTCTCGGGAATTTTTGGAATTGCGCTTTAAACGATTATAAACAAATTGGATTGAGAAGATGAGTTGTATTTTTGAAGAAGCTAAGGATGTTTGGACCGAGTCATAGAAAAATTTTCGTAGCAAGAAGCTTATTCGGAGTGGAGGATCTCACCGGGCAACGTTTTTGCCCGGTGGAATTGTGGCCCGAGGTCCGTCGGGTGAAACTTCACCCGATGGCGACTTGCTCGAACCTAAGGAATTGACGGAAAATCCGTCGGGCAAAACTTCACCCGATGGAATCTCACCGGGTGAAATTTCGCCCTGCGGTAAAAATATTTTGCGACTTGGAATTTGACGGAAATCTGTAGACACCCGTATTTTGACCGCCAGGTGTCTATGGTAGTTTCCAAAAAACACCCGATGATGATCGGACGCTAACGTGTCTCTATGCGCTCGGATACGGGCTCAAATCCATTAATCGCTGGCTAACACACTTACAGAGTACAAATCTCGCCAAACAGACCTCAAATCCAGGCTCAGTGGATCGTTTCGAGTCAAACAAGACTAATTTGGGCCAAAACCGACACCGGAATTAAAACCGACTTTTTGCGATTTGGTCAACCCCGGTCAAAGTCGTTTCCGAGACACACAAAAACAGCCCTCACATCATCAAAAGTCCAAGTCAAACACAAAACCCATCAAAACATCCAAAGTCAAGGTCCAAATCAATGGACCCGTGCAACCCTTTGGGCCACTCGATCGAGTGCCCCACCCACTCGATCGAGTGGGCCTATTTCGAGCCCAACGGCTGGCATAACGGGCCACTCGACCGAGTTGGCGTCCTACTCGGTCGAGTAACCCTAAACCGGGTGCCCTAACTTTTCTTATATAAGCAACCCCCATGCACACATCTTCAACACTTTTTACACAACCTTTACAACCCTAATACACCTCTACACAACCCTAGAGCAACCCTACACACACACATACAACGTCATTTTCAAACCCTAATCAAACCCTAGCAATTCTACACTATCAAAAACCCTAAACCTAGTTTTAGGAATCAATCCCGAGCCACCACAACTCAACCTTCATCCACCTCGAAGACTCTTGTGTTAAAGCCACGGTTACGAGTCCGTTCCGAGATAAGAACATGTAGGCTGAGGGTGTCAAAACCCTCTCTTTTCTCCTCTTCCTCACGTCGTCTTCATCTTCTTCTCATCCTATTTTTTTCGTTTTTTTATTTCATTCATTGCATTCATAATATCGATAATATTATTAATAGAAAAACATTAAAATACTTATTGATTTGTGTCGGATGTGAGTGATGGTGGGATAAGGAAAACCGTATATACAAGTGAACTGCACACGCGTCGTCGGTCGCTTATCCCATCACCCCGATCGTTTGATTATTGAAATAAGTTAACTTAAACAATAATCTTTTTTATTTCGTTTTCATCATTATTCGAGTCACGTATTCACATCAATTTTCAAAAGCAAACATTGTATTTTAATAAGGATCGAAACCCATTGACGCGGATCCAACATCACAATCCCTAGGGATTTATTTCGATGTCGGAGAAGTCGAGGGAATCAAGTTTTTTTATTCAAGTAAAGCGTCGATTTTAGATTCGATACCAATTCCATAATTGGATATCGAATCTAACGATCAAGTCACATAAATTAATTAACGTGATTTGTTCATATCATGATAATTAATTTAGGACGACTACAATTAATCTTTTTTTCTATTTCACTCTAATATCTCATATCGATTCAAATAATCGAATATGGGATACAACGAGTATTCAAAATTAGAATCGCGTATAAATTCAACAATATTTATATTCGATTCAACAAAATCGATAATTTATAAAATCCGAGTCGAACATAAATTGTGCAATATTTATGTCCGATTTGGTAGAATCGTCGAATTATCAAAAATCAAAAGCAATTTCAAAATCAACTATTAAATTGCAAACTAACCAAGTTCGTACAGGTGCCACTCGACCGAGTGCCTTAATCACTCGATCGAGTGACATCACAAAATCGAGTCAGAATGCCCATTACGGCCCCCACTCGATCGAGTCTCACAATGACTCGGTCGAGTGGCTATGTACTCGACCGAGTTGGCCAATAACTCGGCCGAGTACGGTCTGTAGCGCAAAACAGAATCATCTTTTACGGGTCTACTCGATCGAGTGACCTTATAACGACTAAAACTATGAGTCGTACATTCTTCTATTTGAAACTCGATAGTACTTTACGACTTAGGTCAACACGTGCGTAATTAATCATGTGTATACTATCTTTTCAAACCATGCATCTCATATTTGCATCTTTTCATCTCATCTCATATTTGCACAAACCGTTATTATTCGTTATATTATTACATCGTTACTAACGCGTTTGTTATTTCTTTTATCAATTTAATTATTGTTCGTTTATTGTACTAAATGAGCCCACATGCTAAAATTCCACTTTGACGTAGAATTAATTGCATTAAATTGACTTAGAAACCCTTTTCAATTCCATTCACATGTTTAGGGAAAATAATCTTTGCATATCATTTTCCCATTTTACTAGCACGCATATTAGAAAGTCACTCAAGTTCTTAGTAGAAACCGCTAATGTGCGGGCGGGGTTGGGTGTCCTTTGTGGGCTTCCCAACACATACCCTCACCCCTTACTCAGAACCTCGGTTTCCGGATGCCCGAAACCGTTGGCGCACGAGAGTCATTCAATACACGGAAATGGGTATCAAATGCAAAGGGACGAGCCCAATAAACTCTGAAATCGGAAATGGGCCGTATTTTGAATACGAAACACTACGACATAGAGTGGGCTCGAATGGTTCCGAATAACCACAAAATTCGGTGGCCACTCCACATAGACCAAAATTTCAATTCGATCCATTCTCATATGGAGATTCATTCGCCTACCCAAACCCGCGCGTGGCCGCGTCGGGGTGGACCTATGTCATGTCCACAATTTGGCGACTCCGCTGGGGATTAACTGATGCGTGACTTACCATCGGCATCCTCAGGGTGAGACTCGAATAGAAATCGTTTGACGAATACAATACGCGTTTTAGTTTTACGGTTCATGCATAACCCATATTTTCCCGGGCCGGTACTCGCGACCGACGTCCCACTATACCGTTGATGTACTCCAATATGGATATGTCAAAAGGTGTCCATAGTCGATTCGAGTGGGTTTCGCGGCATGTTCTAAGATCAACTCGACTTAGGAAGTCCGTCCCGATCAACGTCTAGACTATGTACACTGGTATAGACCCCCTATAGACCGACCGAGACTTAGTATAGAGCATACATGGCGTCGTTATAATGATTGTGTAACTACATGCTACTTGGTTTCCGAGTCGTCTTCGAAAACCATCTTTTTTTCAAAGATTGCATCTTTTTCGAACTATTCAATTTCAAAACCCGGGGCACATACCGAATTTAGGACTTATGATTTTACTCAAAATAGCCTATTTTCTAGACGGTATGCTGCCCAATTCAAAACTCGAAAATACTTTCGAACTTTCAAAACCGAGGCCCGATGCACTTTCCGATTTTCTCGAGAAATCGGGCCTCTCCACCGAGTTATCTCGGAATTTTCAAAAAAATCAATTTTCAAAACCTTCTTCTCCTTAGGACTTCCCATATTTAGCAGTGTCGGGTCGTGTCTTAAGTTGTCAAGGTCCGTAGCGTCGAAACTCTGTCGATCTTACATCACGAGTTTATTCCCTATCCCAGTCCGCCTTATTAGACTAAAGCAAGGCCCACCTACGTAGGACATACTCCTACAAAGGAGGGCCCGTCCACACAATCGAGTCCAAAAGTCTGGGGATGTCTCACGTGAACCTTCCTTCGAACAGGACTAGGCCCATTCGCCGAATCCTAAGGAAGGCCCACCTTGCACAAGTCACCCGTCTAGGTGTCTTTTCCGAGTCAACCTTTTACAAGGCATAACCCTAAAACAAAAGGTTCTGGGTCCTTACGTCTAAGGGTCGCTCGTCAAACAATAGAGTCTTAACAAAATCTTCAATCCCGCTCGGGGGCTACCCCTTAGCAGGGCGATCAATCACGGTTGCCCTAAGGGTCATATCTTACACGTGTATCACGTACCCCACCTTTGAATCACTTAGATGTCACACCATCTGAGTCCTATCTAAGTCCTTGGCCTCACTTGGGGGCTATTCTCCGACGGAGCGATTAATCACAGTCACTCTGAGAATCGCACCCTACACATTTGTCTTAGGAGGGTCTAACCCGAGTCAAACATGGTAGCCCCATTTTCGAACTCACCCTTCTGCAGCCCGAGTCTGTGTTGCGGTCGTTACCTCGTCTACGTCGGCATTCGAGTATCCCGGTCCGAGAGTCTTTGTCGACCCGTCACCCCGGGCCGTGTCTAGTTTGACTCCCTCTCTTGCACTTGCGCAAAGCCGAGTTTAGGCGAGTCGTGGCACCCGTTGTTCTCTCCAATCAAAGACCTTACCAAAAAAAACAACCAACCGAGCATCCGAGTCCGGATTTGATTCGAGTCTAAGTTTGAGTCCGAGTCTAGGATACCCTACATCCTCATTTCCAAATCAGAGTCAGAGTATTTTGCATTTTGTCCTCCTTTTCAAATTTCAATAAAATCAGCTTTCAATATTCTTTCTCATATACACTTTTCTTATGTGTTTCCGAGAACATGATGAACACCATCATACACTGTGAGCACATGCACGTGACTATTATAGGCACATCTATATTGACTGCAGGAAACCGAGCCCGTGTTTTCCTTTTACCTATTCAATGTCTGGTATAGAAAAGCCACATAACTACCCTTAGCAGGAGCATATCGAATCCTATGACAAATCTGGGTAGTCTTCTAGTTTGGGTCTAAGACGGGAGGCAAGCCCATTTCCCACATTACAACCCTCAAGACCTCCCCGAGACCCAGGCCAGAGACAGCCCGGAATTTTGAGGATTCAAGCTCCATAGGATACCCCTAACCACTAGGGCCAGACATGGAAACCAGACCCCGCATTATCAAACCAGCCCTCGAAGCCTTGGTTCCACAGAACCGAGCTCCAGATTTCGAGTCATCAAAGCCACTTACTTCCTAGCACCACATTCCCAAAAACATCAAATCCCGAGAACAAAACTCGTTAAAATTCCCAGAGAGAAGAACTCGTTAAAAATCCCGAGAACAAAACTCGTTAAAATTCCCCGAGAGCAGAACTCGTTAAAAATCCCGAGAACAAAACTCGTTAAAATCCCATCCAAACCAATTACCAACCCCGAACACGGGAACTCAACTTGCAGTCGGCATAGAACATGCTCAAATAGTTCACACCACCTCTGGGGGCTACCCCGGAGAACGCTCACAGTCACAGGATTAATATCCTCACCATTCAAGCCCTTTGATCAAGACATCACTGGGAATGCACCTAGCCTACACCATCGTTATGGCTAGTTACACACAAAGTCCTATTAGACTAGGCACCATGATATATCTTTCAATCCACTGAACTACGGCTTGGTTTGATTTCACTACACGTGAATACGTAGGCAGCCTTTCAACAGAGGCACAACCACCCATATTGACACACATTCAAAAAGCGCCATTATTCCGGTCACGACACCATCATGTTCTCAACAGCTAGCTTTGTTGTCCCGGGGGCTTCTCCTAGACAGAAGTTCTCCATCCACTCACAAAATCCAGATAAATCCAACAAAAAAATATAGCCTCCTTTCTGTAGTGTGTCCTAGTATTCGGCTCAGTCGAAGACAAGAATCTTTCAGGACTCGAAGCAATACCCTTTGGAAATGTACCCAAAAATCAGGAATCCGGAAGGACACCAGACTAAAACAGTCTCATTACAGGCTTCTGCAATCCCCCCATAGCATATCTATCTCATTTCGATGTGCGACCGTGTTGCCACTCGCCTAGGCTACGAGATAGCGCAACTTAAGAGTCTTGTTAGGCGGCCCACACCCCTATCGAGTCACGGTCCAACCCTTAGAGAGTCCATTCCATGTCAGTCAACTCGTCCTGTCGTGTCCAGAGTCGAGTCTGTCGGTAGGTCCCTCTCTTCAAATTCCACTTTGAAATTTGCAAAATTTAGCCATTTGAAAAAAAGATCCCTTTCGACAAGGTCAGATTTCAGTCTATTTAAACTGCGAATTTCTACCCCTTTCCATTTTGAAAACCTAGCTCGTGATTGCTTTCAGGATTTCAAATTCAAAATTTCAAAAAACTTCAAAAAGTCATTTTCCCCAGCACGAGTCATTTTACTACCTACGTGTTGCATGCATTTTATGTAACTTATACAGGTACGACTCAAGCAAAAACATGCAAGCCATCAAATCTCCCCAGCAGCATTTTCCGGGATAGCACGGGATGGACCAACACACAGGCACACCCAGGGCTTATGCGACAAGCCTAAATTCCCCACGGAGTACAATCATCAAGCTCAGGTATGATTTCTGTCTTCTGGCTGGCGAGCCCTTCACGCGAGTCTAATGGACTATAAATGACCCGGCCGGAAGTATACCAGTTCTTAACGGACTTGGTAGGTACTCTGAATTTCGCCTTGTCCAAGCCTCAGTCAGAGTGGGGGCTCTGTAGACACCCGTATTTTGACCGCCAGGTGTCTATGGTAGTTTCTAAACAACACCCGATGATGATCGGACGCTAACGTGTCTCTATGTGCTCGGATACGGGCTCAAATCCATTAATCGCTGGCTAACACACATACAGAGTACAAATCTCGCCAAACAGACCTCAAATCCAGGCCCAGTGGATCGTTCCGAGTCAAACAAGACTAATTTGGGCCAAAACCGCCACCGGAATTAAAACCGACTTTTTGCGATTGGGTCAACCCCGGTCAAAGTCGTTTCCGAGACACACAAAAACAGCCCTCACATCATCAAAAGTCCAAGTCAAACACAAAACCCATCAAAACATCCAAAGTCAAGGTCCAAATCAATGGACCCGTGCAACCCTTTGGGCCACTCGATCGAGTGCCCCACCCACTCGATCGAGTGGGCCTATTTCGAGCCCGACGGCTGGCATAACGGGCCACTCGACCGAGTTGGCCTCCTACTCGGTCGAGTAACCCTAAACCGGGTGCCCTAGCTTTTCTTATATAAGTAACCCCCATGCACACATCTTCAACACTTTTTACACAACCTTTACAACCCTAATACACCTCTACACAACCCTAGAGCAACCCTACACACACACATACAACGTCATTTGCAAACCCTAATCAAACCCTAGCAATTCTACACTAGCAAAAACCCTAAACCTAGTTTTAGGAATCAATCCCGAGCCACCACAACTCAACCTTCATCCACCTCGAAGACTCTTGTGTTAAAGCCACGGTTACGAGTCCGTTCCGAGATAAGAACATGTAGGCTGAGGGTGTCAAAACCCTCTCTTTTCTCCTTCTCTTCCTCACGTCGTCTTCATCTTCTTCTCGTCCTATTTTTTTCGTTTTTTTATTTCATTCATTGCATTCATAATATCGAAAATATTATTAATAGAAAAACATTAAAATACTTATTGATTTGTGTCGGATGTGAGTGATGGTGGGATATGGAAAACCGCATATACAAGTGTACTGCACACGCGTCGTCGGTCGCTTATCCCATCACCCCGATCGTTTGATTATTGAAAGAAGTTAACTTAAACAATAATCTTTTTTTATTTCGTTTTCATCATTATTCGATTCACGTATTCACATCAATTTTCAAAAGCAAACATTGTATTTTAATAAGGGTCGAAACCCGTTGACGCGGATCCGACATCACAATCCCTAGGGATTTATTTCGATGTCGTAGAAGTCGAGGGAATCAAGTTTTTTTATTCAAGTAAAGCGTCGATTTTAGATTCGATACCAATTCCATAATTGGATATCGAATCTAACGATCAAGTCACATAAATTAATTAACGTGATTTGTTCATATCATGATAATTAATTTAGGACGACTAAAATTAATCTTTTTTTCTATTTCACTCTAATATCCCATATCGATTCAAATAATCGAATATGGGATACAACGAGTATTCAAAATTAGAATCGCGTATAAATTCAACAATATTTATATTCGATTCAACAAAATCGACAATTTATAAAATCCGGGTCGAACATAAATTGTGCAATATTTATGTCCGATTTGGTAGAATCGTCGAATTATCAAAAATCAAAAGCAATTTCAAAATCGACTATTAAATTGCAAACGAACCAAGTTCGTACAGGTGCCACTCGACCGAGTGCCTTAATCACTCGATCGAGTGACATCACAAAATCGAGTCAGAATGCCCATTACGGCCCCCACTCGATCGAGTCTCACAATGACTCGGTCGAGTGGCTATGTACTTGATCGAGTTGGCCAATAACTCGGCCGAGTACGGTCTGTAGCGCAAAACAGAATCATCTTTAACGGGTCTACTCGATCGAGTCCATCGACCACTCGATCGAGTGACCTTATTACGACTAAAACAATGAGTCGTACATTCTTCTATTTTCAAACTCGATAGTACTTTACGACTTAGGTCAACACGTGCGTAATTAATCATGTGTATACTATCTTTTCAAACCATGCATCTCATATTTGCATCTTTTCATCTCATCTCATATTTGCACAAACCGTTATTATTCGTTATATTATTACATCGTTACTAACGCGTTTGTTATTTCTTTTGTCAATTTAATTATTGTTCGTTTATTGTACTAAATGAACCCACATGCTAAAATTCCACTTTGATGTAGAATTAATTGCATTAAATTGACTTAGAAACCCTTTTCAATTCCATTCACATGTTTAGGGAAAATAATCTTTGCATATCATTTTCCCGTTTTACTAGCACGGGTATTAGAAAGTCACTCGAGTTCTTAGTAGAGGCCGCTAATGTGCGGGCGGGGTTGGGTGTCCTTTGTGGGCTTCCCAACACATACCCTCACCCCTTACTCAGAACCTCGGTTTCCGGTTGCCCGAAACCGTTGGCGCACGAGAGTCATTCAATACACGATATCCGATAATGTCGGTATCGGTATCAAATGCAAAGGGACGAGCCCAATAAACTCTGACATCGGAAATGGGCCGTATTTTGTATACGGAACACTACGACATAGAGTGGGCTCGAATGGTTCCGAATAACGACAAAATTCGGTGGCGACTCCACATAGACCTAAATTTCAATTCGACCCATTCTCATATGGAGATTCATTCGCCTACCCAAACCCGCGCGTGGCCGCGTCGGGGTGGACCTATGTAATGTCCACAAAATCCGACCGGGCGAAATTTCTCTCGGTGGTGAAGTTGCGCGGAAATATCAAAAACCGACCCGAAGTCCGTCGGGCGAAATTTCGCCCGATGGTGACTCGCCGGGCGAAACCTTACCCCGCGTCCTATACCCAGCCAAACCCACCCTTCCCATCTTCATTATTCACTCTTCCTATCTCTCTCCTCAACCAAAACCCCAAAAATCCCAAACAAACCCCAAATTCTCCACCTTAAACCATCTCTAATACTTTCATTCCTCCATTAAAATTCAATCAAATTATATATTCCTCATCCTCATCACATTCCTAACACTTCCTTGGAGTTTGTTTTGAGAAATCGTTCAAGTTCCGACAAACCCCAAATCGAGACCGTCAACACAGAATCATCAAATTTCAAGCATCAAGGATGAAGAGAGTGAAACAAATGGCAAGAAAAAGGATTTCATCAATGCTTAATCGTAGTTCGGGGTCAACATCATCCTCAAGGTCCGAGGAGCAACCGGCCGAGGCTCGGGACGAATCTGTCCCGATGCCTGTTCAAATGCAAGGAGCCATTCCGAGCGAACAACCTGTTTCACTTGAGGTATGTTACCCGAAAATCCGTCGTAATTTCCGTGAACCTTTGTCTGGTCTATATTTTGCTAAAAAAGCTCATGTCGATAATTTTAAAAAATTATGGGTCTGTCGTCTCGAGCCAACTCGTTGGGCGGCTCGAGATGTACTTGAGCGTATGGGCATAGAACCGCAGGTACGAGCAATGTGCCGAAGTCTTGGTCTCATCAATTTTTATGCCTCTAAGGAGGAAACTTTTCAGAAGTTGACGTGCGAGTTTTTCGCAACTTTCGAGCTAAGTGGTGATGATAATACCACTATCACTTTTCAGTTGCGAGAAACTTCGTACGTCCTCAACTTGAGAGACTTCGGTGCACTGCTTGGGTTACCTTCTTCAGTCCTTGGAAAGCCTAGGGCGGGCCAGACTCGGGATGATAAATTCGGCCGAGATCGATTTTAGTTTAAAATAGCCCGCCAGAGGCCTTTCAAGGGAGGAAAGATGCGTTCTTTCTCTATCCGAAACCCCATCCTCCGGTATGTGGCGCGCATCATAGCTAACTCGTTCTTGTCGAGCTATGATATGCATCACAACTGTAGTGCTACAGCTGTTCAGCTTTTAGAGGATGCAGTTTCGGAGAGAGGCCCATCGATCGATATGACAGAGGCCTTAGCTACTCATTTCGCTCAGATTGCGAAGGGCGGCCGCAAGAACATTTCTTGCGGCGGTGTTGTAACGATGTTACCTAGAGCCTTGAAAGTTGATTTTAGCGATTTAAGACCAAATGATGGAGCGGGAATTTTCATAGATGAAGTTTATTGTCCTTTTCTTGTGTGGCCCCAGAAAGAGGATTATAACAGTTTGTTTCTATATAAGATTACTGAGCTGCGCGCCACTGCAATGCCTAACCCCGATTGGGTAAGGCTAGATATTGAAGAGAACTTCGGCATGCCGAAGAGGTCCGGGGAATACATTTGGGATAACACCCGAGGTAAATTTCGTATAGTTCAATACCCCGAGGGACCTTTAGACTTTGGCGACGATGATATAGAGGTCGTAGATGTGTCGGAGGAGGAACCAGAGGTTAGAACCTCTCGGGATGAGGGTTATAGGACTTTACCGTCATCATCACATGCACCCTCTTCCTCCCGCCAATCCGAACCCCAGACCTCACAATTTTTCACCCCAAATTTCTCAGACTTTGAACCACACCGACACTCCACGTTCACCCAGTCTACCCCAGGTTTTCAGGAGGACGTCAACATGAGTCCTCCGCGACACTCCCCGTTCTTTGGATCAGAGGACTTTTATAACCAATGGGGGGAAGTCTATGATCGTACACGTCAGACTTGGGAGAACTCGACATCCTCACTAAACCTGGCCCAAGATGCCTACAATTTGGCCCGAGATGCGCGCGATACTGCGCATGGCTCGTACGCGTACTCTAGGGATGGTTTTGAGTACGCCCGGACCAGTTTTGAGATGGCTAGGGACGCCGCTAGGGATGCCCAAGCGGCGAGGTTGGCGGCAGAAGAGAACCAAAGGATGTTGCAACAGCAACTGCACTACTTTAATAGATTTTTCGGTATGCCTCCGCCAGGGTCTTACTACCCACTACCACCTCGTCCCCCAGGTCCTATGTGAGTGGTCGAGTGTCGTTAGTGTTAGTGTGGGGGTGTCAATTGTCATTATTAGTCGTCGATCGTCTGTTCTCTTGTCTCAGTTATCGTAATCTTTGTCAGTCCTTGCAGCGCTAATTTTTGGCATTTGATAATTATGGTTGTTGATTGATTTATAATGAGTTATTTTGTTGATTTGAGGAATTGTAAGCCCCTCCGTGATCCTACTTGGGTCGTTACACACGTGAGGTTTATTGCAGGTGCCTTAGAGAAGAAGGACCTGGTTATTGCTCCCAGTCTTCGGTGACTTGATCGCACCAAGACCATTTGAAAAATCCAAAATTTTCTTTTTCTTTTAATTTTCCCGATTTGTGCATAATCCGGGCGAGGTGATGTGATTACACCTACGTCCTTTTTCTTCCCTTATCGATTTTTCTTATTTTTTCTTCTTTCTTTTTCATCTTTCATTTCTTTTCTTTTTATTCCCTTAATTTTTGAAAAATACAAAAACATTTGAAAAACCATCAAAAATCCAAAAACATTTGAAAAATCTTCAAAAAACCAAAAACATTTGAAAATTCTTCAAAAATTCAAAATCATTTGAAAACCCACAAAAATTCAAAAAGATTTTCCGTTCTTTTCTCTTTTTCCTTTTTTCGATTCTTCTCCTATTTTTGCATTGGGGACAATGCACAGTTTTAGTGTGGGGGAGGGATCTACTATCCTTTTATCCATTTTCTTTTTCATTTTTCCTTAAAAAAACCAAAAATCCAAAAAAAATTCATTTCTTTTTCTTTTTAGTTTTCTCTTCTTTTATTTTCATTTTTGTGTTACTTGTATTGTCTTGCATTCTCCATCTTGTAGGTACACCGCCAACCATTTAGCATGGATACGTAAGGTAGCGGAAATGAAATGAAGACCGCGCGGTAATATTTTCTACCTTCGTTTATCCCTTTCTCTTATGCATGGAGTTTGGGCGTATATGCTATTGGAGGTTCACTTGGTGAACATTTTGGAATTGGTGGTTGTGGATTGTGTTGACTTAATGGAGTATGGAGTGCTTGGCTATACTTGTGCATTTTATTTTGTGTTGTTTCCTTGTGTTTTTGTCCTTTTTGTGTTCTTTTTATTTTGTGTATAGTTTGTCTAGGTAAAGTTTTCGAAAACCCGATTTTGAGATTAGGCCGGGTGTTTATTACTCACTTGTTAGTGACCCTTTTTGATTTTTGGACATAATTCTAGTAGAATGACTTTGAACCAATTTTTGCATTGGATTTTTACCATGAGTCCATCTTTTCTACTAGGAGTCTACATCGGGATTTGCATTTGACCACCTTGACCACCCATGGAGTGATAAGGCCTTGGTTACCGTTCCCCGTTCTCTTAGGTGACCTTACTTGAGAAGCCACTTTTAGTCCAAAACTTTTATCCTTTTATGGGTTCGAAGGGGGTGCACACCCGACTAGCCAATTTCTCTACCATACATCCATTTCCACAAATAAGCTTGCAAAAATATGCATTACCTTGTTCCTCAAATGAATCATCTAGCCAAAAATGGGCTATTCAAAGAAAGAAAAAGGGAAAAATGAAGAAGAAGGGCAAATCAATATATCAAAAAAAAAAAAAGCCCTCGATCGAAATAATGGGGAAAGAAAGAAAAACCGAAAAGAAAATCAAAATCTCAAAAATTCGTTCCCAAACCCGAATAATCCCTTGGTTGTCTTATTGCCGTGAAATGCCTACTAGAGGACCGAGTCCCGAGGAAGGAAAATAGCGGTAATTTGGCAATCCTTACCATTTTGCAAACACTTATCCATCCTTTTTGGTGTAATTGGCTTTCTCGAGTTTGGAACGACCCTCTAGGCTTAGCTTAGGAGACGGCATAACACTTATCTACAGTGCTTACTAACTCCATGGTTCTCACTTATCCACTCCATCTATCGTCCCGTTGTAGGCATCTTTAGTGGAATTAGAAGGACCTTGGTAAATTTTCAATGTTTTTATCGACTGATTATCATCCTATTAGGATCTTGTCCATGTCAATTTGTGTTACTAGCTTGGTAGTGTTCTCGCTTGTCTTAAGCTCGAATCGGCGCTTTCTCCGCCGTTTCGATGAGGGATTCGGTGATTTATTTTCTCTTTGGTTGCGACTATCTTTTTGTGTGTGTCTTCTTTGTTTTGTGTTTGTGTGTGTTTTAGTCGCAACCCCAATTTTGAGCAAGCCCCAACTTGCCTTGCATGGAGGTACCTTACCTCATAGGTATCTCGATGTGAGTTGAAGGGACGGAGCGGGCCCGTTAATTGCCTCGTATCGGCTTAGCATAGTCTAGCTTAGTAGTAGTAGTTAGTTTCTTTTTGGGTCATTGCTCGAGGACGAGCAACGGTTTAGTGTGGGGGAATTGTTGTGTGCCAAATTTGGACCGTTTTTCCTCCCATTTAGACCCGTTTTTCCTCTGCTTTGTGAGACTTGAGTGCGATTATCGCCATATTTTGCGTAATTCTCACATTAGTGTCTCTCTTTTGCATTTTACGTGTTTTTGGTAGTTTTCTGTCCATTTTGATAGGATTTTCGACCAAAAACGTGTTTGAGCTTCTACGAGCAAGAGAGAGATACGGTCCAAGAGCAAAGCACACAACTGAAAGTTCAAGTAATCCAAGTGATCAACGAAGAAAAAGACCGGAAAAGAGTCAATGGACCACCGGGTGAAGTTTCGCCGGTGAGTCATGACCGGGCGAAGTTTCGCCCGACGACATTTGTTTTAATCCCGAAGATTTTCACGGCACGCACAACCGGGCAACTTGACCGGGCGAAATTTCGCCCACCGGGTGAAATTTCGCCCGATGGTGAAGACGGGTCGAAAACACGAAAAACGAAGAAAATCTCACCGGGTGAAATTTCACCCGGTGGGATTATTATGTCGAGCCGCGGGGCGAAATTTCACCCCATGAAGATGCAAAGGGTAATGGTCTAGCAAAATGAAGAGAAATCGGATTTGGGCCTTGAAGTTTGTGCAACCCATTAAGCAACTCTATATATATCCCTTCTAGGGTTTAGTGCCTTCTTTGAGACTTACGTGTGCCTTTTAGGAGTAGGGTAGTAAGCTCTCTAGAAAATTCTCAAAAATAATTAGTAGATCTACTTAGTATTAGTACAATTACTCCATAATTAGTAGTAAAGTTTCCATCTTTATTGAAGAATTGGTTTTATTGTGGAAGATTCAAGGGTTTTACAAGGGTTTATGTGACAAAACCCTTGTCTTATTTTCTTGAAGATTCTTATTTCTCTTATTGAAGATTGAAGATTTATGCATGGATTAGTGACAAATTCTTGTGTATTTCTCTCAAGATTCAATATTATTAATCTTCTTCTTCCTCTTTAGATCTCTTCATTGTTGGTAAAATTATTTCCTCTCCCTTTTCTCCATTAGTATATTTGTTAGTATAGTTTTTATGCATGCTTTAATTATTTTATTCTTAATGAAGGCTTTGTTGTTAACTACCACGATTAGTGAGTAGATCTCTTTGTTAGGGGGTTAGGGGAGGAGGAATAATAGATAAAGATTTCATCTTTTGTGAGATTATTGCATTTGAGGGTGATATTGTCTTTATGGGATTGTTGTGTTATGTTTGACTTAGCTTGATCACCTAGGTTGACTTAACTCACCCGGACCAATATGGGGAAACTCGGGGTTTGGGTAATTCCGTCTAGAGACCGTAGTTTATTCGTCGCGAAAGCGGGCTTAGACATGGTTGGTAGGGAAACCGAAAGGTGGAACCTCCCTTATACATCTTGTGATAATTCTTGCATTATTAGAATCTTGTCTTATTTCCGATTCCCCGACTCTCCCTAACGTCTTTCCCATCAATAGTTTCCCACCTTAATCACACAAGCTCATTTAGTAACCCGACTCAACCAAACCCCCCTTCTCGACTCAATTACTCATAGACTTTGACTTGAACGACTACCCCTCTCGACCGTCCCTGTGGATCGATCCCTGACTTACCGCTACTACGTAGTAGTAGTATTCCGGGGTTATAAACATTGTTTGACCGCGTAGGATAGGCGACAATCCGCGCGCATCAATAGTACCAGGCTTTCGGGTGCTTCTCGAGGGAGGAAGCAAACAGGTGCTTGAACGTGGTTGATTTCACTCCTTTGATGGCCATGAATTCTTTGAAAGTCCGGATATGTAATACCGGGTCTTCAGTCCCATCGAACATTGGTAGGCCCGTCAGGTTGAGGTTAGCGGGCAGCTCGTCGGTCAAAGGTGAATAGGAACGAGCATTTTCCGTATGGATTGAATTGTTGGTCGACAGGTGGACCTTTTCCTCCAGCTTGCGGACTACGTTGGCCAGTTCAGCTATGGGCCCAGTGATTTCATTCCCGACCTTAGGAGTCTTTTGTTCCAAGGCACTCAAACGGGTGGCAATGGCGGTTTGATCGGTCCTGATTGCTGTCAGCTGGGCCTCCATCTTAGCCAGTGAGGCGGTCAGCTCGTCTATGGCTTGTTGCGTCATGGTTCGGGTGAAGAGCGGCCTGTCTGTAAGAATACCGCGTAATCAGGATAGTTGCTTCGGAACTCGGATACACCAAGGCATAGGAAATAGCGCAGGAGGAGAGACGACTCCAGTTTGACTCGGGTTAGACTCTCCTAAGACAAATGTGTATGGTACGATTCTCGGAGTGACTGTGATTAATCGCTCCGTTGGAGAATAGCCCCCAAGTGAGACTAAGGGCTCAGACATGACTCAGATGGTGTGACACCTAAGTGACTCGAAAGTGGGATACGTGAGACAACACGTGTAAGACTCGACTCTTAGAGTAACCGTGATTGATCGCTACGCTGAAGGGTAGCCCCCGAGTGGGGCTTGAAGCCCGACTCCTAGACGGGTGACTTGTGAAAGATGGGCCTCCCTTAGGATTCGGCTATGTGGGCCGAGTCCCGCTCGAAGGAAGGTCCACGTGAGATACTCCCTAGACCTTGGACCCTAAAGTGCAGACGGGCTTCCCTTTGTAGGAGTTTGTCCTACGTAGGTGGGCCGTGCCTTGACAAATAAGGCGGACTGGGATGGGGTAGAAACCCGTGATGTAAGATCGACGGAGTTTCGACGCTATAGACTCTAACAACTTATGACATGACCCGACACTGCTAAATACGGGAAGTCCTAAGAAGAAGAAAGTTTTGAAAAGAGGATTTGGATTTGAAAACCGAGCAAAGTCGGATAGGATGGCCCGTTTTTTTTTTTGAAAATCAAAAAAAAGTTATCGGGCCGAGATTTTGGATTTTTTAAAGGTTTGGACAGCATACCGGCTAGAAAATAGGCTATTTTGAGTCAAAATCATAAGTCCTAAATTCGGTAGCTTTCCGGGTTTTGAAAAATGGATAGGTTTAAAAAAGGATGCAGGTTTTTTGAAAACGACGGTTTTTGAAAAGACGAGACATGGATCAAGTAGCACGTAGTCACGGAAACAGTATAATGACGCCATGTATGCTCTTAGTCTAAGTCTCGGTCGGTCGAATAGGGTCTATACCAACGACGATAGCTTTCTCGCAAATCAGGACGGTCTTCCTAAGCCGAGTTGGTCTTAGAACCTGCCGTAAAACCCATGCGAGTTCCGCCATCGAAGTCTTTAGTGCACCCATTTAGGAATGCACCGTGGTATAGTGGGACGTCGGTCACAAGTAACCGGCCCGGGAAAGAATTGGGTTATGCATGAACCATTGAACTAAAACGTGTACATTACTATTCGAACGATTTCTTTTCGAGTCTCACCCTAGGGATGCCGATGGTAAGTGACTCATCAGTTGATCTCCAGCGGAGTTGCCAAATTGTGGACATGACATATGTCCACCCCGACGCGGCCACGCGCGGGTTTGGGGAGGCGAATGAATCTCCATATGAGATGGTCAAATTGAAATTTAAATCGAAGTAGGAGTCGCCACCGAACTTTGTGGGAGTTCGGGTCCGTTCGAACCCACTCTATGTCGTAGTGGGCCGTGTACAAAATACGGCCCATTTCCGATGTCAGAGTTTATTGGGTTCGTCCCTTTGCATTATGATACCGATACCGACATTATCGGATATCGTGTATTGAATGACTCTCTTTGCCAATGGATTCGGACATCCGGAAACCATGGTTCTGAGTAAGGGGTGAGGGTACGTGTTGGGAAGTTCACTAAGAACACCCAACCCCGCCCGCACTTAGCGGCCTTTACTAGGATATCGTTCGTTTTTGGTGTACATGCGTTAGTTCGACGGTTGAATGATATGCAAATATTATTTTCCTAAGCATGTGAGAAAAATAAATGGGTTGCTAAGTTGTTTAATGCATGTTAAACTAATAACGTCAAAGTTACTTTAGCATGTGAAGTCGTTTTAGTCTAATAAAACAATAAAAACAAAATAAATCGCTACAAACACGAGAAAACGAGTTATTAACATTTGAATAAATTAAATAAAGACGTAAATAAATAATATGCATGATTTTCGAAAAAGGTTTGTGACACGTGATAGATTCGCACGTGTTGACCGAGGTCGAAAAAAGTATTTATCGAAGTATGTCGCGAAAGTCGCTTTTTATGTAAGATTCGAAAAGAATAAAAAATAGAAAAGCGATGGAAAAAAAAAAAAGACCCGGCGAACCAGGCCACCGCGCGAGTCGCCTGACAGACGCGCGACTCGCATGGTGGTCTGTCGGGTTTTTTTATTTGTCAAAAATCGTCAATTCTTATAAATCGCGTAAAAATATGGATTAATTTATACCCGATTCATATTTTCGATATTCGTCGTATTCGATATGCGATTATAAAATCGATATCGAATAGTCGGAATGAATTTAGAAAAGGTTTTGAAAAAAGTTTGTTTTGAACGAAAAAGTGACAAAAAAGAATTTGAACGAAAAAAATGTTAATTCTCTCCGCGTTTAAAATCATCGAATTTTGTTTAAAAAGATGTAACGATTTTATTAGCATCAACGAGAATTAATTAATTTAGTCCTTGTTAGATACGATATTCGATTAGAGAATCGATATCGTATTTTAAGAACGTTATACGTAAAAATAGTTTTTATAGTATCGATTATTAGGAATAATGTAAAATATGCGACGAGTGACCCATATTAAAATACGACCGACGACACGACGCAAAAGGACGAGAGAAACGAGAAAGAGGGAGAGAAAAGAGAAGAGTCGGGTTTGATTTACACCCTCAACCTACATGCTTTGTTTTCTCGATATAAGGCTCGTCGGACGGTGGCTTAGGCACGGGAGCGTCGAGATGATGTGGATGAGTTTAGGATGGTGCGGTTTTTTTATGTGTGAGGTGACGGGTTTCGGCCGGATGGTGGGGTCGGATTCGTCGGTTTTTGGACAGTATTTCGGTGCTCCTTCGGATGTGTGTGTCGAGATTATTTTTGCTAGATGTCGAGGATGTATGTGTGTGACTAATGATTGTCGTGTGTTGATGAATAATTGATATCCTTTCAATGTTGAATGGAGGGTCCTATTTATAGGCGCGGAGGTTTAGGAGAGGTATCTTGCTTGGATAACAAGAAATACCGGTTTGGATAGGAAATGTAAGAAGTTGAAAGGAACGAGAAGTCCGTTGCTTGGGGAGGAAGCAAGGAATCTCGGCTGAATGGGGGGGTTTGGCCGAGTATTTGGAGCTCGGACGGTATCTGATTCGGTTTTCGGATAGAATTCCTACTTGAGATCGAATTCTATCCTTAAACGGATTTGTTTAATATTTTTTGAAGCTGATTTTTGTAGCAGTTGGAGGCCGAATCAGCCACGTGAGGTGTCACGGCTGACTCGCGTGTCTCGAGAATATTTTTGACCGGGTTTTGAATCGGTCGCTAAAAGACAGTTTTACCCCTGGTGTCGGAATCGACCTAAATTAGTCTCATTTGACTCGAAACGACCCACTGGGCCTGGATTTGGGGTTGGTTTTGTAAGATATGTACTCCTTAATAAGTCTAAACCAAATGTCCATGATTTCGAGCCCATATCCGAGTCCATTAAAGCATGTTCCCGTCCTATCATCATCGGGTGTTTGGTGGGACCTACTATAGACACCTGGCGGTCAAAATGTGGGTGTCTACAAATTGACTCTCCCTTTTCTCCTTTAACAACCCTCATTCCTCCTTTTTTCGGCACAACTTGTACAGGGCTAACCCATTTACTTCCGGTTATTGGGTATATAATGTTAGCCTCATACAACTTCAGGACTTCCTTCATGACAACCTCTTTCATGGTGGGGTTCAACCTATGTTGACCCTCAACCGAAGGACGGTGGTCATCAATAAGGATGATCCTATGCATACAAACATTTGGGCTTATGCCTTGGAGGTCGGCAATGCTATACCCGATGGCCTTTTTGGGCTTTCTCAAAACAATCAAAAGTTTTTCTAATTGAGGTCCATCAAGGGTAGCATTGACGATAACGGGATAAATAGTTCCTTCAAGAAAAGCATATTTGAGGGAAGAGGGGAGTGGTTTAAGTTCGAGATTAGGAGGAGAAGATACCATACTCTTACCCACCGGTAGTGGTTCTACCTTTTCATCATGCAAACATTCTTCATCAAGAGGTAGAGAGTCAATTGGTTCGTCTTCTTGCTTATCATCATCTATCAAGCTATACTCAACCAAACTATCAATAACTTCAATGGAATCCATTTGTTCAATCATTAGTTGTTTAAGAGCTTAAGAAAGGGAAAACTCTACCGACTCGGTTCCCTATGTTAAATGACAACTTTCCATTCTTAACATCAACTATAGTACCGCCGGTAGCCATAAAAGGTAGACCTAAGATAATGGGGGTAATAGTATCTTCGGGCATATCCATGACAACAAAGTCGAAGGGGATGAAGAACTTACCAACTTGAACGGGTACATCCTCAAGTATCCCAAGTGGGTACTTGACGGACCTATCCGCAAGTTGAATCGACATGCTAGTGGGTCTCATCTCCCCCACACTAAGTCTCTTAGCAATAGAATAAGGTAACAAACTAACACTAGCCCCTAGGTCGCATAAAGCTTGATTAACAACAACATTTCCTACCCGACAAGGGATGGAAAAACTACCGGGATCATCTAGTTTCTTTGGCATTTCGTTCATAAGAATGGCACTACATTGACCCGTGACAGAGACACATTCTTTGTCCTCTATGGTTCTCTTTTTAGTCAAGACGTCTTTCAAAAACTTAGAATAGAGGGGCATTTGAGAAATTACCTCGGTGAAAGGTAAAGCTACCTCTACTTTCTTCAACATATCCACGAAACGGCTAAATTGAGCATTCTCTTTTTGTGGCTTAGCTCGCTCGGGAAAAGGCAATGGAGGAACAAAAACGGGAGGCGGTGGAACATTAGATTCTTCTTCTTCTTCGGCTAATCACTCCGCCTCTTTTCTTTTGGCTTCTTCGGCTTCCATTTGCTCTTTCTTCTTTCTTTGTTCTCTTAGTTCATTCTCCGCATTTTGGAGGATATCAAACTCCATTTGTATTCCCCGGTTTTTTTTGGGGGAAGTGGGAGATGATTCTTGTGGTGCACTTGGTTGATTCACTTTGGATGGGGTACTCTTGGTATTCAAGTTCAAGTTCTTATATGGGTCCTCAAGTTCTTTGCCACCTCTCAAAATGACGGCATTTGCTTGGTGTGAAGGGTCTCTTGGGTTTTGGGGTTGACCGGGCAAACCATGGGGTGGATGAATTGGGGCGGCTAAGGCTTTTGTTGCTTCTTGTGATTCCCAAACCTTTAGCCTTGCCTTAGTATCTTGATGTTCATTCCATAGTTGGCCAACGGTTCTTTGCAAATCATTATAATTTTCCCACAGGACTCCTCCTTGACCAAATTGAGAATTGTTTGGTTGGCCATAAGATCGAGAGGGTTGATTAAATGGTTGGTTATTGTAGCCTTGATTTCCTTGAAAGTTACCTTGGAACCCTTGATTGTATCCATGATTGAAATGATTACCATGTTGATTTTGGTAATTGTTGTAATTGTTAGGAACATGGAAGTTGCTACCTTGTTGATTGAAGTTGCTCCTTTGATGAGGATGCATATATGGGGGCATCTTTGGAGGACCTTGGTTAAAGGGCCTTTGTTGATTTTGATTAAATGGCCTCATTTGACTCCCTTGGGCACGTGGCATCGGATTTTGAACATTTTGATTTCCATAAGAGAAATTAGGATGAAACCTTGTACCGGCATTGTAGGTATTAGAAAAAGGATCAAATTGAGGTCTTTGCCCATATACTTGTATAGCTTGGACTTCATTTGGCTCTTCAACATAAACTTCTTCTTAGGAATGCAAGAGCTAGAATCATGGCCATGATTGCCACAATGATCACATTGAACTTCCCATGTTAATTGCTTTGGAGGAGATGGTTGCCTTGGTGGAACACTCCCTTGAATTTGGTACATACCTCTAGGAGTAGGCTTCGAATTCATGGCATCCATTCTCTTTTTCAATTCTTCAAGTTTCGTTTGGAATTTCAATTCGTTAGAACTCGTAGATGAGTTCACTTCAACTTTCTTTCTAGAATCCCTCGATTGACCCATTCTAGAATCACTCTTTGCCATCTTCTCAATAAGATTCTTAGATGCCTCATCGGTGAGAGAAGAGAAGTCTCCTCCGGCAGCCGAATTGAGGTTTTCCTTGGTTCTCGATGAAAGGGTGTTATAAAACGTTTGGGTGGTTAGCCAATCGGGTATTCCATGGTGTGGACATTTGCGCAACAAATCTCTAAATCTTTCCCAAGCCTCGCTTAGGCTTTCAAATTCATCTTGTTTGAATGTTTGTATCTCCATGCGATATTGGTTAGTCTTTGACGGCGGAAAATATTTCTCCAAGAAGGCATTAGATAGTTGAGCCCATGTTGTGAAAGTATTAGCGGGATGGCCTTGAAGCCATCTACGAGCTCCATCTCTCAAGGTCTTCGGAAATAATAAACGATGCAATTGACATGAAGTTAATCCATTGAGACGGGCTCCTACTAATTTTTCTTTAAATGAAGCGATGTGCTCTTGAGCATCTTCTTGAGAAAAATCGTGAAAAGTATCTTGTTGGACCACGTTGGTCAAAGAGGCTTTCAATTCATAGTTCTCGGGAATCTCTCCGAAATCGACGGGAGAAGGTGTTTCTTCGTGTGTTAATTGGGAATGTGAACCTAGGGTCGCCATTTGTTAGATTGGTGGTGATGGTGGATTTGGGTTTGGTGAATTTGGAGGGGATGGATTTGGTGGTGGTGTTTTCGGTGATGGTGGTGTAGGTGGTGAATTTTGTGAAGTGGAAGTTATGGAAGGATTATTTGGAGTGGGATTGTGTGATGTAGAAGGTGTAGAAGGTGTATGTGGTAGGATGAGATTAAGGTTAGGAGGTGATAATGAAGGATGTGGAATAATGGTGGTTGAGTTATTTCCTCGAAAACGCAATGCTCTAAAAGTCCTTTCCGGTTCCGGATCGAACCACAAGGGCGATGACGTGTTCCTGGGCATAAAACTCAATTAAACGGTGAGACTCTTAGCACCTCGCGGTACTAGGGAAAAGAGAGAAGGGAAAAGAATCAAACACAACAACTAAAAACACAACAACAACTAGCCGTTCCCCGGCAACGGCGCCATTTTGATCGTCTCCCAATCGGATCGGTCGTTAACGAAGGACGGGGGATCAAACGATATTTATAGACTCGGAATAACACAAAAACTACTAGAGTAATCGTGGTAAGTCGAGGTCGGTCCACAGGGAACGGTGTGCGATGTAAAACTTAAAGTTTCGTGTTTGATGTCTAGATGGGGATTTTCTAAGGGTCGAGTCTATACTAGAGGATGTCTATGATGATAGCTAGAGGTAATCAATCTAGGGAAAGGTGTTAGGGAGAAGTCGGGATTCGGTACTTGGAGTCTAAGAAGGTCGGAATCGAGTTTTTGTCGCAACATTGATAAACTCACCTAAAAACCCGCTTTCGCGGTGAATGAGGGTAAGTCCCTAGTCATGGTAATTTCTACCCCGAGTTTCCTCATATTGATAGAAATTAGTCAAAGTCGGTCTAGTTGGCCGGACTAAAACAACAATGACACAACACCATAAATAAGATAAACCAACATGCAAGCAACCCACCAACATCCCTATATTCAAATAATCCAAGTCCTCATCCCTAAACCCCCCAACAAGAAATCTACTCACTAATCATAATGGAAGACAATAAAACATTAACTAAAAAGAAAATCACTACAACATGCATAATAACTAGATCTAAGGAAACTAACAACACTAATATGATCTAAACAAGACAATAATAAGGAAATAACATTAAAAACTAAACTAGAGATTAGAGAGTGGAAGAGAAATATACCAACTATGAAGATCTACCGAAGATGTCTTGGCCTAGTGGTTAAGACTAGGTGCTCTGGGACAGTAGGTTCCAGGTTCGAATCCCCCCTCCCCTATATTGTAATGCGACTAAGTGCGCTCTTCGATGAACAAAAAAAAACTATGAAGATCTACAAGAAATAAGAAGATTGAATAGATAAAGATTGAATCTTTGATGAATAAACTGAAGAACTTGTCACTAATCCTTCAATAAACCAAACAAATCTTCAAATAAAACTTGGATAATCTTCTACAAACTTGTAATCTAGAGAGTTGTTGATGAAAACTATGTAGATTTACTATTAATTACTATGTAAACTACTAGAATTATGGAGGATTTTTACTACAATACTACTACTACTACTTTACTAATGGATAGTGTAATACGATGGAGTGGTGTAATGTCTTCTCTCCTTAGCCCAATGGAGAGGTGACTTGGGCAATAAACTAGGGTAGATATAAATATAGTAGTCTCTTAATGGGTATTTAACCTAAAGCCCAAATCCACTTTATGCTCCATTAGTGAGACAATCTCCCTTAGCATCTTCATGGGGTGAAACTTTGCCCCGCGGACTTGTCGATAATTCCCACCGGGTGAAATTTTCGCCCGGTGAGATTTTCTTCCTTTTTTGGCGTTTTTGGCACTTCTTCCCATCGGGCGAAATTTCACCCGGTGGACGAAATTTCGCCGGGTCAGTTTCGCCCGGTGGAGAGGTCTCGGAAAATCTTCGGGAGGCATTTTTACCGTCGGGTGAAATTTCGCCCGGTGGTATCTCACCGGGTGAAATTTCGCTCGGTCATTTTTTTTGCCTCTTTCTTGTCTCATTTTTCGTCGTTTGATTGGATGGCTTTAAACTTTAAGTTGTGTGCTTTGCTCTTTGGACGGTTTTCCCTTCTCTTGTGCTCGTGAAAGCTCAATTGTGATTTCGGTGCCAAATCCTATCAAAATGATAGAAAAACTACCAAAAACACGTAAAACGCACAAGAGGGACGCTAATGCGAGAAGTACGCAAAATATGGCGATAATCGCACTCAAGACTCGCAAAACGAGGGAAAAACGGATCTAAATGGGAGGAAAAAACAGTCTAAATTTAGCACACAACACCTCTCTGATGCCTAAATCAATCAGGTGAGCCCATGAGAAGCCTTAATCGTGAGGAGTAAGGTGGCGTTTTTCTATAGAGAGATTGAGTAAGATAAAATGCATTACCCCTTAATGAGAGAACAGCAAGGAGTATTTATAGGTTTCCATATAAGAGAGACAGGATTTGACAAGGACGCGTCTCTTATCTTAGGCGATGGTTTGAGGGCATACTGTAACACCCCATTATTTTCTGAGTCAATTATAAAGCTTGACTTTTCTACTTTTATTTAAATCGGGTTTTTAAGTTGAAAAAAATATTTTTAATGTCATTATAATATTAAAATATTTTGGGTCGTCTTATATAAATCGTTTTTGATTTTCTTAAAGTGGAACGTTATTTTATAAAATTGACTTTGTATCGGATTCAATTCCGAGTCAAACACAATAAGGAAAGGAAAGAAAAGAAAAAAAAATAGAAAAGAAACCTACACTATATATATATATATATATATATATATATATATATATATATATATATATATATATATATATATATATATATACACCCTGTACACCATTCTTCTTCATTCATTCATACAGCCTTCCAATTTCTAAGCCTTCTGCCCGCCGCACACTCTTCCTACGCCCTTTCCCTCTGTTTCGTTTTCAACCAGTTGATCGCCGTCGGAAATCGAACACGTTTTTACTTCTATCTAAACGGTAAGTCTCTTAATCAATTAACCTCTTTTCTTTTATAATTAATGGATCAATTGTGAAGTAAGTCTGAATCTATTGGTTGGTAATCGGGTCTAGTTGTTTCAATTTGTCAGTTTTGAGATTTTTTTGGTGAGCTCGGTTTTGCAGTCGGGAACCATGATAGGGTGTATTGGGTTGATATTAAAGGTTGCAGGTAATGTGAGATTAGGGGTGGCGGTGTGTGTATTGAAGACTAGTTGTGCATATATATTGAGATTTGCTTGTGTGTATAAGTCATGGCGTAGTTGAACTCCAATGTCATTAAGGAATACAATAGCAATTAGGTGCGTGTTGCTACCCAACTACTATGGTTGATTTCATTTATTTTGCCTTACCACGTGTGTCTTAATTTTAATAGCGAGTTGTCCGTAATTCTATAATCGGGTACATAATAGTTAAGCTGAATAAGTATTTTGGGGAATTTGGGATTTAATTGTCGTCCTTTTGACATTATCGAGTGGGTGATGAATAGTTTGTGTCTCGAGGTTGAGCGTTTTCGATAGCATATATATATATACACGAATACTACGTAGGTTAGACCTTTGTTATATTAACTAGAATATTGAATCAATTTATACTATTGTAGCTTGTGGATTTGAGGAGAAAGAATTTTTGGAATAATACTAGCTGAGTTGTGACCGTCTTGAAAGGTAAGGACGTTTTGACCTTTTCACCTTTAAGTAAAGAGCATGTTCGGTTTAAATTATATTTTTGAAACAGTTTTGTAATTATTTTGTCAACGATGAATTTTTACGACACTTTTGTGATATTTTGGATATTGAAATTTTGTGACACAAGTCACATATTGGTATTATTTTGGTAGAATTCTTTTGGTGGTTATAACAGACTCTGGAAGCTCTCTGTTGGTCTATGAGGTTAAGGTGCATCTGAGACGTCCCTGGGATTTCGTCCCGAAACTGAACTCTTGGCCCGAGTTGTGTTAAGTGGGGTTTTCCGGCCCCCCACTTGCTAGGTAG
The DNA here is from genome assembly GCA_958450325.1 of Agrostemma githago. NCBI lineage: Eukaryota > Viridiplantae > Streptophyta > Magnoliopsida > Caryophyllales > Caryophyllaceae > Agrostemma > Agrostemma githago. Next base: position 20,875,426 of record OY288258.1, read on the forward strand.
TTAGACTTGCTCCTTTGGCAGCCTCATCCTACTGACTGCCCAAATGTGAGTAGTGCGCACTATAGTAAGTCTAGCTAAGCATAGGTGGTACCTGTAGATCGTGCAAAAGGGTAGGACCTTGGCACACAGGTGGTGACAATATATTTTGGTTTTGACTACTGTTTTCAAAGTACTTTTGGTTTGGTATCGAGACAGTGATATTTAACTCTGATTTTAGTTTACTACAAATTATAATTATTGTGTTACGTTTTCAATATAATATGTTTTACTCAGCTTTGCTGACGTCCTTTTGTTTTGGGTCGTTCCCCCGCTGGAACCTGTACCTATTTGTGTTTTGGGTACAGTTGATAGGTACAATTAATATGCTGCATGGGTGCATTTGGTTTGGGATGCTGAGCGAGGAAGGATTTTATTATTTAACATTTACCTACGAACTATTTATATTTATGTTGGATTTTGGTTGAAGTTGTTTTAAACCGTTTTGGATTTTGTGGGACTTAAGTCTTCCGCTGCAACGTTTTCATTTAATTATTTAACGAATTTATATTTCTTTTAATTTTTATACTAGTCTTTTGCCTTGCATTTGGCCTTGTGAGCTAAATGCGGAGTAACGGCTTTAAATTTTCCTATTTTATTATTTTATTTTGGTCGCGAAAATTTAGGGCTGTTACACATACCTCGAGGTGTGCCTTCGGGGCCGGAGTGACCGAGGGTCGCCATGCGCTTTTGGCCAGGGCGCGCTAGGGGTCGGTTGGGCCGGCCATGGGCCAAGCCTCGACGTCGTTTCGAGGGTCGTGGAGTTCCCCATCGGCGGGTTTACGAGGGTCGACCAGGAGGGTCCGGCCTAAGGACTTTGTGGCCTTCTCTTTTTGTGGAGTTGGTTTGGGTCCAAGGTCGGTGGATAACCTGGCTGGATTTCCGACATCATCAATTGCCTCTAGTCGGCTAGTAGAAGCGAGTCTCCTGGTAGCTATCGACGGTTTCTCTGTGGAGGGCGTCGCCGGGTCTGAGACGCTACCCGATGGGGGTTGCCCCATCAGCTCTCCTCATTGAATGCTTTCGATGGTTTCCAAAGCTGCTGTAACTTCCTCGACTGCTGTTTCGAACTTTTAGTGTGTTCGATGCATTGATATATCTTCTTTGCCATGATTGATTTAAAGAAAATCCCTTGGGATACATATTGTTGCGACACTTGTCGCTTGATCCAGGGACGGTTAAGGCATTTAAATGGTTTAAACCTCACTTGCTTGGGTATAAAAAAAGGGAATCGAGGTGTGTGGACGTCCATCCGCACCGCCCGAAGCCCCACGCGGGATCAACCCGGTTTCATCTCGGTGGCCACCTACGCGGCCCCCCTCCCGGTCGGGGGCCGTTCCGATCTCGCGTTCGGGGCGATGCATTGGACCTCAATTCGGATGACGATCCAGACTTGTACTAGACGGGAGCGGGCACCCGTGTTTCCGTTGGAATCGATCGAGTCGTGGTTGTAAATGTTTAAAGACCGATATGTTTGGTAAGGCGACCTTTTTAGTGAACCGAATTCGTTGCCGATTTGTGGAGTCGCCACCGAGTCGATTATGGGGACTCGGAAACCGTTCAAGTCAACTTTGATCCTTAGCCGGCTCAAAGCTGAGTGGCACGGGACCTAAAGATAGAGACTTGTACCCTTAAGCACTCCATGCCTTGAATGACTCTCATTGCCAATGGTTTCGGACATCCGGAAACCGTCGATTCTGAGTAAGGGGTGAGGGTACGTATTGGGAAACCAACGTCCGCTAGACATCGACACCCAATCCCGCCCGCACGTAGCGGCCTCTACTAATCAGTAGGTAGACTGATAACTTTGTTTCCTTGTTGTGGCGGAATTACTGTAACATCCATTGTTTTAACCCTATATTTAGCTATATTGGTTGTTTATGGACAAGTAAGCTTTGTCGTCGAAGTAGTCGTGTTTACATTCTTTGCATGTGATTTCACGTGACAAGCAGGCCATGAAAAGATGCACCTAGGAGAGTAGAGAGTACTAATATTATGGGTATTAGCAAGTCAGTTTTAACGTGGTAATACGGATATTAGTCGTTGTTGTGGTATACCTTACCCAGTATTCTGCTTAAGATGCGTCGGTCCGGTATTAATAGGGATGCATTGAACCCTGTAAGGTGAGCACCGGGACTAATACGGGACACGACCATCGTTTTGTTCAATTTTATCTTGTTTACGTTTTGAACTTCGTGTTAGGTGATTTAGCATGCGATTATAACGTCATAAAAGCAATAAATCATACAAAAGCGATAAATGCGAAATGTAGGTAAATCACATAGTGAGGAGTTGCACCCTCGGAGTATACGCTAAACGAGACGCGATGCGTAGATAGTTGAGAACGGATCTCGAAATTACTCGGGTCTATTTAGGGTATTTTAGTGTTTATGGTTGAAGTTGGGACGTTACGTATTTTAGTACGTGTCGTGGACCTAGTGTCCACATTTAACATTATCGTAGTGCATATTAAAAGTACAAGAATGTAAAGTTTTGTTTAGATGACAACCTAGTGATGGTTCGACTTCGAAAGGCGGATCCTTCTAGCTTGCCTGGTGATTTCGGCAGAGTTCCGTTACCGCTGACCCTTCCTGCAGCTAATCCGATAGAACTCCGTTACTATTTGTAAGTTCTGCGGCTAATCCGACAGAACTCCGTTGCTAGACTCAGAGTAGCTAGTCGAACACAGGCACCTCGGGATCGAGTGGGGTGCTCGAAGGTGAGGAGTAGCGTCGATTTCGCTTATCAGGACTAACGATCGAGTGGATCGTTTGCTTTGGGTGTCGGAGTGCGAGCCCAAGCGAGAAACTCTTAACGAGTAAAGAAAGAAGGGAAGATGAGGTGTGTCAAATAAAAGGGGTAGTGGGGGGGTATTTGTAGCCGTTTCGGCTCACGTCGCCTAGATGGACGCATGAACCCAGGCCCACCAGAACTCAGGCGCCTGGGACCTTGCATGTGAGTTCTAGGACGCGTCAGTGAGGCACTCAAAGTTTTGAAGATACGATTTTGATACTTTCGAAAACCGAGAGTGTGCGTATCATTCATACCTTGGAGGTTAAGCTTCCCCCCTTGACCTAGTACGTCGTTGCACCGAGTGGGCCTCGGGTGTGCATCCCGAGGTTCGCTTGGCGAGGTGCTGACTCGGTTTGTGTTTCGGGGCCGATTCGGAGTCCTGTTGTCGGAATTGACTCTAATTAGTGTCTATGCAACCGTAATGACACGACTAAGGCTGCCTTGATGTTAATTTAATCTTTCCGAGTAATTATTTGGTCTGTTCTATAGAAAAAATATCTAAAACATCGCAAACTCGCGTCGCGTTGCAGTCCGATCGTCATTGGGTGTTTTTCGGGCACTCCTGCAGCAAATAGGTCCAAATCTGGGTGTCTACAAGGTGTAGAAAATCTTCTATCTGTCTTCAATTTTGAAACATTTTTCTCACTGATATGCATGTTTTGTAGTGTTTATTTCACGTGTTTGGTCCCTCTTTCTTTAGAGGAATCACTCTTTAGAATGGTTTTCGACGCTACTTACGCTTCTTCTAGCATGTTTTAGGTTCCTAATGCTTATCATGGAGAACTGGAACGATTTCATCTCGTTTCCAACGCATATGGAGCCAATGAAGAGATGAAGCGACGATGATTTAGTGACTTAGACTCAATCCCGAGTCTCTTGGACCTCATTTGAGAATATCCCGAGCATCGAGCATCGATAAGAAGCCTAGGAAGAGCAAGTAGGGACCTACATGACCGTTTCAGGAGCCTACATGGCCGTGTAGTGAGTCGGGAAACAAAGACGAGAGAAAGCGAGCTACAGTAGCAGCTCACGACCGTGAGCCACAACCCTCACGACCGAGACGGGCACCCCTCACGACCGTGAGGCCCCTATCACAGCCGTGAGGCTTTGTTCCTCATACGTTTCGCTTCCTCCTTATTCATGTCACCCTATAAATACCCCCCTCTTGTAATGTTATAAGCACGAAACCCTAGATTGAAAGCCTTCATCCTTAGCTTAGTTTCTCCTTAATATTTTCTTAATCTTTCTTTAATCTTAGCTTAATCTTAGCAAGTTACTCTTGTATTATTGGAATTCTTGAAGAATCTATCAATCTTGACAACATTGGTGGATGTTTTGGGTTTTCTTATATACAAGTTTCAATCTTTTCATCTCTTTTCTAATTGGGTATAATCTTTCTTCTCTCTTTTCTCTTAATCTTTCATAGTTAGTAAAGTTTTCATCTTTATCTATTGTTTGTTGTTCATCCTTGTTTAATCTTTATAATGAATGCTTTTGTTCTTTTGATGCTTTCTCCAGTTAATGTTTCTCTTAGTTTAAACATGTGTGAGTAGATCCTTGTGGGGTTAGTAGGGGGATTAGGTATTAAATATGGGTAATTAGGATTGATTGTGGGTAAAGGTTGAATCTTTGTTGCTAGTCACTTGTCATGCATGCCACATGTTTGATGAAATGTTTGTTAGGGTGATAGTGACCAATACTACTCTTGCTTGTTTCTTCCTTCTTGTTGTGTGTTTGATTGGTGGTTGAATTCTCTTATTTTGGGTAGCTTCTTGCTTGAGTTTTCAGGTTCGTTCTTGTCGCGAGAGCGCGAACTTACCTTAGCAACTAGGTGACACCTTTGTCCTCAATTTCCCACTAGCCTAATGCACCTATGAACCCGACCTAACCCTACTCTTCCCCTTATTGATTTCTTCATCATCTTAGTAATTGTTCATCTTGTTTTTTTGCTTGAATTTAGTTCTAGTTCAATCGTTTAGTTTATGTCATCTTTAGTTCCTTCATAATCATAGTTTCTTCTTTTTCACTGTCTTAATTTGTTTTGTTTGCCTCCTAGTCTCGTAATCATTGTAGTTATTCAATTCTCATCATTTCTCCTCCCTTTGTGATCTTGTGACTTGGTCTTGTGTTATAGGCGAACCTTAGTCTAACCCGCTACCGTCTTCGTGGTTCGACCCGACTTGCCCTAGCTACCTTGTTAGGATTAGATGGTTTATTTGGTGACGGGATCTGCGATAAATCCTTCCATCACTCACCCTTGCTTTCCTTCTCCTCCAATAACTGTGCCTTGGATAGTTGATCGCATTTTTAAGAGGGGCGAGTTAATGTGAAGGTTACAAAGTATATTGGTCCCTCCCTAAATTACACTACCCTCGCCTTGTCCGGAGGATTCTTGACAAGTGCAAGCTGTCGGTCGTGCTTTGCCCGGGCTCTAATGAGCTTCCTCTTGCCATCCACCGTCCCAGGAAACCTTCTTTTATTTATGAAACCGAGGCCCAAACCTTGTATAGAGGCCCAGGGGTGTAACTAAAAATAAAGGGTGTCGCTGGTGCTTTCCATGGTTAAGGCCGAAGAATGTTGGCCCTAACATTCTGGACTCTGGGTCTTCTCGAAGTTGATTCGAGTCCAGGGTCGGTGGATAACCTGGCTGAATTTCCTACCACATCATAAAAAAATTTGAACTATGATGGAATTAGTAAGAAATTGGTCTCAATTTCAATTCCAAGGTTCTCAAACACATGAAATGTCTCAATTATAAAATCAATTCCAAATTCAAGTTCTCAAACATGCGCTATGAGAATACTGATTGCATTTTTAACGTTCTAATTTAATACACGATTAAAATAAAAACTAATTACTCCATTTTATTGACATTATAGAACAAAACAGACGAATTTCTTAGTTTCACTTTTTAGAACTTCAGTTACACTACTTCCTAACTTAGTACGGCGGACCTAGGGAGCCCGGGGGTCAAAGGCCCCCAGTCCATTTAGAAATTAGTAGGTTTTAGTAAGACTAATTATTATTATATTAGTGATGGTGCAATGGTTTAGGTATTTGTCTTCCCCACAGATGGTAGGGGTTCGAACCCAGGTCCATTGAACATGAGGTCGATCATGTAACCAACTTTACAACCTCATACTTAATGTCATAACTCAATGAAAATTTCTATATATTATACTTAAACTATTTCTCAAAACCTTCACTCTTTTAGTTATAGATTATTCACGACACGTTGCAAATATTTGTCTTAATTTTTTTCTATAATGTAATTAGTTTATTTAATTTGGTAATGATTTTAATAACCGTGTGATAAAAATATGATTTAAAACATATATAAGCATTTTTTGACAAGCCTCATTGTTCATTATTATATAGAAAAAATATATCATAAAAATAGTTTTAAAATGCAAAAATGTCGGAAAAAAATAGTGTCGTCCTAGCTGAAAAATCCTAGGTTTGCCACTGCTCAGAGAGTGTCCAAGGTTGCCTCTCCGACGTTCAAGTCAGCGAGGGGATTAAAGTCGATATGATAGTCTTAGTCGAAAACTTTACCTTTCTTTTTAGTGAGATAAGTGGTGATGATTTGTGTCCCTTTGATTAGGGAGGATAGTGTTTTATTTATAAGGAGATCCCAAATGTGGTTTTCCCTATAATCGGGGACTTCTGGGTCTGAGTCATGCTATGACAGGGGGCGGATCCAGGGATGCGCATGGCATCCCACGTGTGCACCCTGCGTTTTTTTTTTAAGGATATACTTCCAATAAAGAACTTATACCAGTTGAACGCAAGAAGTTGATAGACGTGAGTAAGTGTCATAGTGTTAGAGTGTAAAGCCTTTGGTGGAGGCCAGTGGTGGGGGTTCAATTCCTACTAGTTACACCTTTTGGAATGTCCCTTCTCCTCAACTATCTCACTATCACATCCGAACAAATATCCACAGACTCGCTGTGTGGGCTTGCGTCATCTATGTTTCAGAATCCCTAATTTCAAATCCACATTCTCAATTATCGATTTTCAAATTTGTAGTTTAGATGTTGGTTTCGAGTTCCTTTCGATGCTAAGTTTGATTTTGTATATGCGTTAATTTACTATGTGGTTATTGCAACTATAATTTCCTATTGTAGACCCTCGATTAGTTAATTTCAATTGATTTTTTTCCTTATAAATTTATTCTCGTATATTTTTTTGGGTGCTATATATACTCGTATATTTTAGTTGTTCGCAAAACAAAAAAATCTGAAGTTTGCACCCTCATTGATAAATTCCTTGGTCCACCATTATTCAGACCGGTGATGGCCGGCGAGATCATATTGATCAAGAACGAGGGGTCTGACTAGGCGGTGAACAAGATGGTCCGTGCTTACTTCCCGGGTGATGTGGACGGTGGACCGCGGCCGACGAAGCTCGGACGAGCCGATACTCGACCCCCATCAATAATCAAAGGTGTAACTGAGATCCTTAATTAAAAAGTTAGAAGCGTAACTGAGAGTTTGAGACTGTCAAAAGTGTAACTAGGGTTGGCAAAGGGTTCGGGACCCTGCCCAGACCCTCTGGGTCTTACCCTAATAGATTAGGTATAGGTCCATTTTTTTTACCATGTGGGTACGAGTCGGGTATGAGTCCTCCTAGAACATTACGGGTTCGGGTCTCGAATGTGAGACCCATACTCTACCCTAGACCCTTAATAATTAAAAATGAAGAAAAGAAAACTAGCAAATACTCCGTACCAAACATTTAATGGATTTTAGTAGTAATTTGTAAGATTTCACATGATCATTTTTTTGTTTTGAATGTTAGCTTGTAACTTTTTTTTTTTTTTTTGTAATTAGTGATATATTTTTTTTGTACAAAAAGTACATTTTACAGTAAAAGTATCGGACCCACGAGTCTAAAAATATTCATTGGGTCGAGTACGGGTCTAAAAATACTCATCGAGTCGAGTACGGGTCTAACCATTTTAGACCCTGATGGGTCCAGTTGGGTATGGGTCCAGCGTACGAAACACCGGGTCGGGTCCGGGTCTTAATAAGACCCTGCCCATACCCTACCCATTGCCATACCTGAAGAAAAATCTAACATCTACGTGAATGGAGCTAAGAATGAAGAAAGAATCTTTGCTTTGACAGGGATAAAGAAAGGTTGTTTCCCTTTCAAATATTTAGGAATTCTCATCTCGTATAAGAAACTTGGTGACAGGCTTAAGTCGTATGCCTCAAATTACAATTTATAATCACTTAAATCTAAATACTAAAACGTAGTAAAGTATAAATAAGGGTCGAACCCAAGGGAATCAGATTAATCTAATTATGCTAACTGAGGTGTAGATGAAATCGACCTCTAACGTAATTAAAGACCGTAGTAACCAAAGGGGGGATTTTGGATGATTTTCTAACAACTAAAATTGATAAAGATTAAAACTTTAACTAAATCAAATGATGAGAAAGAACTTAGACACAAGCACGAATCCACACTCAATAGCGATTGATCATCGTAAGACGGTTTCAATTAATAACCTTGACTACTCTATCGTGAACATGAAATTCCAATTCTCTTAAGAGTAGTTAACTAAAACGAATCCCGTTCTTAATTAACCCTAACCGTAAAACAACCTAAACAATCCAGTTCTAGGTTCAATTAGACGGAAGCAATATAGATCTGAGAATTCGATAGAGAATAAATAGCACGTACAATCCAGTCGTGCCTTAGATATTTATATGAATCGCTTCTAAGTACTAATACCAACGTATCTCGTTCAGTATTAATTCCTAGTTGTTACTAATGTAAAGTTAATCAATAAATCCTACTCAATTAACGATACATTTTAGTACGATGCAATTAAATACTAGTTGCGCATCTAGCAATCAACAACAACATTCATAAAATTAATAACAAAGCAATTCACAATAATCAAGATTAATAATTAAAACATTCAAACTCACAAACGATTATCAAGTGTTTCAAAGGCTTGAATCTAAGTAGAGAAATTAGTTACACATACTTGCGATGGAAAATAAGGGTTCTTCAAAGTTCTCCCTTTTCTTTCTTGATGGAGTGTAAAACTAGATGTGAATGATATCAATCTAAAACTAAAGCTAAACTTAACCTAATAAAAGTTTACTAATAATAAAATAATAATAAAAATATCCTAAAATAATAATAAAGTTTCCTAATTAAAATCCAAGTCTTAAAACGTAATAAATTAAAACAAAATAAGCCGGAATGCGTAGTCCATCACAGGCCGCCGTGCGACTCGCCCCTCTCTCGCGCGACTCGCCTGGTGGCGCGACTCGCCTGGTCGCTGGGCGACTCGCGTGGCGAGCTGTTACTGCTTCGTTCCATTCTTCGATTCTTATCGTTCTGGGTCTTCAAGCGGGCTTCCTTTTCCTTCGTTCTTAGCCCAAATCAACGGTCGAGATTAGAATCCTCCAAAACGCTTGTATTACACTCGTACCAAAATAACACAAATGCACTACAAAACACACGATTAAGCTCACAAAACTACACAAAAACCGTCGTAATAACTACGACTAAATCCGGCCCTTCACTTGGTGTGCTTGATAGCCATGTATTGGTGGAGAAAATAGTAGATAGAATCAGAGCTCTTGAGTTTAGGCATTTGTGTTATGGAGGCAGATTGACCTTAGTCAGATTTGTTCTTCAGAATCTTCATACATATTGGGCAAGGATTTTCATCTTACCTAAGACTATATACTAGTATAGATCCCGCGCAATAATACACGGTAAATATATAATTTTATATTCAGTGATTACTTATAAATATCTAATTAATAAGTTATTAATTTTTCACATTTTTAATATTTACATTTTGATCTAAGAAAATTATTTAAAATTTCAAATATATAAATATAATCGAGTAATCTTATTCAATGTAATTTTTTGATGAACTTATTTTTTTTCTCACTAATTCCCTAATGAGATTTCTCGTATATTGACGGTATGTTTTTTTTTTTGGCGTATTATAGTTGTTTCTCGGACCAAGCTTAGGTAAGACGGTCTCAACACTTTGTTTCGATAGTTGTCAGATTTATATTTTGTTACATCATCATAAATATTAACGTATTTTTTTAATGTCATCACAATTATTTTCTTTGATTACATAAATATCTAACTTGAATTGAATTTGGATATTATAATTATAGCATAAGATTTTACTCCGTATTTACTTTGAATTGGAAGTGGATATTGTAATTATAATAAGATACTGTAGAATTTTAATACGAGTATTAATTTGTTTCCTAAATGAATGAAGCTATAATGTTTTGGAGGGAAAACATAAACATATCATGAGAGAGAGTAAGAGGATTGCCAAGAAAGTGGATGATCGATGTTTGTAGGAATTTGCTGTGGAACCTCTCCGCTTATAGCATGGGACCAAATTTGCAGCGAGAAGAGTACGAGGTACTTGTAATGTTGCTTCCTTGGCAAAATATATATGGTGGATTGCTAGCAAGAAGGAGCATTTGTGGGTGAAGTGGATTAATATGAATTTTTCAAAAGGAGATGATTGGACTTCCATTCAACCAACCAAAACCCAGCTCTAGCTGGTCATGGAAAAGACTCTGTAAAATCAAGGACACGATTATTGGGGAATATGTAAATGGATGGTGGCAGAATGATGGAAATCAATACACTATGACACAGGGACCCTATCAGACCTGAGGTTACTTGGCATAAAATGATTTGGAATAGGTTGGTGTTACCTAAGCACGCGTTGGTTGGTTGGTTGGTTGGATTATGAGGCACAACAAGCTGCAAACAAATGCTAGGCTGCTAAGATTTGGGTTGCTGCAGACTGTTGCATTTGTGGTGTGGGACTGGAAGATCAACTGCATCTGTTTTTTTACTTTTAGATACAGTAGCAGGTGCATGCATTACTTTGATTTCTGAGTGGTTGCAGGTACTTATTTCTGTAAATGATCCCTGGAATTGGTGGATACAGCAAGCAGCATTTTCAAAGTAAAGTTCATAAAAGCTTCTTTGGTAGTGTTTTAGTAGCAGCAGCATATCACATTTGACTTAACAGGAATCGACGTAAGCATAGCATGAGCAGATTTTACAAAGGTCAGAAGCAATGTTCAAGCAAATTCAGGTGGAAAGCAGGACTCTTGCTAAGTTCCTACTTAGTGACCTTGAGCTAAGTAGAATAGTAGAGTATTTTTAAGGAGTACTCCAGTATTAGGTACTCCCTCCGATTTTTATCTATCTTCCCTATTTCCTTATTGGGCTGAAACACCATTTCTTCCCTATTTTCATTTTGGGCCATCAATATGTGATCTAGAATCACCCTTACATTTCTCTCTCTTACTTCTTCTTTTATTTTGTACCACACATTCATACACCCTTATTTTCTTCCCCAAAACCAAAGGGGAAGATAGATAAAAATCGGAGGGAGTAATTGTTTGCCTATATTGTGGGGGTTGTGGCAATAGGGAGTTGAGGAACCGTTGTTTTGCAGCTAATGCTTGTAATGAATCATCCCTCTTTCCACTAACAGAATAACACTAATCAAGTTTTTCCCGCCTAAATTGTATGGGCTATTAGTGGCCTTATCTTCATTGTGTCATTTAATTATTAAGGTGGTTGAACTGATCCATATATCAATATATCAATCTACATTTTAGAATTTCTATATATTGGTGAATTTTATTGGTCAAGACACTCGATTAACTGTCTTCATATATCTTAAAAATTTTGAAGTTAATGGAGGATATGAGATTGAGGCCCTGTTCTTTTCGGCTGAAACAAGGCTGAGCTGAGCTGAGCTGGTCTGATAGGAGCTGAGCTGGTCTGATAGAAGCTGAGCTGAGCTGAGCTGAATTTATAAAAGCTGAAACTAATAATTTTTTATATAAATTATCTAATAAAATATTGGAGCTGAGCTGATAAGAGCTGGGCTGAACTGATAAAAGCTGAGCTGGTCTGAAACGGGCTGAAATTAAGCCGAAAAGAACAGGGCCTGATACCGGAGAGAAAAACAAAGTGGAGTCGGTATAAACAATTGAGTTATGAATGGAGGAAGATGAAGAGAGGGGAGAAGCGGAAAAGTAATTAGCGGCCCAAAGAGTAAGAGCAAGAGCTAGAGCGTCATGACTCATGATTCAGACAATTCAAGTATTCAACTACTTTGCCTGTGCTAGAAGCAATGCCTACCGTATTCATTCCTTTCCATACTTTCTAAGCCCCGCCACCCCACCCCACCCCACCCCCCACCTTCCCTTTAATAATTCTTCTCTCTTCCTTGCTTCGTTGCTTTTATAACATTTTTTTACTTTTCGTACACCTTACCCCAATACCAATATTATTAATACACATAATAATATTTAATCTTACAGAATAAATATATTCCTTAACCTACTACTCCATCCGTATATATAGCGTATGTAAAGTGAAAGTCTCCTATATAGGCTATATATTACGGAGTACTCGATACTTTGTTCTGTTCACCTTCTATTTCTTTTAATAATAAACTAAAAACAATTATCTACCCTAGTACATACATGGAGCTAATTCAAGCGAATATATGATGATGGATATGAATAATCTTGTGCATACAAGGATACAAGAATGTCACTTTCTTTGTTTCATTTAAAAACAAGAAGAAAGGGAGTAGTATGGTGATATTGTGTTGTTACTATTAGGCGTGAAAACAAGGCACACATCACACATGATTGATGATCCCCCATCCTTGCAACTTGCAACCCTTTCTTCACGGAAGTTTCATTGCACATTAGCTCCCTCTCCACCCTAGAAATTTTCAAATTCAGCCTCTCGCGGCCAAAGAAAATTCAAAACTTATGCTATTAATTTCATGTGTTTGCTTTCTACATTATATCATTTCATATTTTTTATCCATATCTTTAATTACCTACAGAGTATATATCTAAAAATTATATAAATTATATATATATATATATATATATATATATATATATATTGGTTCAACGAAGAGTGCAGACCTACTGTCTTAGGGCACTGGTCTTAATCATTGGGTCAAGACATCTTCGATTTTATTTATAATGACATTCAATTAAACAATTTAAATAAGATGTCACGTGACTATACTTTTATCTTATATATTATTCGTAAAAATTATATCGAATTTTTTTTCTCATTTATGAATAATACCCAAAAAAATAAATGTAAAGAATTGATTGAAATGAAGGGAATAATATGGAGTATAAATTTATGTCGTTATCTACTATTTTTTCCAAATTCCAATAATTGACATAGTCGTTTGGCGGCCTTGAATTTCAAGACTCTATCTACATTTGACATGTTTGATATACGCGTACCAGCTTTCTGTTTCTGATTTTCTTCTAATTATATTCGTAGCAATTCCTCCACTTTTAATTTATTTTTTCTATTTGAATATGGTACCCCACCCAATTATTAAAAACTGAGAAAATAAAAGAAAATCGGACTCCCTCTATTCAAGTCGAACATTCCCTTATTCTTTTTTGGGACGTTCAAGTCGAAACTTCTCTTTCCATTTTTGACATTGTTTTAATATTAAACAAATGGGACGTGCTATTTCATACACAGATTTTACTACATTATACACGCAATTTTCGTCTTTACCCTTCTCATTTCACTCTTTTCCCATCCCTTTGAGAGAGAATAAAAAAAAAAAAAGGGAAAAAAAAAAATCCCCAAAAAACAACTTAGCAACTGCAGCCAACACCACCTCCTATGGCCTTACTCCACCGCCTACCCTGCTCACCACCAACACCCAAGGCGCCGATAAACCTTCCTGTCCACCGCCATGATGGCAGTCGCCGTCAACCACCATCCGTCACTGACACCACCACATCAACAACTATATAAACACCCGATAAAAATGGAGCTTAAAATAGACACTAGATGTATGAAAGTAATGACATTGCATATTTGCATGGTTATGCTTAAACAAAGATTAATCGAATCTTTCTCTTTTATGAGAGCTTTCAACCCAATATTTATTTGGCTTTGCGAATCTCAACTTGCTTGCTTTTATGACAGAAATTGCTTAATTGTTAAACCCTAATTTGCAACAAAATTAACGAGATAGTTATAGTATTTATTAGAAATTAACGAGTTAATTAACGAAAGTGAAAGTCAAATTACTTATTCCATATACGAATTGTGTTCGATAATTGTCCGAATCTACCGATACGGTGTAATTTGTCCAGATTAAGAGGAAGAGAAAACCTAGAGAGTTTTATTTTAGGGGAAGGGCAAACAAGGAAAAAAAATGACAAAATGTGTACAAAGTAGTAAAGTCCGTACGTGTATGATTTAGCAATTCCGAAACGAATAATTTAGACCTTATATATTTACATAAATACTCATATCTACCTTACATTTAAGAGTATTAAACAAATATTTAACTTTTACTCATTTGTATCTTAATAATAAACCATCATTTTCTTAGAACTTGTACATAAAACAAGAGGAAAGGTTCGACTTGAACGGAGAGATTACTCTCTTTATTCCTATCCATTATCCAATCTAAATTTAGTGTTTCTATAAAGATCAAGATTCAAGAGTGTAGGTTAAAATAAAGATTTTGTAATGCTGAATGTTTTTTGCTACCTACATTCAAGTTCACTTGTCACATTTCTCATTTTGATAATATTCATTGTTATCACGGTAGTAGTAAGAAAGGTAAGATCTTATATCTGGAACGAGAATAGGAGTTGTGGCGCGGCAGAACTGCACTGTCCTAAATTGATATATGCCCCGTCTAATACACACGACATCAATGACACTCAACTCCAAGGATTACACAACCGTTGTTACTCCAGTGTAGGTGGAGGAACAGATGGGTACCGCCAAGAACGTTGCCAATAATAATTTAACCGAGAACGGAGAGAAGGAAAGATAATATGAGAGTGTGTTTCTGTGTGTCTAGAACTGAAATGAAGAGCATAATTTATAGTGGAGTAGGAAAACGGGATTCAGTGTATAGCAATTAAGAACACAATGGAAACTTGCACCAGTGAGTCTCGAAAAAGAAAACGAAGACTGAGTGAGTTCAATGAAAAAAGAAGCTTATGGAATGTAAGGAATCCGAGCACTAAGCCCGAGCCCGCCCAGCGTGGCGCGCGCGCGCGTGGTGTACGTATGTCTTCTTCATTTTTTATATCTTCTCATCTTAATATAATATTCCACATCCCTATTTTATTAAAACAAGGTTTTTTTAAGCCTCCACAATCAATTTCACCAAAAAATGCTTAGGTGTCGCTCCCACAATTATTTGGGGATTATTTAATTCATCAATCTATTAACTAACCAAGTTAACTTATTTTTAACCTTAGTTAATGTTAAGTTAAAGTTAAAGTTTACTCATTTTCAAAAGTTTAAATATTTTGCTCTCATTATTTTATTTTAGGGTTATGTTAAATACAACCCAATGGGTTGTATTTAAGCATTAAATAACTTTCATATTGTATTGGGAATTCTTTTCCCTTTTTAGTCTCTTAAATACAGCCCTAAATAACTTTCATATTATAAGGGCTGTATTTATCAATTTTCTTTATTTTATTGTGACTACTTTCTTTATTATTACGCCTACCACTAAATATCCCGTAAATAAATTAGTTAAAACTATAATTTTTTTATTTGAATTAATATTTCGCTAAACGATTCATTAATTAAGTTTAGTAATAAAAAATTCATCCTATTCATACAATATTTTTTTAAGGCATCATAATTTTAAACAATGAATCGTTGTTAAACTAAATATAAGTCAACATTCAAAAATAAACTTTACTCCAAACTAAATAAATACTCCCCCGTCTCAGTCATTTGTTGTTCTTTTACATTATTTGTGAAAAATATTTTAATCAAATGACAAGAAATGACCGAGACAGAAAGAGTAGGTCCATAGTTAAAAAATAATGTAGCACAATTCTAATACATTAAAAATTACAAAGACACATTTAAATATGACAATAAATATTAAAATTAAAATGTACGGTATTCTATAAAGTGAAATAACGTATATATTTTGCGAAATTAAAATAACGTATATATTTTTTATATATACAGCCACGAGATTGCGCGTACCACTTATTAATATATAGGCAGATAAAATTAATACCATTTTGACCGTTAACCACTTATACTAATTATATAAAGCCACTTATACTAAATATTTTTTAATCGCCGCGCAATTCAACCATGTTTTTATTTGTTTGTACGTGTGTTTATTGAAAATACACAACCATGATGATATCTACAATATAATTCGCAAAATATTTTTTAACGGTCATTCGTGCATGCTATGCACGAGATTAATACTAGTTTATATTAAGAGAATAAGAAGATATAAAAAAAATGGAAGAAGTAGTATACCAACAATCAGTGAATTATGGAGATTGAATTGAAAATGGTGGGTTGATAATTTTGGAGTGCTATTCTTGGTCGTCGACATTTCAGTCAAGTCGTCGGCGCTTTATAGCCTGAAAAGACAATATTGTTTTTCTTTAATTACTTTCATTAACATTACTAATATTACATTAAAACTCAATAATATACTCCCTCCGTCCCAGAAAGATTGTCCCATGAACTTTAGCTCACAAATTAAGGAAATGGTGTGATGATTGAGTATATAGGTAATGATGACTACATTTATAGGGTGAGTCATAATGTTTGTGAGGTGGTGTGAGTTAGTGGAATGGCAAAATGGTAAATACTTAAACTTATTAGGGACAAAGTTGTAAAAAATGACAAACTAAAAAGGAAAGTTTAGAAATGGGACAATCTTTAAGAACCTACCTAAAAAAGAATACAAGACAATTTTAGTTGGACGGAGGGAGTAACAGTTTTCAATAATAATGTAATGATTTTTATTATTTTCGTAAAATTGTCTTTTTGTTTTCCCTACGAATTTAAATGATGTTTTCTTAATTATTTAAATGGGATAAGAAAGTGAGTAATTAATGAGTAATGAGATAAGAAAGTGAGTAATTAATCAATAAAAATGGGTAATTAAAAAAAGGGTTTTGTTAAATAAGGATTGTATTTAAGCAATTAAAATCTTTCAAAATTGATATAAACCTAGAAATTGAAAATCAAGTTACACAAACATTGATGTAATTACTTAGAGATATGCAACTCAAACTCCTTACCTCAGGTACAGGATACAACTCGCCTACCACTACACCACTAAATTGTATTTGTCCTATATGTATCATGGGCCATGGGCCATAACCCGTAAAACGTTGGAATTCAACGTTTTACGTGTTTTTATTTTTAATTTTTAAAAACAAATTTCAATGTAAAATCTATCGTTAAACACGTTAATTACGTTAAAACATACCGTAAAAAGAAAATTGATTATGTAAACTATCATCCAACGTCGTACTACAAATGCGGAGGCTAAACTATCGTTCTAATCAATTACGAATATAATGAAATTAATCAACCAAAAGAAAAAACTAATTAAAAAATCAAAAGATTAAAGAGATCAATGAAAATAAATTTACTTGATTGGAACGATAATGTCGGTTTCTTGAGGAACGGTTTTATATTTAGAAAACGGTTAAGAGTCAATAGAAAATTGACTGTTAAGAGTCAATATTTAGGAAACGATAATCGTTTATTTTTTTTAGCAAATTTCTAACTTAATACGGTTTATAAAAAACGTTAATCTCGTACGAATAAAACTATAATCTTTAGCCTAACCGCAAATTTCTAACGATTATACGGTTTATTACCGGGCTTTATTGAGTAACGTGCCCATAAAATAGTAAACAATTATCAAAACCGTTATCTTAAAATTGTCGAGAAGTTATAATTATATTAATTAAGTAAAACAATTAATATCATTAATCGTAATAAAGAAAGAACAAAAGGATAAAATCACGTATAAAATATCGGCGAACTAACGAGGGAGGTTAATTACGGAGGGAATGGAAATAATGGTGGTGAGGATGAATGGTGGAAATTTGGCAGAGAGATTAGAGTGTAGGAATGAGTTTGGTCAATGTCAACTACTTTCGTCCTCCTTTTTGGTACGAGTACAATTTTTTGAAAAATAGGATTATGGGTTTATGACATTTGGTTATACTATATATCATTGTACAATCAAGCCTAAAATTGTTCAAATTTGTACATATTTAGTGATCTTGTAAAAGAATTGGATTTGATAGGTAAGTTTTTGAACTTAAATATCTATGTGATTTAGTTCGACAATTTTAAACTAAAATTCAGAAAGTTTACCACAAAACTTGAAAATTTATGATAACGTTAAAAATCATAAACCAGTTGGACATGGTGTTATGAACAATTGCTTGTATAATCTACTTTTTTTTTTACTGATATTTCTCACGATACCCTCGAACTTTGACACATTACACATTGTATCCTCATTTTAAGTTTGTTTCTATGGCAACCTTGTGTTTTGTGTTTAGTGTCTGTGGTACCTGATCAATTTTCTGTCATAACGGCGTTAAAAGTTAGTTTATTTAAAGTGATTAATTTGTTTTGGAGGAAAAATTAGTTAGAACAATTAACGAACTTCTAATTAAAATAATTGAAAATTGAGTGAATGTCCATGGTACCCCTATATTTTCAATATTTTAACCATGGTACCCTTTTAACTATTTAACCATGGTACCAAAAAAAAATATTAACCATTTTAACTAAAGGAACAAACTTAAAATAGGAACAAGGGTATCATGGACACAAAACACAAGTTAAGAACAAACTTAAAATGAGTACACGTGTAATCTATCAAAGTTCGAGGGTACCGTGAAAAATATCACTTCTGTTTTATATCGATTGTTTGACCCGCTCCATTTGATCCGACTTTGTTAGTTTGTGTTTCGATTTTCCGTCTTTTGTACCCGGCTCAATACATAAAAATTAAACCAGCAAAAGGAGTACCAAAATTTTCAAGGAAAACAATTATTTTTAAAACGTATGATAAAACTAGTTATTAATAATTAAACTACTATAAAATGAGTTACTTACGTAAAATCAGACTAAACAATGAAAAAAAATCAGACTATAAAATGAGTTACTTACATAGTTTTTTTTTTTTTTTTTTTTTTTTTTTTTTTTTTTTTAATACTTCTCGAGTACGAGTAATAGTGAAAACCTCTCCTCCCCTCCAAACCCTAAAAAAAAAATTGTCCTTTGGGCTGCCATATACCGATTTCGTGAGTGGTAAGCCCCAAATTTTAATCTATATCGTTAATTTTAATAGTTTATTTAAATTATAATAACTCTTGCCTCTCTTTTTGGAGATTTGTCCCATCAATTGATGGATTTGTTCCCATATTTTTTGTGGGTTTGTTCTCTATTTCGGAGACGTTCAAGAATTATGTGCATGATTATGGGAGCAATGAAATTTCTACCTATGGCGATAAAATTGAGGTCAGATCTCGGTCTACTATTTGTCAAAATTGAGAAAGTTCATCCTTTTGAAGACTATATCTTCATATCCATAAATTATCTTCAAATCCATAGATTCGTTCGCGAAAGGTTGTGTCATTTGAAGACTATATCATAGATTATCTTCAAATCCATAAATTCCTTCGCGAAAGATTTTGTCAATCAAGAGCGATATATAGAAGGCTATGCAGAAGCGTGTTATTCGAATAAGATGTTCTTCATTTATTTTTTACAAATATATATTCAGTTCGCTTTGATATCGTTTGTAGATGTCATATGATTTATTATTAATGATATTGATCTGTCATTAAAAAAAAAAAAAAAAAAAAAAAAAAAAAAAATCACTATCAAGATACTCCGTATCACTTATCAAATCTCTCCATATTTTTCGTAAAAATACAATGTAGAAAAGCTCAATTTTACTACTTTGTATTAATCAAATGTAATCCTAGGACGTTTGAAAAAAAAACAAAATACTCCGCTCTTGGTAATAAAGTAATCCTAGGACACTGCTCTTAAACTAAACAGCTAGTTTAAAAATTAAGAGTAGACGACGAAACTACAACAAATATTACAAAAGAAAAGCTAATACAACAACTACTCGTATTTAAATGGTTACGGCTACTACTAAATGCTAGAAAATTTTGACTGCCTCCCTACAATTTGTTACAACTACCCTGCCTGCCTACCCACGCCCAACCAAACCAAACCACCATCAAAATTGTACAATCAAACCTTATTAAGCCGCCCCGCCCCGCCTCGGATCTTAATACCTCTCTAGACCCTAGCTATACTACTCGAAACCGGGTGAACCATAGAGGTGAAGGGCTCGGTCGTCTCCTTTTTGCGCCTCATCTCTAACACCTTACGATGGCTATTGGAATGCACCTCAGTCAGGAAAGTGGGGCTGCAAGCCGGTCTGTACTCGGGAAAAAGCCGGCCTGACTTGAACCGAACCCCGCACGCGTTGCACAGTGTCTTCGGGCCGTTGGGGCCAGCCCGCCACTGTGGGGTCTTTGTCACCTGGCAGTGACTGCACCTCCTCTGAACCGGGGGATTCAAACCGGTTGACAAGGCCGGTTTTTTCTTTTGCTGCTTTTTCATAATAGGCGGTTTCCCATAGGTAAAGCACACACCCAGACCACCCAGTTGATTAACCTGATGGGTATGGGGATGGGGATACCAAAGAGTGGAATCAGGGGATGGTGGAGATGAGGAGGACGAAGACGACTCAGCTTTTGGAGGAGAACCGGTGAACCAAGTCCGGTTCAGGACTCCCCGTGGTCGTTTACTCCTCGGCTTAACAGGAACTGCAGTTGGAAAAAACGAGAGCCTCACAACCGATTGTTTCGGCTCAACTCGTTTCAGGTTCACATAACTGAACCTGCTTCTGTTGTTTTGGGCTGCCTCCTCCATGGTTGGCCTCGGACATGCAAGACTCGCCTCAGGGACTGAATCGTCCATTAAATGTGACCACAATTCAAGCTCTTGCATATCATCATCCTACCAAACCAATATATACACAAATACTATAACATCATCAAAATAATAATAATAATAAAAAAAAAAATTATCCTTTTCATAAAAAAAAAGTAAATAATAATAATACGTAATTAATTACATTTAAATTTGTTTTTATCTTAATAAAAGTTGGAGTTTTATTAAAAAAAAAGAATAATTTTTTTTAATAATAATTGATTTGAGCTTAAAATAAATTGGTTTATGATAAAAAATAAATAGAAGAAAATTATTTGGATAATTGATAGGTAATATAAATTGTTGTAATTTTGTAAAAAAAAAAAAAAAAGAGGAAAATGGAGGTACCGGAATAGCGAGGTGGGTAGAAAAATGGGGAAGAGGGTGGTGATGAGAGGAGGAAAGAGAAGTGGAAGAATTGGAGTCTTTTTCTTCATCTTCGTCTTCAACCTGGATTAATTTGTCGGCATTAAAATGTTCTTCGTTAGGAAGGTCAAAAAACTCGTCAACTGAGAAATCATCACATGTAGCAGCACTCCATATATCTTGACAAATTCCTTGGTTGTTCATATGTTTGGAGTCAATTTCCGACGAAAAGCTGGATTTGAGCGCCCTTGCTTCCATGCACTCCATCAATTCAATTTTCTACACCCAACAAACCCATACATACATACATACATACGGTTATATATAATTATTCCATCCCCTCAAACAATACCGGCTCTTCCTTAACTTTAAACACCAATCAAAGGACCCTCCCTCCTAAACAATTCCGTCAATTTCAAATTAATTCCTTAATTAATTAATTAATTAATTACTTGTCAAAAATAACTACACGAACAAGAATAAGAAGAAGAAGGGGGGTTGGGGTTGGGGTTGGGGTTGGGATTGAAAAGGGACAAGTTATAGTAATAGTAATAAAAATACCTGAGGAGGAGTTGAGAAAAATGTGGAGAGAGAGAGAAATAGAGTGAAGGGGAAAGTGAGGAAGAGAGAGAAAGGTGGGGAGGAAAGGAAAGAGAGGTGGGTAGGAGTTGAAGTTGGGTTGGGTTAACTGGGTAGGGTAGGGTAGGAACAAACAGAGATAGGTGTAGAGAATTTAATGAATTAAAAAAAAAAATACAGTAAAAAAGAGGAGCACTAAAAGAAAGGCTAATTCAAGGGCGGGATAGGTGGGTGGGGTTGATGGTTTTATCTTCAAATTTCTATACACTTTACCTATGCACTATATGCGTTCGAGTAGGTCCCTGAGAGACTAATTACAAATGAAAGTAATAGTGATATCAAACATAATAGAAGTAGGTACGATTAACATAACAGAGTTTACAAATATAAAGAGGGTACGTTTGTTATAAAAATAGGTACAAAACAAAGTTATCATTTAAGGGTACAAATACGGAATAGAGTGGTACTAAGGAGTGGTCTCTCGATAAGTTATTGAGAGACCGTCTCTCCCAAGAATTTGTGTATGCGTTACTCTTACTCCTATACGGCTACACATACCAGACCCGTTAATTGACTCGGGTCAGCTTTAGGTCGGATTATTTTCGGATATAAGAATTGGATTATCTTTGGGCCGTATCGGATCATTTTGGATTCGGGTTTACTATTTTCAAATTTTTTAGGGATATTGATCCGTTTTCTATAATAATAGTCGGGTCAATTAGATTACGGGTTGGGTTCGGGTCGACTTATTCGAGTCGGGTCAATTTTGCCAGGTCTACTTGCTCCTTCTCATTTTTATGGTTTGTACCTTATTCTTAAAACGAGTCATTCATTAAATTTATACTCTTTCCGTCTCGATCATTTGTTGACTTGTGGTCCTTTGATTAAAATAGTCATCACAAATAATATAAAAGGAGAACAAATAATCAAAAGAAGGGAGTATCTTTCTCCAAAAATGGTAAAAACTGAACGAAACTATCTTTCAATAATTATGAGAGACCACTTTTGCTGTACATCTTTATATGTTTGTAACTATTTTATTATTAGTTGTCTCTCTGCTACTACTATTAGGAATATGCCATGAATATTAATACTAGGGGATTTGTAGAGTGAAAGAGCCATACTCCTAATGATACATTGAATATTATTAGAGGGTGTTTAAAAAGTTCGATCTGGTCCGGACCGGGGCACATCCCATGATCTCTGAATCTCCATAAACTTGGTGACCGGTCCACACTTAAAGAATAAATAAATCAAATTTAGTATTTTTATGGTCCGGTCTGGTTTCAAGAGGGTTCGGTCCGGTCAAGTTTCTTTGTTAACCGATCAGGTCTCTGGGTTTGGATTTTTTGGATTGTCGATCCAGAGTCAAGCCGCTCTGATCTGGTCCGGTTTGGATTTGGATCAATGAACAAACTCATGTTAAATATATTCATGTATCATATGTGCTACGGAGTATATAAACCAAATTCATATATTACTGTATATACGGAGCACATAATAAAATACAACACAATTTTTCCATATCTTAACAAGTCTAGTAATTGGGTAGGTTTAAGGTCTCCATTTTTAATTGTATTAATAGTAAGAGAAACCATCCAAAAGACAAGCCTTCCACAACTCGGCTTTGAATAATAACATGGGTTTGTTAGTAATCGTTATCATGGTGTAAAAGTCATTTGAAAACCAGAATGCAAGAAGAGTTCGTGGGATTTGATTTTTCCCATGTTGGGCTGTTAATTGTTTGGCCACTTAGTATAGGCTGTCTCTCTAAAATATTATTCAGACAAAATAATAGGCTGCGAAATTATGGAATTGGAATAAATATGATGTTGTAGCCCAGATTGGTGGATCAATCAACGCCCCAATTTATTTCCTATTAGGGCTTACTTGGGATGGAGGTAATACATTAAGGGGTAATGTGGGTTGAAATGTAAAGGAAATGGAGAAATATGATGGATAGTGATGGTGTTTTATTGTAAAGAGAAGGGGAGGGAGTAATAATTACCTCCATACGGGGGTAATGCATTACTTATGGGGGGAGGGGAGTAATGCATTACTCCCATATGGGAGTAATTATTCCTCCTTCACCTCCTCTCTACACTATAAATCACCATCGCTAACCATCCCTCATCTCCATTTTCTTCACATTTCAACCTCTATTATCCCTTAATGTATTACTCCCATCCCAGGCAAACCCTTAGAGTGAAGTCGAGACCCAATTATTACATTTACATTCTATTAGAAAGTTGCGAAAATTATTTTTTGTAAGGAGACAAATGAGACCTTATAATTGGATTGTTCATTGGTGGATTTGTTGCATCGTTGCTACTATGGGATGACAATTTCACCCGCATCCACCCCGCACCCGATCCACCCGAGAAAAATAAATGGGTGAAAATTCGAATAAATGGATGAATAGCGGGTGATGGATGAGACGGGTGATGGATTGGGTCGGATGCGGGTGGAGCATCATCCCACCCGTAATCCGTTAACCACCCGACATCCATCCATTAAAAAAAAAATATATATTACAAAATTATCCGAGAATAAGAGAATGTCCCCGTTTTTCTACAACCTTATTCATTTTTATTTCCTAGACTAGACCTAACTCAAATAATACTACCATGTCAACGAGAGGTGTCAAGTCGTAAGGTAAGTCTCGCAAGAAATTATTTTCGATTTGGTATTTATTTCACAAAATAATACTTTGTAGTACAAGTGACTCATCCGTTGAATCACCCGAACCACCCGTTTCACCCGTGGATGACGGGTGGATCGGATATGGATGACACTCCTAGTGGATGATGGATGAATCGGGTGAGCAGATAAAGACGGGTGATGGATGCGGGTGAGGCTTCACCCGATCCGAATCCGACCCATTGCCATCCCTAGGGAGGACCATAGTAGATGTATCTTTGTGGCTTGGATAGGACCCCTAACTTTCTACTGCAAAAAATTAAAAATCATGTAAATGTAAAGGTTAATTTATTGACACAAAATCTTGGAAGAGACGGTCTCTCAATAACTTATCGAGAGATCACTCCTCAATACCACTCTATGTCCTATTCGTATCCTTAAATGACAACTTTGTTTTGTACCTCTTTTTATAAGAAGCATACCTTGTTTATATTTGTATACTCTTTTATGTTAATCATACCTACTTTTATTAGGTTTGGTACCACGGTTACTTTCATTTGTACTTAATCTCTCGGAAGATCTACTGTTGCTTGACAGCTTATTTGTAAAATATTGTTGCTTTTGTTTCTTCTCCTCTATGGATAAATAAAAGTAAGCTAACTCTCTTGCATAGAAAATAATCTCATAATTTTAACAGGATTGAAAAGGAAAATGTTGCATTTGACATTAAATAGAGAGTATCTCATAATGATCAAATTGAAATGGTATTATAAAACAGGAATCTAAGAGTTCAAAATTTTAATTAGGTTGGAACTAAAATGGATCCAATGTTTTTGGGGAGCCAAATTCTTTGTTTATGAAAAATATATTTATCACAAATTTGTTATGGTCAAATAATTATACTAATTTGGGTAAAAAAAAGACAACATTTTTCTATTCCCTAGGTTTATCTTATCCAACCACATATTATTTGTTCATCACCGAATTATCACGAATATATCCATCAGGCGGAAGTACTCTTTTCAAGATATTCGAATGTCTTAATTAAGGAATACAATTCCAATAATCAAGAGAATGGGTTTGACATGAATTGGAAAACTGTTGGCATTAAAACTACCTTTATACATCCATTTTACATAAAACAAAGAAGAAAACAAAACAAAACAAATTAATTTACTCGGTAAAAGAATTTGCCTACAGAGGCTAACTACTATTGTACTTTACAAAATACTCTTCAAGCTCCACATAGAAGGAGAAGATCACTTTCACGTAAAGAGACACCATCCTGGCATCCTCCGATGTCTCGACAATGTAGGTGTTATAATCAGCCTGCAATGGAAAGGGCTGTCATGCCACTTGATCACTGCCGTGAACATCGTCTTCACCAGTAGGGGGGAGTGAAAGAGAGAGTAGTCCTGTCAGTTGCATTCTGTATTCTAGACCTCTGATGTAATGCCCCAACAGCATGGACCTTCATAAGAAATATATTAGTGAGAACTCAGAAAACGAAGGTATGATACTGCTAGTAAACTTATACAAGTTACAGATTAAAGTGGAGAATTTGAGTGCTAGGGATCTCTAGTGTGTCACAGTACAACGATTGCACTCCCCGAATAGTATATTTTGTCACAGTATACTGAAGTTGTTAATGTGTGCCGAACTAATGTATAGTATAACTTATCCCATCTCAAGAACTTCAAGATTGGGGAAAAGATCATCAAGATTCATTCAAATATGATCCAAGATTTTTAAGGTTCTTGGGCATTTTTAAGGTTCTTATTAATAGTATCATTGTGATCAAGATCCCCATAATGCTCCCGCATCACGAACTCAAGATATTAGAGTACTCAAATCCTAGTGTGGAGTGTCAATTGTCAAACATGTGCACGTTGGGTAATATGAAGGAAAAGAGTAACATGGCACGGCACACATCTTACAAATATTCTAAGATACCCCTAGCATCTCCCCGTTATATCTTGTGACAGGTTCACGGATATATGGGCATGCATCCTCATATTCTAAGACATAGCCCTAGCACCTTCCTGTTATATCTTGTGACAGGTTCACGGAAATATGGCCATGCACCCTGTTGCCAGTTTGCCACACTTCAATACTAGTCTTACAATAGATGGGTAACGAAGAGTTAGACTTAAGACCTATTTTTCTCAATCTTACAATAATTAACGAACGAAAAATCGTATGAACTGGTACCATGCGGGGCTCACTACCCTTGGATGAAACCATGAAGAAGTAACTGTTATTGGGTAATGGATCTGAAAGCAATATTGAAAACACAAAAATGTTGGCAGTGGAGGGAGGAGCCAAGTTGGGGTAGATGGGGAAGTATTAATTCCATATATAAGCAAGGTATTATACTAGGGGGTGTAGTAACTATACCCTTTCAAGGAATAATTTAGTATATCTTAGACTTCTTCCAACTCATCGCCAGTATCACCTAGGGATGGGCAGATGGCAAAGGAATGAAGGACTGGCTCAAAATTTCCTAGTTTCCTTTTGTACTTTTCCTTCATTACCTCGTTTCATGGCGTTAAATCAAGGCTGTGACACCAAAATACAAAATGTTGATCATCATCTTGACCGTATTCTAATGCATTTTGAGGCGATATTGGCTGCATATAGGAAGATAAGACCACAAAAGATATCGCACACAACCCTACTGGAAACCAGGATTTAGTGCAATGCTAGATATTTACCCAATCCAAGAAATACAGTAGAAGAATTTTTTTGGAGAAGATTTTACCCGGGGCTGAAAAGATGGGTTGAATTGTCAAATGTGAATGTTAAGATAGACTGAGGGGCTAAGTAGCACTTAAGCCTTATACATATAATTCATACAAAACAACCGAATTAGTCGATGGCAGGAGAGGCTGGCTAGAGTACCATAGTAACACATCAGAACTGTACTACTAAACCCATAAGAAAATGACCACGTGAAATAAGAATGCATTAGTTAATTACGTGAATAATCTCACCAGAACAGTAATCGTGCAAGATAATCTCTTGTCAATGAAATAACAGGCTGAAAATTGAGCGAAGTGTTTTCAGTAAGTTCTGCAGAGTCCCCACTCCCCGAATTCAGAGCCCCAGCAGCATTCTTCTCTGACAGAAGGGGTGCTTTTGAATGCATCCTGGGAGATAATGTTGCAAGAAGACCATGAACAACAGAATGTATAGTTTCTTTAACTTCAGGGGAAGTTGGCTCTGATAACTCTGCAACCTATTCAAATAGTCTCACATTCATCAGTGATTAGTCATCATCTTGAATCTAGCCATCATCATTATTTGTCAAATAAAAAGGTGCGGAAATGAGGAGCAGCATCCCGTTAAAATTTGTACTACTGTACATAATTTCAATTATTGACAAAATATGACAGGTTCAGAAAATTATTTCTAGCAAAATGTTAGTATGGTGCGGCCAGGGGCGAATTTAGAGGGTAGCATGGGGTGGCAACTGCTACCCCAAACCCAAAAAAATTAATAAAGATGATAAATGTATGCTACTCCTAATAAAACTAAATAAGCAACAGAATAAGTTAAACATAAGACCAAAAGGAACATAGCAGTGAATGTAGTGTAGTGGTAGTGTTTATATCCATGCATGGTCTCTTCCTCATGTGATACTTTGTTCGAACCCCAAAAGGTGCATTTTTTCTTCTTTGATTTTGATTTTGATTTTTAAAATTAATTGGCATTTATTACTTATATTTATCACTTACCCATTCAATTTCCTCTTATTGTTTTGTAATTTTTATGACGGCGGAATTTTTTGGAGTACATTTTCTTTTCATTTTTACATATAATTTAAATTTATATACTACTCTGTATAGATATTATTATTTTCAATTTCCTCTTATTGCTTTGTAATTTTTATGACGGAATTTTTTGTACATTTTCTTTTCATTTTTACATATAATTTAAATTTATATACTACTCTGTATATATATTATTATTTTGTACTACGCTATATACTTTGTTATTTAGACATAATTGTTATACACATCCTTTACATGAAAAGTAAGCGGTTGTTTGATCGAATACTGGAGTAACATTTTATTATAAATAACCACATCGATAATTATAAATAAGTCATTTGTTCAAAAAAAAACTTTGTTTTTATATTAACATTTCTTTTAGAAGCGAAAAAAAATCTTCTAAAAGTTTCGCTACCCCATGATTTGAATTCTGGATTCGCCCCTGGGTGCGGCACCATCCGGTGGTGTCCTACCAACCTCTATAACAATTTACAACAAAAATTTCACAAGTACACAAGGTTAACATTGATACTCTAATTATGTAGAAGTTGTGTTATGCAATATGCAATGAACTCAAAAATCAATAGCTATATTAGCTTTACCACTTTCCATGCCGCACTATAACATGTTAGAACCATTAAACACAAATCAAGTCAATTACACAAAACCAACAAGATGGTAGATTACGTAAACAACTAATGCACCAACGATGACAAGTGTTAAGTGCAAGCATACATGTACTGATAAAATCGAACATAAGGAATCTAACCTTTTCTGGTTGAAGTGACCGCAGGTAATCTAATAGCTCATTTTTTTCCTCTCCGACGAATTGTTGCATCTGGAGAGCGGCATTCTTTCTTTTAATTTCTTTGAGCTCCTTTTAGAACAAAAAAAGTAGAATGCAAGTATGAGAAGGTGACTACCCAATAACACGAAGTAACCAGGCTTCCCAAACATTAACGAGACAGATCCCATAATTCAAAACTCTCTATTCATAGGTTCAAACACACAATTTTGCTTGCATTAAAGATAGTAAATTAACTACTAATAAGAAGATACTCTTGTCCGTATATACGGAGCTGATATCTTATACCTTCATTGTAGATGATAAACGAGACCGCAACTGAAGAATGTATGTTTGAGCTTCAGGGGTCAATTCCTTAAGATTCTCAACATTGAAGTCTTCTGATTTGTTATCACCAATTTCCTGAGCCCCAGTAAAAACCTCTCTTCCACCAGAATGTTGGACGCTTCTGACACTGTCAAGCAACATTTCTTGGAGGCCAAGATTAAATGATTCAGACTTATGATTCTCATTATTGTCTTCGTGAATGTCAAGGTTTCTTTCAAGACAGAGCCTACATTCAGCATTTTGTAAAGTATATCTGCAACAATTGAAAAAGGCAGAGAATTGAAAAAGTATTTTGTAAGACAGAGAGGTGTTCCAATTGAAAAAGATTCATGCTGTCGTAAGAACAATCTCCAATATCTCAAACAAAGATGATTCCCATTGAAACACTTAAAATACCAATCAGAATATCAGATCAGCATGCAAGTGTAAGAAAAGGACAAAATATGAAAATGAGATTATGAACCATAAAGTTGTGAGACTAGCAAATCATAGCGCATGAGAACTTCATATTAATAAGTAGTTTGATCAATAAGATCGTTAGATGTGGCTTGCCAGTATAATGGATAGAGTATCTGCATGAACAATAGCATGAAGATATACATTGATCCACTCACATTAACGGTGTGCTTGGATTGAGGGAAATAGAGGGAAAGGGAGGTATTCAATTTTCTTTGTTTGGATATATGGAAGGAGGGAAATAGAGGGGGAAGAAAATGGAAGGATTCAATTTCCTTCCTTTAGACCAAATTATAATTTTTCCATCATCGGCAAGATTTGGAAGGTAAATTGTTTTTGGTCTCTTCACCAATTAAAAAAAGGACTATCCAAACTCTCTTTTTCCTGTCGTAGAGCATTGTTGAGGCAGAAATAAATTGTTGAGGGCCTTGAGGCAGTGTAGTTGCTACTCTGCTAGACAATGTAGAGGCAAATTGACAGTTCAATATCATCTCCTTCCTCCCCTCCCTTTCCTCATCCTTATCATTTACTTTACTTTATACTCCTACTAAATGAGAAACCGTTCAAGAAGCAAATGACACATGTCGTACTGTGGTTACATTTTTTCCCGCCCAAAACAATGAACTAATTACACCACTAAAATAATTCAAGGCGCGTCATATAGAAAGTACAGAGTATTAGATATGACTCTACTAAAGTTTAGCAATATATCACATGAAGATTATGTCAACAATTTGCTAGAATCATGAGACTATATTTTAGGAATATAATACCTTACAAAAAATTCAAACTAATTTGAAATATCCTATAACATCTTGTCAGAATGTCCAGAAATCTATATTAATGGCTAACATAAAGTCGTAATTAAGTCGTGCTTTTGCACGAGTCCTAAGCTAGTTTTTATTATCCAAAATCCCCCCATTTGGCTAATATATGTGAGGAGTATTATATTGAAACGGGACAATCATATAAAACCGGAGGGAGTATTTATCTACCCAAACACGGCCTAGATTATCCATGTTCCGTACAAAGTCCTAGGCTTCCAATTTCCTATATACAAAATAACCTGTACACCATTTTAAGTGTTTTTGTGATAGACTGTTAGCTGAGTGAGAAAGCCAGAACTGTCCATAGATGTCTTGGTAAGATCCCTGACAAGCCTAATAAGGTAGGCAGATCTTGATTTCCCGATGTTGTTTGCAACCATCTCTGTAAGTAAAGGTGGCACAATAATGTGTTACTCCCTCCATCGTATTTATATTATCCTCCTGTTCTTTTTTCTCGATTCCAGAATAATTAGCCATCTTGTATACCTTCTATACATATAAAAGGGAAGCTGTGCATGATAACCCTACTAAGTAACATATTCTTATAGGGGGTATAACTATGATTGTGTAGTACTCCGAGTCAAAGATTACTAATGATATTTTGACACTATTTCTCTTAATCAAAGGGGACAGAATAAATGGGATAAAGGGAGTATAAAATGAGTAAATTTGGCTTATTGTAATGACAAAGTATCTTCCAAATCAGAACTTAATGTCTCCCACAAATTCCATTTAACTATTCAAATCCACCATTACCAATAATAATATACGGAGTAATATTTAGGGATATAATAAAAATTAAGCATACCCGGTCATCATTGAAGACACCAACAATCGTGAAAGAGGGTCCCATAACGCCTCGATTGTAATTTGAAACTGATTTGAAGGAAGCAAACCCAACATGCCTGAGATAGTCCTCTTCATGGCATCAACGGTCGTGGGGGGAGCATCTTTCTGGATGAGGCTGACATCCAATGGTTCTATGTCATGAATCAGGTCTAAAAGCACAGGTTTCTGAAGACCAAAAAAAGCAAGAGTGTTATCATCACATTCATTATTCTGTTGGCTTGGTGCTATACATCTTCTTGTCGTAGAAATTTTCCAAAACGCATCCATGCTAACATAGATACTAATGCCCATTGGGACAACGACTAGCTATTATTTGGCTTAGAGTAGGATGGAATAAAGGACCTTTTTTTTTTAAGATTATAATTTATGCAGCTCATAAAATTGTACATTGACATGGCATTTAAATTGTCCAGTTTTGACTAAAGGTGGGTTTGAATTGAGGGATTTGGAGGGTAACGGAGTGAGAAGATTTGAAGGGAGGCTGAGGGAATTTGGTGAGAGCAAGATCCTCCATTTCCCATTTCCAAGAGAAGATCAAATTTTCAGCATTTTCTCCCAGTCCCCTTGGCAATGGAGGTATTAAATTTCCGTCCCACGAAACCCCTCCAATCTCACTTTGTTAACCATATATACGAAATGGCCTCACTCCAAATCCCTCTATCTCCAACCAAATTCTTCTATCCAAACAAAACCTAACCTAATTATCACCACCCCTCTCCTTATACCAACTGGGCGTCACCCGTCTCATCAAGTTGTCTCCAACTAGCCTCCACCCGCTCGCTCGCTCGCTCATACACAACATCCATATTCAGTCTATCCCAAATCACAACCATCCCCCCGCATAAACCTACTTTTGATTACTCCTCTTCACAGTATGCAATATCTTACTGTACTACTATCCTTTTAAAGCAATTACATGAGCAGACTAGTTGCCCCGATGCAAGCAAATCACAATTACAAGTAGAGGTAGCAAGCTGAGAGAAGAAAACAATAGGAATTCAAAATGAATAACAAAATAGAGTAACTGAAAAGAAGTAGACCTTGGAGCGAGTAGTGTCACGAAATTGGAGGTCATCATCGAACGAGGAGGAAGTCGAAGCAGCGAGAGTAAAACGACATCGTCGAGAAGACACGGCGGCGGACGAGACACGTAGAAGAGAAAAGCGGAGGAGAGGAGGTTGCGGGAAATGAGAAGATGAAGATGAAGAAGAAGAAGTGCGGAGGAAGGAGGTGGAGGTGGTGGCGATGGCTGCCATTAATTAATTTAATTAATAGTTTAAGCAGCCGCCCACCAAACTCTTCTCTCTCTCTCTCTCCAAACTAACCCTCTATCTTCGATTCCTCTGTTATCACTCTGTAGTCTGTCTCTTGTCGTGTCTTAGCTGTTAATCACGAACCACTTATCTCCACGCGACCCCACTTGAGTGAAAATGGAAATTACTCTCTCAGGTTACCGCAATAGCAATGGTCTATCCGTATATCATAAGACCATGTTTATCCCTACTCTCTTTCACCAAGGTCCAACCTATATACTCCCTCCATTCAAATTTAAACTTTATGGGGAAGTAGACACAAAAATTAAGGGAATTTAAACTTCATGGGGGAGTAGACACAAAAATTAAGGGTGGAGTGTAGTGTGGGGTGGAAAATGAAAGTTGAGAGAAAATGTGGGGTCAGAAATGATATGAACCACAAAAATCAATCAAAAGAGGAAATATTGTAAGTTGGAAGTTTAAAGATGGACAATCCAAAAAGGAAACTAGGAAGATTAAAAATGGATAGAGGGAATAATATTCTTCTTTATTTACAACCCAACTTATCAAACCCACACTAACTTTCCTACCTTTATTCACACCTTCCTTTCACCACGGTCCTACATATTCTTTATTATTTTTTCCATCTAAATTTAAAAAATCATTTTATTGAACAATCAATAATTATTTTACGAAGTCGGTTATGTATTTACGTTAATGGAAAATATTACTTTTTACAAATTTACATTTTTATTATTTTTAAAAAAAACATAATTTTTTTTATTATAAAAAAAGAGACAAATATATAAGTAGCTAATTACGGTTGTTAAATTACAAATTTACAAAAGTTTTATCCATATTTTGAGTTTTTTTGAAGATAAAAGAGAGTAATTAATAAGGGAGAAAATGAACAATTTTTTTTGGAGTAAAAGTATATCAAAGTTGGTGTCTATTGATAGAGCAAGAAAAAATATGAATATTGGTGAATTTTTTATTTTATTTTAATAAAGTATGTTTTAAATATATTCATTTTAAAGTTTATAACAAATATAAAAAATAAAAACCAATTACAAGATGCCAAGTGTAAGGTTAACAATAAGGTGGGAAAGGTCCTATTTTGACCAAATATTGAACAAAATAGGTTTGGGTCCAAATTTTTTATTATTAATCCACTCTCCACCCTCCACCTCCACCTTTTTCCCCACCCCCATTAATCATGGTCTAAGAAATTGGAACTCCTTATCCATTGTTCCACATAATAAGAAACTTCTTGTATTGGAAAATATACTTCCTCCGTTCCATTTGATTTCATACATTTACTTTTTTTGGACACTATTCATTAGTGTGGAGAATTTTCAATATAAGTTCTAATATATAAAAGAAAACATAGTCAAATGAGATCTGGTTTAAATCGTCTAACCAAGTGCATCATGAATATCAATTTTTTTTATAATTTTTAGTAACATAGAACAAAAGTTATGGACAAAAAAAAACGAACATTGACACATGCATAAAGCAAACGTATGGTATCAAATGGAACGGAGGGAGCATAAGATAAGAGGACCACATAAAAAATAAGGAACTTTTATCATTGAGAAGAATCGAGAAGTTTCATAATTAATAATTTGGGTTGATGTGTCGGTGAAAAAGTTTAGTACGGAACTTTAACCATTACTATTGCCCTTAGTACGATTCGCCGTGTTTACATGTGGAACATGTCGTGAATCGTAAGAATCGGAGGAAGTAATTTGTTTTAATAGTAGCCTTTTTATCCGTGTGATACACGGATAGTTTTAAAATTATACGGAGTATTGAATGTAAAAATACGTAAAATATTTAATTTGTTTACGGAAATTTCCCATGTACCCTCGAACTATGTCACATTACACATGGTACCCTGCTTTTAAGTTTGTTCACATGGTAACCTAGAGTTTTATAGTTTAGTTCCCGATTTGCCCTTACCCAAATTTCTGTCATGACGCCGTTAAATTATGACCAAAATTAATTACATTCTTCAAAAGGAGAGGGGTTCCCATGGTACCCCTAAATTTTCATAGTTGTTCCCATGGTACCCTTAAGTTTTCATAGTTGTTCCCATGGTATCCTTAAGTTTTCATAGTTGTTCTCATGTTACCCCTGAAAGAAAAGCAACGACTCATTGAAGCAAAACAATGACTAGTTTCTTGAACTAGCCGTTACACAAGTGCTTATAAATTCATTCCCCTTTCTATTTTGGCAGAATAAGATCACACAATCCTTATTCAACCTTTTCACCCCCTTCTTCACTTGTACAAAAAAAGGAAAAACGTCATCACCATAACCTTGAAGCTCGATCATCCGGAAACATCAATTTTTTCCATTTTTTCGTACAAGTGAAGAAAGAGGTGAAAAGGTTGAGTGAGTAAGTGTGGATTGTTTGTTCTTTTTCTGCCAAAATAGAAAGGAAAGTGAATTTATAAGCACTTGTGAAATGGCTAGTTCAGTAAACTAGTCATTGCTTTCCTTTCAGGGGTACCATGGGAACAACTATGAAAAATTTAAGGGCACCATATGAGAACAACTGTGAAAACTTAAGGGTACCATGGGAACAACTATGAAAACTTAGGGGTACCATAGGAACCCCTCTCTTTTTGAAGAAAGTAGTTGTTGAGTAATGTAATTAATTTTGGTCATAATTTAACGGCGTCATGACAGAAATTTGGGCAAGTATAAAACTCAAGGTTACCATGGGAACAAACCTAAAAGCAGGGGTACCATGTGTAATGTGACATAGTTCGAGGGTACCATGAGACTTTTCCCATTTGTTTATATATACTACTTTCTTAGTTTGTAAATTAGCTCGGATTAGGTCATACATGGCTCAAAATTAGCTCGGAATCAATTATGATCTATTTTGAGTCGAGCTTTGACCAAGTTGATTCTGAGGACTTTACGAATTGGATCAAATCAATTACAATCCTATCCTTAATTGATTTGTTTTACTTTCCTAGTTGTGCTTAGGAAAACAAGAAATAAATCTGGAGAGAGTTGGGTAGAAGTTTCTTAACATCAGCTAATGCTGTGGTCCTTCATGCTACTCCTTACCAAATTACAGACAACAAAACTCTATCTAAAGTCTAAACTATACGCAGAAGCGGTATCAAAACTCCAAAGTAGATACTTGAAAGTCATCATCACTTGCTTCAACAGTCGTATCCAACCAACTAATTCTATACAGTTGTTGATCGGGACTGTGAACGTTAATCATTGAACATACATTCGGCTGGGACACTGTGACGCCTTTCACATATTGTTCCTCGATGCAATAGGGCGGAGACTTGATTTTCAACCCCAAATCAGAACCAAGAGTTTGGAAGATGAGAGGATTTCCTACAGGAGAAACTACACTCTCATTTACAAATAATATAAAAGGTAAACAAATGAACGAGACAGAGGGGGTAGTACTTATGAAGCCTTAGAAATGAGATAGAAACAACTACCTCTAAGCACATCTTTAGAGAGCCCGTCGTGGTATGGGCTCAGTTGGTCAGGACCATACAATAAAGTACAAGGAGGCAAGGAGCCCAGTTTGATCTCGGCCCAGTATGATCATCCTGCAGTAAATTGAAAGATGAGTGGAACATAAAGCTGCTTGGGAAAACAGACGGATATATGCCTGGGGTAATACTGCTGTCCAAACTCAACTGGTTGTCTTCATTCCATAATGGAGGAGAATATACTTCCTGATCCATATCAGTCAGATCTATCACGGGTTTCATGTTTGCGTCAGCGCTACGCCAGGGAAGCAACAAAGGACCGGACTCACTTTTAATCTCATGGTCAATCAGTTCACCTGTATCTCTGAGATTACCTACTGTACAAGATCCATATCGCTCTTCCCCGTACTCGAGAAAATTCATTCGACCATTGTCCAGGAATTCGCCCAGCTTAGCAGTATCCCTGAGACTACCTAATGCAGAAGATCCAAATCTCTCAGATGACGCAGGTCGCCAGCTATGACGGAACTCGAGGCAATTTCTTAAATGAAAATTGTCTTCATACTGATCATAACAAATAAATGGAAGCTCATGTGAACGAGTGTCACTACGAAACGTGCACGGCTGATCACCGTTAGGACTGTCGTAAAGTGGACTGCCCAGGTCATTCTTGAATATATTGCTTCTTGTTTTGTTACCCCATGACAAAAGATTTCCGTCATCGAACATATCAGACCAATGTTCATTTGAGGGGTTTCCATGCCTGCTCCCTTCTTTAAATCCAAGAAGCATAGTGTCAGCACATGTAGTCTCACAAATATTGCCATACTCATTTATTTGATAAGGAATAGTATCCCAGTACGCAGGAGAGTCAACACCTAAGAAATCATCCACATCAGTCTTTGTGAGTTTCTGTGTACCATCCAAGCACTCCTCAAATTCAATACTGGAATCACGAAGATGCTCCTGACATTTGTCCTTCAGTTGTGGTTCCATATGATCTATACATTCTGGAGGCTGATAGAAAAATAACGACATTCAGAGAAGAAGATGAGAAATGATGTACCTTAGTTCTAAAAGTCATGTGGCAGATAAGAGGCGCATCCTCATGCTCACAAGGCAGACTGCTTTTCCATGCAAATTTGTACGAAGTACTTTCTAAATAAATTAGTGCAGTAGTAGCCCTTGTTTGAAGTTTAAAGAGTGCTAACTGATACTCTGTATAACATATCTAGTAGGTGTTTATCATAACATATCTGGTTTTATTGCAGTTTAAAGAATTTTAATATTTGATTGCAGGAATAGAGTAAAACAAGTTTTCTTGATTCAAGTGATTAGTTACAATTGATTTATGGAAGGGGAAAAATATTTTGCCGAGTATTTTCCACCAATTAATAAAAGTCATCTAACTTTTATTGATTACTCCGTATTAGTTAATATAGTTTGGTTATTGTTGATTATAGCTTTAAACCACGGCATTTACAGATTGCCACTTAACTCATCCATAAGAAGAAGGCTAGGTATAATGCGGCAAAGAAGGGGGCTAAATACAAGAACTAGGAAAAAAACGACGTGGAAATGGCGTAGTAGTGCGCCTTGGGGCATTTTCGCTAGTGCTTCTGTGAGCATTGCGCCTCATATGCACCTTTTGAAACCACAATTGTTTTAAGAAATGAATGAAAAATGAATGAGAAGGTTAGGGATAATACAATCTTTGCAGATCCCTTAGGAAGAAGCCGGCTCATCAGCAAAGAGACCACATCATGCCTGGCAAAGTATCAATTCAATCTCTGTTAAAAAAAGAAACATGCAATAACAGACCTATTCCCATGCTGTATACTTAACTCCTTTGTGGGTATATCAGCTTCCAGAAACAAGGTCTTTGAAATCCGCCGCTGTAGTGTAAGCCTCTTTGATGAAAAAATGTCTATATTTTTCACCGGGGTTCCTACAACACATGTCCGATACCATGTAAACGACATCAGTATAGGTTCCATTTCAGGACATTCCTGTATACATTTACTTCATAAATCTTTCATACATCAAAAGAATATATCAACAATATCTTTAGCTCATTTGCAGTATATTTTCCACGATACAGGTGAAATCAAACCAACCAAATAACCTAAAATAATAAAACATCCTCTAGTTTAGAAGTTGCACACAAAAAGTGATTAAACACAATATCCAACCTAGATTCACAGAACCAGTTGCAGACGTCGAAAGAAAATTATGTAGATCATTGGTAGTAGGGGTTTTGATAAAAAGAGAAGGCTCCAATCTGTCTGTATATTCTCCCACCCTGCTATGCACATCTGTTGTGACAATATCCAGTACAGAAATAGCTTAGAGCTTATAACTGTCGTAAATACAATTGGAAAGAGGTAACTGATTAAGCAAAAGCCACACACCTGACGACCTATGTACAGAAATAGGTGGTGGGTGAAGAAAAGAGCCAACATCTTTATTATGGACCATAGGAGTCTTAACATCCTTGACAAATTCCATCTCACCGAATTCTGTTATACATATAAGGGGAACCTAAAGTGAGAAACTAAGAGAGATAAGGTAGGCAGTGTAGTCGATGAGGTAGGAACAGCAGCAAAGGCCTTTCATCACAAGTGATTGATGCCCCCCCTCCCTCCCTCCCCCCCTCTCTCTCTGAGAGGGAATTTAATTAGAAACACTTCAATAACTAGATACACTTGGATATATCCAACACATACTTTCTCTTATCTTCCTTGCTGTTTTTTTGCCATTCTACTCAACTCTAAGGTGGTCCAACTTCAATTTCTACAAATGAAAGAATATACCTATAGATAAAAGGCAATTCGGGAAAAAGAGATGCCTCTTACACTAAAAATTTGACCTATGATGAGTTGATGACCAATAATTTTCTTTAAAAAAAAAAAACAGAAATGATGTAGGCCATAATTTAATGTAAGAGGTGGTTGGAGCATGGTGGTTGCTCACCGGTTTGTACATATCGGTTTGATCAATGATCCATGTCCCTGCTAATGCCTAATGGGAACGAATCCATGCTCTCGCGAGTTAGAAGAAAGGAACGATAGTTTGCCAATGAACTCTATTTCATCACACAATACAGTACGACTATCGGCCAACCAAAGTTCAAACCATGCAATTATGAGCCTAGTTGTTACCTCAATGAAAAGCACAAACAAGTAACAACCAAACAGAAACCCGTTACCTCGAAGCATCCAACCATTTGTTTTGATGACTCGAATTCAAAACTCTTGATTTCAGAATCAATCATACTCCACTAATGATACCTACCCTAAAATTAATCCGTATTGTAAGTGGCTATAAGGATATTGTCACAAAAAACAACTGAGATGAGTTTTGACGATACACCTGCCTCCATCCCGATAAGCAAGATATATGTTTCAAGGGTAAAGACAGAGTTGTGATGATGGTAATAAGAATGATACCATTGTTGGGAGGGCCGAGATTTCTGGTAGGGACGGTCTCTGTCTCTCCAAGCCCTTGCTTTAACCTCTTAAAATATGCAAACTCAGAGGTCTTGGAGGCAGCAGAGCATGTAGCCGGCGTAATAGTAATGCATCATCAGCCATGGAGGATGGAGCCAATCAATGTCTGAATACGATGAATTATCAAAAGCTACCGTACTTACTCACTTACTTACTTACTTGAGTGGATCTTCAGCAGGTGCAGGACAAGTGTCAAATCTTCTCCCCTTGAAACTCCTCCTTTTAGGCTCTATCATACCTTAAATCATCATGCGTAACAAAAAACAATGCTTGATCAAAAACAACTTAGGCTATGATATTGATATTATCACATCAGAGATGAACTAGGACGGAAATTATTACTCCAGCAAATAGGGATGCCAAATTGATTACCAGAATTAAGAAATCGCTTTCTAGGGTTTTTGTCGAAACGTTTCCTCACTTCCGACAGGGCGTCCTTCATATTCATAGCTTCACTTGTCACTCTAGTATCTCAATCTCAATTCTCACTAATCAACAATTGGCGCGCCAAAGCCCATAAATAGGTCAAGTCATACGAGTCAAGTCGAATATGGTCAGGTCAAATACGGATTATAGGTTGGTAAAGTCAAGAGTACAAGTACAGAGTATACGACGTATCGTGAAAATTATTACGAGTAAAATATTACGGATAAATATTTAGACATTACTAGTTATTGTGGCCCGAACACCGGGCTTCACCGTTATGGGCGGATCTGGGGGTGGGCCTACGGAGGTACGTGCCCACCCCAGGGGCGTTTTTAGCGGGGTGCACCCGCACCCCCAAATCTATGAAATAAATTTTTTAGTGTTGAGAGTAGGATCATTGATTTGGAGTTGGTGGGGGTGCTGAGGTGTATTCTCTCCGAGCTCTTATTATTGACACGTATTCCTTTTTGGGCTGAGTTTGATCTTCTAGTGTGTGGTTTACATTTACCCTTCCATTTTTCCTTTTTTTTGAATCACTCAATTTAATGGGTCAATCATATGAACTCGGAGGGAGTACTTTGTATGACATTTGGGCAAGACGTTATGGGTTCTAATCCTATTAGCAATTTTTTTTTCCCTTCTCTTATTTTTTAATGCCTATACAAATGAGTCATCTTATAAAACTCAAAATCAATTTTTTATGTTTATGAGTTTATCTCAAAACAAAATGGGTCATATCACTCATATGTCATATTTTTTGTTTTTCTCAAAACGAAATGGACACGCAATCTTATAACAAAAAATCATATTTTTTATTTTCATCTTAAGGCAAAGTGACCATAATTTTTTAGGTTATTTAATAGAAATAATACCAACTTTGGGTGGTATTCCATCAATAAAATCAACTTTAATTAATACGGGAATAAAATTAAACTATGAGACATATTATACGAGAATGAAATACACTTACCTGCTACCGCATGCACCCGTCAATATTACCACTAATACAAGGTTTACTGCAGTAAAGTAACCCATTCACTTTTAACTTCATTAATTCCCAAACTTCAAACTTCAAACTTCAAACTAATCACTTCATCTTCATCTTCATCACTTCATGGTCAATTCATCACTTCATCACTTCACCATTCACTACGTCGAAGGTAATGTTTTACAATTTTTTTGTTTGTTTATCTTTCTCTGATTTTTCTACGTCCATGTTTATAATTGATTATCATTAATTTTGTCAAAAATCAATTTTCAGGGGTATTGTCAAGTTCATTCCTCAATCTTGTGGTTCGGCAATGTCAACGGTGAGTTTTCTTTTCATTTCCCCCAAATTGATTTTTCTGGGTTTAACTTAGGTTTCCGATTTTTCTGGGTAAACTTAGGGTTTTCTTATTGGTTTAATTTGGGGGTTTAAGTGTCCAATTAGTGTTCGTTTTTAATTGGTTTGATTGAAAACGTAGGTTGATCCAACCCTAAGTTAAAACGTAGGTTTAGGAGAGAGAATTTGATTTAGGGGAATGAAGAAGATGAAGATGGATGCTTTTTAAATGTTTGGGACCCACAAAAACCGACTTCATCCGGTCATTTAAGAGGCAATTTCATTCTCGTATAATATGTCTCATACTTGATTTTATTCCCATATTAATTAAAGTTGGTTTTATTGATGGAATACCACCCAAAGTTTGTATTATTCCTATTAAAAAACCTTAATTTTCTTTATTTATTGCCAATACAAAATTAGACATCTTATAGCCCAAAATCATATTTTATGTGTATCTTAAGAGGTCATATTAATAAAATGACAAAGTTATCTAATTATTGACTATTACTCCGTAATAAACATGTTAGGGTTTATGTTTGATGTCAAGTTGATAAGTGTAGTTTGTAGTGCC
Organism: Agrostemma githago; assembly: GCA_958450325.1. Classification (NCBI taxonomy): domain Eukaryota; kingdom Viridiplantae; phylum Streptophyta; class Magnoliopsida; order Caryophyllales; family Caryophyllaceae; genus Agrostemma; species Agrostemma githago. The sequence goes on from OY288258.1 coordinate 20,917,319, forward strand.
TATTTGTTGTGTTTGGTCCCGGTTTCTCTTGTGGAATCGCTCTTTGGAGCAGTTTTCGAGGCTACTTACGCTTCTTCTAGCTTGTTTTAGGTTCCTAGGATCAATATTGGAGAAAGGGAACGATTCCGACTCGTTTCTGACACATTTGGAGCCAACAAAGAGAAGCGACGATCACTCGGTGGCTTAGACTCGATCTTGAGACCTTGGGACCCATTCCCGAGCCCCTTAGACTCGATCCCGAGCACCGAGAATCGATGAGAAGCCTATGAAAAGCAAATAGGGACCTTTATGATCATATTGGAGGCCTACAAGACCCTTCCCGGGTGGGATGAGTGCCCATCCCGGTCGGGATGAAGAGCAAACAAAGCAGCTCTTCTGTTGAGCCATCCCGGTCGGGACCAACCATCCCGGTCGGGACCATGGAGTCATCCCGGTCGGGACCAACCATCCCGGTCGGGACCATGAAGCCATCCCGTTGGGACCATCCATCCCGGTCGGGATGAGCCCAGTACAGCACCGTGACTCTTCTTTTCAATTCCTTTGCTCTTGTAACCTTATATATACCCTCCCTTTGTATTGTTTAAGCACCATACACTACCATACTCTATCTTACTAAACCCTAGACATACTTTAGCCTAGATTAGCTTAGATTACTGTAGATTAGTCTTTAATTATTTCTTAATCTTAGATTACTCTTGTATTATTGGAATTCTTGAAGATCTCTACCAAGATTGACAACCTTGGTAGATGTATTTGGGTTTTCTCTTTTATGCAAGTACTCATTCTTTCTTTCATCTTCTAGTATGGTATAATCTCTCTTTTCCTTTCTCTTAATCTTGTTTTATCATTCAAGTTTCAATTTTTAATCTTTGTTCATTGTTTTGTTCATTGTTCATAGTTTTTACTAGTTTCATTATAGATGTTTTGTTGTTTGTGTTGATTTCTCTTGTTATGGTTAGTATTAGATTCATTATGTGTGAGTAGACTTTTTGTGGGGTTAGTAGGGGGATTAAATGTTGATTATGGATGATTAGGGTTTGATTGTGGGTAAAGGTGGATTCTTTGTTACTAGTCACATGTTATGCACACCATGTGTTTGATGAATTGCTTGTTAGAGTAGTAGTTACAAATACTTCTCTTGCTTGTCTTCCTCTTCTCATTGTGTGATTGATTTGTGGTTGAATCCTTGTGTATTGGGTAACATCTTGCATAAATATTCGGGTTTTGTCTTTGACACGAGAGTGCGGACATTGGCTTTGACGCGAGAGCGCGGACCAACCTTAGTATCTCGGTGAACCTTGCACCATCGATCTCCCAACTATCCTACTACACTTATGAACCCGACCTAACCCTATTCTTTCCTTAATAGATTTTTCCATCATTCTTGTCATTGTTTCCTTATTCTTAGTCGTAGCTTAGCCTTGTGACCTAGTCTTGTATTTGGGTAGACCTTAGTCTAGACACTTCTTACCGTCCCCGTGGACTCGACCCGACTTGCCCTATCTACGTGTTAGGAATAGTTGGTTTTTATTTGTTGGCGGGGATCCACGGCAAATCCCTCCCATCACAAATAAAAACTTTCTTTTGTAAATTTTATCTTATATTTTTCGAAAAAAAATGTTTTATTTATTTGTATCCATATATTAATAGATATGTTTATAATTTTAGAAAAAGGGTAAAAAATATACTCTATTTTGTTATTGTAAAATAATCTCCCTTCTTATAATTCCAAGATAAACATGTCACCAAATATCATTCTTATGGCTCCCAATCAAACAAATTACAATTTTTTACCGGAGTACTCCGTAATTGGTAATTTATTACGATTTCGATATGGGAAAATTATATGATTATTATTCATTCGAGGAAAACTTGTGTTGACATACAAATATACAAGTGTATATAGAGAACAAGTATACATGTTATTTATCGGAAATATTTGCAACAACTATAATATAAACGAGAATATTGGCAAATGATATGTTGCCTCTTTTTGGATATTGTGTCCAACGACTCTTAGAATTGTGGAGTAGTTGACTTCATAATACCCCCCTTAATTTGGAGAGTGGAGAGTCAAGACACCCAACTTGGAGAGTAATGCGTCGAATGAAGTACGTCCTAGTGCCTTAGTAAGTATGTTAGTGAGTTGGCTTTTGGTATGGACATAGCTTGTTTTGATGGTACCTTTGAGTAGTTCATCGCGAATGAAATGATAGTCGACTTCAATGTGTTTAGTGCGTTCATGGAAAACATGATTTTTTGCAATGTAGAGAGCGGCTTTGCTATCACATAGAAGATCGATAGGATCATCGTGAAGAATGCCTAGAAACCGAAGTAGCCCCTTGAGCCATTTAAGCTCACATGTGGTATATGCCATTGCTCGGTATTCAGCCTCAGCGGAGGAACGTGAGACGATATGTTGTTGCTTAGTTTTCCATGAGATTGATGAGTCACTTAAGAAAACAAGGTATGCGGAGAGTGACCTTCGACTCGTGGGGGAGCTAGCCCAATCCGCATCACAATAAGATCGGAGTAATAAATTAGAGGGGGAGCGAAGAAGCAGACCTTGTCCAGGACTAGTTTTAAGGTAGCGCACAACCTGAAGGGAAGCATGCCAGTGTTCCACCGTGGGGGCATGCATGAATCGGGTAAGGATATGAACGGAGTAGGTAAGCTCGGGTCTCGTGATCGTAACATAAACCAGCCACCCAACAAGACGTCTATACGGTTGCGGATCGTCGAGTAAGGAAGCTTGAGATAAAGCATGACGGGGATTGGGTTCCATGGGAACCGAGGCTGGTTTGGAGGCAAGGAGGACATTTTCGGATAGTATGTCAAGGGCGTACTTGCGTTGAGAGATGAAAATACCGGACTTGTTACGTGCTATTTCCAACCCGAGAAAATACTTCAGACGTCCCAAATCTTTCATGTAGAAACAATCACCGAGGTACGCTTTAAAACGATCTATCATGGTGGAATTATTGCCACAGATTACGAGGTCATCCACATAAATAAGGACATGGACTTCGGTATCGTCTTGTTTAAGGGAAAAGAGGAAGTGATCATACAGACATTGCTGGAATCCGTATTTAAATAGAGCGGAGGCAAGTTTTGAGTACCAACAACGCGGGGGTTGCTTTAGACCGTATAGTGATTTGCGAAGGCGACACACTTTGTTATTGTTCGTTGATTTAACCTCGGGAGGTGGTTTCATATATACCTCTTCTGTAAGATCACCATGTAAGAAGGCGTTATGGACATCCATTTGGTGTAGAAGCCAATTCTTGGCAGCCGCAATAGCAAGAAGAGTTCGCACGGTCACAAGCTTAACGGTCGGAGCGAAGGTTTCGTTATAATCCACGCCCTCGACTCGTTGATTTCCCATAACCACTAAGCGATCCTTATATCTTTCAATGGAACCATCAGCATTATATTTTATCTTGTAGACCCATTTGCATCCGATTGCCTTTTTGTTTGGTGGAAGGTCTTCGAGTGTCCATGTCTTGTTTCTTTCAAGAGCATTGATTTCAGTTTTCATTGCATCACGCCAATGTGGATCCTGCACGACATCATTATAATAACTAGGCTCGTGACCCTTGGTCACGACCGATAAGAAAATTCGGTGGTTAGGAGTAAATTTGCTAGAATCGACAAAGTGAGATATCGAAAATTTTGTACCTGAGGGAGATGAAGATGCAGTGAGTGCATGTGTGAGGGACGAGTAGTTTCAAGTACGAATTCTTTGAGGCGAGTGCTTGGGATTTTTGGTCGATGTCCCTTGCCCATGGGTTCGGGTTGGGAAGGGAGTTGGGTTGGGTTGTTTCGTCTGTAGTCGGGTCAATTGTCTGTGGTTCAGGTTGAGTCGTGGTAGAGGTGGTTGTGTCAGTGGAAGTCTGGTCATGCGTAGTGGTGATAATCATGTCAATCGTGTCGGTTGGAGGTGGGTTATAGGTGGAGTCGGGTTTAGGAGGAGGTGAGGTAAAGGTGTTGTTCGTGGGTGAGGTAAAAAACAAAGAGTCTGTAGGGGTCAAGTCATTATCTCTGACAAAGAGATTGTCGAGGGTTTTATCTAAACTAATTGTATGAAACGGAAATTCTTTTTTAAGAAAAATGAAATCACGTGACTCGAAGTAATCACCGATATTTAAATCATAAACTTTCCAAGATTTTTTTGCAAACTGGTAGCCAAAGAAGACACGTTTATGACTACGGGTAGCAAACTTGTCTCGGAATCGATTGATACTTTTAGCGTAACAAAGACAATCAAAAATTTGAAGATTAGTCATGGGAGGTGGTTTATGAAATAACATTTCGTACGGAGTCTTTCCATCAAGTAAAGAAGTAGGGGTTCGATTAATCAAATAAACAGCACTTAAAACACATTCTCCCCAAAAACAAATTGGTAGATTGGCTTGGAATAAAAGAGCCCGTGCGACATTAAGTATATGGCGGTGTTTCCGTTCGACCCTACCATTTTGTTGAGGGGTGTCGATGGTCGATGTTTGATAAATAATGCCATTGGTAAAAAAATAAGAGGTGAGACAAGTAAATTCATTCCCATTATCGCTTCGTAAAATTTTAATCTTTTTAGTAAATTGTCGTTCCATCATCGCAAAAATAATTTTAAAAGAGTCTGACGAGTCTCACTTTTAGAACGAAGTAAATAAACCCATGTTGAACGCGAAAAATCATCAACAATTGTTAAAAAAAAATGAGAACCACATGACGCATTTGCAGAGTACGGCCCCCACAAATCGCAGTGGATTAAATCAAAAACATTATTTGCTTTGTTAAAACTCAACGGGAAATGTTCACGAGTTTGTTTCGCGCGTAAGCAAATATCACACGACTTACTATGAAAAGAAATATTGTTTGGAGGCGAATTATTTAAAACAGAAAGAAAATGAGAAATATTGAAGATGGGTGTCCCAACCTTCGATGCCACAGTTCCACTGGGTCTAAGGTTCCCACCGTAATTGCTTTTGCCTTGTCGGTTTGTACTCGTGTTAAATAATATAGCCCATCACTTTGCTCACCCGCACCAATCACCGTCCTTGAGGTACAGTCCTGAATCAAACATAATTTATGAGAGAATTGAATGATGAGACTTGTATCACGTAAAAGACAAGAAACAGAGAGCAAATGACAAGTAAGATTAGAAGCAAATAGTACCTCCTTTAAGATAAAAGAAGAAGAGAAAGCTATATCACCACATTTCGACGCGATCGTAAGATCGCCATTAGGTAAACCAATAAATAACGGAGGAATATCACGTAAATTAATAAAGTGTGATAAGGCGCCCGACATATGGTGCGAGGCACCAGTGTCGATAATCCAAGGGTAAGAAACATTACCATTGAGTCGATCGGTGTCGGAAGAAGAAGCCTTTCGTGACTCCCATAGACGGGTAAATTCATCCAACTCGGCTGCACTGAGGGCGTTCAAATCAATCTTTCCAAGCGAAGATTAACGTGAGGATGAAGCCCCACTGCCATCCACCAAGTGAGCCCGAGCCTAACTTGGTGTGGAACGATCATTCCCTTGATTGTGTTGACAAGAATCGGGAATCACAACATGTTTATTGTTTTCATTTGTATAAATTTGATCCCTTGGTCTATCCCCCACCACTCAGAGAAATCACCCGTCACTCAAAAGCAGGTTTTGACCGTATGTCCTGCCCGATTACAAGCATGATAGGTTGGTCGGGAAGTGTCAGAGGAGTCGGTTTTATCAGGTCGTAGTGGTCTATTATCAGTTGTAGATACACGACTACCCCCCTACCAGAATAACGTCCGCTATTTTGAACTTAAGTTGCAAAAACCATCGTATCGGGTCGAGTTTCAATTGTATTTTGGTGAAAGGACCGAACTCCTTCTTCTTGAAGAAGACGGTTGTAGACAAGATTAGACCAGGCAGGGGGTTTGTGGCAAGGATTTGAGAGCGAGCATTATTGAAACGTTCATCGAGACCCATTAAAAATCATGTACCCTTTTTTTTCTCGTGGCGAGCATCCATAATACTTATCCAATCGCAAGTGCAAACTTTACAGGAACAAGAGGGAAGCACATCGAATTCCAAAATTTCATCCTAAATTGTCGTAATATGACCATAATATGCCATGAGGGATTCGGTTGGGGCTTGTCGACACGCAATTAGATCTGCGTGCAGTTGATAAATACGAGTATCATTGTTTTGACAATATCGAGTCTTAATATCAGTCCATACCTGTTTCGCTTCGAGGCAGTATGAGATCGTCTTTCGAGTTGAGGGTTCGAGCGAGTTAAAAATCCAAGCCTTGGTGACCTCCAAGACTCGAAATCAGTCGATGTAAGAGCGGGCTTAGAAACGGTCTTGTCGATATACCCGATCTTTCCTTTTGCGAGAAGAGCGAGTTGAAAGGCACGCGATCATTTATCATAGTTATTGCCATTGAAAGCAATTTGAGTAATGTTAGAACCCGGATTTCAACGTGCACTAAGGAATAAGAGTGTGTTTTAGTCTAATCGATGATTTGATTGGAATTCGAGTTCGTCATTGCGAGTTTTTTTTTGTTTTTTTTTGTATGAAAAGAACTGAGGAAGGAATAAGAACAGAGAAGAAAGCGAAAAAATGACCTAGCTCGATACCATATTACGATTTCGATATGGGAAAATTATATGATTATTATATACAAGTGTTGACATACAAATATACAAGTGTTGACATACAAATATACAAGTGTATATATAGAACAAGTATACATGTTATTTACGGGAAAGATTTGCAACAATTATAATATAAACGAGAATATTGGCTAATGATATGTTGCCTCTTTGTGGATATTGTGTCCAACGGCTCTTAGGATTGTGGAGCAGTTGACTTCATAATATAATTCTCATCAAAGTCATAACAATTTTTATTGCTCTAAATATGAGAAAAAAGAAAAAAAACTAAATAAAATAATAAAAAAAAGGTAGTAATTAAGTTTTAGCATAAATAAATGGGTTATTTTACAGGAATAATACCAACTTTGGGTGGTATTCCATCAATAAAACCAACTTTAATTAATACGGGAATAAAACCAAGTATGAGTCAATTACACGAGAATGAAATTGCCTCTTAAGTGACCGGATGAAGTCGATTTTGTGGGCCCCATGCTATTAATTAATACCCATCTTCATCTTCTTCATTGCCCTAAATCAAAATCTTTCTCCTAAACCATCATTTCTTCAAATCCATGGATAACTCATCAGTTCCATGGATAACCCATAACAAAACTTCAAAGTCACAATACTCCTTGGATCAACCTACGTTTCCAATTAAATCAATTATAAAAGAACACTTAAAACCCCAAATTAAAACCAGAAAAATCAAAAAAAATCGAAAACCCTAATTTCAACCCAGAAAAATCGATTTAGGAGAAATGAAAAAAAACACTAACCGTTGACATTGCCGAACCATGAGATTGAGGAATGACCTTGATTATACCTTGAAAATTGATTTTTGGCAAAATTAATGACAATTACCTTCGACCAAGTTTGACAAAAATTTGAGAAAGAAAAATAAAATAAAAGTTCCGTAAAAATTACTTCGACGAAGTGATGAATGGGTGAAGGAGACGTTTTGAATTGATGAGAATTGATTAAGCTAGAAGATGAAGTTTAAACTTTGGGAGTTAATGAGGTAAAAGTGATAATGAATTTAAAAGTGAGGTTAAAAGTTTGGGTAAAGTTTATGAGTGATAATGACTTAGTTTTCATAGTGTTAGTAAAACTTGTGTTAGTGATAATATTAACAGGTGTAGGCGGTAGCAGGTAAGCCAATTTCATTCTCGTGTAATATGACTCATACTTGGTTTTATTTCCGTATTAATTAAAGTTGGTTTTATTGATGGAATACCACCCAAAGTTGGTATTATTCCTGTTAAATAACCCTAAATAAATTTGGGTTTAAATTTGTGTTAGGATGTCAAAATTAAAAATCTTTCGCTGATTTTTCTGCACCCACTAGGTGAAAATCCTTACACCGCCACTGGCCCACCCCCAAGTTCTGGAAATATATACTCTGTATTTATTACTACTTTTCTGATCATCATTCTAATAGTAGTGTAGTAATTGATGGTGTATTGTGCAAGGAAGAAGACGATGGTTTGATTGCCCTTTTTTCTTTGCCAGTTAGGGCTCGCTTGGGATGAGAGTAATTATTCCGGGAGTAATAGAGCAAAAATGAACTAGAAATGAATGAGCTTGTTGCTTGGTTGTGACATTTTATGGTGTAAAAGAGATATGAGAGAAGAATAATTACTCCCATTGGGGGGTAATGCATTACTTGGGGGGAGAGGGGAGTAATAATTCTCCCCCCAAATAAGCTAGATTTCCTTAATTTTCTCCATTTCCGCTTAGCATCATCACCACTTCCCGTCATTTTTTAGTTCATTTTTGCTCTATTACCCCAGAATAATTACCCCAATCCCAAGCGAGCCCTTAAGATAAAAGATTCCCCTTTAACTTTATTTATCTAATTAAAATTAATTTAGTAAGTCTCACGTGAGACTCCCCTTTTAATCCACTTCATCTCCACTACTTAAGTACAATTATGCTTAGCTATATAAAAAATAACAAGAAGTCTATGTCAATTTAACGGCAGCAGTTATCTGACTATGGAAGAAAGATAACAATGAATATCAAAAGCTAGATATTACATTACTCTAGAATTACTCTTGGTAGATTCTTTAGGGCAAAAAATGAAGTAGGATTACCACCCCGAATACAAATTATTCAGAAAAATTAGAAAGCATAAAAAAGAATTATCTGCGGCCAACTAACACCGCCCATATCCTGGTGAGTTAGAGTGAAAAGCGCAGCGGGTGTACGATCTTCTTCAAATTCTTGAAGATGTGGAGCCTGATTAACTCCCAAATTGGCTAACCAATCAGCACAACTGCACAACTATTAGCCTCCCTATAGATGTTTTTTATTTCAACAGTCCAGTCCCGAGAGTCGATCAAACAACTACATATTTGTAGGATGTAGGAGTGAGCTGTTGGGTTTGCAAACTCTTTGGTCAGCAATTTAGTAACACCTTCGAGTCCGTTTGGATGATCAATTTGGAGTAGTTTCGTTCCTTGGCTAACAGAAGACCTCTGCGAAGCGCCATTATTTCAGCTTTCGTGATAGTGGCAAGTCCCAATTTTTTGACGAACGCAAACAACACATACCCCGTGGAGTCACGAAACAACTCCCCTCAGCCCCGGCAGGTCCGAGATTCTCCTTTGATGCTCCATCAATATTTAGTGTGATCCAATCAGAAGGGGGCAATCCAACGAATTAGGAATTCTTCGGTTCGCTTTCTTGGATTATACTGCATTGGGTCCTTCATGTCATGGCCGAGAGGATCTCTTGAATTTGAATTGCGAGAAATTGACGTGGGTTTGACGGGATGTCATCCTCTGTTCCAAAGCATCTGCAATTCCTCCATTCCCAAAGCAACCAGACTGTTATTGGAAACAATCTTGGCCGCTATTGTATCCCCTGCATAGTTTAGCAAATTAATTTTAATCCACTCCTGTACTGAATATCCTTTCGAGTGGAACACCGAGACGACACCCGGGAACATCGCCCAAATCATTCAGACTTTATCACAGTCTCTAAGAATGTGGACAGTTGAATCCCCTATTAGTGAACAAGCTGCATAAGTTGCATCGAGACTCATGCCACGCTTCATTCTATTAACGTTAGATAGAACTCTATCCTACATCGCCAACCACATAAACGTTCCAATACGATGGGATACATCAATTTTCCATGGTAGTTTACCAATGAGAGATTCTGGTACAGCCTCATCATTCCGTAATAATTGGATTGCCGACTTGATTTTGAAACTTCCATCTGGAGTTGGCGCCCAGTAAACCTGATCTTCTTTCTCCGGTTCAGATTGAACTTCGACGGAGGCAATGGTCTGTAGGATTTCAGGGCTAAAAAAGTGGGCAAAATCTTCCCATTTCCATCCCACCTTCGAGTCCCAGAAATCTTCAACATTTTTAGCATGATCATCTACCAAAACATGATCAGTTGTGAGTTCTATCAAAGGGGAAACAGTGGCCCAGCTCTGAGTTCAGAAACGAATGGACTTTCCATTTCCGAGCGAGTGTTGAAATCCACTTTTAGTCGCTTATACTCTTTCAACAATGCCTCTCCACACGTTGGAGTGTCAAAATCGCATCTACCTTTGCAATATTTGTGTCGTAACCCTCTCGCCCAAAGTGCATTCGGTTCACTGAGGATTCTCCATCCTATTTTGGCCATGAAAGCCGTATTGACTTGTCTCATTGATCTTAGCCCGAGTCCTCCTTTGTCCTTCTCTTTTGTAACCGTGTCCCAAGAAACAAGATGCGTTCCTCGCTTATCTTCCGTCCAATTCCACAGAAACAGTCTGGCTTTCCTGTCTAGTTGGCCACACAACATTCGGGGAAGGCGAGCCGATTGCATCGCATATAAGGGAATTGTCGAGATGGTGGACTGAACTAGGGTAGCTCTCTCGGCTAAAGACAATAACTTAGTCTTCTACCCAGTTAATTTCTTATTAACTTGCTGCACAATATGGTTGAATGTGTTTCTTGTAACTTTCCCGTTAATAGAAGCCATACCCAAATACATCCCGAGATCACGAGTCGCTTTAATTTGGGGTTTCGTTGTAACTTGTGACTGCACAAGTTCACTAGTGTTCGCTGAGAAGAAAATCTTCGACTTGTCATTGCTTATTTTTTGACCCGACGCTGAGCAAAAAGTGTCCAGGCAGCGTTTAATCACCTGAGCTTGGTCTCGAGAGGCCTCTCCAAATAGGATTAGGTCATCCACAAAAAACAAATGTGTGAGAAATGGACCATCTCTACTAAGTCAAAAACCTTTCCACTTGTTTCCTTCATCGACCTCATATATGAGATGGCTCAATCGCTCCATGAAAATAGTGAACAAATAGGGGGAGAGTGGGCCACCTTGACAGATCCTTCGACTCAGTACCAAGGGGCTCACCGTTCCAAAGGATTTCCAAGGACGAGTTAAACAAACAAAGTATAATGGTGTCTATCATATGATTAGGAAGGTTCATGTCTCTCAGCGCGGCCTTGATAAATCTCCATTCCAATCTATCATACGCATTTTCTAGGTCTAATTTGATAGCAATGAATCCTTTTTTTCCTATCTTGTTTCTCATAGAGTGTAACGTTTCTTGTACTAGCACCACATTATCCGAGATTTGCCTACGAGGCACATAACCGACTTGGTTTGGACATATAAGGATCGGGAGGACAAGTTTCAATCAGCCCATTATCAGCTTAGTAATGAATTTTTATTCCACATTACACAGTCCTATGAGTCTAAATTGTGCAACTGTCAATGGATTCTCAGTCTTAGGTATGAGGGTTAGGAAAGCATCATACAACCTTTCCGGAAAGCACTAATGATGGAAGGCCTGGGTTACAACCTCATGTACATTATCCTTGACACATCCCAATGGGATTGATAGGATAGGGCTTGGAAGCCGTCTGGACCCGACGCCTTATAAGGGGACATTTGATAGAGTGCTCCCTGAATTTCATTGATGGTGTAATCCCTGTTAAGGGCTCGCTGCTCACACATGATAGTTGCGGAAGCAAACCCAAAAACATACTTGAGAGGTCTAATAAGTTTGCTTGAGATGTGAAGAGTTGAACGTAGAAATCCACGACCATTTGCTTAATTTGGTCCGGATTCCATATCCAGTTACCATCTGCATCTTGAAGAGTTTCATTCCTGTTAGTTATCCTTCTTATTAAAGTGTTGAGGTGAAAGAATTTAGTATTTCGATCCCTATCGTAAATTTTCTCCATCCTTGAGTTTTGGAACCACAGTAGCTCATCTTCTTTGAGAGTTTGATCTAGCTAATTGCTTTTTGAGTTTGACTTCCAACTTTATTAGATAACCCGGCCCTCCTCCCAGTTTCTCTTGTATACCTAAGATACGTCTTCAAAGGCTCTTTTTTCGTTCAAAAATGTTCTTGAATGTTGTCTTGTTCCACTCTTGCAGTTGTTTGCCAAAGTATGAATATATGGGTGAAGTGGCTGCTTCTGTTGCCAGTTATTGTGGACAAAATCAAAGAATTTATCATGGCACAACCACGCAGCTTGAAAACGAGATGGCTTGAGAGATTTAGGAATCGGGGAAAATCCTGTAGTGCTCATGATAATGGGGCAATGATCAGACTGATTCTAAATAAGGTGCCTGATTGATGCTTCCGCAAACATGGCCCTCTAAGAGGAATTGCACAAAGCTCGATCTAAACGTGCCAATTTAATTTCCTTATCTCGACTGTATTACCTCTACACTACGTGAAACTTGGTCCGGAGTAAGTCACTTCAAACCATTGATTGTTCTCAATCCATGAGTTAAAGTTATCACATTGGCGTCTCATGCTACTACTATTGCCATTTCTTTCGCTCAAAAATCGTGTATCATTGAAATCCCCTATGGCAAGCCAGGGTTGATTACAATTAATAACCAGTTGTTGAAGTTCAATCCAAATTTCCTCTCTATTGAAGATATCAGGACTAACATAAATCCCAGTAAAGATCCAAGGGGTTTCGTCTCGCCTTGTAACCTCAACAACAATGAATTATCGATGATGGATCTTAGTTATAACTGTAGTCCGGTCGGGGTTCCGGAAGAGCCTCAGTCCACCACTGAAGCCTGTAGCCTCCACTCTAGTAACTTAACCAAAATTATTTCTCCTACAAATTCTCTTTGCAGTAGCACCACTTACATGAGTCTTCAGCAGCACAAGAATGTCCGGTTGGTGGGTTTTAATTAGTTCATTGAGCATTGCTAAAAATTCAGGACTACCTGCACCTTGAACATTCCATGTCAGAACTTTGAGTAGATTGTTCCTAGAGTTAGAGTATGTACTATCCATAACAATATGATGGTTTATTGGGAGTGAATATCCATGCTTAGGCATCAGAATGCATAGGTCCAGCGAGGGCTTGGAGGTTCTCCAAGGGGAGAGGAATCTTGTCATTTTGTGAATAAGAGGCTTGAATTGTGACTCTGTCCTCTGGGATTGAATTAGTGCTACAAGGGTCAGATGGTTGGCCATTGAAGATGTTGACCAGGGGTGATAAAGAGGAAGAAGCGGGATGGATTCCGTCCAAAGAATGACTTCTAGATTTTGAGCCATGCTCTCTACTAAACGCTTTGAACAAGAGAGGTTGATGTTTCAACTGAGTTAAATTAGTGAATTTTTGACGGGCTTGGCCGCGATGATTATTTTCTTTACCACTCAAAGAGGTGGTTGATCGTAGCAGGAATCTGTCTATTCAGCAATGACACAAAGGTATCTTCTAAATTGAGGCATTCTACTTACCTCCAATAGGAAGCTGCCTAAAATTAAGAATCCAAAGATTGTTTAATTGAGGAGCTCTTGTAAGATTACTTAAATCACGGGGATTATCTTTGTTAGAAATGGCAATGTTTAGATTCTCCCTACGGGAATCATGTTGGTCTACATTAGTTTGCTTATATTTGGCAATTTTGATATTTTTTTTTCCAAATTTGATGGGATTTCACCCGATTTCATGGGATTACTCGTTTGATCCGGAATGCTGCCATTGCAAGGGCAAACTAGTAAATATGCTCTGCCAATTACTCTTGGTAGATGAAGAGGCATTATCTTCGCAATATTGCCTCTGTTATGCAAGGCCCTTTCGCAGTGGGAGGTGATTTTAATTGTGTGATGACAACAGATGAGCGATTGGGGGTGGTTTTAGTTTGGCTGAAGCTACACCTCTTATTAACAGTATGGCACATTGTGAACTGGTGGACTGTGCAGCAGAAGGAGCGTACTACATATGGAATAATAAGCAGAAACCTGAAGACCGTGTATATAGTCGCCTATATCGATTCATGATTAATTAGGAATGGATTGATCAGCTCCCTAATCATGTGGCGCACTTCATACCTGAGGGACTGTTTGATCACAGTCTATGTATAGTGAAGAGTAAATTGATGGTTGGTTAGCCAAAGAAGAAAAGCATTTAAGTATTGCAATGTCTGGGGGAGTGCAGAGGGTTTTCAGACCATACTAGAACAACATTGGAGCACAAACCACTATGGTACTAGGATGTATTCTAGTACAAAAACTTAAAGGTCTAAAACTTCCCCTAAAATAGCTGCATTGCACTCAATACTCAGAGATTGAGAGAGAGGCTGAGATTGCCAAAGGAAAAGTGTTGTTGCTCCTACAGAAAAACATAATTAAGAACCCTACTAATAGGTCCTTGTTGGAACAAGAAAGGGAGGTATGTGTATATCATAGTCACCTGCACAAGGACCGACTTCTCTTCCTTATTCAAAAGGCCAAGGCCAATTGGATTAAGGAAGAGGATGCCAATACAACGTATTTTCATGGGAATTTGAAAAGTCAAAGGATTTACAATCAAGTACAACAGATTGAGGATATAAATGGTATTCTGGCTACCACTCCTGAAGATATTCAAGAGTGTTTCCTAAAATTGCTTGGAACTAGTCAGAATATTATACTTGTCGTGACCAGAATTGTTACCAAATGGAGAATTTGTCAGGCTGAGCATACTGATAAACTGATGGGGCCTGTCTTAAATGATGAAATTAAGGAAATTGTCTTTAGTATTCCCAATGACAAGGCTCTAGGCCCGGATGAGTTTTCTAATAAGTTCTTTAAGGGTAGTTTGGATATTTTAGGCATGGTTTTTTGTGAAGCTAGTTAGGAATTTTTTTCACTCTGGTAAAATTCTGAAGTAGATAAACAACACCACCCTTACCCTCATTCCCAAGATTGCCAGACTAATGATGATAAACGTCATTTTAGTCATTATTTTACCCACATTTATTTACTTATTCGGGTCGATTTTGTGTGCTTAAGCGTTATTATAGCTCATTATATGTTATTATACGATAATAAGTGTTAATTAGTCGTTTTAGTTATAATTATCATAATAATTGTTATTTTCCGAGAATTTGGTACTGCCTTGTCTCGTGTGTATTTTTGTAGGTACCGTCTAAAGAAATGACCGAGTGAAGACGAGAAAAACCGAGTAAAATCGGGTCAAAGAACAAAGTGGGTCAAGCAAATTAAAGACAAAGGCCAACTCGATAGAGCTGTCTTGAAATGACGATATCTCACTCATACGACAGCGGAATCAAGTGATTCAGGATGCGTTGGAAAGCTAAGTTCGAGACCTAGATTTTTTTAGAAGGAAGCAAGACTCAATTCCGTCATATCAAGACTCGAAATCAAGGTACGAGGCAGCAGCTATTGAATGAAGGTGAGCATCGGGCCAAATTACTAAATAAAGGGATCTAGCCCATTATTGAAAGGGAGGAAAAGGTGGAGAGAGATAGGACAGCTGGAGGGAGCAGGAGCTGGAGGGAGCAGGAGTGTGGACTAAATTAAGAAAAAAAAGGGACGTAGAGTAGGAGTGGAGAGAGGAGGGTTTAGGATTAGGAGTAGTAGTAGTCACGCAGCAGCTGCCATTTTCTCTTCCCCATTTTTTTTTCATCTTTTCACTTTTTTGTTTATTAGTCTAATTAATAGATTAATTAGTTCCTTAATCAACCTTAGTGTAATTAATGTTCAAGATTATCATACTCCAATTTCTCTTCAAGTTTGGTACAATCTCTTCTCTTTTTCATTATTGTTCATCTTTATTGTTTATTAGTTTAAGTTAATTTTATTGTTTAATTAGTTTAAAGTTTCCATCTTTATGAGTTATTCATGTCTAATATTATGATTAGATTAATGGGTAGTTTAATTAGTCTAATTTAAATCATGTTCGAGTAGTTAATTTCTAGGGTCAAGGAAGACTTGGTATATTCTTGTCTATTATTGTTGGTAATCCCCTTTGATTGCGATTTTTGTATGATTTGCTTGTCTTGGCCGCGATAGGTGAATCGTATTTTGTCGAGCTTTCTTTGGGGTGGGTCGAGATAGGTATAAGTGCGAGAGCCCGTTATTAGGACCGTCCCGGGTAGATAGAGACTCGAGAGAGACCCTTTATCTTCCTAATTACCGACCATAATCGACTCGTTTGTGAACTCCGATATTTTCCTTGAGACTACCTCGTTGACCTTGACCCTAGTCCTTTTTATCGTATTTATTTCATTTGTTTGTTCGACTCGTTTAACTCGCTAGTTTAGAACCCTTTTTCCAACCAAAAACCTCTTCTCCTTTGACTAATACCTTAGCTAGACCGAGACTCTTATTTAGCTAGACCGTCCCTGTGGAATTCGACCCGACTTACCATCGACTACCCAAGTTTAGGATAGTTGATTTTTATTTTGATCGATCGGGATTCGCGACAAATCCCCCGTCTGTCAAATTGGCGCCGTTGCCGGGAACGATGCTAAGTTAGATATTTGTTTTAGTTTGGTTTTGGAATTAGTCTTTCATTGTTTTTTTTAGAATATTAGTCGATAGCTTGCCTTGTATATACTTGTATGTTTTTGTGTTTCTCTTATCTCTTTCCTTGAATCTCTTCTCTTCTTTCTTATCTATAATGCCTTGTCTCGCCGACCATAGTAGACCGAGTTCCGACTTGTTTGCCTCTCCCATTAATATTGGGGTTTTTGAGGGTTCTTACTTCGATATTGAGCCTTATTATATTGATTTGGTGGAGTGGGATGCCTTTCATGGGCTTGAGAGTGAGGATGTTTATGGTCTTTTAGAGAATTTTGTGGACTTGTGTTGTGTGTTTAAAAGGGATGTTTATTGTTTCCCTTTTTTCTTAAGGATGAAGCTAAGAGATGGTTCCGCTCACACCCTCCTAACACCTTCACCTCTTGGAACCCTCTAGCCCTTGCATTTCTTAGGAAATTTTTCCCTCCCTCGAAGGTCGCCAAGTTTAGAGATGAGATTCTTAGCTTTGAACAAGGCGAGTTTGAGAGTTTGAGTGAGTCTTGGGTTAGGTTTAAGGGTTTATTGAGAGCTTGTCCAGTTCATGGAATCCCACTTTGGCTAACCACTTCGACCTTCCTTCAAGGTTTTCTTCCTCACCATAGAAACTTAATCATCTTTTCATCCGAGAGAAAATTCAACGAGTTAAATGATGATGAAGTTTCCGGTTTAATTGAAAGAGTGGCTAGTGTCAATGACCAATGGGGATTTGTGAGAGTGAGACCTCAAATTAGAGAACCTAGAGTTAACCCACATATGCTTTATTTGCAACATGAGTTGAGTGATAGGGTAGACTCTTATTCTCTTGATATTGTGCATGATTCTCCTATTTCTCAAACTTCTTCTCCCTTTATGAATGTGAATGCTATGCATGCTATTTCATCTACTTATGCTTCTTGTGGTGATCTGGGAACTACTTTTAATGCTCTTCCTTCTTGTTCATTTCCACCTTTTATTGATGATGAGGATGATGATGATGATGATTTGCATGTTGTTCAATATGTTCCCCAAACCCCTTTGAATGCTAATATGGTGCTTAATGTCAATGATGATTTGCATACTATTACCTCTTGTAAACCGACTTGCCTTCCTTCAACACAACTTCCACATTCCCTTGTTCAACTCACACCTCTTGTTGTGAATGTTAATGATTGTGAGTTGGAATGTGTGCTTTTTGAGGAAAATGTGTGTTTGGATAAGCTTAATGATCTTTGTAGAGAAGAAAACCACGAAGATCTTAGCTTGTGTGAGTTGGAGGGCATATCTTTTGAGGTTGATTATGAGAGTTTGGAAAGGGATTTGAATAAAGGAGAAACTCTTGAGGTTGAGAGGAAGGAGCAAAGAGAACATAATGAGATATTTGATGATACTTTGAGTGATGAGATTGTGGAGAACGATGATACTTGGGATTGTGAGGTTGATTTCTTTGAGGAACCAATTTTTCAGAAATTTGAGCTTTCCCCTTGTATGGATCATGAGTCTCTTTCACCCATTGATGCCTTGGATTTTGTTTCTCTTACTCCTTTGTTAAAGTATCTATTAGAGTAAGACAACTAGAACTCTATATTAAACCAAATTGTCATTATTGGAGTAACATTCATCTACCCCTAATCCAAGAGGACTCACGGACTCAGTACATATAGAAGGACTCACCTTATCCTTCTTCAATAAATATCTAGTAGAATAACACGTTCGTAACGTTGGAGTACATCATTCATACGTTAAAGTATCTATTAGAGTAAAACAACTAGAACTCTATATTAAACCAAACTGCCATTATTGGAGTAACATTCATCTACCCCTAATCCAAGAGGACTCACAGACTCAATATATATAGGACTCACGTGATCCCTCTTCAATAAATAATATATATATATATATACATACATACATACATACATACATACATACATACATACATACATACATACATACATACATACATACATACATACATACATACATACATACATACATACATACATACATACATACATACATACATACATACATACATACATACATACATACATACATACATACATACATACATACATACATACATACATACATACATACATACATACATACATACATACATACATACATACATACATACATACATACATACATACATACATACATACATACATACATACATACATACATACATACATACATACATACATACATACATACATACATACATACATACATACATACATACATACATACATACATACATACATACATACATACATACATACATACATACATACATACATACATACATACATACATACATACATACATACATACATACATACATACATACATACATACATACATACATACATACATACATACATACATACATACATACATACATACATACATACATACATACATACATACATACATACATACATACATACATACATACATACATACATACATACATACATACATACATACATACATACATACATACATACATACATACATACATACATACATACATACATACATACATACATACATACATACATACATACATACATACATACATACATACATACATACATACATACATACATACATACATACATACATACATACATACATACATACATACATACATACATACATACATACATACATACATACATACATACATACATACATACATACATACATACATACATACATACATACATACATACATACATACATACATACATACATACATACATACATACATACATACATACATACATACATACATACATACATACATACATACATACATACATACATACATACATACATACATACATACATACATACATACATACATACATACATACATACATACATACATACATACATACATACATACATACATACATACATACATACATACATACATACATACATACATACATACATACATACATACATACATACATACATACATACATACATACATACATACATACATACATACATACATACATACATACATACATACATACATACATACATACATACATACATACATACATACATACATACATACATACATACATACATACATACATACATACATACATACATACATACATACATACATACATACATACATACATACATACATACATACATACATACATACATACATACATACATACATACATACATACATACATACATACATACATACATACATACATACATACATACATACATACATACATACATACATACATACATACATACATACATACATACATACATATATATATATATATATATATATATCCCTTTGCACTCGAGGGCCAATCTCCGTCCGACCCGAGGAAACCTTTGCACGCCTCCGTTACCTTTTGGGAGGCCTACGCCCCATAGAAACTGTCTACCTTAAACTGTCCCTTGGCCCGTACGTCCTGACACAAGGTTAGAATTCTAGCTATTCCAGAGTGGTATCTCACTGATGGCGCGGGCCCCCCGGAAGGGGGCCTTCTTCGCCTTCCACCTAAGCTGCGCAAGAATGGCCGAAAGCCAATCCCAGGGAACAGTAAAGCTATATATATATATTTATTTATTTATTTATTGAAGAGGGATCACGTGAGTCCTTCTATATATATTGAGTCCGTGAGTCCTCTTGGATTAGGGGTAGATGAATGTTACTCCAATAATGGCAGTTTGGTTTAATATAGAGTTCTAGTTGTCTTACTCTAATAGATACTTGTAGACACCCGCATTTTGACTGCCAGTGTCTATGGTAGTTTCCAAAAATCACCCGATGATGATCGGACGCTAACGTGTTTCTACGCGCTCGGATACGGGCTCAAATCCATTAATCGCTGGCTAATGCACTTACGGAGTACAAATTCCACAAAATCAACCTCGAATCCAGGCCCAGCGGACCATTCCGAGTCAAACAAGACTAATTTGGGCCAAAACCGACACTGGAAATAAAACCGACTTTTCACGATTGGGTCAACCCCGGTCAAAGTCATTTCCGAGACACACAAAACAACCATACAACCATCAAAAGTCCAAGTCAAACACAAAACCCATCAAGGTCAAGGTCCAACAAGACCCGCGCGACCCATTTAGGCCACTCGATCGAGTGACCCATCCACTCGATCGAGTGGGCCTGCTTTGAGCCCGGCGGCTGGTGTAACGGGCCACTCGACCGAGTTGGCTACTTACTCGGTCGAGTGCCCTAGCCCGGGTGCCCTAATATTTTATATATAAGCACCTTCCCATGCACACATCTACACATCTTTACGCATCCTCTACAACCCTAGCATCCTACACACATACATACTACGTTTTTACCAACCCTAGAAAAACCCTAGGAAAACCGACTTTAGCAAACCCTAAACCTAGGGGTTCAACCCGAGCCACCACAACTTAGCCTCCATATACCTCGAAGACTCCCGTGCCATAGCCGCGTTTACGAGCCTTAATCCGAGACAAAAACATGTAGGTTGAGGGTGACAAACCTCTTTCTTCTTTCTCTTCTCTCTTCTTCGTTTTTTTCGTATTATTATTATTATTACGGTATTATTATTATTATTATTACGTATTATTATTATTATTATTATTATTATTATTATTATTATTATTATTATTATTATTATTATTATTATTATTATTACGTACTATTATTATTATTATTATTATTATTGTTATTATTATTATTATTATTACGTATTATTATTATTATTATTACGTATTATTACGTATTATTATTATTATTATTATTATTATTACGTATTATTATTATTATTATTATTATTATTATTATTATTATTATTATTATTATTATTATAGTTATTATTATTATTATTACTACGTATTATTATTATTACGTATTATTATTATTAATGTTACGGTTATTTTTATTATTTATTTTATCGCGCATTCATCTTTTTTTCAAGTAATTATTTCTTAAGGGTCGAAACCCGTTGACGGGATCCGACATCACAATCCCTAGGGATTTATTCGATGTCGGAGAAGCCGAGGGAATCAAGTTTTTTTATTCGTTTTTTTTATCTTTGTTTCTAGTACATCGATCTACTAAATTAATTAAAATCAATTCAAAACTCTATTTCCGTTGAGGCTAAAATAATTGTCAAAACGATTCATTAGAATCATGACATTATTGAACGCGGAGGAAATTCAATTTTGTTGCAATAATCATAAAGCGGCTTTAAACGACTTTTGAAACAAACACTATTTTCGTTGATGCTAAATAATTGTCAAAACAATTCTCTCGAATTATGATTATTAACGCGGAGAAAATTTTATTATATCACAACAATCAATTCAAAGCAATTTCAAACGATTTCCAAATCAACACGATTTTGTACACGATTTCTTAATCGCATAGAGGGCACTCGACCGAGTGCCTGATCCACTCGATCGAGTGGCACCTCAAAACCGAGTCAGAACGCATGTCATGATCACCACTCGGTCGAGTCTCACAGTGACTCGATCGAGTGGCCATGTACTCGACCGAGTTGGCCAATAACTCGGCCGAGTACGGTCCTAAACGCGAAACAGAAACTTTTTTTATGCTTACTCGATCGAGTCCATCGACCATTCGATCGAGTAGCCTTACAACGACTCAAAACGCGAGTCGTACATTGTTCTATTTTTCAAAACTCGATAGTATTTTACGACATTAGGTCAACATATGCATAATCAATCATATGTATACTATCTTTTCAAATCGTGCATCCCCATATTTGCATCTTTTTCAATTCAATTCAATTTTGCACAAACCGTTATTATTCGTTATATTATTATATCATTACTAACGCGTTTGTTGTTTCTCTTGTTAATTTAATTTTGTTCGTTTATTATACTAAATGAACCCGCATGCTAAAATACAACTTTGACGTTAATTTTAGTTGCATTAAATTGACTTAGAAACCCTTTCAATTACATTCGCATGTTTAGGGAAAATAAATCTTTGCATATCATTTTCCCGTTTTCCTAGCACGCGTATTAGAAAGTCATTCGAGTTCTTAGTAGAGGCCGCTAATGTGCGGGCGGGGTTGGGTGTCCTTTGTGGGCTTCCCAACACGTACCCTCACCCCTTACTCAGAACCTCGGTTTCCGTATGTCTGAAACCGTTGGCGCACGAGAGTTATTCAATATACGATTAACCGCTCAAGTCGGCATATATATCGATATGCAAAGGGACGAGCCCAATAAACTCTGACATCGGAAATGGGCCGTATTTTGTATACGGCCCACTACGACATAGAGTGGGCTCGAACGGTTCCGAATAACCATAAAATTCGGTGGCGACTCCACATAGACCTAAATTTCAATTCGATCCTTCTCATATGGAGATTCATTCGCCTACCCAAACCCGCGCGTGGCCGCGTCGGGGTGGACCTATGTCATGTCCACAATACTTTAACGTATGAATGATGTTACTTCAACGTTACGAACGTGTTATTCTACTAGATATTTATTGAAGAGGGATCAGGTGAGTCCTTCTATATATACTGAGTCCGTGAGTCCTCTTGGAGTAGGGGTAGATGAATGTTACTCCAATAATGACAATTTGGTTTAATATAGAGTTCTAGTTGTCTTACTCTAATAGATACTTTAACGTATGAATAATGTTACTTCAACGTTACGAACGTGTTACTCTACTAGATATTGTGTATTACAGGAACATTGTAACTCCAACATATGAATGATGTTACTCCAACGTTACAAATTTGTTACTCTAATAGATACTGTGTGTTACTCCAAGTAATTCTGTTACAAACGTGCTACTCCAAGTCATTTCATCCATCCATTGAATTACCATCCAATGGATGATATAAGGACTTATGGACTCAAATATATAGAAGGACTCATCTTATATCGAGCGAATTGTGTGCCCCAGTCAAAGGTAACAACAACATAAAACAAAATATTAAAATGTTATGTGAGGGATAACCGGATAAATAACCTAACAATATAATATATTTTACATATGTCACTTGCCGAGGATGTTTTTGATGAACCAACACCTTGTAAAATTTAATGAGCTTGGAGTTTGCTTGGATAACATTTTTATGTTGATGTTTTTCATTCTTATCAAAAAGTATAAATATGCAAAATAAGACTAAAGAATGATTTTCATTCTTATCTCGACTGCCTACCAATTTTGTGTAAATTGCGTTTTGAGTTATCAATAAAATTGCTCCATTCATAATAATAATAATAATAATAATAATAATAATAATAATAATAATAATAAATAATAATAATAATAAATAATAATAATAATAATAATAATAATAATAATTTTCATTAGCTCAGGATGTCGGGGCACGCACTGCTTCTTTTATTTTTATTCGCCTTAGCTTTGCTATACTAAGGGGGTGGGGGCCAGATTATATCTTGGCTGCCCACCAATTTTATATAAACTACGTTTTGAGTTATCAATAAAATTGCTTCATTTATAAAAAATAAAATAAAATAATAATCATGATGATGATGATGATGATGATGATGATGATAATGATAATAATACTTCCTCCATTTTTTTTATATCTTCCCATCCCCTTAATATATAGGTGGGGACGTGGGGTATTATATTAGGATGAGAAGATATAAAAAAATGGAGAAAGTAATAATAATATTAATAACAACAACAACAACAACAACAACAACAACAACAAATCATATATGTAGTAGTAATATTTGTAAGAGTAGTAGTAGTAGTAAAAACAAAAACCATAATAACATGAATTTAATTTATAATTTCACATATTTACATTTAATGCTTCATAATTAATAAAATTTTTATTTTTATTTTGTTATATTTCAACCAATAAGATAGAGGTGACATGACATCTCTAAATCTCTTGAAAATCAAATAGTGAAATGTAATGGTTTGTTTGACATTTAATAACCCTACTATATATAGATTTTTAGAAAATAATGACTACATGTAGTTTTTTTTAGTTAATTTTTTTAAAGGAGGTTATTATCACGTTAAAACCCTATGAAATAATTAACCAACCATATCATTAGCGATATCTTATAAAATTGTTATTAAAAGTATGTCTCACCTGATAATAGTGGTTTTCACTTTATTTTTTTTAAACATATAAACTAATTTTGATGAATTTACATCTACCATTTCGCCTCTTGTACTGTAGTTGTAAAGGACTGATTGCTATAGACGGATGGGTCGTTCAAATTAGTCATGTATACTGAGAAGCTAATCGCTCGCCCGTCTAGTTAGCCAAATATATGAATTCAATCATGTCCATCTACTACCGTGCTTGATTCTTGCCCGATGTACTTTGGTCCATCCTTTGTGAAGATTTATTAGGAGTTGTTTTTCCTCGTTTAATTCTTAATTAATTTCGGGGCTTCGCCCCTCTTATGCACCAAAATAAATAAATAAATAAATAAAGCAAATCTTAGGAATCTAGTGCTTGTTGCCCCTGCTTCCTCCTTCATTCGGTGTCTCACTTGGATCATAGCTAAGATTAAGGGCGATTCGAGAAGTCAATTTATGGCCATGCTCTGAGAAATATGGTATGCTTGTAATCTTCGTATCTTTGAGGACAGTTCACCCCCCCGCCCGAGGTAATTATCATTAACATGCTCACACAGGTCGCGGAATATGATCGCTATAGTGCAACTATGCAAGTGCGGGTGCCAACCTCTGAGCGAACGAGGAATGTTTTTTGAGTTTCGCCTGAGCTGGGTTTTATAAAGATAAAATAAGGACGCATCTGTTTTCACCAATGGGGACATTTGGCTGGAAGTAGTGGGGCGAGATGAGGGTGGCAATGTCATCATCATGGTGGGCTGCCGTCGGTACTAGTGTGGGTGGGACTCGACACTAGCTGAAGCAAAAGCACTGGAGATGGGCCTATAGTTGGCTAAGTAGCTGAAGTATGCACGAGTGGTTACTGAGAGTGAGTCGAAGATTGTTATTAATGCTGTAAGAAAGGGTCAAGCCTTGAGGAATCAGTTGAGCTTGCATATTGAGGACATTTTGGCTTTTAAAAGTTATTTTATTAGTTGTTTGTGGTCTCATGTCAAGAGAACGGTTAATGTTGTTGTGCGCCACGTAGCTCGGCTGTGCGCGAGGAGTAGGGAAGAGTCATTGTATGTTTCATCTTTTCCGAATGCGATTCTTGCATTGGCGGAAATTGATATAATATAACTCCCACTTTTCAACAAAAAAAGTGATTGTGTGGGAGTATATTTTTATAAAAGCCTAATCTCTAAAGGCACGAGGACAACGAAACTATATGTTGGTATAATCCTCTGAATTGGGTGATTGGTATTGCATTCAATATATATCGTTTACAGAGATTATGAGAATCATATAGATACAACATATTCACATAATAAGGAATATAATCCTAATAACGAGGTAACAATATAACTAACATACATACAATATACCATAAACTAGGTAACAATATAAGTACGATATCTTCGATATCTATTATGCCCCCACAGTCGGAGCGGGAGGAGGACGGACGCTCAGGCTGGTCCGGAATCGATAAAAAAGATAGCGGGGTAGACCTTTCATAAATATGTTCGGCATATTGATATTCAGACGGAACATGTAAAACACGGACAAGATCAACCCGAACTTTTTTGCGCACAAAATGAATATCGAGTTCAATGTGTTTAGTGCGCTGGTGTTGAACCAGATTATCAGAAAGATAGAAAGCTGAAATATTGTCACAGTAAGTAAGAGTAGCACGTCGCATGGAGAGGTGTAGCTCGAGTAGGAGATTACGAAGCCAGCTAGTCTCGGCAACTGCATTGGCAACACCTCTGTACTCAGACTCAGCGGTGGAGCGAGAGACAGCTGACTGTCGTTTGGACGACCATGAAATACGGTTGTCCCCAAGGAATACACAATATCTGGATGTCGAGCGACGAGAATCAGGACAAACGGCCCAGTCATCGTCAGAGTAGGCAGTAAGATGAAATGACTTCGAGATGCCTATGTGAAGACCATGATCAAGTGTACCTTTCACGTATCGGAGAACACATTTAAGGAAGGCTAGATATGGCTCTCGAGGGTCATGCATAAATAAACATACCTGCTTTACTGCATAAGAGATGTCAGGCCGACTAGAAGTTAAGTATTGTAGGGCACCGGCAAGACTACGATAAAGAGAGACATCAGTTAAAGAGGGGCCAGACGATGGACTCAATTTAGAACCAGGCTCGACAGGAGTGGTAATCGGGTTACAGTCAGACCTGGAAGCACGGGTAAGTCCAAGGCATACTAACGCTGACATAAAAATAAGCCATTGGTGTTAAGGGTCACTGTGATGCCAAGGAACTGATGTAACGCTCCAAGATCAGACATAGAAAATTTGTGCGAGAACGTTGATATAATAGACCGAAGAAGTGTAGTAGAGGAGGCTGTGAGAACAATATCATCAACATATAGTAACAAATAAGCTAATTGAGATCCCTGCTGATGAATAAATAAGGACGGTTCACAAACACTACCTCGAAATCCCTTTGATATAATGTAGGATGTAAATCGCTGATACCAAGCACGGGGTGCTTGCTTTAAGCCATAGAGCGACTTTCGGAGCCGACAGACATACCCCGGTTTTTGTGGATCATGGAAGCCCGGAGGTTGGTGCATATAGACTGTTTCAGATAAATCACCTTGAAGGAAGGCATTTTTCACATCAAGCTGGTGAATAGGCCATTGTCGAGAGACAACAATACTGAGGACCGTGCGAATCGTGGTTGATTTCACAACAGGACTAAATGTTTCATCATAGTCAATGCCAACCTGTTGAGAGTTACCGTTGGCTGTTATTCGAGCCTTATATCGCTGTAAAGAACCGTCAGAAAGAAACTTGTGGCAAAATAGCCACATACATCGAACAATAGATTGGCCACTTGGTCGAGGTACTAGTTCCCAAGTATGATTATTAATCAAAGCTCGATACTCATCTACCATGGCGGCTTTCCAATTCGAATCCCGTAAGGCAATCAGGTGAGATTTAGGGAGAGGTGAAATGGGTGAGGTGGTGATGTGGAGGTTCATGTGGGTTTTGGGTTTGAAATACCGTGTTGGGCTCGGGTGGTCAAGCGTTGAGACGGTGGTATAGGTGGAGGCGGCGGAGGTGGAGGTGTTGCTAGTGTGGGGGTGGGAGATGGGGAGTCGGGTTCGGTTGAGGGGGTCGGTGGCGTGGGGGTGGTAGGTTCGGTGGGTGTAGGTGGTCCGGGGGACGGGAATGAAACGGATAAGAGGGGATTGAGATCGGGATCGAGGAACAAGTAGTCAGGGGAGGGGACGTGGATGGGGACGGGGAAGACGCGAAGGGAAAGACTGACTCGTCAAACGTGACATGACGGGAAATTATGAGTTTTTCCGTAGTGAGATCAAGACACCGATACCCACGATGATTTGGTGGGTAGCCAAGGAAGACATATCGAGTGGACCGAGTTTGGAGTTTATGGGTGCGGTTGGTGGAAAGATTTGGGAAGCAGAGACATCCGAATACTCGTAAGTGCGCATAAGATGGATGCCGGAGGAAGCGGATCGACGTAGGGGTTGGTTTTGTATAGAGGTGGACGGAAGGATATTATGAAGATAGACGGAAGCATAAAGGGCGTCGACCCAGAAGGTAGGTGGGAGAGACGCGTGACATAGGAGGAAAAGAACAATTTCATTTAGTCGTCATAGCATTCTCTCGGCTTTACCAATTTGTTGGGACATTTTGGGACAAGAGAAGCGAAACACAAGCCCATTTTGTGTGGCAAAAATGTGAAATGGAGTATTATCAAACTCACGACCCATATCACACTGACAGCTTTTAATATCTCGACCAAATTGCGTTTTAATGAATTTCGTGAACTACAAGAAATTTAGGTGAGTGTTAGATTTAAAATTAAGGGGAAAGACCCACACAAAATTCGAGAAGTCATCTACGAGGACGAGATAATACTTATAGCCACTTTCACTATGTATGGGTGATGTCCAAAGATCAGCGTGAATTATATCAAACCAATGGACTCGGAAGTAGAGGCATAAAATGGTAAGTGTTTGTGTTTGCTTAATTGACATGATGAGCATAAATGAGACTGAGTTTATTATTACAAGAAATACGACTCTTACTATGAATTAAAGACAAAATATTTGCACCCGGATGGCCAAGGCGATCATGCCATGGGGCGGGTGCAGACACAGACACAAAAGCAGGAGGAGGAGACGCTGAAGCTGACGGAGACGTTTTTGGAGATGTGGACACGGAATAGAGATCGTCCCGACTACTTCTTCTCATAATCATATTCCCAGTCTTGAGGTTCTTCACAGAAAAACCATCGTGGTCAAATTCAACAGATAAGTTGTTATCTTTAGTGAATTGACGGATGGATATAAGATTTTTAATTATTTTAGGGGTATATAAGACATTACGGAGGTGTAGGTTTCGGTCAGGCAAGTTTATTTGGGTCATGCCAGAACAATGAATCGGAATTGAATTACCATTACCTACGTAGATTGAGCGAACCGAGCTTAAATTAAACGGTGGAGATAGCATATATACCTGGGTTAGCTGTCAAATGAGAAGTGGCTCCCGTATCCAAATACCATTGATTAACTTTCGGATTTGGCAAAGACACGGTATGAAACGCTGAACCAACCTGGGTGAATTTCAAATCCGAGTTAGCTGCAATATTTGCCTGACCTGCAAACCGAGGCTGCTGTGGGCGACTTGTGCTGCCGCTGTTATGCTGCTGACCAGCAGACGCATACCACGGAGCCGCCCAACCCGCCTGAGTCGGAAAGGGGCAGGGTGGAGGGGCCTAGTAGTATGGCGTTGGTGGTTCCAGTAGGTCGCCGGACCGTGCACCGGCGTAGTAACCTATTGCTACTGTGTCGACTGCCGTTGTGGCTTCTGCTATTCCCACGGCTACCACGACCTTGGTGGTTGTGCGTTCTGGTCACGTGATCCCCAGATCTGGAGCCTGATGAGCGCGGTGGTGGCGCTGGTTCGTCAAGCTCGCCAGAGTCGGCAGCCGGAGCTGCCAGGGCCGTCGCCGGCGTTTGGTCAGACCGAGTATTTTGACATTGTTGTTCCAATTGGAGGATACTACGGGCTGTCTCAAAATTCGGGAGGGTCTGATTGATATACGCACCGGCGGTGTCGTATGGGTTGGTAGTCCCTGAACGAGTTGGAGAACGAGCCTTTGATCATCGACTTTGCCTCCAACGTCAGTTAATTGACCAGCTACATCCTTGAGTTTTGACAGTAGTCCTCAAGTGAAGGGACAGATTCTAGGGTTAAGTTTACGAACTCATGTTCTAACGTGGCGGCCGAGCACCCTTGTTATTCAAGAAATGATTCTTGAGGCGGGTCCACGCTTCGTAAGCCATGGTTGGTTCCTCAAGAATGCGCAGGAGGAGGTCCTCGGAAATGGAACCGTAGATCCATTGTACCACAACTGCATCGATTTGGAGCCAATCTTCGTAAGACGGGTCAGTTTTCGCAGGTGCAGGCGTTCCATCGATATGTTTGAGGACTTGGTATCCGCGTGCGTGTAGTGTGAATAATTTAACCCAGTGATTATATGTTATTTTCGTGCCGTCAAGAACACGAACTTTGTGTTGAATATTTGTGATGATGTAAACAGGGTGAAGGTTGTTTTTCGAGTTTTTTGACGAGGAAGAGTCATCTCCTGCCATTGGCACACGTGGGAGATGAGTGTTTTTGGGATTTTAGTGCTCGGTTCGAAAACCAAGGCTCTGATACCATGTAAGTTGGTATAATCCTCTGAATTGGGTGATTGGTACACTACAAGAAAAACGGAGCTTAGCAACCGGTTTTTACCGACCGCCAAAATAATAGTCGGTAATTATGAATACCGACCGCGTACAGTCGGTAATTAGAGGATCAGTCGGTAAATTACCGACCGAGTTGTAGCGGTCGGTAAATTAAAGAAACGGTCGGTATCAACGTCATTACCGACCAAGTTATATATATTACCGACCGATTCTGTCAGTCGGTACGTACTTTTAATTAACCCACCTTCATTCAGCAGTCATTATCTTTTGTTAGAAAAAAAAAAAACAAAACGCAACACCCTTACCCTCCCCCATTTTCGCGACCCATCCCTAAACCTACCCTCCCCTCGCCGGACTTCTGGTTCGCCGGACATCGACCCGACGCCGGACATCCTCTCCGTCGGCCGCCGTTCAAGCCTTTCGCCGGATCTCTTCCCTTCTCCTCAAAATCCCCAATTCGAGTTAGGGTATTTGTTTTAATTGAATTTGTTGTTTAATTTTGTTTAGTTTTGCTTTATTATTGTTGTATATTTGATGAATTCAACCTAGGTTAGTCTAATTTAGAGTAAATTTGTTTGTTAGATTAGGGTTTAATTAGATATAGGGTTAAATTAAATTTCAGTTTAATTTAGGGTTAAATTAGATGAGAAATTGTTTAAGTTAGATGAAATTGGTTTTAGGTTAGATTTATTGTTAAATGTTCATACAATAGCTATGAAAAATTGAAAACAATAACTAGTACTAATACTAGTACTAATATTCACATTGTAATCTTTCATGGATTTTATTGTTACTAGGTTTTGTGGGTTGAATTGTGTAATAACTGGGTTTGGATTATTCTACTTTAATCTCTCATGGGTTTTGTTTGATCTATTTCATTGTTTATGAGTTTTATTGGGTTTTGATAGTAATGTTGTAGTCTCTTAAGGGTTTTGGCTGTTGGATTTTATGTGTAATGGGTTGTGTCTTGAGTTATATCATTGTGTTGGTTTTGATCATGAAGAAAGAAAGTTGCTTGGCTAAGTTGATAAAGTTTCAATCTTTAATAACACGAGTTAGTACGTGTGATAAGAGCTTTATTACCTCAACCATGAAAAATTGAAAAATTGGGAATTAAGATGAATTTGGGTGTAAGAAGAAGAAGGTGGAGGAATAATACTAGTACTAATATTCCCATTATTTTGTTGAATGGGAAGAGGAGGAGGAACATTGCAATTATTATTATACTACTAGTAATAAGCATTGCAAGCTTATTACTTCATCAATCATCAAGTTTAATGCATCAATTAAGTTAATTAATAAACTACTACAATAGTTGTAGCTTGGTGGGATGGATGAGTTTTTTTGTTCTCTTTAGCCTAATAGTTGTAGCTTAGTATAGTTTAGTGTTCTAGAATAATAGTGAAATATTCTAAGTTTAGTTCTACTTAGCTTGGACCACTCCATTCAAAGTTTGTAGGCATGAACCTCTTATTTGTCAAATGTTTTTAGGCCAACTAGATACAATATGGTGTAATATGACTCAATCAAATTCAATAAAGAGTACTAAGAATTTGAGTTTATATATTAAACTAAGGGTAGATGTGAAAATTTAATTAAATAATGAAGGGGGGTAAGAATGAGATGGGATCATGGGAGTTAAATTTGTGTAATTAGAGAAAACGTATCAACCCCTACACTAATTACATTCGATTATTGTTTCTGAACTAACTAGAGTAAACTCATGGTTATTTATGTCTACCCCTACTCCATTTTTATATGTTACCTAAATAAGCTTTCGTTCCTCTTATAGAAAATCTTATAATGACGAATAACGAAAGAAAATGGATGTACGAAAGGGTAGACGATAGAAACAAAGTTAAGTATGAGTTTATACTTGGGGTGGATGATTTTATTCTATATGCTAAGGAACAAGAAGAATACAAGACACATCAGATTCTTAGATGTCCATGTGTGAAGTGTGAAAATTTGAAGTACTTGAATGAGTTTACGGTGAAAGAGCATCTCATTAGCAAAGGGTTTACGCCTGGTTATACTAATTGGGTGTGCCATAGAGAACCCTTTTCTTTTATTAGTAATCCTACTACTTCAACAAACACTAAT
This sequence comes from Agrostemma githago, assembly GCA_958450325.1. Lineage (NCBI taxonomy): Eukaryota > Viridiplantae > Streptophyta > Magnoliopsida > Caryophyllales > Caryophyllaceae > Agrostemma > Agrostemma githago. Next base: position 20,949,681 of record OY288258.1, read on the forward strand.
GCTTTCATCGACCAACCTTATCGGGAGATGATAGTAGATGCATTTGGAGACATAATGTTCGGCCGTGTTGAGGATTCTCCTTTGGGTGAAGAAGAAAGCCCCCACCCTGATCTGAAAGAATTTTTTGAAATGTTAGAGGCCGCCGAGAAACCTCTGTATCGTGGATGTGAGTCGTCATTGCTAGAAGTAGCTTCTAGGATGATTAACATTAAATGTGAGGACAACCTACCGGAAAGAAGTTTAGATAAGATTGCTGCTTTGATTGAGGATATCATTCCACGAGATAATCTGATGACTCGCACATTTTATGACACTAAAAAGCTGCTTAGGGGCCTTCAAATGCCCCATTATAGGATCCATTCATGTCAGGACGGATGCATGCTATTTTGGAAAGAAGATTTCATGCTTGACAAATGTAAAAAGTGTGGAAAAGATAGGTACAAGAAGAAAACTTTTAGTGGGGCAGACATACCTTTCAAAGTCCTAACCTATCTCCCTGTAGCACCAAGGTTGCAATGTTTATATGCAACCAAGAACATTGCAAAAGAAATGAGATGGCATATTGAAAATCCACGTGTACCAGGGACCATGGCTCATCCAAGTGACAGTGAGGCTTGGAAGCATCTAGATTATATGTTTCCGGAGTTTGCTAGTGAGGCTCGTAATGTTAGACTTGGACTTTTCACAGATGGTTTTACACCATACGGTCAATTTGGTAAGTCGTACTAATGTTGGCCGGTGATTCTCACTCCTTATAATCTACCCCCTGGATTATGCATGAAAAAATAATTTATGTTTCTATCTTTGATTGTTCCCGGGCCAAAAAATCCTAAGAAAAACTTGGACATATACATGCAACCTCTTATTGATGAATTGAAAGAGTTGTGGGACACGGGAGTGCTCACCTATGATGTGTCCAGGAAACAAAATTTTCGGCTGAAAGCATGTATCCTATGGACCATCAACGATTTTCCGGCTTATGGGATGCTCTCTAGGTGGGCTACTGCTGGCAAACTTGCATGTCCACATTGTATGAAAGACACCCGGGCGTTTTGGCTTCGACATGGAGGTAAAATGTGTTGATTCGATTGTCACAGACAATTCTTACCCCTAGATCATGCATTTCGTTATAACAAAACTGCCTTTAGGAAGGGTAAGTGCGAGAATGATGAACCGCCTCCGACATTGTCAGGATGTGAAATCTGGGAGATGATATCAGACTACCCGACGATCATTGATGGTACTGATCATGAACTCAAAGAACTTAAGAAGATGAAAACAAGGTGGTTTAAAAAGAGCTTGTTATGGGACCTATCTTATTGGAAGCATTTGTTGATTCGACACAATTTGGATGTCATGCATATTGAAAAAAACTTTTTTGAGCAATTAATTCAAACAGTACTGGATAATAAAAATAAAACAGCTGACACCCATAACACAAGGAAGGACTTGCCCAAATTATGTAGTAGAGGTCACCTACACCTCAAGGACGGCCGCAAACCAAAAGCTCCCTACACTCTTGACAAACTGCAAAAAAAGATATTATGTGAGTGGATATGCAATTTGAGGTTTCCAGATGGATACGCATCGGTTTTAGGTCGCTGCGTCGACCTACACAGTCTCACACTTCATGGTATGAAGAGCCACGACTGCCATGTGTTCATGGAACGACTATTACCCGTTGCTTTGAAACACTTGCTGCCAACTAATGTGTGGAATTCAATTACCGAGATCAGCCAATTTTTTCATGATTTGTGTGTCTCAAGCCTTACAACCCAAAACGTAGAGCGGTTGGAAAACGATATTGCGGAGATCCTCTGCAAACTTGAGAAAGTGTTTCCACCATCGTTCTTCAATTCAATGGAGCACTTACCAATACATTTGCCTTATGAAGCAAGGGTTGGTGGCCAAGTACAATATAGGTGGATGTACCTTTTTGAGAGGTATAATTGTGAAAATACTCAACTTATTAATGTTTCTTAATCATTATATCATTATAATTGTGAAAATACTCAACACTATATCAAAATGTAGGTTTCTTAATCATTTGAAAAAAAAGTGGGTAATAAAGCACGTGTGGAAGGTTCAATTTGCAATGCTTTCTTAACTGAAGAAATATCAAATTTCTGTTCTCTATACTTTGAAGACCACGTAGATACAAAGACTAAGGATTTGGATGTGGGCACGGGAGATGAAAATGATTCATCTTTACCCGAGCTCTTTCGACAACACAAAGGTAGAGCACTTGCTAAACCAAAACAGAGATACTTGGACGAACAAGAGTTCGATCGTGCCCATCTTTACGCATTATCAAATTGTGAACTACTAGGAGAATATGAACGGTACGTAAATAGTAACAACTTACTTATTTATTTGAAAATTAAGAGATGTAGATGTCACGACTAAACTGGATAATTACAGCTTATTTGAACAGTTCATTATGGAGCAACATCCACGAGCTAAAATGGATGAAGTTTGGACTACATATGAGAAGTTGTTTCCAAATTGGCTTAAAGGATATGTCGGTCTCAGTATTGACATATTAGAATGAAATAACCTTTGAGCACGTCACATATGCACTAATACTCTACTACGCAATTAGGTAACTGCGATGAATGTCATAGATGATGTGATTCAAGCCTTAGCATTTGGTCCTTCTAAAGAAGTAAACACTTGGCAAAGATATATGATTAATGGGTTTAATTTCCACACGTATACAGAAATATGGGAAAAACAGAGCTACCATGAATTACGGGGTTTGCGTAAGTAATGTTAAAGGAAACGATTACTACGGCACTTTAGAGGAAATTATTGAGTTGAGGTATTGTGGGGAGAAGAGAATTTATAATGCAATCATGTTCAAGTGTTCATGGATGGATAATTCCACAAATGGTACAAGTGTTCATGGTCTTTATAAACTAGTAGAAGTTAATAGTAGGAGGAAATATGGTAAATATGATCCTTTTGTACTTGCCCATCAAGCTAGTCAAGTTTATTATGCTCCATACCCAAACCCGAAGAAGGATAGAGATCATTGGTGGGCTGTTTTTAAGGGTCAGGCAAAGTCACAATTTAATGCACCAGTGGATGTCACGGTATTTCAAGAAGATGTGAGTAGTACTTCATTATTATCTAGTCTTGTCAACGATGACGTCTTACAAAGTTTTAGTGAAGGGGAGGACATGGAAGAGATGAATGAGATGGGTGATGATGTGGTTGTCGAAGATGATAACATTGATGAGGAGGAATTTGAAGATGAGTTTGAGGAGGAGGAGGAGGAGGAGGAGGATGAAGAAGAAGAAGAAGAAGAAGAAGAAGAAGAAGACGATGATGACGACGATGATTGCTAACTTGTATTTGTTTAGTCAATGAAATAGTTGTCGATCAACACTCATGGATAAATGCAGTTATTTGTATATGTTTGTTTGGTTTTAGGCAAGGTGATATTATTTGTTAAACGTTTTCTTGGATTGCATTTGGTAAGTGTTATTTGCATATGTTTGTTTGTTTTGTCATTCAACAGATCATATCTGAAAGATGGTTGGACGTGGACGTGGACGCGGACGTGGACGTGGACGTGGACCACCGCTGGAGGTCCACGAGCACGAGGAGGAGCAGGAACAACAACAACAACAACAACAACATGAAGATTTGCCCATAATTGCGATAGAACCTAGAGGGAGATGGTATTGCTTATTCTATCATTATCGAAGTAGATATAGTATATAATTTTTTTTTATACAAAAATATAATTTCTTGCATTTGTGTTGATTAATGTTTGATGACTCCGCTGTGGTAAGAAGAGTAACGAAGTCATTCAAGGGTTTCTACCATGAACCGCATATGAACTACCGGGAGACCCCGAAGACGATCAAAGATAAATGGTTCGGCAATTTTAGGGTATACATTCACTTTATTTTATATGAGTATATTGCTAACTAACTAACTAACTATATATATATACATATAGTTATATGCACTTTTAATTGTTATTTGAATTTTTTCTTAATATATAATTATTAAATTATGATCGGTCACAATGTCAGGGCTACTGCTCATGGAAGCCCGAGGATGAAGAGCAAGTTAGAGAGAGATACGACGTCGAAGCACGTAAACGGTTAAAGGACACCGTCAACGACATCTGTGAACTAAAGAATGGCAAGAACAAGGATTGCCCGGGGTGGATGGTGCCGCAAGTGTACAAGGACTTGTTGGAGAGACGGAAGACAAAGGTTTTTCAGAAGAAATCGAGGACAGCGGCGACGAATAAAGCTTGTGCTCAGCCTGGCCCTACACACCACGGGGGGTCGATCAAGGCAACTAAAGATGCTTCCAGGCTGGTAATGACAAAATATATTAAAATGTTCCATAATGTTTTTATTAATATTTTTTTGAAGATGATAGTAATAATTGATCCAAGTTTATGCATAGTAAGTTTTAATTTGTCTTTTTAGATGAAGCAACTGGGTGGTAGGAGGCCCAATGCGGCCGAGCTCGCAGAAGCCATACATTCTAAGGAAGTCGACGGTAAAAGGGTTTTTACTAGTCAGAAGGCAAATGCTACATTTGTAAGTGTTAATTTAGTTAATTATAGAGATTATCTTAAAATTCCTTAATAAATTAGTTATAACTTGTTCCTAAACATTACCTTTCTCTGTTTGCTAATAGGAACGATTTCAAGAGCTCAAGAAAAAGAACGAGGAGGAGGGGAAAGAAAAAGAGGACGACGAACTTTGGTTTGAAGCGGCCGAGGGCTTCAAGAAGGGACACGTATACGGAGTGGGATCCGCCGGCCCATTGTACTTCACCCCCCCTGCACAGAATAAGGGGAATGCTTCGTGCTCTTATCATCCCGGTATTCTTGTACAACAAGAAAAACGGGCAGAAGAATTTCAAAACAAAATTTTGGAAGCCTTAGAGAAGGAGAAAGAAGAGAACATGCGCTTTAGAGAAGAGACCCGGGAGCTCATGCAACAACAACAGCAGCTCATGTCAGCGCTTAACACGGTATTACAAACTCAGAACTGTAATCCGTTTAACTTTACTAACTTCCGTAATTCGAATGATGATAATTCAGGAGGTGGTGGAGTTGGGGGAGCCGGGGTCGGTTTTCAAGTGTAGCTGGAACCTCTAATTGATTACTCAAGTTGTGTAAACTTTGATTACTCTTTCAAGTTGTTTAGACTCTTTAGACTTTAATTAGTACTCTCTTAATTAAGTAGTTAAACATTTTAGAAAGTTATGTCCATGATATCGAATGGTTTTATGTGAATGAATTGTGGAAATGTTGGATTCTGAATGAATTGGATGAAGTTAATGACTGAAGGTTGAAGTGAATGATGTTGTAGTTTGGATGAGTTTGAAGAGTTGAATGGTATGATGGATATAATGCAGATTTGTATGTCGCAAATTGGAGGACAATAAAACCACTAGACCCCACGACCTCTTTCAATTTATCGACCGCCCAGACCTCATTACCGACCGATCAAACCTCATTAACGACCGCCCTAATTAACCGAGAAATTGGCAAACGACAGTCGGTAAACATTACCGACCGAAATAAGCGGTCGGTAAAACGCACATATACCGACCGCATTACCGACTGACATCATTTTTTCCCGACCAAACATCTTACAGGAGGTTATGATCGTGTTTGGTCGGCAACACTTACCGATCGGAAGATTCAGTCGGTAACACTAGTCACCGACCGCAAAAGAACAATGGCGACCGACCTTTCGGTCGGTAATCATTCATTTACCGACCGCTCGTTTCAGTCGGTAAACTATTTTGCCGACCGAATCGTTTATTTACCGACCGCTAGTCGGTCGGTGATTCATCGACCGGTATTTTCGGTCGGTAATTAGTGTTTCCGACCACAGTTTTCGACTAATTTCTTTCGGTCGGAAATATTTCAAATGCGGTCGGTAATTCTGTTTACCGACCGATTTCTTATCTTCCCGACCGATTTTATCGGTTGCTAACTGCTGTCTTCCTTGCAGTGGTATTGCATTCAATGTAAAGCGTTTACAGAGATTACGAGAATCATACAGATACAACATATTTACAGAATAAGGAATATAATCCTAATAACGAGGTAACTATATAAGTAACATATATACAATATACCGTAAACCAGGTAACAATATAAGTACGATATCTTCGATATCTATTAGAAACTTGTGTACATTTAATCTCTCTTCAAAGTGACTCCAGTACAAACTATAATAGAACATTTGATAGTTGTTTCTAAACGAGATTCATATTATGCATCAATACAAAAAATGTCGATTACTCTGATGGCTCACCCATCATGAAGGTTTCACCAAGTCGTCACATAGATCCTCCCTACTCTCTACTGTATCTCTCTCTCTCTATAGCTTCTAATACCGCTAGAAAAATGAATCTCTGGGACGAATCTAAACTGGATTGAATAAAAATCATCAATCGTTATAAATGGAAAGAAGGAAATTACTTTATGTGTGTCTCTCTCTATAACCTTTGATACTGCTAGAAAAATGAATCTTCGGGACGGACCTGAAATGAATTTTAATATAATTCATCAATCATTATAAATGGGAAGAAGAAATTTACGTAAAACGATCCACCAAAAGAAGAATAAGAAGTTTGGAGAAGAGATTACATTGGTTTGAGAATGTCTATGTGAGCTAAGACTTCTATGCTTTAATTCGCCTCTACGAGTAGTCATTTCATCGAAAACTTCGCCATCATATCTCGCTCTATCTCCATCGTCGCTGCTCTTATCTATAGGGCCTGAATCCTATATCACCATGCATGTTCACTTACATTATTTCAATGAACCATTTACTAAAACACTTCATTCATAATGTTTAACCAGACTGTATGAATGTGGACAACGAAGTCTCAAGATGGGAATGCGAACTCGAAGATAAAGTAAACGAGATGTTTTCCACACCATTATATAATACTCCATATTAAGTTTTATGATAAGACAAATAACAAAAAACACAAAATTAACCCATTTAATCAAGATATCATGTAAATGATAGGCTTGGAGGATGCAAATATATTCAATATAAATCTTGCATGTATTAACTTCATATATTACCACTATGAAATTGCATTGATTGAAGGTGTATGGAAAATATCATAAAGTGTAGTTAGTCGGTTTTATTTTATGTATCAATCAAGTGAGAAGTACAATAAAGGTAGAAGAAAGTCGGATTCAGACAAACAGAAACAAGCCTAATTACGAAAATAGATTTTGTAACATTATACAAGAGATACAGAATTCGGTGACAGACCATTTGTTGTAAATCTGTCCTTGGAGAGCAAACCATGTCCTGATATTCAGCTAAACAATCCTGCGTGCACATAATTATAATTAAAGTGTACTGTACATCATTTAAACAAGTAAAGTGCTGTATCTAACAAACTTTTTAAACCACCTTGTCTATCAGACTATCAATTACTCGTAGCTGAATAAGAGCATATCTCCAAGTGTTCGACTCAGGTGATAAGACAAGTAGACATTAGAATAGGGATACACGTACAACGTATCTCAAAAATAGATTTTTGTTTAAATTGATACTCCCTCCGGTTTTTAATGTTTGCCCCCATTGTCTTTTGAACATAAATGATGTAATTGGAAAATTATTGATAAAGAGAGCAATGATTGATGAAATATTCGCGACAAGACAGAAATGACTCACCAATGATGATGAAATATAGATAATGTGTAATATTGACAAAAGATGTAAAGTGGAGTAGTGGGACAAACAAAAAAAAATATTTTCGAAATAAGGAATACTAGGCAAACATTAGAAAACGGAGGGAGTATATTTAAGAGTGTTTGACATTAATTAAATGCAATACTATTACTAAGTTTTGCCATGTGAGTCTCTGTTTATGTTTAATAATAAGTGAACAAGGTTTTTAGAGGTTAGATAGAGATTTCATACCTTAATTGATACAGCTCGAGAGTTGCAAGACATAGTCCTTATACGACGTGAAACGCCAACAACTTCTTCATATTCTGCAGCATCCAACTCTTGAAGATATTCACTTGGAAACACCTTAGGAAGCAAGTATTCTCTAATAGGTATTAGAAAAAAGAATGGTAATGGGAACAAAATCCCTACTATAGGTATCCATGTTATTCCAAAGCATAATAGGAAGTATGCTAGTTGGAATCCTGTAAATGCTGCAATATACTTGAATGGCACTAACTCCACAAATGATGCATGATTCCCTTCCAAAACTCTGTCCAACATAAAATTTGAACATAAATAACCTACCTACACCACTTACACATGAAATAAGATTATTTGATATATATATATATATATATATATATATATATATATATATATATATATATATATATATATATATATATATATATATATGTTCACACGTTGAATCGATTATAATGAGAACACGAGAAATCCTAGTAACATAGAAGTTCCCGCGTATGATAGGAATGTGCCTTCGAATATGTCTAACAGTAAAGTAACAAACACTGCTAATCGAAAATATAAGGAAAATATAATGGTTTCAAGACCGGGAGATCGAATGGTTACTTACTTGTATCGTCTACTAGGGGCAACAAATAACAGTAGGAATCTTTCCCAAAACTGATTTCCTGGAAGGCTATCAATGGACATGAATGCGAAATAGCCCCAAAGAACCGAGGTAGGAATTTTTTTTATGATCGGAATAGCTCCCACGGCTAATCCTACTAGTAAAGATTGGAGTAAATTACTCCATCTTTGCTCACTAACCCGGATGGGTAAGTGAGCATCAATGTGCTTTGTAGGATCAAATTTTTTTACATCTCCTCCATGATCGGCCAGGGCCTCTTTCAGTCCTCTTAACTCTCTTATCACAGAAACCTCCTAACAAAGTGTCATTAAGTGAATTGAATGTTCCATTAATGTAAGGTAGGTTGGTTTTAATAACATTATATTCATCTCATCAATCATGCATTACTTACGTTTGGAGAAGGGTCAAATTCCATAAAAGTATCCTGTAATTTCTGATAAATTTCCATGTTGCTTGCATTTTGTTCAATGCATTCTTTAGCTTTGTTCACCATCTTTTCTCGCATTAACTGCAATCATGGCACACTGTACTCAAATTTCTGATTTAGAGATTTCTTTTTTCTTTTGAGTGAAGCCGCCTTTATTGAATGATGTATGAATATAACAAAATAAAGGAAGAGTGAGTCACACTAAGTTATCTAGCTACATGGCTAGTTATACATACGTGTACATGGTAGTATTAATATTATATGCACTGTACATGTGTTAAGATATACTCCGTAACATTGAATTACATACGTACGTACGTACGTCAGGTGTACCTGACGTTTAAGAACTGCAAGGCTCTTTGTGTGCATAGGAGCTTGTGGTAAGACACCATTACATGGAGGAAGTCCAAACAACCCACATATCGAAGTCCGGAAACACAAACAATAATACAAGCAAAGTTCCAAATCAGTATTTATGTTAGTTGCGGTGATCGAAAAACAAGAGTGATATATACTCCCTCTATTTCTTTGATATCTTCCCCATTTTCTTTTTCAACCATTTCTTTGATTTCTTCCACTTTCCTTTTTTCTATCACACTTCTCTCTTACCTAGCTGACCCACTTACTTTACTCCCTCTCTACTTTTACTTATTTTATTGTTTTTCTTAAGAAATGTGCCACTTTAAGGGGGAAAGAAATCATAGAAACGGAGAGAGTATATATATATATATTCTATGTTTTGTAATTTGATTACCATAAACCCAAGTAATAAAAGATCGTAATGAAAAGAAGAAGGCTTCTTAAGATTAAACTCCTGTTGTTGAGCCATCTGTGATGCCACACTATGATCAAAGAAATATAGTCCAGCTATCATGAGAGCAGGTATAGATGCTGCTACGATGTACAGAGGTGGCACCTTTAACAAATCCTGCAATTCATAATTCAAAACTCTAAATTCATTTCTAGGTACGTACGGACCGTATAAAATATACTTCTCCCTACTCCCTAGATCGAGCCGAACTATACCAAGTAATATCATTATTTGATTTGATTTGAAATTTTTTCGGGCCGACGTTTGATTTGGTTTGATACCGTCGAATAATGAAAATCATTATTTGATTTGGTATTTGATTTTTCGGATCGAATAATCGAATAAAATTTGATTTGATCCAACAAAATAAAAAAATAAAACAGAAGCACAAAATGACTCGACTTTTAAATATAAGTACTATTCTTACTATGGTGGAAACTAATTCAACAAGTAATCTCAAAAGAACAAAACATTTTGGAAAACGAAATAATTCTACATATAAACCTTACCGTAGCTTACGTTAAAAATGGACCGTAAAGTGAAACTCATAAGTCAAAACCTCGTAAGACTAGGTGAAACTTATGTCAAAAATTTCGATTACTTTATTTTAGTTGGGCCGTAAGTCGTAACTCGTAAATTTAAGAAAATTGGACCATAAATTTAAGTAAAATGGACAGCGAATATCACCTTTTAGGTAAAATTTTAGGATAAATTTTCTAAATGAACCATGAGATTTAAATGAACCGAAAAAATGGATCAAGTAATGGATTGAAACGAATCGAGCCGAATATTTGGTTTTATTTGGTCGGGATACCAAATTATGATTTGACCCTATATTTTGAATACGAATCAAACTTTTTTCGAGACGAGCCTTACGAATCGGATCGAATAGTTCGGCTCACTCACAGTCTTCCTTCCTAGTCCCTCCCACTTTTGTTTCCAACCTTTCCTCTTGTCCATCCCAATTTTATTCTCCCATTTGGTAAGTAAAAATAGTCAACTCCATATTTTACCCTAGATAAATATTTTCTTATTTCTATTAAGGACAATGATAGGGTGCCACCAGGTGACGTCGAATCTGAGAGCCACCATAATTAATACTCCCTCCGATTTTTTATTATCTTCCCTATTTGCTTATTGGGCTGAAACACCATTTCTTCCCTATTTCCATTTTGGGCCATCAACATGTGGTCTAAAATCACCCTTACATTTCTCTCTCTTCCTTCTTTTATTTTGAACCACACATTCCCACACCCTTATTTTCTTCCCCAAAACCAAAGGGGAAGATAATAAAAAGTCGGAGGGAGTAAATAATAATAAAAAATTGATAAACCTTACCGTAGCTTACGTCAAAAATGGACCGTAAAGTGAAACTCATAAGTCAAAACCTCGTAAGACTAGGTGAAACTTATGTCAAAAATTTCGATTACTTTATTTCAGTTGGGTCGTAACTCGTAACTCGTAAATTTAAGAAAATTGGACCATAAATTTAAGTAAAATGGACGGTGAATATCACCTTTTAGGTAAAATTTTAGGATAAATTTTCTAAATGAACCATGAGATTTAAATGAACCGAAAAAATGGATCAAGTAATGGATTGAAACGAATCGAGCCGAATATTTGGTTTTATTTGGTCGGGATACCAAATTATGATTTGACCCTATATTTTGAATACGAATCAAACTTTTTTCGAGACGAGCCTTACAAATCGGATCGAATAGTTCGGCTCACTCACAGCCCTTCTGATCTTCCTAGTCCCTCCCACTTTTGTTTCCAACCTTTCCTCTCTTGTCCATCCCAATTTTATTCTTCCATTTGGTAAGTAAAAATACCCTAGATAAATATTTTCTTATTCCTATTAGAACAATGATAGGGTGCCACCAGGTGACGTCGAATCTAAACGCCACCACAATTAATAAATAATAATAAAAAATTGAAAGATTATATTTTGATTTTTGCGCCAAATACAAAAGGATATACATGTAATTTATTATTTATAACCCTCCATTTTCCTAATATTTTAAATAAATTAATACTCTTATTAGTATCTTTTAGTGGTTAGATTGCTTCACCATTAACACGATAAAATAATACGATACGAAGTGAGCTGTTAATTGTTGTAACCCGACTCGAACGGGTCGACCTTTTGAATTGAGGTTGTGTCGTCGATTTTTTATGGTCAATTTACGGGAGTTCAATTTGATTATGTGAAAATTAATTTTTTTTTTATGGTTAGATCGTTTGGACGCATGCTCGTTTTAGGTCCGGAAAGATCGTTTGGACTCGTTTTTAGCTTTTTATGTATGTAGTTCTAGTACTCCGTAATTATAAATTCTAATAATTCTAAACTATAGGTTATTTTAGAATTTTATTATTATACTACAATTATTACATTCTAATATATTTATGGTCAATTTTAGGGACCTCAATTTGATTATTTAATTTTTTAAATTATTTGAGAACGTCTAGTTCTAAGCTCATGGATATAAATGAGGGTCTTACATTAATCGTACTACCTACGTGAAAATTGAAATTAGTAATGGTAGGTAACAACTAACGTAAGTAAATTATTTGGACTACTTAAATAATTAAATACGACAAAGCGTAAAAAATATACTCCGTATAATTTTGTGTCAGTTCGCGCCGTGTACCCGTGTTTTCGTGTCGGGTACATGATTTTCGCCTCCAAACTAGTTATAGTTAACTTTGGCGGAATCCTAATACAAAAAACAAATTACTTCTTTTATAGATAAAATGCTCTTACAAGCTAAATATTGTTTTTAAAATATAATCGCAGAATACTATGTATATTTTGAATTTGATTTTATTATCAACAACATAACATTTTATGATTATCATCAAGCTAACATAGGTAAATAATTGATATTATAAAGGATAGATTGTTGTAATAAAATTTAATATGAATAAATAAATGGATTAACTTTCATGATTAAAATTAGTCAGATTTGTCAATAACCAAAAAAAATCGGGAAAGTAGTGATTAATCCCCTTTACTTTGCTCAATGTGAAATCAAACCCCTTAACTCTTGATTGTAGCAATTAGATCCTTAACTTTATCAATATGTGAAATTAGACCCCTTAACTTTGCCAATATGTGAAATTAAACACTTTTTTTTATTTATTTTCCGATCAATTGCTCAATTTATCGTCAATTTCTCATACTAGAATATGAATACGTACATCACGGTAGAATAGGAATACATACATTACAATAGAATACGAATACGTACATTACGGGATAAAATATTTTATCAAACTACTTGGGATATACGTATACGTATATTACGAATACGAATAGTAATTTTTTTGTACTGCTCCGTATTTGGAAATATGTATTTCTATACGTATACGTATTATATTGGTATATTTTGGGATAAAATATTTATTGATAGTAATCAGATATTGACATGAAATTGACGAGAAATTGAGCAATTGATCGGAAAAAATAAAAAAAGGGTTTAATTTCACGTATTGGCAAAGTTAAGGGGTCTAATTGCTACAATCAAGAGTTAAGGGGTTTGATTTCACAATTGAGCAAAGTAAAGGGGCTCAATCACTAATTTCCCGAAAAAAATAATACGATAAAAATGTTGGTTTAGACTATTAAAAGGGACAATGTTTGGGTAAGCAATTTATATATTGTCCGCATATTTTTTTTACATATAAACATAAGATCGAGTGATCGTAACAAAAATACTAAAGTTTTTCAGGAAAAAAAAAAAGCGCGGGATATTAACATACGTAAATAAAATTAAAAATGGTAAAATAACTTACTATAAGTCGAACCCAAGCACAACCAATACACATATAATTATTCATTTCCTAAAGACCACTCTACCAAGTGTATTTCTATACTTATATATGTGATAAAATTGTACATATAATATAAATAGAACTTTTTTTTCTAGAGTATATGGCTAACCAAATAACCAATCCCTAGATTCCCTACAATTAAGCTAGATTTTTTAATAATATTCCTTCAATTATTTTTTTTTTTTTTTTTCTTTTATTTAAATTATATAATTATAACTTATTTTACAAGTGGAATGCCGAATTTACCCTTTACAACTATCTCATTTTGAAATCAATTCTCAAAGGAGATAAATAATATAATTCTAATCAATTACTAAAATACCCTCAGTGGCGCACAAATTCGACACCACCCGGTGGCGTCATCTCATTTTTCTTCCTATTATATCATTTAATTTATGTTTGAATTAATAAGTAGAACGGTGAGTATTATTTATATCTGCCTTCTACACTGTACTCCTTAAGACTTAAATTTTGCGCACAAAAAGATGGCCGTTATGCAAACTCACTTTTATATATATATATATATATATATATATATATATATATATATATATAAATAAGATGGCCGTTATGCAAACTCACTTTTATATATATATATATATATATATATATATATATATATATATAAAATCAATTTTCCTTCCCGGAAAAATTAATTTTCTTACGAGTGCGATTTCAGAGGTTATGTGAGTTGATAAATCAATTCATTTATGACATGTTTGGGAACTTGGATTTGGATTTGAATTCCGGATTTGAAATATTTTGAGCGTTTGGAAACCTTGCGATTTGGATTTGAAATTTTCACCAAATCCAACTTAGTTCAAATTTGGTTTTCTCAAATTCCTAGTATATGGCAGTCATTTCAATTCCGTCACTTGTCGTTTCTTTGTTTTTTCGCGTAATCTTATCGTATTATTTGTTTTTCTTTATTTATTTTTTTTCCGTATTTGAACATTTACATATTTCTAATGAAAAAAATTTTTTAAAAAAAAATTGGTGACCTTGACCCGACTCCACCCGCCCGAAATCCAAATCCAAATCCAAGGGTACCCAAACACCATTTTGGATTTGGATTTGGATTTGAATTCTAGAAATTCAAATCCAGGAATTGAATTCTTGATATTCAAATCAATTTCGAGTACCCAAACGCAACCTTATAGAAAATTATAATTTTCATCAGTGATATTCTTTTTTATACTAGAGATGTGAAGTCAAGTTTGAAGATTTATCTTATGACTCTTTAAAGGAGGAAACTAAATAATGGAACTAACCTTAAAAACAGTCCAATGAGATAGAGAGGCTGGATCCCAAGGGGATGGAACGTCAAGCCTTCTGGGAACTCCAGTGGGTAGTTTATTAGGGGGTGCATAAGACAATATTGTCCACAATACTACCAAAATAGGAACTCCATAATCCGCAATGAAACTTCGCATCCATCCTGAAATTTTTTAAAAACTGACTGAAATTAGTTCAACTTTTAATGTCATGAGTAATGGTAATCAAGACCTTGATTCAACTTTAGTCAAGGGGCGACGTTGTTCATTCTAAAGGGTACATTTATAACATGTACTACTGTTGTAAACTTGGAGATGACCTTATTAGGTTCTCCCCCGATTCTTTGAAATTGCAACACTTTTTATGATTTGTGAGGAATATTTTATTCAAATGTTGCAATTCCAAAGAATCGGAGTGAGTATTAATCTCTCTCATTGGATAACACACGCTAGTTTTATACTTCCTCCGTTCCATTGGATTGTTTACATTTATTTTTTGGGCACTATTTACAGGTGAGTGAAATCGTCAATGTAACTTCTAATATATAAGATAAAATATAGTCATGTGAGATCTTGTTTAAATTGTCTAATCGACTACGTTATAAATGTCAAATTTTTATATTTTTTGGAAATACGTAACTAAAGATATAGATAAAAGAAAACGTGCGTTGTCAAGTGTGAAAAAGCAAATGCAAACAATCAAATGAAACGGAGGAAGTAATACTCAATGTTAGAAGTTTTGGTCCAAATTTTACAAAAAAAAACAATAGATAAAAATTCATCTAACATTCTCGTGTCATTGACCCATTTGGTGTAAGAATTATGGGCCTAAATACAATATATGTGGATAAATTATTTATTCGGGTAATAATTGTATTTATACGCTATCTATTAAAGTTAAACCCAAATATAATGTAATCTACTACAGTGTATTATTTACGGGCTTACGTATACGTCTTAAAAAGTATGGGTCAGACTATTATCTAACAGTATAGATACCCATTAGGTTTTCTAATGTTCGATGGACGCATTAGACTTAGGAATTAGGATGTTATATACTTATATATAGCCACCTAGGTTATGGTCCCTGGTAGCACAAATAACCTAATCTCCCCGCCCTCCATCAGTAGAGAGATACATATGGTTTGTGTTTCTACTAGAAGACCTAATCCAGAAGACCGCTAAGACGTAAGTTATGTTTAATCAGTATTATCAGGTACGCTTTCGCTACTGCTAATTACAGTTTATTAGCAATTAATCTAGTATGAAGTTTCAGTCTTGGGTCAGATTAAATCTAACAAGTGGTATCAGAGTATCTTCATATTAAATTAGTTGGGATGATTTATTATTTGATTCGTTTTGTGTTTGGCTTGCGATTTTATCCCGTACAGATTTATGCGTGATATTGATATTCACTTAATTTAATTTTCATTGGATTATTGTAACTACCCTCCATTTCTTAATAAATCATGCATAATTGTTAACATCATCATTATCATGCAAGTTTGTGCTATATGTCAGGATGCCAAATACGTTGATCTGCAAATTTTTTGTGTGTGTCACGATTAGTATTGGCTTTAATTCATGGAGTATCATTAGTAGTAAGAATTATTGTTACTATTTTTTTTTCCTTTACGGTCTAAACGTATGATTTAGTTTTAGGTTAGCCTTTAACTACTTCGTGTAAGTTATATCGGGTTAATTACTATCACGAAGTATTTTTCATCATGCCATTTTTCTTATGTAGTATTATGATTACGGAGTATATCTTTGGATGATTTTGATTTTATGTAATTGGTACACTTATGTAAGGTTTAAAGTATTATGATTTGGACATTAATTTTCAACTTCTCATGATTGACTATTCAGTTTATAAGGTCTCTAGTTTTTAAATCGATTGCGTTGATTTATAATTTTGTTTGGATTCAGTCATATGATGTATAATGGTCTCGTATGTTTGATTTTTTTTATGGTATATTATGTTTTTATGACTGTATGAATTGGGACCTGTTTGGAATTTCGGTTGCGATTATTGTCGCGTATTTATAATTGACAAGTTGACTTGTATGATGAAAGAACTAATTTGGGTTATAATTTCTTTTATCATTTAAAGTTTTCAGTCACTTGTTAATTATGGTTTGATTAAAAGAACTTGATTTCAGTTTCAATAATATTGGCTATTTGGTTTTTTATAAGACGTCTAATATTTTCGATTGTTTGATCAAAACAATACGTTGCCAAAGTAACCTCTATTGCGTAGATTAGAGAGTTTAAATAATTGAACGATTGTGTGTGATTGAATTTCATGCGGGTAATGATCGGCCCAAAGGAAGTCCATTATTTGGCCGAAATTCAATTATACTTGTGGTGATAAATATGTAACAGTTATTCGGTTCTCGTGTAGATGTTAAGTCGGCCCAAAGGAAGACTTGACATTTGACATGATCTTACTGTTAATATTTGATTACTACACCAAGAGTACCACTTACAAATCTAATTATCGTCCAAAGACGATATTAGATAATTTGTAAGGTATCTTGTAATGATGGGAGTGCTAATATTCGAATCTGAAGTACAAGTTAAGAGAGTGTTGTTAAGTTTATGACACTCATAAGGACTATGTCCATACAATTTTTTTTAATGGAGAATAAATTCAAACATTCGGTTTTAAAGTAGTATGTGTAATCATGCGGATAATGGTCGGCCTAAAGGAAGACCAGTATTTGGCCGAATACATATACAATTTCGGGTGATAAATATGTGACGATTATTCAGTATTTTCATGTGTATACTAAGTCGGCCCAAAGGAAGGCTTAGTGTTCGACATGAGTTTATCGTCAATATTTGATCACAATTATTTAATTGTAGTGTCGATGCTTAGTTAATAATTTATGCCCAACGACTAAATGTTAAATTTGCAAAAATACTATATACTGTTTGAATTTATTCAAAATATGATAATATTGTTTTGTTCATCAAATTGACATTACTGTTCATTATATCTGACATATTCAGGTTACATTATCAATTTGGATAACACCATTTATTTAAATAAATGGTAAGTGAATGTAAATACTTATTTTGGATCGTCACAATCTTAACACACCATTGGGAATGTATGATTGTCCTACTCATAATGATGAGAATATCGTGTGGACTCACATGTTTTTTGTGAAGTAGAAAATTTACTGCATGTATTTAATGATTGTTTAATCTTTAATGTGACATTAAGGACATATTAAAGGGCATTGTTTCTATTAAATAAGTTGCAAGTGTCCAACTCAAAGAATAACAAGATAAGGGTAGAGTTATTGGTTGTTAGCTTGTTACGAGTATGGACACATAAGGAATATAGTACTAGTTTGTCGTCTTGCCACATGTTGGTAAGGGTACACTTCTCATACAAGATTATCGTCTAAGGTTAATCATTATATCAAATTATGTTTTTTGGGTGAATTTGGTTTTCATTCACATAAGTACGTTAATCCAAGTACAAGTAAGATCTAAGATGTTGTATGTCAATTGGTGATGAAAAATTCATCTATTCGAGGCATGTCATCATCTGAGTGTGAGAGAATCGACTAATTTAGTTATCACTAATGACTTGTTATTTTATTTGAATCTAGAAAATTTTCGAGATTGTCTTTTGGTGGAGTTCAAATATTTTTCGTTTGGCCCGAATTTGGTTCATTGTCCATTGAGAAATAATTAATTTTGTATTTTTCTAATTCAAATAATGGTAAAGTTGTCATTTTTGATAATTTTATATAGCTTAAATTGGAATACTCCCTCCCATTTATTGGAATCCTACCATTTGATTAAAATATACCTCACATATATTCAATCTTTGGTAGGTATCCAGTGAATGGGAGGTAGTATTATTTAAATACTTGCATTAAAACTCCAGTGGATATAAAGAATTGAGGACAATAATTTTTTTTGCGGTATGACACATTAAAAGGATTATTAAAGTTGTGTCAGAATGAAATTATTGACCATTCTACTTCGGATTCTCATATTGAAGGGGAATAAAGACGAAAAGAGAAAATAGATATCAAAAGGACTTTGGATGTCTTATAACTGATATATAAGGGTATGTGAACTATTTTATGTTTTAAGTTGTATTAGTTCACATCACTATATTAATTTGTACACAAAATTATGTATGATATTTATATCTCGATCTTGAGAAGTTTCAAGTTCCTAGACGTTTTTATCACATATTTGACTGAGATATATTCTCGGAACAGGATTAAAGATGTCATGTCGATCATAAGTGGAAACACTTTGACAAATTGACCATTCAGGATAATAACGTCAAGATTATTTTTGATACTTTCTAGAGATGTTTGATCTTACATTAAAGATTGCACCATATGAAAGTTTAAATATGTATTGTGTATTATGTGTGCAAAGTAAGATCATGGGGCTTGGTATAAGTATGATCATTCACACTCTTTCCTGGATAACTAATCTATAAGTAACTTTATAATTGCAGCTTGTTTCTTTGGATAAAGTTACAACAATACTGTTGATTGATTAATCAGAGTGTAAGTTATTTACACTTAAAGTATGTCCAACTAATTAAGAATATTTTTTTAAGGTAATATAGTTGGATTTAAGGACAATCAATGATTATTTTGTTGTATAACTTTATAAGGATTAAGGGCAATATATAAAGAAATGATCTTACACGCAAGTTAATTTAAGACGGATAATGAGGGTTCATTGAAGTTATTGAGTTTGGGGGAAGAAAAGAGACTTATGAACATGATCCTACGTCTCATCATAAAGGATTGCAAGATCGTTCTAGTAAAAAAAAAACTCAAATACCTCAAGAATAATTGTTATTAAAGAAATTCACTACGGAAGAATGAATGCAGTTTTAGGGGAATGCATTATTTTCATGTCACGACAGACATATTACAAGGTAATAACAGATTTATATTGCATACATTCAAGAGTAAGAGTTAGATGATGAAACGGTAGAAAAGTATTCATTCAGCATCTTACCGAATCATTGAAAGTTCTAACTAATACATGTGTAGACACCCACATTTTGACTGCCAGATATCTATAGTAGTTTCCGCCAAACACCCGATGATGATCGGACGCAAACGTGCTTTAATGGACTCGGATATGGGCTCGAAATCATGGATATTTGGTTTAGGCTTATTACGGAGTACAAATCTTACAAAACCAACCTCAAATCAGGCCCAGTGGGTCGTTTCGAGTCAAATAAGACTAATTTGGGTCGAATCTGGCACCAGGGGCAAAACCGTCTTTTAGCGACCGGGTCAAACCCGGTCAAAGATATTTTTTCCCGAGATACACGGACCAGCCGTGACACCTCATCAGTTCGGCTAGGCTCAGATACTACAAAATATCAGCCTCGAAAATATTAAACAAATCCAATCAAGGATAGAATTCGATCTCAAGTAGGAATTCTATCCGAAAACCAAATCAATTCACCGACCGAGCATCTAAATACTCGGCCAACAGCCCATTTCAGCCGAAATACTTGGCTTTCTCACCAAGAAACGGGACTCTCGTTCCCTTCAAACTCCTACGTTTCCTATCCAAACAGGTGTTTCTTGTCACCTAAGCAAGAATACTTCTTCTAGCTCCTATCAAGGACCTCACCTATAAATAGGGCCCTCCGGTCACACAATTCATACATCAAATACATCTATCAATTATTCACATCTACGAATTATCAATCAATTATTCCCATACATTACACATCTACGACATACATCCAAAATAGCATCGAAATACCGATAAAATAATCCGACAAATCCGACCCCAAAACCAGCCGAAACCCGTCACTCTACACGTCCAAACCGACACCCTAACTCATCCACATCGTCTCGACGCTCCCGTGCCTAAGCCACTTTCCGACGAGCCTTTTTCCGAGAAAACAAAGCATGTAGGTTGAGGGTGTAAAATCAAACCCGATTCTTTCCTTTTCTCTTCCTTTCTCTCGTCCTTTTTTTTTCTTTTTTCGTCGGTCGGTCCGTTTTTTTTTAATATGGGTCGTTGTCACATTTTTATTTTATTTTCTAATAACGATATTACAAAAATATTTTCATAAAACAAACGTTCTTAAAATACGATATCGATTCTCTAATCGAATATCGTATCTAACAAGAACTAAATTAAATCTCGTTGATGCTAATAAAATCGTTACATCCTTTTTTTTAAAAACAGAATTCGACGATTTTTACGCGGAGAGAATTAACATTTTTTTTTGTTCAAATTCTTTTCAAACAAACTTTTTTTATCTTTTTAAAAAAATCATGCCGGCTATTTGATATCGATTTCATAATCGAGTATCGGATACGACGAATATCGAAAATATAAACCGAGTATAAATTAATCCATATTTGTACGCGATTTATAAAAATTGACGATTTTCGAAATAAAAAAAAATCGGGACAGACTCCCGCGCGACTCGCGCGCCTTCCAGGCGACTCGCGCGAGAGCCTGGAAAACCGAGCCTTTTCTCTTCGTTTTTTTATTCTTTTCGTTCCTTACATAAAACAGCGACTTTCGCGACATATTTTCAGATTTCGATAAATATTTTTTCGACCTCGGTCAACACGTGTTAATCCATCACGTGTCATAAACCTTTTTCTAAAATCATGCATATCATCGTATTTACATCTTTATTCAATTTATTCAAACGTTACTAACTCGTTTTCTCGTGTTTGTAGCAATTTATTTCTTTCTTTTGTTTTGTTAGACTAAAACGAATTTCACATGCTAAAATATAACTTTGACGTTATTAGTTTAAGATCCATTAAACGACTTAGCAACCCATTTATTTTTTCTCTCACATGCTTAGGGAAAATAATCTTTGCATATCATTCAATCGTCGAACTAACGCGTGTACACCAAAAACGAATGATATCTTAGTAAAGGCCGCTAAGTGCGGGCGGGGTTGGGTGTTCTTAGTGAACTTCCCAACACGTACCTTCACCCCTTACTCAGAACCATGGTTTCCGGATATCCGAATCCATTGGCAACGAGAGTCATTCAATACACGATATTCGATAATGTCGGTATCGGTATCGTAATGCAAAGGGACGAACCCAATAAGCTCTGACATCGGAAATGGGCCGTATTTTGTACACGGCCCACTACGACATAGAGTGGGTTCGAACGGGCCCGAACTCTCACAAAGTTCGGTGGCGACTCCTACTTCGATTTAAATTTCAATTTGACCATCTCATATGGAGATTCATTCGCCTCCCCAAACCCGCGCGTGGCCGCGTCGGGGTGGACCTATGTCATGTCCACAACATGTGAATTTATATATGTCATCAATAAAATATTAAGTCATTCGACAATAAAGACACTTTGGGATTGTTTCATTACCTAAAAGTATAAAGCATATTGGTTTTAAATGATTATTTGTTACCAAGACAGACTCATTCGGTAGTGGGACAGTAAGGTTTGTCTTGTTAATAATGGCTATAAAGACAGTTGGCATATATATATATATATAAGAGAGAGAGAGAGAGAGAGAGAGAGAGAGAGAGAGAGAGAGAGATTCAAATAAGGGCAACAACTATTTTGAGGGCATAAGGTCAAGTGTTAAAGTTACACAAAAAGTGGTTAAAGTTACACGAGATGAGCGATAAAGTTGCACTTTATCACTTGAAGTGATAAATGAGCTGAATGTTATAGTTACATATCAATTTTAAACAAATGCAACTTTATCGTATGTCATCTGTAACTTTAATAGAGACTTACTGAAACATGGTGCCCTTATTTGAACCTACCTCTCTCTCTCTCTCTCTCTCTCTCTCTCTCTATATATATATATATATATATATATATATATATATATATATATATATATATATATATATATCTCTATATATATATATATATATATATATATATATATATTGGATGAATGGTAAAGACAAGTTTGTCACCCATTGTTGCAGATACTAGAAATCTTGACTCGATAGACTCAAGGTAAAGTTTCTGCAAATTAAGGCTAATAGTCATCAAATGAAAACTCAAATAAGGTTTTCCGTCAAAGAGTACATCAATCTACCATGATATCATCTCATTTGGTCTTGTATGAATGTGGTACATGATTGTAGATACTCAAGATTCAGTGGGAGTATGAAAATATATCAAGTTTTATACTTTTCAGTAAATGGGACTAATGCAGTCTCACTGATGTCCCTAAGGAAAAATTCATTTAGAATACACAGTATTACTTAAATCTATGTACTTCAGGATATTTTTCATGTGTTAAAGTAATAAGGTATAATTAAACTTAGTTTGTACACGTTTGGATATTGTGTACATTCTAAGTTTAATTGACAGATATTAAGGGAATACAGTAGGATATTGAGATTCACTAAGGGCAACCAAACATATTGTTTGTCATTTATATTTGGAGCAAAACAATGTTATCATATAGGAGATCGATTTAGGTTGAGATCATTCGTTATTTCGACTCCTATTTGGTCACGCTTAATTGTCACAAGGCTGCAAATTAAGTTCGGTATTGAAAGACCATTTAAGTTTTTTGTGACAAAATGACGGTTATTATAGTTTCAAATAACAATACAAGTGATGTGTTGTTATAGAAACGATTCAGAGTAAAATGCGTCTAAGATATGTTGGTACAAACTCCATCTTTGCGGATCCGCTTATTAAGAAATTACCACCCACGATCTTTCTTAAGCATATTTCTCAAATGGGTGTTTTCGGTTCTAAAGATATTCAGGTTAAGCGGGAGTTTGTCACATTAGACACATTATGGTATACAGTTATTCAGTTCTGCAGAAATAAGGTTTACAGTTTTCGGCTTCACTCTGTCTTATTTGGTTGATCTCACTTAAGGTTTAAGGTAGACCAGTTGGAAATTTGAATATTGGATCACATTCGGTTGCTGTTTCCATGCTACACTACTATACTAAATTCATGTCGTTAGTCATGTTGGCATATGTGATCATTGATGGGTCCTGTTACGACAAACTGTGGCAAAGGCCGCTTTGGTTTTATGTTGATATGATTGATGGACCGAATTGCTTAAGACGGTTAGAATGTTTGATAGCATTTTTGAGCTCATTAGGTTATATTGTAAATACAATTTTCAGGTGTCACACATATATAGATGTATTTGGCCCAAGTGGGAGACTGTAAGAATTATGGGCCTAAATACAATATACGTGGCAAATTATTTATTCGGGTAATAATTGTATTTATACGCTATCTATTAAAAAGTTAAGCCCAAATATAATGTGATCTACTACGGTGTATTATTTAAGGACTTATATATACGTCTTAAAAAGTATGGGCCAGACTATTATCTACCAGTGTAGATACCCATTAGGTTTTCTAATGTTCGATAGACGCATTAGACTTAGGAGGCTATATATAGCCACCATGGTTATGGTCCCTGGTAGCACACAATAACCTAATCTCCCCGCCATCCACAGTAGAGAGATTCATATGCTTTTTGTGTCTATTAGAAGACCTAATCCAGAAGATGTCAAGACGTAAGTTATGTTTTATCAGTATTATCGGGTATGCTTCCGCTACAGCTAATTATAGTTTATTACCGATTAATGTAGTATAAAGTTTCAGTCTTGGGTCAGATTAAATCTAACATTTGGAGCTCTCCTGTGCTCTTCCCGAAGAGCATCGAGAGTTTGTCTTCATTAATTTCAAGGAGAAAATCCTCTCTTCCTTGAGAGCTACCTATATCAGGAGAAGAACACAACTTTTATGCTCTCCATTTTTTGTCATTTGGAGAACATAAAGGAGCCTCTATCGTATATCCGTACATGCTGTAAGGTGAAAGATATCATATGCTTTATATTAAATAAATTATGTTCATTATGGAAAAAAATATCATACCAGTGCCATACTGCCATGATCTGGCAGTTATGCATTTCAAAGAAGTAAGTAGTACCCCAAAACAAAAGATAACTGCGAGTAAACCATTTATGTAATTCCATTGAAATTCTTCTTGTTCCTTTGTGTGGTGTTCTCCATGGGGCACATGAAATTCTTCAATCACACCCTATTCATCGGTAACAAGTACAAGTTAGAAAATATTGAGACAAATAATCAAAATGGAAAAATAAGTAAGACTATCTCCATCAATGACATTGGTAGAAATAAGACAAAAAATCACCAAAATGTAATAATAAATAGTGTATGAACAAAATCACAACTATGTTACCACAGAACATCTTACCAGTTTGTCTTACCTACGATGGATTATCCGTCTTACCTCTTAAAACGGGTTAAATATTAGCACATGGGTCTAGTGAAGACAAAATATTTGACACTTTGTAGGCAACTTGGCATGTGATTTTGTTTATATTTGACCCATTTTAAGGTTTACGACCGATAATGTCGTCATAAATAAGAATTTTTCACCCCTTAAATTTACTCTTCTCTCTCTCAAGATTAATAACACCATTTTATTGGTCCATATTTAAAACAAATGAAAGAGAAATTATGGGAATTGTTTCTAATGTTGAAGTACATAAATGAATTGGTGTTTCAATGGCACAGTGGATGAGGTTGAATATGGGTAGAAGGTATGAGAGTTCGAATTGGTGTTTGTTTGTGGTAGGAAGCTAGGCAAAATCCTTCCTAATATTGTCCGGTCTATCCAAGGGGGATTTATATTTGGGAGGAGTATATTGAGAATATTCTCATGTGCAAGGATTTGGTTAGATTATACATCAGGAAAGCTGGTTCTCCAAGATGCTTGTTCAAATTAGTCCTTCAGAAAGC
This sequence comes from Agrostemma githago, assembly GCA_958450325.1. NCBI lineage: Eukaryota > Viridiplantae > Streptophyta > Magnoliopsida > Caryophyllales > Caryophyllaceae > Agrostemma > Agrostemma githago. The sequence continues at coordinate 20,975,392 of OY288258.1, forward strand.
ATATGATACAGTGGAGTGTGATTTCTTCAATCAAATACTACAACACCTGCAATTCCCACCTCATTTCCATCAGCTTATCATGCAATGTATGACTATTGTCATCTATTCCCTCAACCTGAATGAGGGTAGTTTTGGCTTTTTCAAAGGTAAGAGAGGATTGAGACAAGGGGATCCACTATCTCCTCTCCTCTTTACCATATGCATGGATTACCTTACCAGGCTGCTCAAATATACAACAACCAACATGGATTTCAGATTTCAACCTCTCTACCTACCTATGAAGCTTTCTTGCCTTATGTTTGCAAATGATCTTCTCTTATTTAGCAAAGGAGACATTAAATCCATGATGGTGCTCCTCAGATCCTTCTCCGCCTTCTCTCGTACATCTAGACTTAAAATGAGCAAAGGGAATCAAATATTTACTTCAATGAAGTAAAAGAACAGATCAAACAAGACATTATTCATGTCTCAGGCTGCAAGAAAGGTCAGATGCCATTTAGATATCTTGGGGTCCCTATTAAGCCTTCCAAGCTCACACTAAAAGATTGTCAACCTTTGTTGGAAAATGTGGTAGAAAGAAATGGAAGACTTGGGGCTAGGAAGCTTAGCTACGCTGGGAGGCTGGTGCTTGTGAGGTTTGTATTGGCCACCTTACATAATTACTAGACCTCTATCTTTCTGCTTCCTAGCACTGTCATGAAGCAAGTGGATGGCATTTGCAGGAACTACCTTTGGGATGGATCCACAAATTAAAGTACATGAGAGACTCACTGGTCTCTTGGGCTAAAATATGTACACCCTACAAAGAGGGATGCCTAAATCTTAAACAGTCTGGAGTATGGAATGCAGCTGCCATTGGTAATTTGGTCTGGTGGGTTAGCAGCAATGCAACTAGATTGTGGGTGCAATGGATACACCATGTATGTATACATAAAAGAAAAAGACTGGGATACCTACAATCCTCTATAGGACATTAGCTGGTACTGGAAGAAGATTGGCAAAATAAGAGACATGCTCAAAAAAAGGGCTAGATAATGCTAAATGGTCATTGTATGTAGGGGCCAAAGTGTTACTCTATTTTCAAAGGATATCACTGGATGAGGGAGAAAAATGAAGAAACAGACTGGCACATATTTATCTGGAACAGATGAACAATCCCTAAACATGGTACCATGGCTAGGATGCATCAACACAAAGCCATGAATACCAAAGAAAAACTGAAATCCCTGAACATCACAACTGATGATAGCTACTGTCTTTGTAAGCAGCAGACAGAATCCTTGCAGCATTTGTTCTGCAATTGCATTTACAGTAACACCATCCTGAAAGGGGTGGCAGATTGACTTCACTTTAGACCTAAATCAAACATCACTAACCAGTGGAGAATAAGACTGAGAGGCACCAAGCTACAAAGAGCTATTAGGAATGGGGCTGTCAATGCAATTATATACCACATCTGAAGCAAATGAATCAAGCAAGAATGGAAAGTAGTCTCATTAGACCTGAAACTATTATTTAAAATACTAGAAATAAGTTTATTAGATTCATTCATACTAGACAGCAGAACAAATTTAGTGACAAGGATAAGACCTTTATTTTAAAGCTTATCTAGTCACTAAACTCTCTTGTAAAAATTGTCACCTGCTTATATATACAATTAACATTTACCAAAAAGAAGAATTGGTGTTTGTTAATGGAGGTTGATGGTTGTTTTTAAGGTTGTGTATGAAGGTTGAAGGTGGAGGAGTGCAAGGGAATGAAAACAATGAACAAAGGAGTACACAAAGATAAAGAATAAGGTTATATGACTAATTAGAAAGAAAATTAAATGAGTTAAAGGTAGTCGATCATCTAGTCTATTACGAGAATACTTTATCCAAAATCGGGTTTTTTATGACTTAAAATTTAGTAGGGATTATTACAAGAAGGTGCCTAATATATAGTTGATTTATTCCTATGAATTCACCCTTAATAAATCCCCGATTATATCATAGTTTTTTTTGCTTGTGATGCATCCTTCAACAAAGAAAGATAATGGAGAGTGAAATAGGGGAGAGTAAGACAAAAGGTAAAAGAAAAAGAACAAAATCGGTAAAGATTAGAGTAAAAGATTATAGACAAGATTAAGGAAGGGTAAAAACATTAGGCATGAAAAAAATTTCATTAAAAAAATTAGATAATTGAAGAAAAAATTCAAATGGTGACGGAATATTTCTTTATTACTCACCGGAAGTTGGTAAAGGTATTCGAAAATTTATCATAAAGGTTTTTTTGGGTAGCGAACAACCACCCTTCATGAGAGAGTTTTACCACTACGTCATACTCACAGTATAGTTATGTCACTTTTCTTAGTAATACTGATAATATACTAACTTTGCTTCTGTTGAGGTACTTTCATGGACTGGGCCCCGGTTCTAAGAACCGGTTGGACATGCTAAATGGCGGGCTCGCCCGTTTTAATGTTTAAACAAATTATATACGGACAATGATAACATTGGCCTACATACGTACCTTAATAGCCTCTTGCATAAATAGTACGGAAATCAACATGCCAAAGAGCTCTCCGGCAAGCCTTGTAAATCTACAGATAACATTGCAAGCATTGAATATTGCAAGAAGGACAAGAAAAAGAGATGTCCAGAGGCATACCCTACAAAAAAAAAATGAAGGAAAACCATCATTTGAAGACGTTTTATGTCGGTTATATTCGAACATTGAAATTTATACTTTGTATAACATTATAGTGAAAATTTTAAAACTAACCATCCCGCCCATGGTAAGAAAAGTTCTTTTCCCAAATTGTCAACTTTTCCGGAGATATTGTATAAATAAGTATACATTATAATGGTTGGTTCCGCCACACCTAAGATCAATAGTGGTTGCCCTCCAAAAATCGATTGTATAATTCCACATATGGCCGTTGATGTAAGAGTCTCCACCGTGCTCAAACTTCCATCTAACCACAATTAATATTGACGAACATAAATTGGTATACTAAAAAACACATTTAGTTGAAGTGAAGATAGATGATGAATTATGTCAAATATTTCTATATATTAAGTATTAACTAATAATTAGTGTAATCAATTTACTTCCATGAGTAAACCCTTATCGAGGTCATATTACTAACATTTTTACAAAAATAATTATTACTACATATAATAAAATATATATATATATATATATATATATATATATATATATATATATATATATATTTTCGTTTCAATCGTTTGTTTATCTTTTATAGTGTGTGTGATTAATGAATTAACTAAAAGTAAATATATTATTAAGATTTAAACTTATATGACGATTACATATTCTTTTTTGATTATATTCGCATACGCCATACACATTTACCATATTCGAATAATATATAATAACAAAAAAGTTTGGGCACGTCATACACCATTATGAAATATATAAAGGAAATATTAAATATGTAATGCGTCGGCTTTGGTGGACATAATGTACTCGTCGACATGTATTCGTATTTGAAATAACAATGGTCTCACACCACCCGACACCCGGCTAGACATTTGAGAATTTAATTCACCATAAAAAATGACCCGTAATCAATCAATCTAAAAATATTCCAAAATAACTCATTGTTTTTAACCCAAACTTAGAAATAAACTTAGACTTGAATGATCAATAAAAAAATGTGGAATAAACCTGATCCATAATAGATCGGTCCGTTGCATCAAGTTAAATTACTATATTTGAAGCACATCATAATTAATAGTAAGTGTCAACTTTAGAATCTTAAGTTCGAATACGTTTACGTGATATAATCTTAACAAATGTTATTAAAAAAATTATTTATATAGATTTAGTCATTGTCGTTAATTATGTAGACTAACTGATGAATTAATTTTATAGAGGCGAAATATTAAAATTTGTTTAGTCTCGATAATATAACATATTAGCCAACATAATAATTTTAAAAAGTATTACGAAGTATGTATTTATATTTTAAAAATAAATATAATAAACGTAATAAAAAGGCCCTAACTCTGCCGATATTGTGATCTATCTCGACCTAAAACCCGTATAAAATCAATACGTACAAACTCTTAATTCTCAACCCGTAGTATACCAGACCAAAAATTTGTCCTAACGTAAAATATATAAATCGTAACTCACCCTTCTAATCCATTTTGCTAAGTTTACACTCAGATTTAAACTTAATTTTTTATGCATATCTAAGCAACCAGTAACGTATCTTACATAAATAAAAAATTATGCCTCAATATAGTAAAACAAATCTTTACTGTATTTATGATGGAAATATCCGTCACAAATGTGTGACGGGTTAAATAATAATGCTCACTTGGGTAGATAAAGACAAACTCATGTGCTACTTTCAAGCCTTGTCTTTTCTAATCAAGTGATATTATTTGAGTCGTCATCGATTTGTGACGGATATATTCGGCACAAGAGTGACTTACTCATATAATACGCATCGTTCTTTATAGTCCAGTAATTTTGTAAAAAAAAATTGATCAATCTATCCACCATTATTCTATCTCTATCATAAAACAATGATATATACAACTCATATATTTAGGGCTTGTTTGGTTACTCATCCAATTACCGGAAGTGCAAGATCCTATGAATTGCATTTTCAGGGAGTTGTTTGGTTGTCCATTTCATGGAAATTGTCACTTCCTCCATAATGGGGGAAGTTACTCACCAAGCCCCCCCTTGGTGTGTAGGACTTCCCGCATGAAGTCATTTCCCACATGGCAACCAAACACTATTTTTGTAATTCCCGTGAAATACAAATTCACTTGAATTTAAATTTTCGGTAACTCCATCTTCTCGTGGTGAACCAAACGAGCCCTTATTTGGCCGACTAGCTAATGTAAAAATCAGCCCCCCTTTATTTGGCTAAAATCATAGTAACTATAAAATTTAATCAATTATACCAGGCGAAATAATGACTTTCATTCGATTTTGTAGAATCGTGGATAACAATAGTGGGAACTTAGTATCATAACAATAGTATCATACCACTGATGCAATTGAACAATCATTTTGATGTTCACTAACTTCAATATTAATTGAGAAATATGTATAGATATGGATAACACATGAATATTTCATTTTAAAGTGTCTATACATATTAACAGTAATCATAATTAGTTAATTAAGACCATAATTAATATTAATATTAATATCAATAACCAAAATTAGTCAATATTGACAATAATTTATTGTTCAATCGGTTAGCAAGTATCAAAAAGTTGACATTTCAAGATCGTGTTATTAATGGTAGGATATGGAGTATAATAATTTCCTTGATTAAAATTGTGCATCCTTAATGATCATAAATATTTTAAGTGGGTAAAATCATTTCAAAAATGATAGATTAATGAGATTGAAATTTGAAAAAAAAAAAAAAAAATCAACCAAATGTTAACATTTCAAAACCGTGTTATTAATGCATAATGGTAGGATATACATAATATCTTTTTTAATTAATGCATTGCAATGATTTACATAATTGAAATTTGAGAAGAAGAAAAAAATAACCAAAAGCTAACATTTAAAACCAAAACCATGTTATTAATGGTTGGATATATGGAATATTTTCCTTATTTAATTCATTAAAATAATGATATACGTAATGTTAATTATTTTCCTTAACTAAATTAAAGTTCGTGCGCTGCACGGATTAATTTGCTTATTTACATTGAAAAAAAAGTTATATAGAGTAAACATTATATATATTTAAATTATGTCATCATTTGTTTACATTGAAATAAACAGGGCCGGTCCATTAAATTTTGAGGCCCTGTTCGAACATAAGCCATTAAATAATTCATCAAAAATAATCTTACTTTAAAAATGAGGTGAAGGGATTTGAACTCATGACCTCATAAGACATTTTAAGTGTCTTATCCATTGAACCAAAATACTTTTACATGTTAAAACTGTATGAAAAATACATATATTGAGGCCCTATACTCTTTGGGCCCCGATTCAATGAACCGAATGGAGCCCCTAACGGGTCGTCCCTGGAAATAAAAGACCTCATATAATGATTAAGAAATAATGGTAAATTGATATTTTATACCTTAAATAACATCATTTTTGAAACTTTATACCTTGAATAAATTTCTCTCAAATCCCCTTTTCCACTAACCAAATAACAAAACTCATATATTTTCCCGCCTAAAGTTATCCACAACAAAAATAAAAAAAAATAGACCAAATGAGCTAGGTGCGAATTGAACCCTTAACCTGTGTGACCCTTCTCCTTTCCAACTACACTCTAACATCTTACTGATTTAAATATCACTACATCACACATAAAGCTATACACCACAGAAAGTATGTAATTAAGAAAATTTGATTGATTACATTGATTACGAAAATTACATGTTTTAAATGGAATATATCACATACAATATTTAATATGGAATGTATGATCAAATCTTTAAAAAAAAGTATAAACATATTGTATTCTGTTTTAACCAAATAGTTGCATTATTTTTGTTAATAGGAGATTGCACTATCCCGTACAATATTTTACATAGAATATAAAATAGTTATGATTATTATTGTATATCTTTCTGATCATATTCGAGACGGAATATTTGTAGAAAATATAATTGATTGATTGATTAGAATATATCACTTACAATATTTAATATGGAATGTATCATCAATTTTTTTTTAAAAAGTATAAACATATTGAAATAGACTAAGATTAATATAAACATATTCAAAAAGTATCAATATATCACATACTAAGATTAATTTTCATTATTATCATGACTATAATAAATTACAAGATTTCATCTTAAAATAAGACAATATTAAGTCGTACTTATTGAAATTAAGATATAAAATTAGTATATAGGATTGTAATTAGAGTCTATGTTACGGATATATACGAGATTGTAGTATATATCCCTAATATAATTTGAGATGGTAACAATAATATTGATAGAAAATAATATTTAAATAATCGAATCTAATGGAATATCCCTAAGAGCATGTTCATCCATGAATGAATTTTTCATTCTTGGGTGAGACCTATTCATTCCACTTCATCATTTTTTTCTCAATTTTTTCATCTTAAAAAAGCTTCTTCATCCAAGAATGAATTTATTCTCTAATTAGTTCCAAAACTCATACCCAATCTACATGACATTTAATCATTGGAAGAAAAAAAATAAAAGAAAAAAAATGTCGTGTACAAATAGCAACTTGGCCCACAATTCTCATTCTCTCTTCCATTTGAGTGAAAGGATGATTTTGGCTTCTCCTTCACCAAGAATATTTCATTCTTGGATCACAAAATCTTGAGAGAGACGGTCTCTCAATAACTCATTGAGAGACGACTATTCAATACCACTCTATATCCTATTCGTACCTTTAAATGACAACTTTGTTTTATATCTGTTTTTATAACAAGCGTACCCTCTTTATATTTGTATACTCTTTTATGGTAATTGTACCTACTTCTATTAGATTTGGTACCACTGCTACTTCCATTTGTACTTAGTCTCTCAGTAAAGTTAATGAGAGACCGTCTCTCAGGAGACCTACTCGGCTTGGATGGAGGACCAAAATTTCTCTATCTCCCATCAAGAATGAAGAAAAAACAATGGATGAGGATGTTTATATTACTGAGATTTCGGTGCCACAAGGGTCGTCCTCAGAATGTAATAAACAATATAATATTGAAAATAAATCCCTAATATACGAGATTGTAGGGGATTAAAAATAATATTTCGTATTAATCCTCTTGATTCTGTATTTCTGTGCAAATGTGCAATATAACAAATTCAGTGCAATCCCCTTAATTACTACGGAGTAATAGATTAACTCCCCTATAATTTTCCCTTCTATTCATATTACACTCATATTTGAGCCTTTGATGCTTTGGTTATGTACTATTAAAATTTAGTTAACTTGACATGACCAGATCCACTACTTATTAACCAAAATAATCCCACTATTATTAATCATTCGTACAAATTAGAATATTTTATTATAAATGAAAGACAACCATAATTTAGGAATGATTGACTAAATTAACGTGCAAATTGGAATATTTAATTATAAATGAAAGACAATCATAATTTAGGAATGATATATGCATGAAAATGACTAAATTAACGTCTAAATGTAGCCTCATGACCGATATGGCAAATATATTTTACGATCTCTATGATTTGTGTCAGTGTATACTAAATATCGAGAGTGTATATATACCAGCGGAAATACATTTTTATATTTTTAATAATCATGACTGATATAAGATTGTAATTAAATATTATAATTGTAATCCCCTATTAGCTAAAAGAATAAAAATTCTCAAAACTTTTCTTGCCTAAATTTTAATCTCTCAATTTGGACAAAATCAATATAACAAATAAGAAAAGAATCACACTCAATTATCAATCATATCATATAAAGAATAAATATTTAAAAACTAATAATGGGTGTATCGATTAAAATAAATTGTAGAAATATATCCCCTCCGTTCTTAAAAGATTGTCCCATTTTCCTATTATATGTGATGAATATTTTAATGAAACAAGACAATCTGAGTGAGTAATAGTTGCTTAAATTTCTAACAACAATTATGAATTATTTTTATGAACAAGTGATATATACTGAAATTATAGAGAATAAGTACATCTAAACATCAAGAGTATAAAATTATACTCTATTTGAAAATAAATTTAAAGTGAATATACATTTCACAATTTACAAAAATTATTCTTACATTAAAAAAATATTTAAAAGAGAAATGATCGTCTCGAGAAATATGAATGACAAATAAAACACAGAGGTAGTAATTTTTTGGACTACGTATTTCAGTATATTAGTTGAGGTCGTTATCTTGATTAATTATTTAATTTCAAATTATTTTATTATATCTAAATACATTGATAAAAATCATGAAAAATTATTGGGTTTCTAATTAAAATATATTTTGTATAAATAATTAACTAAAATAACCAAATTTTTATAAATACCGTGCATACATGCACGGGGTCTATACTAGTTAATATTTAACATATTAATAAGACAAATTAATATTTAATAACACAAATTTAAAGTTTCTTTTAATTTAACAAATTTCACTATTGTGGAGATAATAATTAAAATCATAATAAATTCATACTATCACTCTTTAAGACAATACACAGTAAATATTTGGGTTGATGGTTGAGATATCTATCTAAGAACCAATAACGAGTTTAATTTATAATCATAGTATCACTCCGTTATGATAATCTTTCAATGTGGAACAAACTTCCTCCTTCCTTTTATCTTCTTCCCATATTCTATTTTCGTTCGTCTTTCTATCTTTGAAATCTAAGATCGAATGATTATTTTTATTTATAATATTGAAATTTATCACCTTATTATAATTTTTCGATGTGAGATAATTTTACAATTTTTATATGTAATATATTCATTACTTTTTTTAGCAAATAATATGAAATTCATAACTTTATAATAATTTTTCGATGTGGGAGAATTTTATCCATGTTTATAGTCTTAAAAAAAATTTTAACACTCAAAAGAGACAATATTACTTAAATTTATTAGTCTTAAGAGTTTTCTAGAACTCAAAAGATGTGTGGTTGATATCTATGAAATTCACAACTTTATAATAATTTTTCGACGTGGAAAATTTTATTCAAGTTTATAGTCTTAAGAAATTATTTTAAGACTCAAAGTGTGTGATAATTTTACTTAATTAAGTTTATGGTCTTAAGAGATCTTTTTAAGACTCAAAAGAGTTTGTTTTTTCATATAAGTTACTGTATTAAGAACGGACGATTACTCTTATTTATATAATAGAATTCGATTACCTTATTATAATTTTGGACAAATGATTACTCATATAATCATATTTGTATAATAGAATTTTATCACCTTATTATAATTTTTTCCGATGTGGAATAATCTTACGTAATTAGTCAAGTCTTTTTAAGACTCAATTTTTTTTATTGATATTTAAGAATGAATGATTAATCTTATTTATATTATAGAATTTCATCACCTCATCATATTTTTGATGTAGGATAATTTTGACTTGATTTTAGATGTAGTCTCAAAAACTCTTGTGATAGTTTTCCTTGTATGGATAATCTTAAAAGATTTTTAAGACTCAATAGAGTTTTGGTAGATGTCTGACAAAGAATAAATAGTCATATTTATAATATAGAATTTCATTTGTGGTCTTAAAAACTCTTTTTAAGACTCAAAAGAGTTTTTGTTGATATTTAATAACTAGTATAGACCCCGTGCATGTATGCACGGTATTTATAAAAATTTATTTATTTTAGTTAATTATTTATACAAAATATATTTTAATTAGAAATCCAATAATTTTTCATGATTTTTATCAATGTATTAAGATATAATAAAATAATTTGAAATTAAATAATTAATCATGATAACGACCTCAACTAATATACTGAAATACGTAGTCCAAAAAATTACTACCTCTGTGTTTTATTTGTCATTCATATTTCTCGAGACGATCATTTCTCTTTTAAATATTTTTTTAATGTAAGACTAATTTTTGTAAATTGTGAAATGTATATTCACTTTAAATTTATTTTCGGGTTATTTCATGACAATAATACCAACTATAGAGATGCTTCTTATATTAATACGTACTTTAGCTAATCTCGGAATAATATGAACTAAAGCATCATTAATCCCACATTGTGCTTGGCTCATTTGTAACCGGTAATGACCAGTTAAATTGACTGGTTGTTCATCTCTCCTCCTTCTCCCCTCTTTGATAATCTGCTCACCAAATCTAACATCAGACCACCATTTTGTGACCTTTTCTACGCTGCAATCCGCCTCAACTCCGTCGACCCCAGTTCACCACACCAATCTCCATTCACCGGCGCCATATTCCGGCGACCTCTGCAAAAACTCCGGCACACACCTCCGTTCATCTTGCTCCCCCGTCGCGTTTTGCTCTGATTCCAGCACAAACGCGCCAGTGTCCGACCAACGCAACTCCGATCATCCATTAAACAGCCTTGAAATCCGACCGTCCATCACCGCAGCTACTACTCCGGCACTCCGTCATATCCGGCGTAGCACATCGCGCGTCCAGATCTCCTTCGACTCTGCTCGACTAACCTAGGTCAGGCCACCAACTGCGACGAACCACCAGCCCAGGCATTGACTCAATCGAATTTGCAGGGGCGAAATAGGATAGTCGTAGGGTTATTTTCTGCGCTGGGGAACAGATTTGGAGTAGCCGTAGGGTGAAAAATCACCCGGTTATTCTAGGGTGTAGGAAGAAAGCATTGGTGGAATGGAGTTTTTTTTGGGGTTGTGGTGGTGTTTGAGTGGAATTTTTCAATTGGTTGACTGAGGTGGTGGGTTGCAGTCGATGCTTTAAGATAAGCTGAAATAATTCAATTGGGTCGAAATTGAATTATTAATGGTGGTAAATATTTGGAATGGAGGCTGATGATGTTGATAATGGTGAAGGATTGAATTTGTTGGTTATTATGGAAGAATGAGTCAATTTTTTTGGTTGACCATGAAGTGTGCTTCCTGCAGAGAAGAAGGAGAATGTGGAGAAGTAGGACAAGACCTTAAAAAAATAAAGGATGACCGGTGGATCAAGTTGCAAGTCACCTAGTCTATTTTGAGAATAAGATAACCAAAGATAGTATTATTTTGAGATTACATATAATTGGTATTATCGTAAGAAGATGAGCTATAGTAGGTATTATTCCCATGAAATAACCCTTTATTTTCACCTTTAAATTTATTTTCAAATAGAGTATAATTTTATACTCTTGATGTTTAGATGTACTTATTCTCTATAATTTCAGTATATATCACTTGTTCATAAAAATAGTTCATAATTGTTGTTAGAAATTTAAGCAACTACTACTCACTCAGATTGTCTTGTTTCATTAAAATACTCCTCACATATAATATGAAAATGTAAATATTTATTTTTTATATGATATGATTGATAATTGAGTGTGATTCTTTTCTTATTTGTTATATTTATTTTGTCCAAATTGAGAGATTAAAATTTAGGCAATAAAATTTTTGAGAATTTTTATTCTTTTAGCTAATAGGGGATTACAATTATAATATTTAATTACAATCTTATATCAGCCATGATTATTAAAAATATAAAAATGTATTTCCGCTGGTATATATACACTCTCGATATTTAGTATACACTGACACAAATCATAGAGATCATAAAATATATTTGCCATACCAGTCATGAGGCTACATTTAGACGTTAATTTAGTCATTTTCGTGCATATATCATTCCTAAATTATGATTGTCTTTCATTTATAATTAAATATTCCAATTTGCACGTTAATTTAGTCGATCATTCCTAAATTATGGTTGTCTTTCATTTATAATAAAATATTCTAATTTGTACGAATGATTAATAGTGGAATTATTTTGGTTAATAAGTAGTGGATCTTGTCATGTCAAGTTAACTAAATTTCAATAATACATAACCAAAGCATCAAAGGCTCAAATATGAGTCCAATATGAATAGAAGGGAAAATTATAGGGGAGTTAATCTATTACTCCGTAGTAATCAAGGGGATTGCACTGAATTTGTTATATTGCACATTTGCACATAAATACATAATCAAGAGGATCAATACAAAATATTATTTTCAATCCCCTACAATCTCGTATATTAGGGATATATTTTCAATATTATATTGTTTATTACATTCTGAGGACGACCCTTGTGGCACCGAAATCTCAGTAATATAAACATCTCCATCCATTGTTTTTTCTTCATTCTTGATGGGAGATGGATAAATTTTGGTCCTCCATCCAAGAATGAAATATTTTTGGTGAAGGAGAAGCCAAAATCATCATTTCACTCAAATGGAAGAGAGAATGAGAATTGTGGGCCAAGTTGCTAGTTGTACACAATATTTTTTTTCTTTTAATTTTTTTCTACCAATGATTAAATGTCATGTGGATTGGGTATGAGTTTTGGAACTAATTAGAGAATAATAAATTCATTCTTGGATGAAGGAGCTTTTTTAAGATGAAAAAAATTGAGAAAAAAATGATGAAGTGGAATGAATAGGTCCCACCCAAGAATGAAAAATTCATTCATGGATGAACATGCTCTTAGGGATATTCCATTGGATTCGATTATTTAAATATTACTCCGTACTTTCTATCAATATTATTGTTACCATCTCAAATTATATTAGGGATATGTACCACAATCTCGTATATATCCGTAACATAGACTCTAATTCCAATCCTATATACCAATTTATATCTTAATTTCAATAAATATGACTTAATATTGTCTTATTTTAAGATGAAATCTGTAATTTATTATAGTCCTGATAATAATGAAAATTAATCTTAGTATGTGATATATTGATACATTTTCAATATGTTTATATTAATCTTAGTCTATTTAAATATGTTTATACTTTTTTTAAAAAATCTGATCATACATTCCATATTAAATATTGTATAGATATATTCTAATCAATCAATCAATTATATTTTCTACAAATATTCCGTCTCGAATATGATTATAAAGATATACAATAATAATCATAACTATTTTATATTCTAGGTAAAATATTGTACGGGATAGTACAATCTCCTATTAACAAAAATAATGCAACTATTTGGTTAAAACGGAATACAATATGTTTATACTTTTAAAAAAAAATTGATCATACATTCCATATTAAATATTGTATGTGATATATATTCCATTTAAAACATGTGATTTTCGTAATCAATGTAATCAATCAAATTTCCTTAATTACATACTTTCTGTGGTGTATAGGTTTATATGTGATGCAGTGATATTTAAATCAGTAAGATGTTAGAGTGTAGTTGGAAAGGAGAAGGGTTACACACACATGAGGTCAAGGGTTCGATTCGCACTTAGCTCATTTGGTCTATTTTTTTTATTTTTGTTGTGGATAACTTTAGGCGGGAAAATATATGAGTTTTGTTATTTGGTTAGTGGAAAGGGGGATGAATGATTATTCTTATTTTTAATGTAAAATTCCATCACCTTGTTATAACTAGACAAAAAAGAAAACATGATTACTCTTATTTATAATATAGAATCATTATCTTATTTCAATTTTTCCGATGTGGGACAATTTAAGTTTGTAGTCTTATTAAGATTTTCGTTAAAACTCAAAAGTTTTTTTGATCGATATTAAAAAACAATGATTACTCTTATTTATAATGTAGAATTCCATATATAACCTCATCATAATTGTTTGATGTGGATAATTATTTAAGGTTATAATCTTAAAAGATCTTTAAGACTCAAACGATTTTTGGTTGATATCTAAGAACGAATGATTACTCTTATTTATTACTCCGTATACTATAAAACTTCATCACCTTATCAATAATTTGTCGCTGTGGGATAATTTTACTATTATTTGTATTAAAGATGATTACTCTTATTTATATACTCCGTAATAGAAATCCATCACCTTATTATAATTTGTCAATGTGGGATAATTATTGGTTGATGTTACCTTGAAAGTTTGTTTTAAGAGTCAAAAGATTGTTGTTTGATGTCTAAGGACGAATTATTATTAGTTTTATTTATAATATAGAATTTCGTCACCTTATTCTTTTTTACTTAAGTGTATAATCTTAAGAGCTTTGATATTCTTAAGACTCAAAAGTTTTAGATGATTTTAAGTTTGTAGTCTTATATAGTAAAAGTTTTTTTAAGACTCAAAAGTTTTTGGGTTATTTAACAACAATAATACCAACTATAGGGCGTCTTCCCAAAATAATACCAATTTCAATAAATCCGAGAATAATACGTATTATTGGAGTAGTTAAACAAGAGTAGTATAAGTGAATTTATAACCTGCTACATCAGGTCACCTAATTAATATTTAACCTGCTACTTATCCTCCATCCTCCTCCTTAGACACGGATAACGGGTGAACTGTGTCGGGTCAGCTTTGGGTCAGGTCACTTTCGGGTTATAATAATCGGGTTGACTTCGGGTCGGGTCGGATAATTTCGGGTTCGGGTCATTCTCGGGTTTGCTGTTTTCAACCTTTTTAGGGATATCGACTAATTTTCTATAATAATACTCGGGTCAGTTTCGGGTTAGCTCGGGTCAAAATCATGCTACGGTTCGGGTGTCGGATCGGTTTCGGTTTGGCTTATTCGAGTCGGGTCAGTTTTCTCAAGTCTACTCCTCCTTACTCTTCTCCTTCATCCTCTCTCTCCATTACCCTTCATCCTTCTTCCGTTTTTTTCTATAAGTTTCGTTTAGATTAACGTGTTGATTTTGGTGTAGGATTGTGTTGTTAGTCAGATTTGGTGAGGTTGAAGGAAGAGGAAGACCTAAGACGTTAATGACGTTTAATGCCTCGTATACTGAGTAAGTGAAAAAGAGTGAACATTAAACAAATTAAAGGCGAAAAAGCAAGGTGAACGAGTTCTATCGTTAACTGGTCATCTATACTACTTTGATTTAACTACTCCAAAAATATGTATTATTCTCAGATTTATTAAAATTGGAATTATTTTCGGAAGACGCTCTATAATTGATATTATTGCTGTTAAATAAAATTAAAGGTGAAAAAAGAAGGTGGAAAGGTTCTACAGGTAACCGGTCACTCATACTACTCTCGTTTAACTACTTCAATAATACGTATTATTCTCAGATTTATTAAAATTGATATTATTTTGGGAAGACGCCCTATAGTTGGTATTATTGTTGTTAAATAACCCAAAGTTTTTTGGTCGAAATTTAAAACCGAATGATTACTATTATTTATAATATAGAATTTCATGCATCACCCCATCATAATTTTTTGATGTGAGATAATTTAAAAGTTTTTCTTGATCGATATTTAATTAAAATTGAATGATTACTCTTATTTATAATAAGAAATCCAATCACCTCATCATAATTTTTCGATGTATGATAATTTACTTGCGATTTATTGTCTTTCAAGCTCTCTTTTTGAAATTCAAAAGATTTTTGGTAGATATCTAAGAACGAATGCTTAATCTTATTTATAATATAGAATTTCATTACCATATTATAATTTGTCGATGTGAGATTGTTTTACAACTGTTATATGTAACAAATTAATCACATTTTTTTTAATAAATATTATGAAATCTATACTCAATTAAAGAATTTTCTACCACGAATCTAATTATTTTATTTTTATAATTTTTTTACGATAACTTTAAAAAAATGAACTTTAAAGATTTTTACATAAAAATTGTTAACATCACAATAATATAATAGATTAAATATATATTGTAATAATTAAAAGATTCTCTCATTGATTTTTTATATTTTTAACGTTACTTCCCTAAATTGTGTTTTGATGAAACGAAACAATGAAATCGCTCGAAAAAAGGTTCACATATATTTATATAGAGGAGGGTTTTTATGAGTCTTCTATATATTTGAGTTCTTAAGTCCTTCTACCGTCCATTGGATGATAATACAATGGATGGATGAGATGAATTGTGATTTTGTATTAAAAAAAGAAGATATTGTTTCCTAATTTGAAGGAGCGTAACATCCAACAAAACAGGAAACACAATAAGTATTTCAATATTCATGTGTAAGGCGTATTTATTAGAGTAATACGTTTGTAACATTGTAGTAACACAAAGTATCTATTAGAGTAACACGTTTGTAACATAGTAACACAAAGTATCTATTAGAGTAACACGTTTCTAACGTTGGAGTAACACAAAATATCTATTAGAGTAACACATTTGTAACGTAGTAACACAAAGTATCTATTAAAGTAACATGTTTCTAACGTTGGAGTAACACAAAGTATCTATTGGAGTAACACGTTAGTAACGTTGGAATAACATTATTATTCATATGTTGAGTTAATAATTATGTTCAAAGTTGGGGGCATATAACTCTTATTCATATGTTGAGTTAATAATGTTCAGTGTTGGGGGTATATAACTCTGAAATTAATGTAAGAATATTTGCATGATGTTCGTTAGAGTAACACCAAATTTTAGCCA
Organism: Agrostemma githago; assembly: GCA_958450325.1. NCBI lineage: Eukaryota > Viridiplantae > Streptophyta > Magnoliopsida > Caryophyllales > Caryophyllaceae > Agrostemma > Agrostemma githago. The sequence continues at coordinate 20,992,436 of OY288258.1, forward strand.
GAGTAAAGGTTCTATACAATAAGAGTAACACAAAATAAATTAAGGACAGAAGAAGATATGCGGTATTTTTTTTTTTAGTTCTATATAATAACAATTTTATTTTTTTAAAATGAAAATCTTAATTATGAAGGAACGTATGTGTGAGAAGAGATATGGTAATTAATTTTGATAGGTATAATTTTAGTGTACTTAATACTCGTTTCAATGTATCTATTTTTTGATGTACCTTATTGCACTTTCAGTGTATCTTTTCAAATTTTGTGAATAAATAGCAATTTTTCTTAATATTTTTGATAAAATATGATTAGTTATGTGCAATAAAGTATTTGAATAAATGAATCTAAGGGTAAATTCGTTATTTAAATTTTCGAAAAAAATTAATTCCGTTTTATTGAGGTTCTCACGGTTCTCAATAAGTGGTGGTTAACATATTGTAATAAAATCCAACTCATTGTGCAACCATATCAAGATAGGTAATATTGTTAGATAAAATACAGAGTATAGAATTAAACGTGAATACGTGATAGTATTAAATTGCATACTATAAAATACGACTATATATATATTAAGTGTTTGACTGATCATATATAATTTATCTACAGAGTACATATTTTTATTATTAACTGATTGAGTAATCATATACGTATACAGAGTATATGTCTAAAATATGGTTGATATAAAAAAAAAGGCCATATTGTTGTCGTAAATAAAGTTAGATAGTTTATTGAGTGCTCATATATAGTTTATTTTCCTATTCAATTTATTTTGTCTATTTACTTATTTTTATTATTAACATATTAAGTGATATATATGATTAAGATATGTGTAGTATAGAATCATAACAATATTTGAAAACAAAATAGAAAATTGAAATTATGTAATTATGCTAAGAATAATGTGGGCATGACACGTGGCAGTTAAATATTGTCATTGATTTCTGCTTTAATATAATATATACTTCCTCCGTTTCATTTGATTGTTTTCGTTTTTACTTTTTCACACTTGCCGATGCGCGTTTTCTTTTGTCTATATCTTTAGTTATGTATTTTTAAAAAGTACAAAAAATTGATATTTATAACGTACTCGATTAGATAATTTAAACAAGATCTCGCATGACTATATTTTATCTTATATATTAGAAGTTACATTGACGATTTCACTCACCTATGAATACTATTCAAAAAGCAAATGCAAATAATCAAATAAAACGGAGAGAGTATATGATTTGATCAATTAGTCTCACGGGTGACGGTTGTTAATTTTAAGGACTATCTTTTACAATGTGGTTAAAAACAAATGAAGTGCGCTTTTTTGATGATAACAAACCTGTATCTCTACTTAACTGTTCACCAAATGCAATTACTGGAAGAGCGGATGCAAAAAATATGCACGTTGTGGGGGCCAAAATCCTACAAATAAAACCATCATTAGATCGTTAATCACGTGTAGAATTCAATACTCCTCCCATTCACTGGAAACATATCATAAGCTGAATATATATGATATATAATTTAATCAAATGGTAGTATGATTCTAGTGGGGAGAGAGTATAATTTAAGTTGTGACAGTCGATGAATAAAGTAAGTAAAAAAAAAAATACTTGGCACCACAACATGCTCCAACCCAATCATGTTTATAGAAAGATGACCGTCCTTTTATATCTTGAACTACACCTTTAAGAGGAGATGTTGGCTTATCATCCATAACTGATACATTAGCAATGAATGTGTTAGATTTCATACGATGCGTTTAGGTGAGTTTATTTTTGTCCAACTAATAGTATTATTAGTCGTATTACAATAGCGAGGTTGTTAGGTTGGGAGATCGAACCTGAGACCTATTGTCTAGATACCTCGATCTTAACTACTGCACTAAGATATATACGATACATATGATGCATTTATAATATGTCCATTATATTGTACTTAAATATTATGCTCGTAAAACCTAATAACTCTAATAAAGATGAAGAAATTTAGTTAAGTTGTACAAGACGAACAATGTAGTTACGTGAAGAGCACATACATGTGGGCCTGTGGCAACATTCATTTATTTCTACGTATAATTTGTAATGAAAAAGATATTTCATATTACATGCAAAAGAATGTGAAAATTTCATTACTTTTTTTATGCATATCGTGATCGTCCTAATAGAGGCAAAACATCATTACTAACTAGAAAACGAATATGGGGCATCATCTTTTTTCTTTTAGGGATATATGAATCATCTTTGTAGGAAAAAAATATTTGATAATTCTACAAATTCATGCTATATCGCACATTGTTTTTCAAACGAAAAACATAAAACCAATAATAATTGATAATTAACTTACATAATTCCTCGTTTAACAGGGAAGTAATCCTAAAGGGTACCAGATTTTTCTTGGAAATTGATGCATGATTTTTTTTTTGGAATTGTCTTTTACGTTTTCCCTATTTGTGACTTTTGTTCTTCTTTCTTTCTTATGAAAAAATAATATAAATATCAACGTTTATTCCATAATTGAATGAGATACAATGAAATAATTGGGATATAAAACACAAAAATTTGAAGACCGCTAATTGTACCTTTTCACATCTATAAATAGATGGCGCATTCATCATTTTATATTTTGCACTTTCAACGTATAAGTTTTTTTTCATGGGATAGTTAAAAAAAGTCAACTATACACGAACTCAAAAACTTTAAAGAAATATTTTCTTTAGTATTATTAATGTTGGAGCTCTCACATATTTGAGGTAATTTTAAATTTTATATTACCACCTGATGAACTTAATTCTCGTCTTCTTTACTACTCGTATTAAAAACCTAAAACCAATTTTGACCCTCAGAATACCCTTATTTAATTTCTTCCATCATCGTTCCATTAACTCCACCCAATCACCATCTCATCAACATCTTCACCAACCAATGGAGACCACCGCAAAAACTAACCATCCCCAACAATATCGACAATGTATAAAAGAAAATACAGTCATATGAGATCTTGTTTAATTTATCTTTATGAGTAATTAAAGAATAGCAAATTCTAATACAAAAAAAAAGATATTGATGAGTTAAAATGTATCTCGGCAAATGCGCCAAAAGTATAAGTGCTAAACATAGGTAAACATAATAAATTGAAGGATCGAATTTGTAATTTTTTCATTCAATTTGAAGCTCTCTTATAAAGGGAGTACAAAGAGAGGGTTAACATAATCATCGTATTACAATAATATCACAACTAGTATAGACCCCGTGCATATGCACGTTACATATGCAAATTTATTTTATAGGTATTCTAAAATTTACATATTAATTTTTACCTTACACAACTTTGTAATTTAGATTTAAGAGAATAATTAGAATTTGTTAAGTAATTAAGATAAATTAGTAAGTCAATACATGCATATTTTAATAAAGCTATTATATATACTCCCTCTGATTGCCCATTTTCTTCCCCTCTCTTTTTGGGATCTTTTTGGGTAGAAAATAAGGAGAGAGTATTATATTAATAAAAGATGAAAGATGGAATGAAAAAAATAAGAGAGGAAAATATTATATTAATTAAATGAGAAAAAGTGATGTGGAAAAATAGGAGAGAGAAATATTATATTAATTAATGAGAAGTGAAAAAATTTCCTTAAATGGAAAGAGGGAAAAAAATCAAACTCACCCAATAAGGAAAGTGGGAAGAAAATAAGCAATCAGATGGAGTATACAGTATTTTTTATTACATGGAGTATATGAGTCTCATACTTTCAAAGTCTCAATTTTCTACTTAAAACATAAGTATGAATTAATATTAACAATTGATTAGTCATATGAGTAATATAATCTTAAATTATTTAATAGCACATTTAAAAAAAAATACACTAATTCTATGTTTTTTTAAATTGAAGAGAGATCATAATTGTACGTTATATTTCAGTGTGTGTGTGTGTGTGTATATATATATAGATCATAATTGTACGTTATTGTAGACACCCGCATTTTGACTGCCAGGTGTCTATGGTAGTTTCCAAAAAACACCCGATGATGATCGGACGCCAACGTGCTCTAACGCGCTCGGATACGGGCTCGAAATCAATAATGTCCGGCATGGGCTTTTAACGGGATACAAATCACCCAAAACCAACCTCAAATTCAGGCCCAGCGGGTCGTTCCGAGTAAAATGGGACTAATTTGGGCCAAAACCGACACCAAAAATAAAACCCGTCTTTTAGCGACCGGGTCGAAACCCGGTCAAAGACGAACCCGACACACAAAAACAACCTGGTACGTTCCTAGAAAATGGCGCCCCCATACAAAATTCAAAATCAATCAAAGGTCAACCATTTCCTAAAATGGTGCGTCCTAATTGATCCACTCGGTCGAGTGGATTGACCCACTCGGTCGAGTGGAGCCTCAAAAACCGGACCAGATTCATCTTCAAGGGCACTCGACCGAGTGCACTAGGGCCATTCGATCGAGTGACCCTAGGTCGTGGGTTTTCATATAAATACCCCATCAACCCTCAACATTTTAACAACATTTTCCATCATCATTTCAGCCAACTTTGCACATCAAAGCACTCTATATTTCCGACCCTAAGTCCCCCATCATAATACACTACAACCCTAAGCAAATCCATACAAAAATCGAGCCATACATACAACTCTTCCTACGTATCTCGACGTTCCCGCGCCATTGCCGCCATTTGACGAACCATATCCCGAGAAGCAAGAGCATGTAGGTTGAGGGTGTAATATTCAACACCGACAACTCCTTTCTTTCTTTCGTTTCTTTCGTTTTTTTTATATTTATGTTTACGTATTAGTATTATAATTAGTCGATAGTAACGACATGAACACTAACATTTTATTTTTCGCATTTTATTTATCGCATCTAACAATCTAACATTTAATTATCGCTATTTATTTTCGTCTCATTTATCGCGTATACATAATAATAATAATAATAATAAATTTTCGGTTTCAAATCCGTTTAACTATGACGATCATCTAAAGTCCGTCTAATCCCTTTAAGAGCAACGACGGAGGTGGCACCCTTTCGAGGAGCGCCGCCCCAATGTACTCAACGGCACAACGTGATCGTGACCGATCATAGTTGAACGCGTTTAATTCCATTTCTAGGATTAGCATGAAATCCGTTGATGCGAAAATCGACATCACATAATCCGTTTTGATTAATATCGATGTCGTGACGCGGAGGGCTACAATTTCGTCGCTAATTAAATCTTTCAATATCACGACAACATTTTCTATAAAATTCCGATAACGATATTATAATCATATAAGACATGATTATAGTACCGAAAAACCGAGTTAAATCTAATCGTCAATATTTTCATTTAACTCGGCCAACCATCGATTTAAAACAAATTAAACGAAATGAGTCATAGCTCGTACAGGTGCCACTCGACCGAGTACATAGGCTACTCGATCGAGTAGCACCCCAAATCTTGGGCAGTAGCCTCCTCGAGGACACACTCGACCGAGTCAGCCCATGACTCGATCGAGTAGGTCCTGTAGCCCAGGAAACCGAGAGCTCCTTTTTATCATCCAAGCCTCGTCTTTTAAAAAGCGACTTAGTCGTCACGTGTAAAGTCAATCACGTGATCTCCTTTTCAAAATACATGCATGTCATTGCACATAAACAACTTTGATCGTCGGTCTCACTATTAATCTTGCGTTGACGACTCCTTAGTCGTATCCGACGCACGATTAATTTAGACTCCAATTTCTCGATATGATAAGTTGGGACGAGGCATCGGGATTTGGGATCGGGCTAGCACCACGCCTAGGTCCTATATCTCCGTCCTTTGGTTAGTACACAAAATAATGCGTATTCAATCAATGTTCGTCCATTTACACGACACACGGTCTAGTTCATATTTACTATATATGGGTCCGTTTCTATTTATTGGTTATCATTTTAGTTATATATTCTGGTTATTCTATATTATTGCTCGTTGTATTGTGAATTCCGGGTTGTATTCCGCCCGTGTAACTTGTAACCGATTTATATTGCTTTTGCTTTATTTATTTACGTTTTACCGTTTATAAATGAACCCTCGCATGCTAAATCACTTCGACAATAAATTAGATGCATTAAAATGACGTAGCTCACATTTAATTCGCATGCTTAGCTAAAAACGCTGTTTGCATATCATTTCACCGAATCATCAACACGCATATTAGAAAGTCAAACGATGTCTTAGTAGAGGTCGCTAAGTGCGGGCGGGGTTGGGTGTCCTTAGCTTAGTGGGCTTCCCAACACGTACCCTCACCCCTTACTCAGAACCTCGGTTTCCGGATGCCTGAAACCGTTGGCGCACGAGAGTCATTCTTTACACGATTACCGGTGTAGATGGTATCGGTATTGTAATGCAAAGGGACGAGCCCAATAAAATCTAAAACCGAAATGGGCCATACTTTGTGTATGATCCATAGCGATATAGAGCGGGCTCGGAGACAATTTTACATATTTCTGCCAAATCTTTCTAAACCTACTTTCCGCTGGGAGATCCGAAGGTAGGCAACTCAATAGGTAGAACCGTTAGGCTAGGCCAAGAAGACTTCATTTCAGCAACCCAACTTATACAAAGAAAAACATCTGTTGGGTCCGAATTCCCCCAAAGTTCGGTGGCGACTCCATTTCGACTTAAATTTCAATTTGATCCATTCTCATATGGAGATGCAGTCGCCTACCCAAACCCGCACGTGGCCACGTCGGGGTGGACCTACGTCATGTCCACAATTTGGCGACTCCGCTGGGGATCAACTGATGCGTGACTTACCATCGGCATCCTCAGGGTGAGACTCGAATAGAAATCGTTTGACTAGTACAATACGCGTTTTAGTTTTACGGTTCATGCATAACCCCATATTTTCCCGGGCCGGTACTAGTGACCGATGTCCCACTATACCACGATGTATTCCGACTTGGATACGTTAAAGGTGCTCATGGTCGATTCGTATGGGTTTCGCGGCATGTTCTAAGCTCAACTCGACTTAGGAAGTCCGTCCCGATTCTCGTCTAGGCTATGTGCACTGGTATAGACCCCATTTAGACCGACCGAGACTTAGTGTAAAGCATACATGGCATCGTTATAATGCTTGCGTGACTATGTGCTGCTTGGTTTCCGTGTCGTTTTCAAAAGCCGTCATTTCAAAAATGCATCTTTTCAAAAAATATTCAAATTTCAAAACCCGGAAAGCTACCGAATTTAGGACTTATGATTTTACTCAAAATAGCCCACTTTCTAGCCGGTATGCTGCCCAATTCAAAACTCGAAAATATTTCCGAACTTTCAAAACCAAGGCCCGATGCCCTTTCCGATTTTCTTGAAAAAAAATCGGGCCTTTTCCCGAGTTTTCTCGGACTTTCCAAAAATAATCCTTTTCAAAATTTTCCTCCCTCTTAGGACTTTCCCGTATTTAGCAGTGTCGGGTCATGTCGTAAGTCGTCAGGGTCTTTAGCGTCAAAACTCTGTCGATCTTACATCACGAGTTTCTTCCCTATCCCAGTCCGCCTTATTAGACTAAGGCAAGGCCCACCTACGTAGGACATACTCCTACAAAAGGGGGGCCCGTCTACACATTTGAGTCCAAAGTCTGGGGACGTCTCACATGGACCTTCCTTCGAACAGGATTCGGCTCACCCGTCGAATCCTAAGAAAAGCCCGTCATCCACGAGTCACCCGTCTAAAAGTCTCTTTCAAGTCGTTTTTTTAAGTCTTTTCCCTGCTCGGGATGTACTATTTTGGTTCCAAGGTCCGGGTTCGGTTTCTGATTGCGCGGTGTTCTTACAGACAAGCCACCGTCCACCAGACACAGTCGCAAAATGGAAGCAGCTCTGAACAGTCTGAAGGCCTCCGTGGATGCCATGGCCGACAAACAACTCGACATTGATGCCCAACTGACAGAAATGAGGGCCGGTCAAGTGGCTATTGTTGCTCGTTTAGCTGCAGTGGAGCAAAAGACTCCAAGTATCGGGGTTACAGAACCTCTAGCTGAACTAGTTAGCTGGGTCCGCCGATTAGAAGAACAAGTTCACTTAACTGGAAGTAACAATATCCATCGGGAGAATAGTCGGGAGTACTCCCCGGTAAGTGACAAACTGCCCGCGAACCTGAATCTCACGGGCTTACCCATGTTTGAAGGGACTGAAGACCCGTTACTACATGTACGGGCCTTCAAGGAGTTCATGGCTATTAAGGGAGTGGACTCTTCTATGTTCAAAAACCTCTTTGCTGCATCTCTTGAGAAACACCCAAAGGCCTGGTACTACAAGCTAGATCCCAAGAAGTTCTCGACATGGGATGATGTGGCTACAGAATTTGCTCGGAACTACGCTGATAACACCGAGATCCAGACCACAATGCGGTCTCTAGAGGTTATGGCCCAAGAACCTAAGGAGGGCTTTACCAAATACCTCCAACGTTGGAGGGCCGAGAGTGTCAAACTGGTCGATAAGCCCAGTGAGAAGACTTTAGTGGAGGTCTTTGTCAAGAACCTCCTCCCTTCCTACCGGGTCCACCTCCGGTATGCTGTCATACCCAATTTCACCACTCTTACTGAAATGGGCATGAGAATTGAAGATGATCTAAGACTAGAGAGCCTGACTAAGGCCCCTAGCAAGGGATACCAAGGGGCTTCCTCATCCACTACCAAGCCCCCGGCTGCAACACGCAGTATCTTTGACACGGTTAATCTGTTAGATGCCTCGTCCAAAAGAAATATCCCTCCTAGGGTATTCACTGATATAGGGACTACCTATACATATGCCTTACAAAGGCTGTCTTCCAAGGGCCTGGTCCAACCGATAGGCCCAACTCCTGAAGTCCCAGTTGAAAAACGCTCCAAAAGCTACAACGCCCAAGCCTATTGCCAATATCATCGAGGCAATGGGCATGATACCGAGAAATGTTGGAAGTTGAAGCATCTGATTCAGGATTTGATTGAGAGCGGGAAAATACCGTTACCCGGGGACAAGCCAAGCAACAAGGACAACCCCTTTAGCTCTCACGCTATCTTCACCGGAGAAGTGATTGACTGTTCTCACCTTATCTCTCCTTTCATTCCGCAGATCAATGGAATCTGGTTCGATGATGAGGAAGATCTGTACCTCACCAAAGGAGAAATTGTCCCTATCACACCCGAAGAAATCCGGAAGGTTAAGTCCAAGGCCTTAGCCAGTAACCACCTCACCGCCGCCGGTCGTCCTTACTCAGCCACTAGCTCCAAGGATATTTCAGCCCCGGTAACCGTCACTGAACCTACCAGGACAGAGGATACCATTGAAGAGCCAAGCACCGATACAGCTCTTGTCAAACAATTGAAAAGAGCTCGGGTTGACCTCACTATATGGCAACTCTTGGTTAGCTCACAAGAACATCGAGAGGCACTTACTAAGGCTCTCGATCAAATCAAGGTCGACTCCCAGGTTACCCCTACTGAAATGGTAGCCACCATCCTGCCCTACCTCAAGGGCAAGTCCAAAGAAGAAGGCCCATTAGTCACCTTCTCGGATGCCGACCTACCACCGTTCGGGCCTCTCACAATCTGGCCCTGTACATCACGGTAATTTGCCGGGGTAAGTGTCTCCCGATGACTCTGGTTGACGACGGGTCTGCTGTGAATGTCCTTCCTCCAAGGACTGCCAAAGCCCTCGGCATCACCGAGGTCGACTACATACCAACTGCCCACACTATCCAGGTTTTCGATGGAAGCCCAAAGGCGGTTTCTGGGGCCGTTAAGTTGACGATTATGACGGGTCCAATTGAAAAGAGCTAGAGTTCCGGTGATCGATGTCACCTCCTCTTTTAATTTGCTCCTAGGAAGGCCTTGGATTCATTCTGTAAAGGCGGTGTCTTCTACTCTTCACCGAAAGATCAAAATGCCCCTGTAAGACGGTATTATCACTCTGGAGGCAACCCCTATGACTGTGGCTAGCTATAACACCACGGACCGCACTGACCTTTGGGGGTTCGATTTTGTGGGGATGATTGAGGAAGAATACCTTTTCAAGCCTTATTTCACCACGAGCATCGACACGATGCTACAAAATTTGGGATATCTACCGGGGGCTACCTCGAGGCCATATCTTCCAGCTGGGAAGATTATTGAAGTCCTGAATGACGGGGAATCTCGCTTCGGCCTAGGGTACGCTGTGACCCCGGGAAATGTAGTCCGAGCGGGCATTGAGAAGGCCTACAACATCATCAAGGGTACCTACTTGGGCCCTTATAGCCCGAGGTTGGCTGACTATTTCGTCACACCGGTATTCGGGGCTGTTCAAGTTGGCCTGTATCAACCAATCATCACATATCCCGAGACTGAACTAGCTCGGGAATGCAACTACATTCCGGATGACATATTCGCCCTCATCCATCTGAATCCAAGGAGGGTACAGACAATGTCGAGCCCGTGCTGGGGCTCTTATTTGGGGAAGACAAGGCTGTCCCGACCCCTAAGGAAGATCTGGTGAACCTGATCCTTCGAAGCAACATGTTCGATCCTTCAAAGCTGATCTCAGAGGTTGATGCTGATACTGGGAAAAGAGCTTGGAAGAAGACCGTCAAGTGGACCGACGGCCAGGGCCGAGTCTACAAGCTGACCACCGGTGAAGGAGACATGCCGGACACCGATTCCGAGCTTGAGTCTGAGTCTGTATTCGAGTCTAAGGGGTCTGGTGCTAGAGTCCAAACTGTAACCCCCCCTGTAGTCACTACCACCGGAGCCTCGGGGTCTGTCCCGAAAGCGCTCCCAATCCCGCCTCTAATCAATGATCAGATGGCCGCTCTCTTTGAGCTATTTTCCAAATTTACCATCAATAATAACGAAAATCGTTCCGCTTATGACTTGTCTTATTTTCAAAATACTTTCAATTTCAAAAATATTTTCTGCAATGACATTGAGAAACCCGACGAACAGGTGTCCTTACCTCCGCATCTGATCGAGCAGCTAGAACAGAGGGAGTCCTGAGACCCGGTAATCGAGGAGACCGAGTCTATCAATGTGGGAACAACCTTAGAGCCCCAGATGCTTAAGATAGGGTTATCTTTAGATCCCTAGGAGAGACAACAATTCACAAACCTCCTCCAAGAATTCAAGGATGTCTTCGCATGGTCCTACAAGGACATTCCAGGGATAGATCGGGAAATAGCTGAACACCGCATACCCATCAAAGATGGGTGTAAGTCGGTAAAACAGAAGCTTCGAAGAATGAAGCCCGAGTGGTCTCTCAAAGTCAAAGAAGAGGTAGACAAACAATTCAAAGCGGGCTTTATACAAGTGTCTGAATATCCAGACTGGGTTGCAAACATCGTGTCGGTACGCAAGAAGGACGGCAAGTGCGGGTATGCATAGATTTCCGAGACCTTACCAAGGCCAGCCCAAAAGACGATTTTCCGTTGCCACACATCGACATACTGGTGGACAACACGGCTGATCATGCTCTTCTATCATTTATGGACGGGTATGCCGGGTACAATCAAATCAAGATGGCAGAAGAAGACATGGGTAAAACCACCTTCACCATACCGTGGGGAACTTACTGTTATACCGTCATGCCATTTGGTCTCATTAACGCTGGGGCCACTTATCAACGAACAGCCACGACCTTGTTACATGACATGATGCATAAGAAAGTGGAGGTTTATGTGGATGACATGATTGTTAAGTCTAAAAATCGAGATGGGCATGTTGCTGCCCTAAGAAAATTCTCCACCCGACTGCGCAAGTACAACATGAGACTAAACCCTCAAAAGTGTAGCTTCGGGGTAACATCAGGCAAGTTACTGGGCCATATCGTTAGTCAACGCAGCATCGAGGTCGACCCAGCTAAAATCAAAGCCATCATCGAGATGCAACCACCCAAGACCGAAAAAGAAATATGGGGGTTTCTCGGGAAAGTCCAATACATCAGCCGGTTTATTTCGAAGCTAACCATGGTATGTGAGCCCATTTTCAAGAAACTGAAGATAGGAGAACGGGTACTATGGGACGATAAATGTCAAGCGGCTTTCGATAAAATCAAGGAGATTCTGTCTGCTCCGCCGGTATTAATGCCACCTCAACCCGGTTTGCCTCTGTCGTTATACTTAACAACGACCGAGACAGCCATGGGGACTATGCTGGCCCAGACGGTCGATTCAGAAGAACGGGTTATTTACTACATCAGTAAAAAGTTCCTAGAATATGAGTGCAAGTATACAATGCTCGAGAAAACATGCCTAGCTTTAGTATGGGCCACTAAAAAGCTCCGGCACTGTATGCTCAGCCACGAGATACATGTCCTGTCCAAGATGGATCCGATCAAATACTTGTTCGAGAAGCCCATTCTTAATGGAAGAATGTCCAGATGGACTTTAATGTTAGCCGAGTTCGACCTCAAGTTTGTACCATTAAAAGCCATCAAAGGCCGGGTAGTAGCCAAATTCCTCGCCGATAGTCCGGTATTTGAGGAAGGACATATCGACACTTGGGTTTTTCCAGATGAAGACATATTCCATACCGATACCGAAACATGGGATTTTTATTTTGACGGGGCATCCAACTTTCGAGGATTCGGGGTCGGTATTCTCCTAATATCACCAAAAGGGGAACACACACCGTTATCCATCAAACTAGATTTCGATGTGACTAATAACGCGGCCGAGTATGAAGCATGCATCCACGGGTTACAAGCAGCTGCTGATTTGGAAATTACAAATCTTCGGGTTCACGGGGACTCGTCCCTAGTCATCAATCAAGCCCTTCAAAAATGGAAAACTCGGAATGCCAATCTCGTGGCTTACCAAGCGCGAGTAAGGGTTCTAGAGAAGCAATTCCAGAAGGTAGAATATATCTACCTCCCACGTGAAGAAAATCAGTTCGCAGATGCATTTTCCAAATTGGCATCCTTACTAAACATCCCGGAACATATGGCCAGTATGTCATATGTCAACACCATTCAAGATATCGATATCACTGATCCAGAACCTTGGTATCAGGCCGTCCTAATCTATTTGACTACGGGAGAATATCCCCCGGGAACTTAAAATCGGGCCAAGAAAGCCCTGCGAAGACTGGCCACCCAATTCATTCGTACGGACGACGGTCAGTTATACAAAAAGACGGCACAGGGGGCTTTAATCCTATGTATCAACAAAACACAGGCCGAAAAATTGATGTCCGAAGTACACTACGTTGAAAACGGTCCGCATATGAACGCCCATATGCTAGCCCGGAAAATCATGAGGCTCGGATACTACTGGAACAGTATGGAGACCGACTGTCAATCATATGTCAAACACTGCCATAATTGTCAAATTTTCGGCAATGTTCAACACATGTCGCCGTCTCTACTATACACCATGACGTCGCCTTGGCCATTTTCGACATGGGGGATTGATATAATTGGGAAAGTGAACCCTTCCGGAACAGGAGGTCACTGTTTCATTTTGGTGGCTATCGACTATTTCACCAAATGGGTCGAAGCCGAATCATACCGTGTCTTGAACGCCAAGCACGTGGCCAAATTTATCCAGAATAAAATCATATGCCAATACGGGATCCCACACGAGTTTATCAGTGATCACAGGACCCACTTCCAAGCCGAAACCGCTACTTTGCTAGCAAAGTACAAAATCCAGAGGCATACATCTTCGCCTTACCGTCCCCAAACGAATGGAGTGGTGGAGGCTGCTAATAAAACAATTGTCACCATACTTAAAAAGATGGCTGATAATTATCGGGACTGGCCCGACAAAATACCCTTTGCCCTATGGGGGTACTGGACGTCGATTCGTACTGCAACCGGGGCAACTCTATATTATTTGACGTATGGCATGGAGGCAGTCCAGCCGGTCGAATTAGAAATACCGTCTCTCCGAATTCTACTAGAAAGCCAAGTGCCCGAAGCAGATTGGGTTCAAGCTCGATATGACTCGTTGGTTCTTTTGGATGAACGACGGTCTCGGGCTCTCAATAACATCCAAATATATCAAAAGAGAATCAAACGGGCCTTTAACAAAAGAGTTAGGCCCAGGAATATCAAGGAAGGGGATCTGGTTCTCAAATCAGTCCGTGCTCTATTACCGGTTGACCCAAGGGGAAAGTTCAAACCCAATTGGGCTAGGCCATACCTGGTGAAAAAGGTTCTATCAGGAGGAGCAGTGATGCTAACGGACCTGGACGGGAATGAATTTGTCAACTCGACCAACTTGGACCAGCTGAAGCGCTACTACCCCTAAACCTTACCTTAAATGTCATTTGCAAAAATTATTTAAAAAAACATTTTTTTCAAAATTTATAAGCAAGTCAATAAATTAGGATTATTTATCCTACTGTCGCACATCTTGAACTCATAGTCTTGATGTATTTCGAAATTGCAAAAAAAATCTACGCCCGAACTACGTTTGGTTTGATTCCACTAACTATGGATACGTAGGCAGCCCCTCAAAAGGGCACAACCACTGCAATAACGAAAAAGACAGGAACGGCTTCACTAATATAGTACTTTTATTATTCCAAAAAAAAGAAACCCGATAAACTCGGAAATCCTAAATTACAAAAAGCCACGAAAAGCCACAAAAAAAAAATACACACAAAAAAAATAGTAATAATATCCAAATAGTAATAAAAAGAGACTAGTATTCGGGCATCTTGCCCTTGCCTTTGTCTTTTGGGTCAATAGGGGCCCAGGGACGTCGAGGCGGGGGCGGGCGTTCCCGGATGACAAGGGGAACCTCCTTGGCTCGAGTCCTCTTCTTCGACAGAGGATCTTCAGTTATGGTCACAGGCCCAAGTCGAGCCCGTACGTGCTCCGGCAGCCTATCCCTAGGACCAAGTCGGTCCTGGACTGATGGCCTAGGCCCTAGTCTTCTCTCCAAATCTGTCTGGAGGCTCACTTCCCCCCGAGCACCTCTAGCATTGGACCCCCCAGTTCGAGTCCTGGCTCCACCTCTCTGACCCGGCACTAGACGGACTATTGGGGCTGGAGTCTCCCCTTCAGCAAAGAAATCTCTGTTATCTTTGACCTACTCTCGCCGAAGCAGGTCGAAGGCTTCATCCACCTTGAGGGCGGCGCGAGCTTCGGCAGTCTCCGCTTTGGTCCACCTCTCATAGGAATAGGACACCCAGATTGAGTGAAGCGACTGGGGAACGGGCCAAGTAACCCGAGTATACCACCTCTGTATCCAGGTGTCACACATAACGTTGGTCAGCTGGGTAGGTTCACTCACAACTGCCTCGTTCTCCGGGATACGCTGAGTGCACCCATACTGCGTGAGTATGCGGTCAGGATAGAGGTGAACTGTCTGGCTAAGAGACAAAATAACCTGATAGCGCGCCTTGTCTCTGGGAGCGAAACCGGTCCAGGAATAAATTGGCCACCATGGAACCACCCATCGAATCAGCCGACCGCGATGGAATGATAGTTCTTCCTCCCAATACTTCTGGGTAGTTAGATAGGATGAATCGACAGCACATCTTCTTGTCATCACTTGGTTGAACCAATATTGACTCGGGTTGGGAGGAGGTTCGATAATCGATAATCTCTCAAATAGCCAGAGCTGGAAAAGAGCACAACATTCATGAGAACGATTCGGACATTCGCCTGAGGGCACTCGATCGAGTGCCAGGGTCACTCGATTGAGTGACACCCCTGAAGCAGAACAGAAAGCCTCTTTACGAAGGCACTCGATCGAGTGCCAGGGTGACTCGATCGAGTGCCCCTGTAGCGGTATATTACGAAAAAAAAACGTGATATACCTGCAGCAGGCGGGTGCTCCCAGTCAAACGGGCTGACTTATCCCTCTTACGGTTGTCTAAGCCCTGAATGATCTCCCCCGTAATCAACCACGCGGGACTATATTCCGTCTCCATCAGATCAACAATAACTAGAAGACGAACGCCGCCCATACAAGATAGCAGGTCCAGATAGCCTTCGAAAGCATACACGTGAAGCATACAGAAAGCAAACGCCCTACGGCTATGAATAGGCGAAACCCGGATATCATACGGGTTCATGAATTTCTTAGCCAGGGCTAGCAAAGAAATAGTATCCCCTTCAGTCATATGGGACACTTCAGCATGGGAGAGCCCTAAAAAATCCCGTAGTTTCCTCCAAGGGTCTCGAACCGAGAAAGGAACGACAGGACGGAGCAATGGGTTCCACCCTCCTATGGCAGCAATCTCCTCAGGGAGGGGACAGATTTCGCCCTGAGGGAAGGCGAAAACATGGTAAGTGTCATCCCAGTAGGACAGACACGCATCAAGAAAATAGCGGTCCACGTGCATCTGGCGGAACGTGAACAATTGAAATATACTCGACTGCTTTAGGGCTACCTTACTAGCGTCCCTAAAACGGTAGGACCAATCTTGCAACATGTCGGTCAGGCGCTCAATACCCATATTTGAATTTCTTAAAGGAGATAAATTTTTCTTGAGGAGAAGAAGATTTGAGGGTTATGAAAAGAAAGAAGCCATGGTGATGTATTTATAACATCAAAACCCTGGTGAATCCCCAGCAGCTGTGCCTTCTTAGCCCAAGCGGGCCTAGGCATACAGGCCCGACTCTTGTCTCCTCCCCACAGACACAAGAATTTAGTCATCCCGAGCAGTCTGTCAAAATTCAAAAATATTCTAAAAATATTCTATTTTTTTTTCAATCATCCAAATTTTTTTTCCCAGCGCGAGTCGTGTTCTGCCTAAATATTGCACGCAAAGCTTTATGTAACTGGCATAGGTATAACTCGAAGCTTAGAAGCAAGCCCGCACAGTTTATATATCTCCCCAGCGGAAGATCTAAAGAGGACATTCCCTCAATTTAGCACGGGATAGGCCCACATACAGGCACAACCAGGACTTACGCGACAAGTCCAATTCCCCACAGAGGTATTATCCGCAGCTCAGGTATGACTTCTATCTTATGGCTGGCGAGCCCTTCACGCAAGTCTAATGGACTATAAACGACCCGACCGGAAGTCTGCCAGGTTTCAATCCTCGATTGGCCTGGTAGCTACTCTGACTTTCGCCTTGTCCAAGCCTCAGTCAGAGTGGGGGCTCTGTAGACACCCGCATTTTGACTGCCAGGTGTCTATGGTAGTTTCCAAACAACACCCGATGATGATCGGACGCTAACGTGCTCTAACGCGCTCGGATACGGGCTCGAAATCAATAATGTCCAGCATGGGCTTTTAACGGGATACAAATCACCCAAAACCAACCTCAAATTCAGGCCTAGTGGGTCGTTCCGAGTAAAATGGGAGTAATTTGGGCCAAAACCGACACCAAAAATAAAACCCGTCTTTTAGCGACCGGGTCGAAACCCGGTCAAAGAAGAACCCGACACGCAAAAACAACCTGGTACGTTCCTAGAAAATGGCGCCCACATACAAAATTCAAAATCAATCAAAGGTCAACCATTTCCTAAAATGGTGCGTCCTAATTGATCCACTCGGTCGAGTGGATTGACCCACTCGGTCGAGTGGAGCCTCAAAAACCGGACCAGATTCATCTTCAAGGGCACTCGACCGAGTGCACTAGGGCCACTCGATCGAGTGACCCTAGGTCTTGGGTTTTCCTATAAATACCCCATCAACCCTCAACATTTTAATAACTTTTTCCATCATCATTTCAGCCAACTTTGCACATCAAAGCACCCTACATTTCCGACCCTAAGTCCCCCATCATAATACACTACAACCCTAAGCAAATCCATACAAAAACCGAGCCATATATACACACCATCAACTCTTTCTACGTATCTCGACGTTCCCGCGCCATTGCCGCCATTTGACGAACCATATCCCGAGAAGCAAGAGCATGTAGGTTGAAGGTGTAATATTCAACACCGACATCTCCTTTCTTTCTTTCGTTTCTTTTGTTTTTTTTTTTATATTTATGTTTACGTATTAGTATTATAATTATTCTATAGTAATGACATGAACACTAACATTTTATTTTTCGCATTTTATTTATCGCATCTAACAATCTAACATTTAATTATCGTTATTTATTTTCGTCTCATTTATCGCGTATACATAATAATAAATTTTCGGTTTCAAATCCGTTCAACTATGACGATCATCTAAAGTCCGTCTAATCCCTTTAAGAGCAACGACGGAGGTGGCACCCTTTCAAGGAGCGCCGCCCCAATGTACTCAAGGGCACGACGTGATCGTGACCGATCATAGTTGAACGCATTTAATTCCATTTCTAGGATTAGCATGAAATCCTTTGATGCGAAAATCGACATCACATAATCCGTTAGGATTAATATCGATGTCGTGACGCGGAGAGCTACAATTTCGTCGCTAATTAAATCTTTCAATATCACGACAACATTTTCTATAAAATTCCGATAACGATATTATAATCATATAAGACATGATTATAGTACCGAAAAACCGAGTTAAATCTAATCGTCAATATTTTCATTTAACTCGGCCAACCATCGATTTAAAACAAATTAAACGAATCGAGTCATAGCTCGTACAGGTGCCACTCGACCGAGTACATAGGCTACTCGATCGAGTAGCACCCCAAATCTTTGGCAGTAGCCTCCTCGAGGACACACTCGACCGAGTCAGCCCATGACTCGATCGAGTAGGTCCTGGCCTGTAGCCCAGAAAACCGAGAGCTTCTTTTTATCATCCAAGCCTCGTCTTTTAAAAAGCGACTTAGTCGTCACGTGTAAAGTCAATCACGTGATCTCCTTTTCAAAATACATGCATGTCATTGCACATAAACAACTTTGATTATCGGTCTCACTATTAATCTTGCGTTGACGACTCCTTAGTCGTATCCGACGCACGATAAATTTAGACTCCAATTTCTCGATATGATAAGTTGGGACAAGGCATCGGGATTTGGGATCGGGCTAGCACCACGCCTAGGTCCTATATCTCCGTCCTTTTGTTAGTACACAAAATAATGCGTATTCAATCAAAGTTCGTCCATTTACACGACTCACGGTCTAGTTCATATTTACTATATATGGGTCCGTTTCTATTTATTGGTTATCATTTTAGTTATATATTCTGGTTATTCTATATTATTGCTCGTTGTATTGTGAATTCGGGGTTGTATTCCGCCCATGTAACTTGTAACCGATTTATATTGTTTTTGCTTTATGTATTTACGTTTTACCGTTTTTAAATGAACCCTCGCATGCTAAATCACTTCGACAATAAATTAGATGCATTAAAATGACGTAGCTCACATTTAATTCGCATGCTTAGCTAAAAACGCTGTTTGCATATCATTTCACCGAATCACTAACGCGCATATTAGAAAGTCAAACGATGTCTTAGTAGAGGCCGCTAAGTGCGGGCGGGGTTGGGTGTCCTTAGTGGGCTTCCCAACACGTACCCTCACCCCTTACTCAGAACCCCGGTTTCCGGATGCCCGAAACCGTTGGCGCACGAGAGTCATTCTTTACACGATTACCGGTGTAGATGGTATCGGTATCGTAAAGCAAAGGGAAGAGCCCAATAAACTCTAAAACCGAAATGGGCCATACTTTGTGTATGATCCATAGCGATATAGAGTGGGCTCGAATGGGTCCGAACTCCCACAAAGTTCGATGGCGACTCCATTTCGACTTAAATTTCAATTCGATCCATTCTCATATGGAGATGCATTCGCCTACCCAAACCCGCGCGTGGCCGCGTCGGTGTGGACCTACGTCATGTCCACAGTTATATACACGTTATATATTCTTGGAATACACATCATTATACTACTAAGGGTACTTTAATATTATTACCCTTTAAAAATTATACTGTCAAAGATACTTAGAAATACACAATTACTCTAAAAAAGCATTAATATTATTAGTGTTTGTAAACTCTAATCAAATTCGGAATTTATGGCAAAATAATACGGAAAATGCACATGTGTATTGATATGTAGCATAATTATATGGATATAATACTGTATATTGCCCATCTTAGACATAATTACTGGAAATTGATATGTAGCATAAGTATCGATATTATATGAAACTTGATATGGAATGAAATATAACGTGATATAATAATTATGTCATATATATGGATTGTTGATAAAATTTATGGGATAATATATGGAAAATAATATAGATGCATGTTATAAGGAATTTATGCACTATATATGGAATTTATGCATTACATGATGCGATATAATATAATTATTATGCCATAAATTCTATCATGTAATCATATTATATCACGTTCACAACCGTCTTAATTACCAACAATTAAAAGACCACCGCCTTAATTAGATAACGTGATATAACATTTGTTATTTATAATAAAAATAGAATAGCCCATAGAGGTAAGTCAATCAATAAAAATTGTGATATGACCCAATTATGAGGAGCCCAATAAGTGGCCCAACAAAGTAGGCGGGAAAACTTATTAGTTTTGTTATTTGGTTAGTGGAAAGGGGATGAAATTGTAATATAATCGTAACCGAATCATAATAATATCATTATCGTATATCTTAATCCTAACAGAATCGATATATTTTTATTTTATTTTTGAGCGAAAGAATAATTCATTAATAGAACGTTAAACGGCACTTACAACGAATACCTATAATCGCAATCAAATCTAATAAAAACCAAAGAAAGCAATTTCTCTTATAAACTAAGGATCTCAAGATATGATTTGACAATTCGACATGACCTCGTATTGCTATCTTTTTACAGCTTTTGTTGAGGGCCGGGGATCCTTCGTTTGATTCAAAACTAGAGAAAACTTACCTTCTATTGTTCTCAAAGATCGTTGACAAATTATTTGTAGACATTGAATCGACGTGCGACGAACCATCACCAAACCACCCTTGTCAATAAGAATAAAAAAACTAGACCCTATAACAACGTAAGAGACCGAAACCTTGAACAAAAGAACGAAAACCTTGAAATAAAGGATGAAACTCTCCTAAAAAGAGAGACTTTTATTGAATAAGATAAAGAAAACCATATTAAGAAGTGAAAATTAACCAATTTTGGGGCTTACCATCGATTAATTATCGATGGAAGCCCCGGATGAAAGATGGAGGCTAGGGTTTTCTTTTTGGGGAGGGAGGGTTTTCTCAGGAGGAAGGGATTATTTTACTCTACGATCAAGCGTGCCTTTAATCGATATATTTTTAAACATCACTGCACTTTGGATTTGAAAAGAGGGCGTAATACTTTCCGTGTATAGTTATAATTGATGCCCTCTTTACCAATTAACCCTAGAATATGCAGTTTTCATGCATTTGTGTAAAAAACGCTTTTTTTCCCTCCCAAAACCGCTGCAAAATTTAAAACTCATGAATGCTAAAACATGTTGGACATGACACTCTGGTTCATGGTAACGCCTTCCATCATCCCATCATCCCGGCCCCTTTTCTTCTGCCTCCATGCATTAAGGTTAGGTTTTTCTTATGATGTTGAGGAACAAGCCTATATATATACACTTGAAAACGGCAACAATTTTATTTTCAGTAAAAAGTGACTGAAATACATCAAAACCACAACACCTGGCATCGGGACCTAGTGGTCATCCGTGCAATGGTTGAGATTTAAGAAGATGAAAAGTGAATTTTGGAGAGAGGTAAGAAGAGGAAGATGAAAAGAACGGTGCAATGGATGAATGGGAGGAAGACAAAGATGAAAATAAGGAAGGTTTTCATCAACATGAAAACATGAAATTGAAGAGAGAGAGAGGGTACTTTTCATGTGTTTGTCAGAATTGAGGAGATATATTTTGGCTTTACATGCAACTTGTTAGCTAATTTGATCATGCAAGCTAATTTGATAATTTGATAATCAAATTATCATGGGTTTTTTGGTACGTAAAAGTACTTAAAAATTAAGTGTATATCACGGGTTTTTTGGTTACTAAATTTGATAATTTTTTTGTCTAATTAATTCACTTTTAAGTTTTAATTAAGTGTTTAACACCAGTCCAACGCAAGTTTGAAGTTGATCTCAAATTGTTTCGGTTTCAACGTCCGTATTTACTCTATCTCGAAGATTATATTTCGAACGTATAATTTTTTTCTTGAACTTTATATATTAAAAAATCATCATTAACCCGGACCGTACGTATATTTTTCAGTCGAACATTTACAATTAAACCCGAACATTTTGTAACCCGAAACCAATCCTACCTAAACCTTTTGCAAAATGACCCGAACCTGACCTAGTGACCTATTTTTTAAAAATGTCGTCGGTGCGAAATAGGTAAAAAAGTTGTATCGAAGTAAAGATTTGATAAACAAAATATAATCGTTGCACGGATTAAAAAAAATTAATCGAAATGACACTATTTAAAATTATTCTTCGTAAAATAAATTACTAGCGTTTTGTGTTGGTTAATTTTTTTTATTCAAAGTGTGTCGTACTATATTTCCGAACTCACTACGTTTGCATTGTAATTTTTTTTTATTAAAAATTTATCATTTCCCGAGCCGTACTTTTATTTTCATATTCATTCGAACCTAAATAACCCGAAACTTACGGTCCGAACACAATATTGCCCAACCCGAGTATACCCGACCCCAACCCGACCCGACTAACCCTATTTCCACCTCTATAAATATACTCCATTATTTACCTCTTTTCACACCACTCCTCTCTACTCATTCTCACAATTATATAATATTATTTAAATACTAATTATAATTATTAGTTATAATAATAATAACAATTCATCAAATTATCATTACAATTTTGATATCAATTCAGAATATTTAGATCAATATCAATACACACAACAATTTCCAGATAATACAATATTACCTACACAAAATTCAAATCAATCAACATATGATAATACTAACCATTTTCCTATATTCTCTACCCAAACTTCTACAAATTTTCAGAGTCAATATCATGTTGATGACGATGTTGATGAAAATTACAACGGAGGAGGACCGACTCCATGAAATTGAACTTCTGGGAGACGAAAACCCAGACGATTGGATGGACAATTCAGATTACGATTACGATGGGGACCATGAGCCTATTAGAAAATAATGGATTTTGTCCAATATTAACCGTCGAGTCTTTCTGTTTGTAAGAGTTTTTAAGTACTGTCGTTGTCGTTCTCCCTTTTTATTTATTTTATGCTTGTTTAAATTTAGTAAGTCTTAATTAAATTAGGTTTTACAATGTATTAAGTATTAAGTCTTCGCCCGTTTTCATTATAATTTATTTAACTTTAAGCGATTACATCCGTGTGTTTTATTTTCATTTCTTACCTTCATTTTTTGGAAACGATAATATTAAAAAAAAATGTAAGCAAATTAAGAGTAAAAATTAATAATAGTATGAAAATAAATAATTGAGTTAAGGTAAATTTGATGGGTAAATGTGTGGGGTATGATAAAATAGGAGAGAGAATGAAAGTAGAAGATGAAATGAATGTGGGGCGATTTTTTATAAGATGAAAAATAAGAAGATGGTAAGTGGAAAAATGAGGTGAATGATTAAAATGAGGAGAGAAGGTAAGATGAAAAAGAGGAAGATGAAATGAATGTGCATGGTCTTATTCAATGCCCGCAATTCCTATCGAGAATGAAGATGGTATCTATTCTGGAGGTAGTTACTAAGATTATTCTCTTGACGACTGCATATATCGTCTTATTATCTGAGTTATGCATGTATTCCCGATGATATAGTGTCTTTATACCATCGAAAGATCGTATCAGTCAATGAAGCATGCATCTAGATCTTACTTCAATTTAGGCCACATAATGAAAAAATTCTCCAAAATAGTCGTGTTGTGTTCGACAAGACACCTCGTACAAAAGTCTGAGTAACACAATAAAGAAATCATAGTACTGTAATTGATTCTATCTATGTGTCAATTAATTAGAATACTTGTGGAAGATGATAGAGATACACCAAGTGTATAGGGGATCTCATACACCACCACCCTTGTTGTGCCACATGTCCAATTAAAAGAATCTCACTTTTGAAAGATTCATTCATTTAATCATCTTCCCATCTAATTCTCACCTAACCTTCTTGGTATTTGTATAATATTTACTCCATCTTTTTTTTCAAATACAATTTACTAGTAATACATATAT
The DNA here is from genome assembly GCA_958450325.1 of Agrostemma githago. Lineage (NCBI taxonomy): Eukaryota > Viridiplantae > Streptophyta > Magnoliopsida > Caryophyllales > Caryophyllaceae > Agrostemma > Agrostemma githago. Next base: position 21,016,478 of record OY288258.1, read on the forward strand.
TAACACATACTCCGTAGTATATATTTTTATGTATCCCCTTTATATGTGTATAATATATGTATGGTATATCCATTTACACGGTACTTGCCCATCTATACGTATACGTATATATGGAGTATTGTGTACGAATACGTATGTAAGATTTAATATACTCCGTATTTGTTTAATTCTATTTTTTTAAGTGGACCTATAAAACGTTAAGTTTTATTTTAATTATTTTTTTTAATTAAAATTTTTCTACGGAGTCGTTTCTTACTGAAATTTTGTAAGTCCATTTTAAAAATAAAAGTTTTTTTTCAAATAATTTTCGATGTACTTATATTTTTTCCTTAATTCCCAAAAAAATTCGTTTAATTTTTTCTCATGTGAAGTTGAGTATTTGTTTATACTGCCTTTTAAAAATATTGTTGAATTTCATTAACATTTAATTTGGTAAAGTGTTTTTTGTGAAAAGGTATAAGAGCGGAAAAACATAATTTCAGGCGTACGATATTTATGACTTTTCTACATGTTTTTATTTCAAAACTAATTTCATATGCAAAAATAACATAAAATGGAATAAAAATACGATACAATGTTCAAACATATATGGAGATCAATCGACCGACCACGTTAACGTCGTTATTAGTTCCGTCGAACGACCTTTGCATTGGTTACGATCCGCTTACTAAATATATTTCGTTAGCTCATTCGTCAATTAACAAATCTATCTGAATCGAATAGTTCAAACAAGATTAAAAAATCTTTCTTAATTCAACTTTATAAAGAATTGTAATAGTTATCATCTTTTTAGTAAATTGCATCTTCCCAACAACATTAATTGTTTTCCTTCATGTTTCCATTTACAAATATTTTGTTATGCCAAAAAAAATTAAGATGGAGAAAATAACAACAAAACTACGTCTACAATATTATAAGACAATAATAAAAAAAAAGGCAGTAGAATGTTGAAATGCATATGAAGCTCAGTCGATAATTAACCGACCAATTTATGAGTACCATCGACTGACCTTACTTTGGTTCCGATCGAACGACTAAATATACTCCTTAAGGTCATTTGTCAATGAACTGGCCTAACTTTGCCAAATCGTTCAAAATAAATTTAAATCACTATATTAGTTCAACTTTATAGAGAATTATAAAGGATGAACCTCTTTTTAATAAATTGCTTATTCCAAACAATAATAATTGTTTTATCTCATACTAATATTTTTTTTATTGAAATTATTTTGGTACGTATGCAAAAATAAAATGAAATATAATAATGACAAAAATACATTTTCAATATTATCAAACAAAAGCCGATACATACAATGTTGACGAACGACAAACTAAATAATCAGTTCAGTCGACTGTTTACAACAAATCTACAACCAAACGATGAAAATGCATAATTAACTAACATATACACAATTCTTGTCGATCGACTAAAGGCGTTGTTCGATCGAATGACAAATTATTTCATCGATCAACTAATGACATCGAACTATCGACTATATTGACTAAATATTATTATACCGACAAACAAGATTATTAATACCATAGAACAAATAATAAATAAAAGTAAATAATCGTACAACTACAAATTAATATGAAAATTACATATCATGCGGTATGTCGGTAAGCCATATCGACTAAGCTTAAGCATACATATACGAATGAAGTAAAGTACTCAACTCTTTGTATCAATAAAAGGGTAGGGTAGTAATAAGAGTAGTAGCATATAAGCTCAAGTACAAATATAACAATTACAAATTACTCGTATATCAAAAATAAGAAACATATGTATATACATAAATAATACTAAAATTATTGTTTTACCTATTAAATATTAATATATATCACAAAAAAAAAATTATAATAAGTTAGTAATATCGTACATGTAACAATTAATCATAGTTATCATGGTAAAAGATGCATAATAAACACAGACGTAACTCGAATAAATTACGTGTGTATATACACACACACACATACACACACTAATGAAGTACTCCCTCCGTATCTATATGTTCGTTCGGATTGTTTATTGGGTGGAGTATTATCTTAAAAGTGGACGAACATATAGATACGGAGGGAGTATTATATTGCACAATTAAAATGATTTTGTTTAGACGTACGATACAACTATTAATCTTAGTAAATAATAATCATACAACATTAATAATACATCATTTAGGCTAAACTCTAAAGTACAAATAAACAAATTTAAGAAAAGTAACCGAATGATGTAAAATTGTATAAGTAATAATGTATCTTAATAACAAGATTACAAACAAACAAATTTAAGAAAAGTAACCGAACGATGTAAAACTGTATAAATAATAATGTATCTTAATAACAAATGTGCATTTCGTACCAAAAAAACAAATGTGCATTAAAATACTTAAATTTAAATTATATTTAAAAACGTTTAAGTAAATACATTCTATAAAAAAATAATCGTAAAAAAATTACACGAAACACAAACTAAATAGTGAAGATATAGGTACATGTGCCAAAAATACGAAATTGTGTACAATTATACTTGACGTACGTAACCGTTTGCCGTAGAAATATATGAACCAAATACATAAACAGTATCTGTATAAATACCGAAAATATAAACTCTATTAATTATTAAAGTAATATTAGTATTAATGAAAGATCATTTATTAGGGTCTAATTAATGATGGAATCTAAATAATTAAATAAAAAAATAAGATTCTTTACATAGACCAAATGGAAGATTATGATTGGTGGTGTATGAGACCCCTTATACACCAAGTGTATCTCTAATCTTTTTGAATACTTGTTAGTATTAGCATTTAAGAATTTCTCTTTCTAATGATGCGTTTGGTTATATAGGTTGGTAATGTATTTATGTGTTTGTACTCTAATTTTTTTCATTAATTGGCGGCTTAAGTGAGGAGATACTTGAGCAAAATCAACAGTTCTACCGACAACTCTCCGCAAACTTTTCTTATTTATATGTCAATATTTTATGGTTACTAAATGAATGTGTTTAGGTGTTAAAATTTGCTACTTCTATTTATATATAAAAAGAAGTTGAAAATTTGACATACTAGATTAAAGCCCGTGCGTTGCACGGGTTAGTTGGCTTCGGATTAATTGGCTTAATTACATTGATGATGTATATTCGTTAAATAAGAAACTTGATCAATCTATATAATTATAATAAATAAGATAATCACATGATATTAATAATCAAACTTAATTTCAACTAAGTTTATAGTTTTAAGAGCTTATTCTAAAACTCAAAAGAATACATGCGAATAATTTTTTTGATTGATAATATAAGATTCTATCGCCTTATCATAATTTTTCGATATAGGATAATTTACTCAAGGTTTATAGTTTTAAGATATGCTTTAAAGACCCAGAAAAATGCACGATTACTCTTATTTATAATATAGAATCATCACCTTATTTTAATTTTTTCGATGTGGGATAATTTTAGGTTTCTAGTCCTTTTAAAAGCTTAAGACTCAAAATTTGTTGGTTGATATTTTAAACCATAAGATTACTCACTTATGATATAGAATTTCATCACCTCGTCATACTTTTTCGATGTGGTATAGTTTAATTACTTAATTAAGTTTATAATTTTAAGAGCTATTTTGAAGACTTAAAAGAGTTTGTTTTTATATCTATGTTAGATGATAGACGATTACTCTTTATTTATATAATCGAATTTGATCGTCTTGTTGGAGTATATACTTTTGATGAATGATTACTCTTATTTATATAATAAAAAAATTCACCTTATTATAATTTTTCGATGTAAGATAATTTTAATTAAGTTTATTTAAGTTTAGATATAGTTTAATTAATATTAAGAACTTTTATTTATAGACGGATGCATGATTACTCTTATTTATAATACATAGAATTCCATCACACCATCTTAATTTCGATGCGGGATAACTATACATTAACTATATACTCTAATTATACCTTTTTTTAAGTTCAAAAGATTGTTGGTTAATATCTCGGAACGAAAGATTACGTAGAATTATATCACCTCATTATAATTTTTCGATATGTGATAATTTTAATTTAACTTTATTTGTAGTCTTATTAATAGCTTTTTTTAAAGACTAAAAGTTTTTTTGTTGACATCTAAGGATGAATGATTAGTCTTGTTTATAATATAGAATTTCATCTACCATAGATTTTCATCGTCTTATTATGGTCTTAAGAGTTTTTTGAAGACTCAAACGATTTTGATTGATATCATATCTAAGAACAAATAATTAGTCTTATTTATAATATAGAACCATAACTATAGTATAATTTGTCGATGTGGGATAATTTAAGTAAAATTTGTAGTCTTATTTATAATATAGAATCATCACCGTACCTTATTTTAATTATTTCAATGTGGGATAATTTTAATTTTGTAGTCTTATTAAGACTTTTTTAAACACAAAATATTGTTGGTTGATGTCTAAGCAAAAAAATTATAATTAGTCTTTTGTGTATAGTCTTAAGAACCTTTTTAGGACTCAAAATATTTTGTTTGATAAAACTTTATAATTTTTCGGATGTGGGATAGTTTTACTTAAGTTTCACCTTATTATAATTTTTCGATGTGAGATTATTTTAGTTAAGTTTGTAGTCTTATTAAGAGACTTCTTAAGACTTAGATTTTTTTATTGATATTTAAGAACGAATGATTAGTCTTATTTATAATATAAAGTCTCATCATCTTAGGTGAGATTATTTTTATTTAACTTTGTAGTCTTATTAAGAGACTTACATGTTTTTTTATTGATATTTAAGAACGAATGATTTGTCTTATTTATAATATAGAATAATCAACTTATCATAACTTTCCGATGTAGGATGATTTATTTAAGTTTATATTCTCCATCAGCTTGTCAATTTTTTTTGATGTGAGATAATTTACTTAAGCTTATAGTCTTAAAAGCTCTTTTTAAGTCTTAGCTTGATTATAACACGAAGTATAGAATTTCATCACAATTTTCAATGTGGGATAATTTTAAGCTTGTAGTCTTGTATATTAAAAGCTTTTTTAAGATTCAAAAGTTTTTTTGTCGGTATTTAACCCATAGGGTTGTATTTAAGTATTTAAAATATTCCACTTTTAGTATAAACATATGGAATATCTTATTATATATTTTGGATGAATGATTACTCTTATTTATATAATAATAAAATTTTTGGAATAATATCTTATTATTTATTTTGGATGAAGTATTATTATAATGATTACTCTTATTATAATAATACTTTTAGTCGGAGTAGTGATTTGCAAGTAAATTTTGAAGTTTTGAATCTTTTTGGGTGTAAAATATTAAAAAAAGTTCATAAGGGAGTTAATTTTAATAAACGCATATTTGAAGGGAGTAATTTCTAATTTACACTTAATAATATGTTATTACTTGTTCCATTCTACTTCTCAAACTATTTAACTCTCTTATTAAACTAAAAATACGTCTTAATATCGCTCCATCTTTCCATGCGATGATACGTATATTTTCAGTGTTAGTAACTGGTTAGTAATACATTATTATCCATATTACGCGATTAATATTAACTTGTGACCCAACCTACTTAATTAATTAGTCGAGACCTACTTATACAATTACACCACCCGTATTATAAAATTATTTCTATTCTAAATCTTTTTTTACTTAAAAATTTTTTGTTTTCAAGAATTTATTAATCATATTTAATAGATATTTAGAAAACCGAATCTTGTACTCCGTATAAAATAAATTCGAGTTGGTTATAACTTATAAGGCGTACTTAAATCAGGAGTTGAAACCCAAATTGGGCCGCCCGAAACTTACTAATCTCTCTCTCTCTCTCTCTCTCTCTCTCTCTCTCTCTCTCTCTCTCTCTCTCTCTCTCTCTCTCTCTCTCTCTCTCTCTCTCTCTCTCTCTCTCTCATAAACCTTCAACCTTCCACCATTCTCATTTATTTTAATCCTCATTATCATTATCCATTAGTCATGTCCCTCTTCCTTTCCGCCAAACAAATGAAAACTAAGGAATCCAACTCCATTTCTATAAAGCCATCTCAGTTTTGTTTATCATCAATCAGACTAAAACAATTATTCTCAAGCTCTTACTCAAGATAAGTATATCACACCATTAAGGCACCTGCTTTTGGATTTACCGTGACTTCTCTCGATCGATTGTTGTCTAAGGGGTTACGTATGGTTAAAATCCATCCTTCCCAAGTGTCGCCTTAGGTTTTCTCGGGTTCTTAAGGGGGCCCTCAATGATGTGACTACCTCTGATAACTCGTGATTTTACCTATTTTTGTCCCACATTTTGTCTCTTATTTAGTCGATTTTATAAACCGTCTAGCTATTATTTAGTCGTTTTGTATTTAATTAGTTTATTAATTGAGTTTAGCTTAGTTATTGTTATTTTATTATATTCCTCGAGATTTCGGGTACCGCGCGTCCTTGTTTATATTTGTAGGTACCGGCACGAGAAAAATCAATATGAGGAAGACGGAATCAAACGAGTCAACACAAGTGAAACGGGTCAAACCCGATTTTGACCTTGACCATTCTTCCCCTTCACTTTCCTGCTCTCTTTCACTCACCATCATCATCGTCCATCACCTCATCATCATCATCAATCACCATTGTTAGTCACTAATTCAACTCCACCTATCTTCACTTTCTAATTCATCTTCTTACCTTCACCACTTTACTTCCTCCATTATCAATAATCAAATCATATCATCTTCTTCACCATCATCACCGTAATCCCTCCATTATCAACAAATCAAACCCTCAACTCCATTAATTGACCACCATAGCCACAACCACCAGATTCCGGCGCCGACTCCCATCTCCGTCGTGCGCCCAGCAACAGCAGCACCGCGCGCTCCACCACCGGCAGCCACCGGATCGCCGACATCACTTCCGTTCTCCTCCGTCAAATGGAGCCACCGTCGCTACTCCTCCCCTGTTTCCGTCGCAGCAGCAAGCTCCGACGCGTGACCCACCGATTCTCGGCTCTCCGTTCGACCTCCGGCGAGCAGCACCTCCGTCCCTCAATCAATCAATTGATTCGATTTCTGCTGATTGATTTGGTTTTCTAATTTTGAAGCCAAATGACAATTGAATCCTTTTATTTACTCTTCTATATTTCATTTAAGTAAGGGTATTAAGGTCTTTCCTCATCTTTTGTATTGGGTCCATATAAAACCCCATTTTGTGATGAGAAACAAGAAGGCTGATAGTTAGATTAGAAGGAGAGGGTTTAGGAGGAGGATAGAGTAGTAGTAGTCACGCAACAGCAGTAGCCCACCTTCAATTTCCGTTATTTATTTATTTATTATTTTAATTATGTTTTAATTAATTAATGTAATCCTTCCTTGTTCAACATTCAAGACTTCTTATTTCTAGTAATTCCTTTTGGTATAATTCTCTTATCTCTTCTCCTTTGTTGTTTTATTATCTTTGGTTTATGTTTAAGATATATTTAGTTAGTAATTAGTTTAAAGTTATAATCTTTATCGTTAATTGTGTGTTGTAATGTTATTTTATAATTGTCTTCTTTGTTTATGTGTAGTTTATGTTAGTATTAATTAAAGTTTCCTTCTTTATTATTTCATTATGTTAGATGTTATGTGTAGTTTAGTCATTAGTGTATTTTGTGTTAGTTTAATTATGATTAGTGAGTAGTGTCTTTTCTAGGGGACGATTTGACCCCAACATGTCTATATTGTGGGCTTGAAATTCCGTATTTGGTTTGTTTGGGATATACGGAGGAGGATAGTTTGGGATTCGGGAATCGACTTATCATTGGGTTGTGTTTGAACCCTTGACCCTTGTCCACCGACGAGAGTCGGTTAGGTCTAGGTAGTAAAACTCACCCCTTGACTTGCCTTGCCCCGCCTAGTTGAACACGGGAGTGAGAATTAGGTAGGGTACCCTAACTATCGGTCTAGACTCTTCACCTTGGGAGAGGGGAAAGAAAGGAACGGGATTAAGACGTGTACTTAGTGACCTAGGACCTTGGATTGGGTACCACGGGAGTGGACTCACTCGATTGACCTAGGAATCCGACTCACGAGCCCGGGAGGGAAGTGATCGGATTTTACTTAGTCGGACTACAAACCCGGGAAGGAGGTAGTCGACCCCTAGAGGCGTTCCACTCATCCTAATATCCCTAGCAACCCATTATCGGTATTTCTTACCCATGATTATGATATGTCGGTGGTTAAATTGGACCCTAGGCCTTTAATTATTATTAGATCATCATTCTTATTATTTGTTCTTCTGCATTTCTTAGTTAGCCTAATTATTCTAATTTCACCTTTGATAATTGATTCGCGTAGCTAATTCATAGTCCGAGACCGAACTAGTACTCATTCTCGATCTCTCTGAGGATTCGACCCGACTTGCCCTTGCTATTCTAGTTTAGGTTAGTTGGTTTGTTTGATGGTAGGATTGACGACAAATCCCGACTATCAACCTCTCCTCGTGATCTCTCCTGCTAGGTCACCTTGCTTGCACTGACCCTTTGCATACTTAAGACCTTCTCCTCTAGAAATAACCTTGAGTGCCGATCTATTTTTCAGCGACAACTCCAGGAAGAGAGTATTACTTGTGTCATTTGTGCTTGGGGTGAGCCGGGTGGCCATCTGCAGCTTCCGCAAGATACTTTAACTGAGGTTGCTCCTTATTTTAGTGTGGATGAGGACCTTGACTTGAGTGAGCTCAAAATTAGGCAGTATCGGAGGAAGATTTTTGACGGTCATTACACTGTTGTCGTTCGGGTGCTTTCTTCTTCTAGTATTGCTTCTTACACCGATGGTACTCTTATGACTTTGAAAGTTAAGCACCCCGTCGTTCTTTCTCCCGCATTGTCTTCTTTGCCTGGTAATCATCGTTCCCTCACCGCGTCCGCGTCTGTGGTTCTGGAAATAATGAGAGGTTCCCGCATGACACTTCTTGTGGAAAGGATAAAGGATGGTTTTCGTGCTCAACACCTTTTGGACTGTTTGAGTGGCGCATCGGTTGCTGTTTCCGACGATTTGTTCACATCTGTCTCTTGGGTGGTTAATCTCTTTCTCGAGGGCAGCTGCCTGCAGGTTCTCGGAGAGTACATTGCTACAGCCCCGCACACCCCGCTTGTTAAACCAGGCGGCAGTATTCGTCCTATTGCTGTGGGTAGGATTTGGAGACGACTTCTCTCTAATTAAGGTTGGTGCTTTGTTGATTGACCCGTCGCTAAGTGGCTAATTTTATGGTCTACAGTTTGGCGTGGGGTTATCTATCCCGCGAATTCCTGTATGGAACCATAGAGGTCCGAAGATTCCCCTCTCGTTTTAGATCTTACTTATCTAGGATCATTGATTCTTTTCTCCCTGCCTCTACTTCTTCAAACTCTTCTCTTATAAATTCTCGTCTTCATTCTTGTGATAAATCTTCGATTTATTCTCCTACTTTACCATCTTTTCTCTTGAGATTCTTTGGTTTGACCGAATTCCGTCTCAGTGAGCCCAGTGAAAAGTTATAGATATTTGAGGTTTAGTAAATCCTTTATTACTTGGGTTTGAAGATTGTGAGTTGTACCATATTTTCTAAGCAAGTAAGACATTTTTTTAGGATTGATTTGAATGATATTATTTAGATTAATGGAATTAGGTTGATGCTTTAGACAGTGAACCTTGGGTTATAGGTTACTTTGATTATTTTGGAGTACTTAGGGTTGAATGAACGTTTGGATAGTGAGATTATATCATATTTTGATGGATACCTAATACCTAACCTAGAATCGAACTAAGTGTAACCGATAATATTACTTTGGTATTCTTACCTAATGCTTATTTGATGGATGCACCATGAATATTTGGGATCATAGAGTATTGTTTAAAGTGTTAGTCTGAGTGTTGTGATACCATCAAAGGTTTTCATTAATGTCGTTAGAAATTTTGGTTGACATAGATTACCTGTGTTTCTTAAGGATTAGATCGTTGATCGTTGTTTAAGGTTTTAAGCTATGAACTTTGGAGTTGAGTTATCTAAACTTGGATGAATTGTTGTCAACCTTGAAGAAGAGAAACATATTGCACAATTAAAGATTGGATTTATTGCGTTGTTTTGAGAAATACTTAATGCCAATCATTTTAATGGATTTATAGTTCAGAACCCTTAGACCAACGAGATCGTGGCTCCGTTGAGTTAATAAATATTTTAGTGGTTTTGCTGTTACGATATGAAATTTGATGGAACTTTCAGAAACCTTAGCCAATGACGTGTTTGAAGATGTGAGTGCTTGCGCCATTACCTATAGGTTTGAGCGTGTTCGAGGATTTATTGTACTTTCCCAACTTCTATACTTGTGGCATTATAAATTTGTTGGTGATCGTTTTGAGGTTTTCGTACCCGAGCATTGTTATATTGGTGGACCTTGTTTAGTGTTCCGTGCTCGAGAAGTTTGAAGGATACCTCGAGTTCAAACCTTATGAGCTTTGTTTTTGGCAGCTTGTTCGATTCCGAGTTTGGATGTGTTTTGATAACAGTTGGAATCTTAACTAATGAGATTAGATTCTAAAGCATTTGAGGATTAGTATTGTGTTGTTTGAACAATTGAATAATCATGCAAGACTTTTTATTGGAGGTTGTAACAGTTGATATTTTTTGAGGTTGTAAGGCTGAGTAGGACAACGTAAATGCCTAATATTGGACTTAGTATTATTTGATGGTTATTAGGGACCCGTGTTTGTGGGAGTTGTCCTAAGAATCTCGAGATGATTAATTTATACTCTAATCCTTGAGAGCTCTATTGGACTCTCAATTTCGTCATTCCCTTAGCTTTTCCTATATCCTGCTACTTCTTCTCCGGCCAGTCCCTTCGACTTCTTTATCGGGTTTGAAAAATTTTGTTTGATTTGTCGTTGACCTTGACTCTATTTATCTGTTTACCATTTTTCCAAACCTATGTTAAGAAAACTTTGGCTAATTTATAATTTTGGGATATCGTGAAACTTTAACATTTTGAGTTATAAATTTAAAAACTTGTGCTTCGTTTTGTTATATTTTTTGTTGATAACATATATTTAGTCCTGTTTCAAAAGGTCTTAATAATTTATTTTAAAGTATTTTGAAATTGTTTAAAATTTTAATTTTGATATTCAAGTGGTCGAGATTTTATGAAAACTTTCATAATTACAAATATTTTGATTTCTATGAGATTATTAGGTAAACGGTTTAAAATTTTCAAAAAACTTCGTATGTCTAAGTTTTTGTTTTATTGTCGGTAGACTTTAAATCTGTTATTGAAAAAGTTTGACGACTGGTTCGATTTTATCTACTAACTACAAAACTCGATTTCTCAAATTTTTGTTTGGTCTTAAAACAAAATATTGTCGAATTTCTTAATCAAAACATTTTACTGTTGCTTTGAAAATATATGGGTACTGGGACATGACATAGGTCCACCCCGACGCGGCCACACGCGGGTTTGGGGAGACGAATGGATCTCCATATGAGAATGGATCGAATTGAAATTTAAATCGAAGTTGGAGTCGCCACCGAACTTTGTGGGAGTTCGGGCCCGTTCGAACCCACTCTATGTCGTAGTGGGCCGTGTACAAAATACGGCCCATTCCGATTTCAGAGTTTATTGGGTTCGTCCCTTTGCATTTGATACCGATACCGCCATTATCGGATACCGTGTATTGAATGACTCTCGTTGCCAATGGTTTCGGACATCCGGAAACCGAGGTTCTGAGTAAGGGGTGAGGATATCGTTTGATTTTAAAATACGCGCGTTAGTAATACGATGAAAATGATATGCAAAAATTATTTTCCTTAAACATGCGAGAATTGAATGGGTTGCTAAGTCGATTTAATGCAACTAAAATTAACGTCAAAGTTGTATTTTAGTATGTGTGGTTCGTTTTAGTATAATAAAACAAATAAAAAAGAAATCGCTACAAACATGAACAAACAAGTTAATAACGGGTTATAAATCGAATAAGAGATGCAAATACAATAATATGCATAATTTTGAAAAATTTTATGACACGTGATGAATTAACACGTATTGACCGAGGTCAAACAAAAATATATCGAAACCTGAAATATGCCAAGGGAAACCGTCGTTTTAATAAAGCAAAGATGTTAGAAGAAATAAGACGGAATTGCGTATCGATGCTACGGATTTCAGGAGGCCGCGCGACCCGCGCGAACATGGCGCGACTCGCGCTGCCATGCGACTCGCACGGGTCACGTGCGACTCGCATGGCGGCCTATTTTTGAGGTCGTTTTTCGAAAATTGATAATTTTATTAATTCGCGTACAAATATGGATTAATTCATACTCGATTTAATTTTGCGATATTCGTTATATTCGATATTCGATTATGAAATCGATATCAAATACTTGGAATGATTTTTTTTTGAAAAGATAAAAGAAAGTTTTGAAAATCGTTTTGTAAAATTAAACTAAAAAAACGATGTTTGATTCTCTCCGCGTTAAAAATCGTCGTATTTTATTTTTAAAACGATGTAATGATTTTTTAGCATCAATGAGATTAATTTAGTTCTTTTGATACGATATTCGATTAGAGAATCGATATCGTGTTTTAAGAACGTTTGTTTTGTATGAAAATAATTTGTAGTATCGATATTAGAAATAAAAAAAATGCGACGACGACCCATAAGAAAACGGACGACCGACGACGAGGAAAAAACGACGAGGAAAAGACGAGAGAAGGGAAGAGATAAAAGAGAAGTCGGGTTTGATTTTACACCCTCAACCTACATGCTTTGTTTACTCGGAACGGGGCTTGTCGGGATGTGGCTAAGGCACGGGAGCGTCGAGTTTAATGTCGGTGAGTTATGGTGGTTTTTGTCGTGTAGGGTGTCGGGTAAGAGGTGGCCGGTTTTGTCGGGCTAGAGCGGCGTGATCTCGGGTTTTGTATTATCAGTTAGTCGATGCTTATGAGTATAAGTGTATGTATTTTTATGAATCGTGGGTGTGTAAAAAGTTGATGTCGGGAATTCTGAATGAATTTAATGTGTTGTGAGGGTCCTATTTATAGGAGAGGTCCTCGATTGAAGCTAGAATAGGTACTCTTGCTTGGGTGATAAGAAATACCGATTAGGATAGGGAAAGTAAGAAGTTGAAAGGAACGGGAATTCCGTTACTTGGTGAAGAAGAAAGGAATCTCGGCTGGGATGAGGAGCTCGGCCGAGTATCCCATGCTCGGTCGAATGTTTGATTCGGTATTCGGATAGAATTCCTACTGGAGATCGAATTCTATCTTTAAATGGAATTGTTTAATATTTTGTGTAGCTGATTTTTTGTAGCGTTTGAGCTCGAATCAGTCACGTGGGGTGACACGGCTGACTCGCACGTCTCGAAAATATCTTTGACCGGGTTTTGACTTGGTCGCTAAAAGACGGTTTTGCCCCTGGTGTCGGATTCGACCCAAATTAGTCTTATTTGACTCGAAACGACCCACTGGGCCTGATTTTGAGGTTGGTTTTGTGAGATTTGTACTCCGTAAAAAGCCCAAGCCAAATGCCAATAATTTTGAGCCCATATTCGAGTACGTTAAAGCATGTTTGCGTCCGATCATCATCGAGTGTTTGTCGGAAACTGCTATAGACACCTGGCAGCAAAATATGGGTGTCTACAGAGCCCCCACTCTGACTGAGGCTTGGACAGGGCGAAAGTCAGAGTCGCTACCAGGTCAATCAAAGATTAAGACCTGGCAGACTTTCGGTCGGGTCGTTTATAGTCCAGTAGACTTGCGTAAAAGGGCTCGCCAGCCATAAGTTGGAAATCATACCTGAGCTGATGATGATAACTTCGTGGGGAATCGGACTTGTCGTATAAGTCTTGGGTGCGCCTATATGTGGGCTCATCCCGTTAAATGCCGCTGGGGAGTTAGTAAGGTTTTGCCTGAATCGTTCTTGTACATGATTTATGCAAGGTTTTGCATGTAGCATTTTTAGGAGAAATGATTCGCGCTGGGGAATAAAAAATCTGAAGAAGAGAATTTTGAATTGAAGGGGTTTTGAAAACTAGAGTATTTTTTGACTCTGAAAAGGAATAGGAATGCTCAGGATAACTTAGCTAGATCCTAGGATAAGGTCTGTATGCTAAATCTTCTGGGATTAGGAATCCCAAAGCAAGGAGGAGTCTGGGTTTTAATGCTATAAATACCCTCCTCTTGCTTTTAATTTCTTCATAATTCTCACAATTCCCATCCTCTTAAAGAAAAACAAGCCCTGAGAAACTTTTTCTTTTCCCTTTTAGAAATCCGATTATGGGAATCGATAGATTAATTGGAATGCTGCAGGATTGGTCCCGATTCTTCAGAGACGCAGATAAAGTTATTCTGAACCATAATGGTGTCACTCAGTTGTTCACGATCCGCCAGATGCAAGTAGACCATCACTTTTTGGATGCTTGCTTGTCCTATTGGGACGATACTTATCATGTTTTTGGCTTTCCCCGAGGCGAAATCTGCCCTATTCCTGAAGAAATTGCTGCCGTAGGCGGGTGGAATCTCATACTTCGCCATGCTATCCCGTTTTCAGTTCCTGACCCGAGGAGAAAATTACGGGAATTTTTAGGGCTTTCTCATATGGAGGTATCTCGTATGCTGGAAGGAGATACAGTTTCTTTGATCGATTTAGCTGAAAAATTTATGAACCCACACGACGTCCGGGTCAGACCGGTTCATAGCCGTAGGGCCTTTGCTTTTTGTATGCTCCATGTTTATGCCTTCGAAGGTTATATGGATCTGTTATCTTGTATGGGCCATGTCCGACTTTTCACAGTGGTTGACCTGATGGAAACGCAGCACAACCCGACTTGGCTGATTACAGAAGAGATTATCCAGGGTTTGGACAACCGTAAGAGGGATCCGTCGATCCGGTTGACTGGGAGTACCCGTCTTTTACAGGTGCATTGATTTATTTTTTTTTCGATTTTTTCGCAATTTCCGATTTTTTCCGTAATTTTCGATTTTTTCGGTTTTTTTCGATTTTTCTCGGTTTTTGCGATTTTTTTTGACAATCATGTTCTCCTGTTTTCTCAGCTTTGGCTATTCGAGAGACTATCGATCGTGGATCCTCCATTTGACGTAAGCCGATATCGCCCTAATCAAGTGATGACGAGGAGACGGACCGTTGACTTTTCTCGCCTCAATACTCAGAAATACTGGGACGAAATGCTATGTTTCCATCGAGGCCCATTGATTTGCTGGACCGTACCCTGGTGGCCCATTTATGTCTGGACCGGTTTGGAATCGAGAGATAGGGCCCGATATCAATTGATCCTATCTTTTAGGCAGACAATTCACCTTTACCGCGATCGCATACTTAGGCAATATGGTCGGGCCCAAAGAATCCCGGAAATCGAGGCGGTCGTGAGTGAATCTACTCAGCTGACGGACGTAATGTGCAACACCTGGATGCAAAGGTGGTATACCCGGGCTACTTGGCCCGTTTCCAAGACTCTTCACTCAATCTGGGTATCGGATTCTTATGTGAAGTGGACAAAAGCTGACTCTGCTAAAGCCCGTGCTGCCCTGAAGACTGACGTGGCCTTTGACTTGCTGTGCCGAGAACAAGCTAAAGATAATCGAGGCTTCTTTGATGATGGCGATACCCCGGATACCATGGTTCGTCTGATGTCAGGCCAGAAAGGGAAGACTAGGACTCAAACTGAAGGGTCCAGTACTAAAGGTGCACGGGGGAAGGTGAGCCCCCAGACGGACCTGGAAAGGAGACTCGGCCCAAGACTGGCGGTGCAGGACCGACTTGGTCCACGAGACAGACTACCCGAGCGTGTACGGGCTCGGCTTGGACCAGTGCAAGTGGCAGAAGACCCGCAGTCGAAGAAACGGGTTCGAGCTAAAGAGGTTCCACTTGTGATCCGGGAACGTTCGCCCCCGCCCCGTCGACCTCGGGCTCCGCGCGACCCAAAAGACAAAGGGAAGCGCAAAATGCATGAACAGTAGTCTCCTAAATTTTATTATTTAAGTACTACTATTATTTTTGTGGTGTGGTTTTTTGTTGTTGCATTTTTGCGTGATGCATTTTTTTGAATAATAATAAAAGACATATTAGTGAAAAACCGTTCCTGTCTTTTCGTTATTGCAGTGGTTGTACCCTTTTGAGGGGTTGCCTAGGTATCCACGATTAGCGGAATCAAACCAAACGTAGTTCAAACATAGATTTTTTGCATTTTCTCAAAATACATCAAGACTATTAGTTTGAGATGTGCGACAGTAGGATAAGTAATCCTAACTTATTGACGTGCCTAATTTTTGAAAATATATAAAAAGACAAATTTTTATAAACTTTTAGCAAATGACATTGAGATAAGGTTTAGGGGTAGTATCATTTCAGCTGGTCCAAATTGGTTGAGTTGACGAATTCGTTCCCGTTCAAGTCCGTCAGCATTACTGCTCCTCGTGATAAAACCTTCTTTACTAGATACGGTCCAGCCCAATTGGGTTTGAATTTTCCCCTTGGGTCTACTGGTAGCAAGGCCCGGACAGATTTTAGGACTAGATCCCCTTCTTTGATATTTCTGGGCCTAACTCTTTTGTTGGAAGCCCATTATATCCTTTTCTGGTATATCTGGATATTGTTGAGGGCTCGGGATCGCCGTTCGTTCAAAAGAATCAACAAATTGTATCGGGCTTGGACCCAATCTACTTCAGGCACTTGGCTTTCAAGTAAAATCCTGAGGGATGTTACTTCTAACTCGACTGGTTGGACCGCTTCCATTCAATATGTTAGATAATACGGAGTTGTCCGGTTGCGGTACGAATCGATGTCCGGTACCCCCATAGGGCAAAAGAAATTTTGTCGGGCCAATCCCGGTAATTATCAGCCATCTTTTTAAGTATGGTGACAATTGTTTTATTGGCTGCCTCTACAGCTTCATTTGTTTGGGGACGGTAAGGCGAAGAAGTATGCCTTTGAATTTTATATTTTTCCAGCAAAGTAGCGGGTTCAACTTGGAAATGGGTCCCATGATCACTGATGAACTCGTGCGGGATCCCGTATCGGCATATAATCTTATCTTGGATGAATTTGGCCACATGCTTGGCGTTCAAAATTCGATATGACTCGGCTTCAACCCATTTGGCAAAATAGTCAATAGCTACTAGAATGAAACAGTGACCCCCCCCCCCCCCCCCCCCCCCCCGTCCCGGAAGGGTTTACCTTCCCAATTATATCAATTCCCCATGTCGAAAATGGTCATGGTGAAGTCATGGTATATAATAGGGATGGCGGCATATGTTGGACGTTGGCGAAAATCTGACAGTTATGACAGTGTTTGACATATAACTGGCAGTCGGTTTCCATGCTATTCCAATAATACCCGAGTCTCGCGATTTTTCGAGCTAGCATATGGGCGTTCATATGCGGACCGTTTTCACCATCGTGTACTTCGGCCATGACCTTTTCGGTCTGCGTTTTGTCGATGCATAGGAGTAAAGCCCCCTGTGCCGTCTTCTTATATAACTGTCCATCGTCCGTGCGGATGAGTTGAGTGGCCCACCTTCGCAGGGCTTTCTTGGCCCGGTTTTTAGATCCCGGAGGATATTCTCCCGACGTTAAGTAGGTCAGAACAGTCTGGTACCAAGGTTTCAGATTAGTTATTTCGATATCTTGGATAGCGTTGATATATGCCGGCTTGGACCGTCTTTCGACACAAATCGGCATGCTGGTCAGGTGTTCCGGGATATTCAGTAAAGATGCCAATTTAGAAAGCGCGTCCGCAAACTGGTTTTCTTCTCGAGGTAGATAGATGTATTCACTACTACAAATCCCTTACTTTTATGACGCTTTTTAAGCCTATTAATGACGCAAAAAAGCGTCTAAAAAAGCGTCAGAAATTATTTTTTTTGTCGCTTACAAGAAGCGTCAAAATTTTGGGTGCCTTAATTTTTTGACGCTTTTTAGTGTCAATATTCTTGAGACATTTATGCGCCGTAATTTAGTGATGTGCATTTGCGTCAATAGTTTTTGATGCAAAATATGTCAAAGAATAATTATTGACGCCTTTTTTTGTCACAAGTAATGATAGGGGGATAATCGTGATATACATAGAACGATAGCAAAACTTAATCAAATCGTCATAAAGAAAAAAGATTAAAAAGAACAAAAAAAATAGCAAAACATTTCTTCTTCATAGAAAATATATGTCCATCGTCAACAAAAAACAAAAAAAATGCTATAACAAATATCGTTGCAATTATTCAAAATAATTGACATATATATATAGTTCCAACAAAAAAACTAAAAAAATGCTATTACAATTATCATTGTTGAAGAACGTCACTTAAAAGAAATAAGACTGTAGATGCTTATGTTTGATGTAAATGCTAAGAGTGATCTTTAGACGCCTGTTCACCATTTGAAGACTTTGAAACCTACAAAAAAAAAGTGAGCTTTGATCAGCAGAAAAGATAGTAGTATCAACATTTATACCTTGTATATCAATCTTGTATGAAACAACGTTAGTTGCAATTACGGAAAAACGAATCGTTTCTAAACTCAACAAGACTAATTCACTTCTTCATCCACACCACCTAATTGCCGATTAGGTAATGAGATTGGGTATAGTTGAATCTCAAATTACAAAGTATCATAAGAAGGTATTGTAACATTATCAACATCAGCATCATCATAGAACATCATAACATCAGCATCATCATAGAATATCAGGTGCAAGTTACAACATCGGCAGCAACATAAAATCAGGTGCAAAAGTGTATAAAACAGGTGAAAAAACTATGAAAACAAAAGAAAAAAAGATTACCTTAGGGTTGGCCATGTATAAAATCGTCTTTGCAACATCAAAAAACTCAATTGGTGCTTTCCCATTACTCAGAACATCCAAGATGTGGCTAAATTGTGTAGTCATTTTTTTCAATAAGTTACCATTTTCAATGCACTTGATCTCTAATCCTTCATTTTGCTTCAATAACTCATCATTTTGCTTCATCAAACCTTCGTTTTTCTCGGTTAAATTAGCAACTGCCTTCTCCATATTTTTTAGAGTAAAGGTGTTTGTTCCCCCATTAGTGAATTTCTCTTTCCTTAAAATACCACGTGCCCCAAACACGTCGCTTTGCTTCAGCCATATCCATAACCAACGGGCCGCTTCGGGATCTCACCCGCATACATTAGCTTGTTAAAAGCTTCGTTCTCAATTTGTTGACGAGACTTGGTACTTGATGGGTCTGAGTAGACAACTTGAGTCTCAACATTAGCTTCAACGTCCATCTATATATATACACAAAAGAATAAAATTAGTATTGAACAATTCAAAATAAAACCCTAACATATCAAAAATATGTACAAGGATTATATTGCTAAATAGTATACAAGTTTACCACAAAATCTTCACATAAGGTGTCTGCCACATATGTTCCATCTTTCTTCTGATGAGTTTTCTGGAACAGTTCTAAAAGACTCGGCTCTCGATTATGTGATTCTTCCTGAAATGTATCACCGTTAGATTATTTTCTCTTAACATATACTTAAATTTAGTCGACACAAGGGAATGAGAATAGGAGAAACTATACAAAATCGGCCCGTATATTAGCATAGCTTTTTGCTCCAGTTGTATGAATATAAATCTGACTTGCACATGCTTCTTTCCCACATTCCGAAAATTTCTGCATTAAGATAGTTATCACTAACTTTTTTTTAGTCTAATATGAGAGGAAATAAATGAAATAAATAAAGTATAAACATATATCAAACATTATTCAGTATTCTTATGTTGAACATATACCTTTCCCTTTTCGGAATACCAATAATCAACTAGATGCATCCAACTATCACGAGTATGTCCTGTAGGCACAACTTCATAGATTTGTTTTTTGGTCATTTTTGTGGGTGTAAACTATTTATTCCTTAGTGAATGTCTATATTGCCTCACGCTTCTACCCGTACGCTTCAGTATTTCGTGGTCATATGGATCACCTTCTGGTATAACAAAACGAGACTTCAAAGAAACAGAAAAGTAAGGAGTTAAATAATGTCACAAGCAAATTATTAAATTATAATCCATCGAAAGAATAATACTCAAATAAGTTACATGCGTACCCGAATCAATTCAACGATCTCAATTTTGTATTGCTCATTGACATGGTGCCAATTTGTTTCTCTTATTGGACAATATCTCTCAGTTCTTGCAACATCCCCAATAAATCTTATCAAAATATGTCCTCCTTTTTTAATTGGTTGGTAAAACTCATTGAAGGTAACAAAATACTTCACGCTTGAAGAATGCCACACATCATGAGGTTGGATTGGACCACTGACCAATTCATAATTTTCTTTGGCATCTGCAAAACACATTACAAGTTGCCGACCAATTCGTACAATTTGCAACATTAGTTAAACACATAAATTTGATGTATTAACAATATATACTAAATAATGGTTAAATCAATCTCCATCAAGTTAATAATGGTTTGCAGGGATTCAGAACCAAATACAACTCCATCTCATACCAAAGCACAAAAACGAGCCATAAAATACTCTATACCTTTTTTTTTGTTAAGTTTTCGTGAGTTATTAAGGAGTGGAAGTAATATTTCTCAATTTCACTCAGTGATGCAGCTATTTTATTTCAGTCTATTCCAATTGTTTAAAGGATTTAACTCGCAAAATCATACTCCCTCTGTTTTATTTATTTATTTATTTACCTTTTATATCAACAAAATCGGGTGAAACCGGGTTCAATGCACCAAATACTAGCATACTTGTTCTTGTTTTTTTACTGTACTTCATTCTAGTTCAAGCCGACAACTGGATTTTGCCTTCATAAGAAAGGCCCTGCCAGTGTGTGCTTGTAGACAGGTCTCATAACAACAGCAAAATAAATTGAACTTCCAGGTCTCACTGGGTCAGAGATGCGCGATTTCCAGCTACTACACACCACTACACAGTACACACGCTAGAAACGAGCAGTTTCCAGTATTAACACATAAATCTAACGTATTAGTTGTAGCAGTAGCAGCTGCATCATCACCATAATAAAAAACCAGATTCATTATTTTCAACATATCGTCATTCAGCTTAGCCGAAAATGTGCAATCAGTACTGAATCATCAGACTAGTTCAGTTTTAACCCAGAAAAATGCGGGGAATCACAACACAATTGGAGGGTATATTCAAGAGTATAAGTTATAGACGGACAGTTTCAAATTAGTTTTATAAATGAAAACAATGTCAATTAATATGAGATGTAGACTTACCAATAGTAAGGACCTCATCATTTTCATTAAAGTTGACTTTATCTGGCCAATCGGATATTGAACTTCGACGTCTCGGGTTGAATGGTTTTTACATATTTGATGATTCTTCAAGCTTTGTGGCCACTTCATTTGGGAGAGTGTTGGGAGTTTTGCTTGGAAGATTTGGATTGACGTCACTAGTTTGAGGAAAACGGGGGGGAGAACATCTGTGAAGGATTCTGATTCTCATCTTGAAGACGACTAACAGGTGTAGTCCGTTTACCATGGGACTTTGGACAAGACATAGTTGGAATTTGAATAGCCGAGTCGAATGCTGGAGTCGATCTTTTTTCCAGAGCCATCTTAGATAAACTCAAATGTTGAGAAGATTCCTTCGATTGACCATTTTTTAGAAATATTTTGTCGGGGAAAGATAGTTGATGATTTGCTAAGGAAGGTTTTGGACTATGTCTTTCAAATACATGATTTTTCCAAATAGGGGATGATGTTGTGCTTCTGAATGGTTGGGAGATTTTTTCAACTTGACAAGGAGAATTGACACCAAATTCACTTTCTAACGGTTGTGTACCAGATTTACTAGACAGAGCAGTTCTTGATGAATGACTGTGGTTATTCACAGTTTGAAATCTCTGAGTAAATGAGTTTACGCCTTTTGAAGGTTCTCCGAACTTTGTTGCTTTAAATTGATGTGCTTCAACAGAAGTACCATTGTTGTCATTGGCATTTTGGGGTGGTTTGTCGGGTTTAAACGGTCCCCATCTCTTACCCGTTACACCACATGGGATTTCAGAAGATACAACGGGTATATGAGATGCTGACTTTTTCGGTGCTTGTGATTCCTCGTCTTTTCCTAGCAAGGCCTTTGTTCTCTTGCTTCGATAATTTATCATTGATAAATACGCTCCTTGATATATCCTGAAATACTAAAAATAGAGTTTAAAAAGTTATTATTTGGGCAAACAGCCTTAAAACATACAGGCTTTGGTCGTTTTAAGTGTTATAGTAGTGATTATCATCCTCGATCAATATGTGACGTTCCTTCCTTAGCTTTGTTCTTCGTATTATTAACATGAGTAACAGCCCTAAAACATACAGGCTAGCTTCATGCAAAGTTGAGGTACAAAGGACATAAAACTGAGTTCGTAGTATAAAAGTTTGAAGAGAAAGGACAAAAACATTACCGACTCACATGCCCCCTTATAATAAATGATACTATCCTCCTCCGGCTTATCATTACAGATGATGACAGCCTACTCTCGAAGTATAATTTATGTTTAATTTTACAAGACCTACAATCCTGGCCTAAACCACGGAAACACTAGCTTAGTACGAGTCTGTCTATTATTTAAACACTAGCTTAATTAGTACGAGTCTGTCAATTTGTACGAGTTTGTCGAGTTGTAGCTGTACAGCCCTAGCCAGGCTCATAATCATTTTATGCTCATTTGACATAGGGAATATATGGGAGGCCATTTATCCTTCCATTCAACAAGAGATTTCTGCAAAAGGGTAGGAGTTCCTCCACAAGCGAAAACAACACTTGTTTACGTTTCATTTTCATTACAACTAGACAAGTGCTATGGTGTTATAGTGCTAGGTTCAGGTTCATTATAATATACAGGTATGCCATAGATGAAAACTAGTAACATGGTAATCTGAATACAAAGAATACAATTAAGAGGGAAAACGTTACAAATAAACACTCAGACAACGAAGTCGAGATCAAATAATATGAGTTTGAATAGCATACATAGTTGATGAATGCTTGTAAGACCAAGTCGCTCCCAGTTTGAGAAATTGATGAATAAGTGGAAACAAAAGAAACCATGATCAGTTTGGACAAAAAATAAATACTCGTACTCCATAAAGTCGAACGGAATAAATAGGTACGAAAAGATGACCATAAACTTCGTGAAACATGAGAAAACAAAAAATCAAAGTAAAACATAATTCTTTAAAAAATAAACATATAAAAGCAAGATTTTTTTTACTCCACGACTTCTTTTGTCCAATCTAACTCTGCACTCTTAAGTTTATAAAAAAAATATGACAAAAAGAGATTTAAACCAACAAAAGAACCGAGTGTTGATCGATTTGTAAGATGATAACTACTCCGTATAATAAAAATAAGGTTGTATGATTTTTAAACGTTTATAACTGTACGTTTTGATCTACTATGCAGAAAATGGAATTACAAGCTGTGAGGAAAATGGAGATTGAAAATCAAACATGATGAACAACTATTCATATCAAAACGTACTGGTCATACTTGCATACGATTACATACGATTAAATGCACTGGTTATAGTTTCAGCAGAAAATGAAGAATTGCATTCGATCACATTGCAAAATGCACTTGAACAATTAAAAGAACATCAACAAGAAGAAGCGTGTTAATTCATATCAAAATTGCATAGAAATATACAAGAAGCACGGGTTACACATATCAAAATTACATACAAAAAAATAATTGAAAAACAAACCTGATGAATATTAGCGATGTTGGGTGGAATGATTTTAGGGTTTGGTTCGTTGCTCTAAGTGGTGGCTCCAACGATTTCTGAACAGAGGAGGCACGGATCACGACGACAGGAAACTGAGGGTGAACGGCGATTTCGGGTCTGAGCACGGTGCTATTGTTGGCTACCGGTGGTGTTGTGGGTAGCGCGACGGTGTTCAGTAGTGGTCGGTATGGTGATGGAAGAAAGGGGAATTGGAATGGTTTAATTGGGGTATTTGTGGATTTATTAGGGATGATGGGATGAATAAGCGGGACAATAAGGTGTGAGCGGGTTAATTTTGGGTTTTAATTTTTTCACAATATTTGAGCGCTTAATCAAAATTGGTGGGATTTCGGATCATTAATGGCAAGTTTAATTTATGACAACAAAGGGTGTCACAATATAAAAGAGGGAAGATTATGAGGTTGACACCCCATGAGAGCGTCAATGACAAAGCGTCATAAAAGCAAGGGATTTGTAGTAGTGATTACCTTTTGAAATTGCTTTTCGAGAACCCTTACTCGCGCTTGGTAAGCTACGAGATTGGCGTTCCGGGTTTTCCATTTTTGGGTTAATTTTGGGTTAATTTTGGGTGAATAAGCGGGACAATAAGGTGTGAGCGGGTTAATTTTGGGTTTTAATTTTTTCACAATATTTGAGCGCTTAATCAAAATTGGTGGGATTTCGGATCATTAATGGCAAGTTTAATTTATGACAACAAAGGGTGTCACAATATAAAAGAGGGAAGATTATGAGGTTGACACCCCATGAGAGCGTCAATGACAAAGCGTCATAAAAGCAAGGGATTTGTAGTAGTGATTACCTTTTGAAATTGCTTTTCGAGAACCCTTACTCGCGCTTGGTAAGCTACGAGATTGGCGTTCCGGGTTTTCCATTTTTGGAGAGCTTGATTGATGACTAAAGATGAGTCACCGTGGACCCGGAGGTTTGTTACTCATAAATCAGCGGCTGCTTGCAACCCGTGAATGCATGCTTCATATTCGGCTGCGTTGTTAGTCACGTCAAAGTCTAACTTAATGGATAGCGGGGTGTGCTCCACTTGTGGTGAGATTATCAAAATCCCGACCCCAAATCCTCGAAAGTTGGACGCCCTGTCAAAATATAGATCCCATGTTTCGGTGTCAGTATGGAATATATCTTCATCTGGGAAGGCCCAAGTATCGGTATGTCCTTCTTCAGATACCGGACTATCGGCAAGGAACTCGACTACTACCCGGCCTTTGATGGCTTTTAATGGCACGAACTTGAGGTCGAACTCATCTCTCATTAAAGTCCATCTAGATATCCTGCCATTGAGGATGGGCTTCTCGAACAGATACTTGATTGGATCCATTCTAGATAACACGTGCACTTCGTGGCTAAGCATATAGTGTCGGAGCTTTTTAGTGGCCCAAACTAGAGCTAGGCACGTCTTTTCGAGCATTGTATATTTACACGTATTCTAAGAACTTTTTACTAATGTAGTAAATGGCCCGTTTTTCCGAATCGACTGTCTGGGCCAGCATAGCCCCCATGCCTGTCTCGGTCGTTGTTAGGTATAACGACAATGGCAGACCGTGTTGAGGTGGCATTAATACCGGTGGTGCAGACAAAATCTCCTTGATTTTATCGAAAGCTGGTTGACATTTGTCGTCCCACAGTACCCGTTCTCCTATCTTCAGTTTCTTGAAAATGGGCT
The DNA here is from genome assembly GCA_958450325.1 of Agrostemma githago. NCBI lineage: Eukaryota > Viridiplantae > Streptophyta > Magnoliopsida > Caryophyllales > Caryophyllaceae > Agrostemma > Agrostemma githago. The sequence goes on from OY288258.1 coordinate 21,041,930, forward strand.
CACATACCATGGTTAGCTTCGAAATGAACCGGCTGATATATTGGACTTTCCCGAGAAACCCCCTTATCTCCTTTTCGGTTTTAGGTGGCTGCATCTTGGTAATGGCCTTGATTTTGGCCGGGTCGACCTCGATGCCGCGTTGGCTAACGATATGGCCCAGTAACTTGCCCGATGTTACCCCGAAACTGCATTTTTGAGGGTTTAACCTCATGTTGTACTTGCGTAACCGGGTGAAAAATTTTCTTAGGGCTGAGATGTGCCCGCTTCGATCCTTGGATTTGACGATCATGTCATCCACGTAGACCTCCACTTCCTTGTGCATCATGTCTTGTAATAAAGTGGTGGAGGTCCGTTGATAAGTGGCACCGGCATTGATGAGCCCAAATGGCATAACGGTGTAACAGTAAGTCCCCCAAGGTGTAATGAAGGTGGTCTTACTCATGTCTTCTTTCGCCATTTTGATTTGATTGTATCCGGCATACCCGTCCATGAATGATAGAAGGGCATGATCAACCATGTTATCCACCAGTATGTCGATGTGTGGCAGCGGGAAATCGTCTTTTGGGCTGGCCTTATTAAGGTCCCGAAAATCTACACAAACCCGTACCTTGCTGTCTTTCTTGGGTACTGGCACGATGTTTGCAACCTAGTCTGGATATTCAGACACTTGAATAAAGCCCGCTTTGAATTGCTTGTCGACTTCTTCTTTGACTTTGAGAGACCATTCGGGCCTCATTCTTCGGAGTTTTTGCTTTACCGGCTTATACCCGTCTTTGATGGGTATACGGTGTTCGGCTATCTCCCGGTCTATTCCCGACATGTCCTTGTAGGACCATGCGAAGACGTCTTTGAATTCATGGAGGAGATCCGTGAATTGTTGTTTCTCCTCGGGATCTAAGGATAAACCTAACTTAAGCATCTGAGGCTCTAAAGGGGTTCCTACATTGATGGAATCGGTTTCCTCGATTACCGGATCTCGGGACTCCCTTTGTTCGAGTTGCTCGATTAGATGCGGAGGTAATGCTACCTATTCGTCGGGTTTCTCAATGTTATTGCAAATAAGATTTTTGAAAATATTTTGAAAATAAGACAAGTCGTAAGAAGAACGGTTATCGTTATTATTGATAGTGAATTTTGAAAACAGCTCAAAGAGAGCGGCCATCTGATCGTTAGTCAGAGGCGGGATGGGGAGTGCTCTCGGGATAGACTCCGAGACTCCCATAGGTGTGACTAAAGGAAGGGGGGTTACAGACTCGATTCTAGTACTGGACCCTCTAGACTTGGACTCAGACTCCGACTCTGACTCTGACTCGGACTCAGCGTCCCACATGTCCCCTTCACCAGTAGTGAGCTTGTAGACTCGATCCTCGCTGTCGGTCCACTTGATCGTCTTCCTCCAAGCCCTTTTTCCGGTATTAGCACCGACTTCAGAGATCAGCTTGGTTGGATCGAACTTGCTGCTGCGAAGGATTAGGCTTACCAGCTCTTCCTTGGGGGTTTGAATGATCTTATTCTCCCAGAACAGGAGCCCCAGAATGGGCTCGGTAGGGTTTAAACCTTCCTTCGATTCGGCCTGGATGAGGGCAAAGATATCATCCGGGATGAAATTGCATTCCCGAACCAATTTGGTCTCGGGATACGAGATAGTGGGCTGATATAGGCCCATTTGGATGGCTCCGAACACCGGAGTGACAAACTTGATTGTGTTTGCTCGGTTCATATCTCCCTGGGTCATGGTGTAGCCCAAATCGAACCGAGATTCTCCGTCGTTCAGGACCTCGACGATCTTGCCAGCCGGGAGATTGGGCCTCGAAGAAGCCCTCGGTAGGTAGCCCAAGTTTTGCAACATCGTGTCGATGCTAGTAGTGAAGTAGGGCTGAAAAAGATATTCTTCATCGATCATTCCCACGAAATTGAAACCCCGCGGATCATTTGGGCCTGCCGTGTTGCAGCTTGACACAGTTATGGGGGTAGCTTCGAGAGTGATGACCCCGTCTTGTAAAGGTAACTTGACCTTCTTGTGGAGGGTGGAGGACACGGCTTTGACCGCGTGGATCCAGGGCCTTCCGAGTAGCAGATTGAAAGATGAGGTGACATCGATCGGGCCTGTTATGATGGTTAGTTTAACGGCCCCAGCAACTGATTTTGGGCTTCCATCGAAAGCCTGGATAGTTTGTGCAGTGGGAAGGTAACCAGCCTCGGTAATGCCGAGGGCCTTTGCAGTCCTCAAGGGAAGGACATTTACAGCGGACCCGTCATCAATTAGGGTCATGGGTAGATACTTGCCCCGGCAGATCACCGTGATATATAGGGCCAAGTTATGGGCGGCCCCGGCCCAAACGGTGGAAGGTCGGACTCGGAGAAGGTGATAAGTGGGCCTTCTTCCTTGGACTTGCCTTTAAGGTGAGGCAAAATATTGGCTACCATTTCGGTGGGGGTAACCAGTGAGTCAACCTTGATTTCATCGAGAGCCTTAGTAAGTGCTGCCCGATGTTCTTGAGAACTAACCAAAAGCTGCCATATAGTAAGATCGGTTCGGACCCTCTTTAGTTGTTTGACTAGGGCCGTGTCAGCGTTTGGTTCTTCGAGTGTAGATTCCGTCCTGGCAGGTTCAGTGACGGTTCCCGGAGCAGAAAGTCCGACTGTGATGACGTGTGTGCCGGCCAGGGCCTTGGTTCTGGACTTCCGGATTTCTTCAACGGTAATGGGGACAGTCTCCCCCTTAGCCAGGTAAACATCATCTTCATCGTCATTCCATATCCCGTTGATCTGGGGAATGAAAGGGGAAATGAGACAAGAGCAGTCGATTATTTCTCCAGTAAAAATGGCGTGAGTACCAAGGGGATTATTTTTGTTACTCGGCTTATCGCTGGGTCACGGTATCTTCCCACTTTCGATTAGATCCTGAATGAGATGCTTCAATTTCCAGCATTTCTCGGTGTCGTGCTCGTTGCCTCGGTGATAGTGGCAATAGGCCTGGACGTTGTAGCTTTTGGACCATTTTTCGACGGGAACCTCCAGAATCAGGCCTATCGGCTGGATCAGGCCCTTAGAAGATAGCCTTTGTAAGGCGTGAGCATAAGTAGTCCCTATGTCAGTGAATACTCGGGTTGGAGTATTCTTTCTGGTCGAGGTGTCTAGTAGATTGACCTCGTCAAAGATGCTACGGGCCGCAGTTGTAGTTGCGGGCTTGCCGTAAGACGAACTGACTCCTTGATATCCCTTAGTAGAGGCCTTAGTAAGGCTCTCTAACCTTAAGTCGTCTTCGATTCTCGTACCCATCTCGGTTAAGGTGGCGAAGTTGGGTATGATGGCGTACCGGAGGTGGATCCGGTAAGAAGGGAGGAGGTTTTTGACGAAGGCCTCCACCAAGACTTTTTCGCTAGGCTTGTCCACCAGCTTGACACTTTCAGCTCTCCACCTCTGAAGGTATTTGGTGAAACCTTCCTTAGGCTCTTGGGCCATGACCTCCAGAGTACGTATGGTAGTCTGGATCTCGGTGTTGTCTGCATATTTTCGGGCGAACTCCGTTGCGACATCGTCCCAAGTTTTGTATTTCTTGGAATCAAGCCTGTAGTACCAGTCTCTTGGGTGCTTGTCTAGGGAAGAAGCAAAGAGATGCTTGAACATTGTTGATTTGACCCCCTTTACGGCCATAAACTCTTTGAAAGCCCGGATATGGAGTATCGGGTCTTCAGTCCCATCGAACATGGGTAGGCCCGTCAAGTTGAGATCAGCGGGCAACTCATCAGTTAGGGGCGAATAAGCCCGAGCGTTCTCCGTGTGGATGGTGTTGTTGGTCGTCGTGTGGACCTGTTCTTGCAGTTTATGGACCGCGCTGGCCAGTTCAGCTAACAGCCCATTATCCTCAACCCCGCTATTAGGAGTTCATTGTTCCACTGCGCTTACCCGGGTAAGGATGGCGATCTGGTCCTCCCTCATCTTCGTCAATTGGTCTTGTAGCTTGGCCAACGAAGCTGTCAACTCATTGATGGCTTCTTTCCTCATGGTTCGGGTGAAGGGCGGCCTGTCTGTAAGAATACCGCATAATCAGCAACTAACCCAAATCCTAGAACAAAAGTACATCCCGAGCAAGGAAAAGATGACTAGGAAGGAAACGACTCGGAAAGGACACTTAGACGGGTGACTTGTGAAAGGTGGGCCCCCTTTAGGATCCAGCTGTGTGGGCCGGGTCCTGCTCGAAAGGAGGTTCACGTGAGACATTCCCCAGACTTTGGACTCGATTGTGTAGACGGGTCAACCTTTGTAGAAGTATGTCCTACGTAGGTGGGCCTTGCCTTAGTCAAATAAGGCGGACTGGGATAAGGAGGAAATCCGTGATATAAGATCAACGGAGTTTCGACGCTAGAGACCTCGATGACTTACGACTCGACCCGACACTGCTAAATACGGGAAGCCCTAAGAAAAGGAAGTTTTTGAAATTGGATTTATGAAAGCCCGAAAAATTCGGGGGGAGAAACCCGGCTTTTTTTCCGAAAGAAAACGGAAAAGGTGGGCCGGGTGACGGTTTTGAAAGTTTCGAAAATGTTTTCGAGTTTTGAAATGGGCGTAATACCGGCTAGAAAAAGGCTATTTTGAGTAAAATCATAATTCCTAAATTCGGTATATGTCCCGGGTTTTGAAATTGGATATTTTGAAAAGGATGCTATTTTGAAAAAGACGGTTTTTGAAAAAAAAAAGACTTGTAAATCAGGTAGCACATAGTCATGGAAACAGTATAACGACGCCATGTATGCTCTAATTCTAAGTCTCGGTCAGTCTAAAAGGGTCTATACCACTGTACATAGCCTATCCGAGAATCGGGGCGGACTTCCAAAGTCGAGTTGAGCTTAGAACATGCCGTAAAAACCATACGAATCGTCTATGGACACCTTTGAAATATCCAATTTGGACTACATCAATAGTATAGTGGGACGTCGGTCGGTCACCAGTACCGGCCCGGGAAAATATGGGGTTATGCATGAACCGTAAAACTAAAACGCGTATTGTACTAGTCAAACGATTTCTATTTGAGTCTCACCCTGAGGATGCCGATGGTAAGTCACGCATCAGTTAATCCCCAGCGGAGTCGCCAAATTGTGGACATGACATAGGTCCACCCCGACGCGGCCACGCGCGGGTTTGGGGAGGCGAATGAATCTCCATATGAGAATGGATCGAATTGAAATTTAAATCAAAGTTGGAGTCGCCACCGAACTTTGTGGGAGTTCGGACCCGTTTGAACCCACTCTATGTCGTAGTGGGCCGTGTATAAAATACGGCCCATTCCGATTTCAGAGTTTATTGGGTTCGTCCCTTTGCATTTGATACCGATACCGACATTATCGGATACTGTGTATTGAATGACTGTCGTTGCCAATGGTTTCGGACATCCGGAAACCGAGGTTCTGAGTAAGGGGTGAGGGTACGTGTTGGGAAGTTCACAAAGAACACCCAACCCCGCCCGCACATTAGCGGCCTCTACTAGGATATCGTTTGATTTTAAAATACGCGCGTTAGTAATACGATGAAAATGATATGCAAACATTATTTTCCCTAAACATGCGAGAATTGATTGAGTTGCTAAGTCAATTTAATGCAACTAAAATTAACGTCAAAGTTCAATTTTAGCATGTGAGGTTCGTTTTAGTATAATAAAACAAATAAAAAAAAATCGCTACAAACATGAACAAAAAGTTAGTAACGGGTTATAAATCGAATAAGAGATGCAAATACAATAATATGCATAATTTTGAAAAAGTTTATGACACGTGATGGATTAACACGTATTGACCGAGGTCAAAGAAAAATATATCGAAACCTGAAATATGCCATGGAAAACCGTCGTTTTAATAAAGCAAAGATGTTAGAAGAAATAAGACGGAATTGCGTTTCGATGCTACGGATTTCAGGAGACCGCGCGACCCGCGCGAACATGGCGCGACTCGCGCTGCCATGCGACTCGCATGGCGGCCTATTTTTGAGGTCGTTTTTCGAAAATTGATAATTTTATTATTTCGCGTACAAATATGGATTAATTCATACTCGATTTAATTTTGCGATATTCGTTACATTCGATATTCGTTTATGAAAACGATATCAAATACTCGGAATGATTTTTTTTGAAAAGATAAAAGAAAGTTTTGAAAATCGTTTTGTAAAATTAAAATTAAAAAATGATGTTTGATTCTCTCCACGTTAAAAATCGTCGTATTTTATTTTTAAAACGATGTAACGATTTTTTAGCATCAACGAGATTAATTTAGTTCTTTTGATACGATATTCGATTAGAGAATCGATATCGTGTTTTAAGAACGTTTGTTTTGTATGAGAATAATTTGTAGTATCGATATTAGAAATAAAAAAAATGCGACGATGACCCATAAGAAAACGGACGACCGACGACGAGGAAAAAAAGACGAGGAAAAGACGAGAGAAGGGAAGAGAGAAAAGAGAAGTCGGGTTTGATTTTACACCCTCAACCTACATGCTTTGTTTACTCAAAACGGGGCTCGTCGGGATGTGGCTAAGGCACGGGAGCGTCGAGTTTAATGTCGGTGAGTTATGGTGGTTTTTGTCGTGTAGGGTGTCGGGTAAGAGGTGGCCGGTTTTGTCGGGCTAGAGCGGCGTGATCTCGGGTTTTGTATTATCGGTTATTCGATGCTTATGAGTATAAGTGTATTTATTTTTATGAATCGTGGGTGTGTAAAAATTTGATGTCGGGAATTCTGAATGAATTTAATGTGTTGTGAGGGTCCTATTTATAGGAGAGGTCCTCGATTGAAGCTAGAATAGGTACTCTTGCTTGAGTGATAAGAAATACCGATTAGGATAAGGAAAGTAAGAAGTTGAAAGGAAAGGGAATTCCGTTACTTGGTGAAGAAGAAAGGAATCTCGGCTGGGATAAGGAGCTCGGCCGAGTATCCCATGCTCGGCCGAATGTTTGATTCGGTATTCGGATAGAATTCCTACTCGAGATCGAATTCTATCTTTAAATGGAATTGTTTAATATTTTGTGTAGCTGATTTTTTGTAGCGTTTGAGCTCGAATCAGTCACGTGGGGTGACACGGCTGACTCGCACGTCTCGAAAATATCTTTGACCGGGTTTTGACTCGGTCGCTAAAAGACGGTTTTGCCCCTGGTGTCGGATTCGACCCAAATTAGTCTTATTTAACTCGAAATGACCCACTGGGCCTGATTTTGAGGTTGGTTTTGTGAGATTTGTACTCCGTAAAAAGCCCAAGCCAAATGCCAATAATTTTGAGCCCATATTCGAGTACGTTAAAGCATGTTTGCGTCCGATCATCATCGGGTGTTTGTCGGAAACTGCTATAGACATCTGGCAGCAAAATGGGGGTGTCTACAGGTACTCTCCCCCTCGAGTTCGTTACAAATACTCCCTCCGAGTCTGAATGATCTTCCCCTTTGTTTATTATATGTGAGGTATATTTTAATCAAAGGGGAAAATCATTCAGACTCGAAGAGAGTATTATTGGTCATTATTTTATGGAATAATTTTTAACCTACGATTTTATTAATTTAAATAATTTTAAACTTTGGGTAATTGAGCCCAACTCATCTTTAAATAAAATTTTGTCTTCGATTTCGATTTCATATCACGTTTGAAGTTGTCAAATTTTTAAACCAAGATTGTGATGCGAGTTAAGCATTCTCCTTTTACTTAATTTATATAACCTTGTTTTCCATTCTATTATTATGTTTTGTTAGTTTCGAGGACGAAACTTCTTTTTTGTGGGGAAGATTGTAACACCCCTGATTTTATAAATTAAATTAAATTAGAATTATGTTCGTATTTTTATTTTTTACGATTTAACTCGTAATTCTTACAATTATTATAAAACGAATTTATCGTTTAATCGTTTCAAACTCCTAAAATCCTATTTGTCTCGGAAACTCTTCTTATATTTAAAACATATTTTATTTCTATTTCGATTTATTTATACATTTAATTTAATTCTTATCGAAAATCTATTTCGGTGATTTAAATTCTAAATTCTTTTTATTTATTTATTTTTAAGCTCGAATTTCTAGTTTCACCTCGAAGCTCATTTATTTTAAGTGTCGTGAAAACATCTATTACCTTTTCTCGAGAAATCAATTTAATTCACTTTATCGAAGATTTATTATTTATCGGGAAATACTATTTCATCGTCTAATTATTTCTATAAACTTCATTTTCGTCTCGAATAATTATCTATATCCCGAGAAACGTTTATTTTACTAATTTTATTAGCCGGCACAATTATTTTTATTAATTCGTTTTTAATTCAATTTCATGGGTCAGTCAACTTATTGTCTCGGAACTCGTCTTGTACTGACACCTATTTAGTTAGTACTTAGTACTTAACCTCATCTTTCTTTTAATTAGTTGGATTCATCCCACTATTACTGATTCATTTCCCCTTTCTCTTTTTTTTTATATACTTCCACTGCTTGCATCCCCCTAATCAGCTTGTTTTCCCTATGCTTTTAATGAAGGAGTTATGTCCACTGTCCTACGGATTAACCCGCTTAAGTCTATGTATCCGATATGCCTTGCTAGAGGTCGATGTCGGGTTGACATGTAAATGAGTTACGTGTCTGGTAGTCTTAAGTGGGCCCATTGGGTCACACACAATATGTACGAGATATTATTAATATATATCGATATATTAAATATATCGGGTCAGTAGTAATACGGACCCAACTGCGTTGTAAGGTTATGGAAATTAGAGTTATACTAATAATCTAATTATGGTAATTAGAGTTATGGAAATAACCTAATTCTACCTTCTCATCTCCTATATAAGGAGGTTCATATGATGAACCAAGATATGAAATTAAGAGTATTGACTCATAATATATATATTCGTCTTATAAAGAGTTATAAGAGAGATATAGAGAGAAGTTGAGACGGTCTCACGTACCTTTATACTAGCATATACGTCGCAGTTCTGTACTCGTGTGGATACCAAAGGAGGCATCACGTTTGGGGTGCTTTATTCTGTCCGTGGAAATTATCTATTCTATCCGTGAAGATTATTTATTCTGTCCATGGAGATTATATATATTTCTGGGTTTATTATACTTCTTATTAATACGCTGTTCCGCTGCAAATAAGGTATAATTGTTATCCCTCTACTTTTGTCTTTTCGGTTAATACTCGTAACATGTCCTTGGTTTTAAGGGTTGTAACCCTACAGTGGTATCAAAACCTTTGTTACATAGTATTAATCTAATAGACGTGAATCTATGTCTCATAATTGATTATGAGGGATTCCACCCGCGTATTAATTTGATTATATTTTTCCTCCCGAGAATTGTTCTTAGTATTTGAAGTTAATATGGTTGCAATTTGATAAGCTGTGTATCATTGATGCATGCGAATATGGCTGCGCATTTTTTTTTTGTTGATTCATGAGACGCCGACGTAAGGCTATGATGCAACAAGTTATATTTTGTCCTGTACATGCATACAATATGTCCACATGTTATTAGCCTTATGATTATTATTATTTGATAATTAATTTTCCATGATTATGATCACTGCGTAAAATATATATGATATTTAGTAGTCGTAAGTGACTCGTAGTCATTCGATGATTGTGTGAAATATGTAATGCGGCTATTATGTGGATTATCGTTCAAGGTTAGGGTTCATCTTTATTCATGAATTTAAATTGTTAAATTCTAAAATTGACTCGTAAAATTAATTTAAGATCTAATATTGATTATTTTTAATTTAATTTACCCTAAATTGACCCACAATAATCCTAAATTTCTTTGTTGACGATGAGACTAATTAGATTAGGTCAAGATTCGATTGAAATTGGGTAAAATTATTAGAATTTATTGTTGACGATGAGACCTAATAAGATTAGGACAAGATTCGTTTTAATTATGGTGGAGATGGAACGAAACAAGGTCAACCCGGTTGACACGAGTGTGACTCGGTCAGAACGGGTGTGACTCGATTGCCACGAGTATGACTCGGTAGGCACTGGTGTGTCCCGGTCGGAACGGGATGACCCGGACGACAAAGGTTTGACCAAGACGACACAATATTTACTCGGACGACATGGTGTCGGGTCGGGTGACGCTTTTAAGAAAAGTCGTTTTCTTGCGTTTATGTGTTGATTATGAATCAAACATGGATTATACTTTTATTTTTTCGAATCAATGAAAAATTAGTTTTCTAAATAGGCTAAATAATATTATGCATTTTAATTATCATATTATCATAAATAGATCGGGAAAAGAGTTTCTCGAGTCTTATTTGATTTTGATGAATTGTTCATCTATATGACAATTATAAGTTGCAGATCGATTGTGAATCGAGATTTGTATATCCGTTCAATTTTTCCGGGTGGGAAATTGTTTCTCGTAGTTGGAAAAATGAAAGATATTGGTGAAATTGTTCAAACCAAATAGCAATTATGAATTGTAATATGAATCAAAATATGGGATCTTTTAACTTGTTTTATGCACCAATCACTAGTAACAATTGAATTAGTATGTCATATGATGCATGATTTTTATTGTTTGAGACTTATGACTTGTGTGCTTAGGTTGCCTTGTAAGTTGACCTAGGAGCATGTTTAAGACCCATATGCATTTAATCCCTCGCACAAATATTAAGTATTGCCTTTCCAGAATTGACCACTACAACAATTTCATATCATTGGTTGAAGTGACTGCCTAAGCGGTGCTTTGCCGATGTATGTGGACTGAGTAGGTGGGTAACGGTTACCCACAGGTTCAGTCTGGTTTGCTTAACATTGCTATCAAGTCGGACTTGGGCTTTGAGGCAAATAGTTGGTGTCATACGATGATTAATTCCGACGAACCAAGAATTACATATTGATGTAATTGACAAGTTTGTTGTCTACCTTTACTTTTGGAGCTTGAGCAGTGAGCCCAAGTTCACTTGAGCGACAAAAGGTTTAGGATCTTGGAATATTATGCGAACTTGAGGATAGTTTGCATGATTTTATCTTAAAAATGTTTAAGATTGTTAATATTAATTATCGTATTTCTTTGCATATAATTGTAGTTGTAATTTAGTTCCTTTATCACATTTATTAAAGATGAGTTTGAATTGTTCAACCTTGTTGATTGGTATCTTGAGAATCGTTCTCAAAATTAGAGATACGGATTTTGTCCTTGTGAAGGATAATTACGACAGATTATGACCAATGCTAATATACAGTATGGACTGTATAATTAGAGTCATGAAGATGACTACTATAAGTACCAAAATCAATTGTTTCAATAAAGGGAACCGTTCCAATTAAGTGAGAAAATATCGAAGATGATCTAATTAATCCATGTCATACGATGACGTGATTATATTGATAATCAGGAAATTTTGGATGTTTCTTTCTAGAGAATTAGGAATTGAAATCGTTTCAATTAGTCCTAAGTTTAGGTCACTTTATTATGAATAAACATGTGACTTAATAAGGTTTCTCACCTTTTAGCCTGAGACGTTAAAAGACGATTGAGCATTGTATCAAGAAGGCAAATAGTACTAATGTTCTATGAGTTCATTAAGAAAATTGCCTGAGATAATGATTAATGAATCTAATACGTTGGTTAAAGTAAGGGAAAGATAATTGTTGTCGTACCCAAACTTGTTCCCAAGTTTAGATTAGGTACGAAATTATTTATCATTAATGTAATGACAAATATATGGCATTGGTAGATAGCTTTCTAGAAGTGTCTAGAAAATCTGCAAATCAATTATTGAAGTATGACTTCTGGTGTGTATGTTACTAGAGTAATTGTTACTTTCATTCTACTGTTTTGGTATATGATACCAAATGCAACTATTACATTGTGGATGTGATGGCTCGAACAGGGTGGAATAATGGTATATAAGTGAAGTGTTTTATGATTGAAATGGACAAACGTTGTTGTTTCATATATAAAAGGAAAATCACTTAATTTTACCATAAAGCTGACTACTGGATTTGAATAATTGTTATTCTTGTACTAGTCATACGCAAGAATATTGATTCTGTTTCATGTATGGGCATGAAAAGTTTTAATAAAAGTAGAACAATTGTTGCTCTACACCTTGCAAGAATATGAGGTACAATGAGGCTAACATGATTGTTGGGCTCTACATTCCCAGTAGTGAATGTTTTTATTTGTAACATAACGACCAAAAGATTCAACTCCCTTGACCTGAGTTTTACCCATCATGAAATTGTCATTAATCCATGAGACAAGAATCATAAGAATAAGTTTCATAATGATGAAATTATAAACCTTATTGATAAGGATCAACTGAGGTAAATGAATCTCGTTTAGATGGATAAATGACATTAGAAGTGACTCCTATTAATTGTAATGGGAGGGTACTTTGACTTGTTGAATCACACATATAAAGATACGTGTGGGTTTAACTAGTGATGTTGTAAAATGGGTAACACGTATAGTTTTGTTCATTTAATGAAATATGAAACTGAATGCTTTGAATTGTTCAAGGAAATTCAGATGAAAGTACAAGATCAACTTGATAAGTTGGTACGAGTCGTTCGATATGATTGAAATAGGGAGGAATTGAACTAAAAGATTGTAATCATCTTAGAAGTAGTGAAAAGTGTTTCAAACTACATCGAACCATATTTGATATGATTTGGTCTATGATGAGTTATGCAGATTTTATTGACGCTTTAGAAAGTTATGCACTATAAAAGTCTTTATACAAATGTTGATGAGATTGTCCATGTAAGTCGAAGAATAGACACCATATGAGATATGGATTGAAAATGTTCTTAAAAGTCTTTTCTTAATTATCAAGTCAAGTTTAAAGAAAATTGTTTTCTAGAACTTAGACTCAATTATGGCATGTGTTTTATTCAGGGATATTATGTTAATTCTACAAATCATCCAAAGAACAAAACTGTTTTGTTGCATGGAGTGATATGTTTCTTTTAAAAATATGTGACTTCTAATAGAAACAGTGGGGGTAGAATTAACCTTGAATTGTTCAAGATTAACAGGAATTCTCTACAACTGTTGAAGAGGATAATATTGATGCATCCATGAAAAGTCATGATCATCTTACCTGTAAAATATTACCCTACATAGGTTTGCCCTATGATGAAACAATAAATGGGCGAAGACTCCAAAATTCACATAAAATCTAATAGATTCTATATACCATAACTACCAAGTATAGACTTTGGTTAAATGGGTCTTATAGTGAAGAACCGTCTTCAATATAAAGACGATATAGGTTGATATAAGAGTATCTATGAAGCATAGTTGGTAGTTAAGGATTGATCTCATAGTAGTGACTACGGAAAAATTCTTTTTACAACATTATGCGTAAGTTTATTAGGATTGATTTAGCATTTTGAATGTCATCACTCATATGATGAGTATTGGACATATATATGTGAAATACATTTCTTGAAAGAGATGTAATATGATGTGTGTGCGACTCATCGTATGAATTTCATATTATTAAAATTGCTAGGCAAATGTGAATATTCCAATTTGATTGGAGTATGGAGTAATATCTTCGTTCTCAATGTGGTAATTCAAAGATGTTTGTTTTCCTTTGAGACGAAGAAAGACAATGTGTACAAGAGGCTAGTGGAAGTGCATTTATCGTTATGATTTGGTATGTATATGACATATTTCTCTAACTAAACGACATTTGATTGCTTTAGTCTATGAGACTTTGCAAGAAATGTGTTTATTATGTGCTCGTGTGACGAATAAATACTAATCTAGTGAGTGTCACTAGAATGCTATCTAAGAATTATTCCTTTTGCGCTTAAGAAGCAAAAAGGTGAATTATTTAAGAGATGTGCATGATGTGATAAGGGAATTATTGTAAACAAGTTACAACGATTCATATTCCAAATAGACAAAGATGACATGAGATTGTAATCTCAGTATATTTTGTTTTGGATAAGAAGTTGTGTGTTGGAACGGTTCCAAGGGACAACTTTGTGACTAGTATTATAACTAAAGTTAGTATTCTATTGCTTTTGAAGTACATAGACGCTTGATTACGAATTAAGCACACACTCAACTTTAAAATTTATGAAGCAATTTGTTGCTTATGAAACTAACAGTTTGCCTCAATTGAGAGAAGGAAGATTGGTCATATGCTTGTAAATAACCGATACAAATGTTGTATGTCCCAAAACCTCCTCTACATAAAGATCATATTGTTATGATTGGTATAAGACGCATGGGCGAGTGGTCTTAGTACTTTTAGAGGTGTTTGGTTTAGTGGGAGTTATTTTGATAATTGATATATGTATGACATATTGTCATTTGGTTAATGTAACCGAGTTTTGTCCCTAAACAATTTACATTGATGAAATAGATCACTAAGTATGTGACTTAGTCTTGGAACTCTATTTGGATGATGTAATTATTTTGTCTCTAGTCAGGGTATTGTGTTGAGACATTTGAATACTCTTAAATGACTAGTGTGTGAGTTGGTTGATGACTAAGTTCCTTGAGTCATAGGTATTGAGATACTAAACCAGGCACACGGGTGTATGTTAAGAACATGCATTAGACAGACCCGCCGAAAAGGATTTTACTAAGATTTCGCTTAGTGTCAGTAAAGTTCTTTGCAAGTTATGAACTTGTACGGTCTTTAGACCTGAGTCTTTGACTATTCTGTACATGTGAAGTGTATGCTTTGATACTATTCCTCGTCAGCTGTGAAAGGGGGCTATGGATGGTTATTGGGCATGCATGGATCATGTGATAGAATGTGGTTAGACAAGAGGGAATTTGCTCTTCCTTTATTGAAGGGAATTTATTGTTTCTTGGCCGCTCGAAGAGTGTGACTTGTACAAATGCGTGGCCGCGCTCAGATAGGATGATTGTCATCTATCTGCTCTTTTAACAAGTCAACTCAGAGATTCGAGTAAAAGATTGAGACATTCGAGGATGACACTTCTTCTTACCTCATTCTCAATTGGAGACAATAGTAGCAAAGAGACTTAACGCCGTTCTTGAGAGGACATGTACAAGTGGGATACTGAAGGAGTTATGTCCACTGTCCTACGGATTAACCCGCTTAAGTCTATGTATCCGATATGCCTTGCTAGAGGTCGATGTCGGGTTGACATGTAAATGAGTTACGTGTCTGGTAGTCTTAAGTGGGCCCATTGGGTCACACACAATATGTACGAGATATTATTAATATATATCGATATATTAAATATATCGGGTCAGTAGTAATACGGACCCAACTGCGTTGTAAGGTTATGGAAATTAGAGTTATACTAATAATCTAATTATGGTAATTAGAGTTATGGAAATAACCTAATTCTACCTTCTCATCTCCTATATAAGGAGGTTCATATGATGAACCAAGATATGAAATTAAGAGTATTGACTCATAATATATATATTCGTCTTATAAAGAGTTATAAGAGAGATATAGAGAGAAGTTGAGACGGTCTCACGTACCTTTATACTAGCATATACGTCGCAGTTCTGTACTCGTGTGGATACCAAAGGAGGCATCACGTTTGGGGTGCTTTATTCTGTCCGTGGGAATTATCTATTCTATCCGTGAAGATTATTTATTCTGTCCATGGAGATTATATATATTTCTGGGTTTATTATACTTCTTATTAATACGCTGTTCCGCTGCAAATAAGGTATAATTGTTATCCCTCTACTTTTGTCTTTTCGGTTAATACTCGTAACATGTCCTTGGTTTTAAGGGTTGTAACCCTACATTTAACGTAAACGTCCCACCATTTCCCTTTCTTGTATGCCCTCCATCTCACGTATCCCCTTCCTTCTTCTGCTTTCATGGTCATCCTCGTTCATCCATCAGCACCATTTCCCGATCTTCTCCATCGCAATCGACCCCTGTGTTTTTCTCTGTTGTTGTCCGCGTTTGGTTGTTGCTTTATGTCATGGGTGTTGCGAAACCGAGTCCTTGCTTCTCACCCTTTATTCCTTTGCTTCGCTGGTGCTGCTTTTAGTCAAGGTAGATACCTTATTTCTCTCTCTTCTTCTTCTTCTTCTTTTTCTTCTTCTTCTTCTTCTTCTTCTTCTTCTTCTTCGTATGACTGAGCTTTGTGCTTACTGCTATTGTTGTCCTGTTATGCGCGTCTACTGCTGTTCGTATTCTGTTTACGTTTTATCGAATTTTTGTTCGGTTTCCAATGTTGCTATTTCTTGGTCTTCTTCTTTCTGTAGTTTCGATTTCCTGCTTCTTGTTATTATCTTCTTATTTTCTTATTCTTGTTCTGCGTTTTGTTCGTCGCTGCTCCCTTCTCCGTTTTCTTCTTCTTCTCCTTTTTTCTTCTTTTCTTCTCCCTCTTCGTTCTGCCTTTGTTGTTGATGCTTTGTTGTTTTAATGAAAGTTGATGTTGCTGTTGTGGTCTATTGCTACTGCTAATGGATTTTCCTTGGAGTCCAGTACATTGCAGCAGCTGTTTGTGTCGTTTCGTCATCCATGATACTGTGTAGGTTTTGTTGTTGTCGTTGTTGTTGCCCTTGCGTTTCGGTCTTCATTTTGTTTTGTGTTGTTGCTGTCCGTGTGTATTTGTCACGTTTTTGCTGTTGTGTAACTGATTGATGTTGTTGTTGTTGTTGTTGTTGTTCATTACTCCTTGTTGCTGCTTTGTTCATTTTTTGTAAGTTATTCGACCGTCTTCCTGTTGTCGGTTAATACGTGCATCTGATGCTTTGAGTTGTGGCTCCTTCTTTCCTCTATTCTATTATTTCTTTTTCCGTTCTTGTGGCTGAGTTGTGTCATTCCGTTTGTTGTTCCTTCGTTTCTATGTTGCTGCTATCGATCTTGATCCTCTATCTCTATTTAGAACCTAATCCTTCCCAATTTCGATATTAATTCCCTTCTCCTTTTCTTACGTCGATCCTTTCCTCGTTACTCGTTTAGTTAAAACTCCATTTGTTTTTCGTTTCGTTTAGTCTTAAGTATCAACCACCTGTTCCATCCTAATCTTGGTTGATTTTATCTCCTTTTGCTTATTTCGTACTTTTTCTCGAGCCCGTTGGACCTTTGAAGTTTTTATGATGGACAAGTGTTCGAGACGACCTTGGATCGCATAGGAGGAGCTTGGACTATTAGAAGGGTAAATGCTTTGAAGTTATCGATCCGACTTAAGGTAACTTTAGGACATTACTCGATTTTATATCGTAGGTTTGAGTAGTAGTATGTAGTAAATATTTTAACTTCGGTTTTCTATTTTTAGCTATTTATTATTTGCTAATAATATTATTTTTAAATATTGTACCTTATAAATATTTTACAACTTTCAATATCGTTTTATAAATCGTTATTAATTTTATTATTAATGATCGTTATAATATTTGTTTGTTTATCGTGACATTAGTAACTAAATAATATCGATTTCATGTTTTCATCATATTTCATTAATTTATAATTTTAACTCAAAACCATATTTTTATATTATATGATCGAGATTTGTATACTCGTTCAATAAATTAAATTCGTCCTACGACTTATATTAATAAATGAGAAAATAGTCGACTTTGTTTTAAATATATTTTTAGTTAAGACTATTTTCACTAATATTCTGTTATTTGTTTCCGATAGACTATTTTTAGTAAAATCCATATTATTTATTAATAAAAGTTATTTATTAAAAATAATTTGAAATCTTTATCAATCTCATTTCATTTATAAAATTAGTTGACTCAATTAATTTTGATATCGTTTTCTTAAAACATATCTTTTCTAAAATTTATACTTTTAACTTGATTTCCTAATTATTTATAAAATACTATATATTGACTTATTATATTTTATTTATATTTTGAGTAAAGAATTTAGAATTATATTAAAGTTACGATAACGACGATAATAATAAAATGTTAATTTCTTTAGAAATGCTACTTTAATACATTTCACTTATTTTAATAACTTACGTAGTTTCCGTAATAATATTTCTATTTTAAGTAAGTTTCTAAAATTAGTAAGTTTCGATTTATAGACAGTTTCCCTTTTAATAAAATGTTTATTCCTTTTTTCTTCATATTATTTATAATGATTATAAATTCTGTTTATATCGTTAATGACTTGTTTTGGAGTTATGAAATAAGGACAAGTGTGAGGTTTAGAGTAATATATTCCAGGGTTTACGTTTTTGCCATCAACTATAAGGCTAGTGTATCAGGAATCAGTACATTAGTTGTTGAACCGGGTGACAGGTATCCCGAGAGTTGTGTACAATTTTAGCTTAAGCTTACGCCTCGCAGTAAGTCGTCGTCACAAGTTGAATTGGGTGACATGTAATCCCAGGAGGCTGTGCATTGTCTTAAACTAGGGCCACGCATTTATAAGTCGCCGTCCTATTATGGTTGAGTAGCCTTGTTAGAGACCGAACTTTGATTTGTTTGAACTAAGTTCTCGAAACTAGTTTTAGTATTCATCTAGTGAAAGTCTAGCCGTCGACACTAATCCAATCCAAAAGGCCACTTTTGAATATTATTATTATCGGTTGATTTTGACTTGCATGTTGGCAACTGCTTTAAGTTTCGCTGAAAACTTATTTTTGTTATATCTGTTTAATGTTTTCTCCTTGTAAATATTTTGATATAATAATACTATTGTTTTCTATATGATATAATATGGTTAGGAGAACGTCGGAGTTACTCCCCACTAATGTGGCTGTTTTGTTTATAACATGACAGATATTTGCCGTTGGGTTTTGGGTGTGAGCTAGCGAGTAGCGTGGATGCTACTCTTTCTTCATTCATGATTTATGGATTTTTGTAAACCCTGTTTGGAGAATATTTATTTTTGCCGTTTTGTAGACAGTGACCTTTGTATTGACTTATCATTTCTTTTAATAAGATATAGTTTGTCAGTGTGTTTTAATCCCAACTCTACCGTGTTTCCGCCACTGTATAACGTTATATTTTCTAAGGGATTACATACTTGTTTTTGGTACATAACGTAACACCCCTGATTTTATAAATTGAAATAATTTAAAGTTATGTTCGTATTTTTATTTTGTTTACGATTTAACTCGTAATTCTTAAAATTATTATAAAACGAATTTATCATTTAATCGTTTCAAACTTCTAAAATTCTATTTGTCTCGTAAACTCTTGTTATATTTAAAACATATTTTGATTTCTGTTTCGATTTATTTTATACATTTAATTTAATTCTTATCGAGAGTCTATTTCGGCGATTTAAATTCTAAATTCTTTTTATTTATTTTTATTTACGCTCGAATTTCTATTTTCGGCTCGAAGTTCATTTATTTTATGTTTCGTCAAAACATCTATTTTCCTTTCCTCGAGAAATCAATTTAATTCACTTTATCCAAGATTTATTATTTATCGGGAAATATTATTTATGGACATGACATAGGTCCACCCCGACGCGGCCACGCGAAGGTTTGGGGAGGCGAATAAATCTCCATATGAGATGGTCAAATTGAAATTTAAATCGAAGTAGGAGTCGCCACCGAATTTTGTGGTTATTCGGAACCGTTCGAGCCCACTCTATGTCGTAGTGGGCCATATACAAAATACGGCCCATTTCCGATGTCAGAGTTTATTGGGCTCGTCCCTTTGCATATCGATACTGATGCCGACTGGGCGGTTAATCGTATATTGAATGATTCTCATAGCCAATGGTTTCGGACATCCGGAAACCACGGTTCTGAGTAAGGGGTGAGAGTACGTGTTGGGAAGTTCACTAAGAACACCCAACCCCGCCCGCACTTAGCGGCCTTTACTAAGATATCGTTCGTTTTTTGTGTACACGGGTTAGTTCGACGGTTGAATGATATGCAAACATTATTTTCCTAAGCATGTGAGAAAAATAAAGTGGGTTGCTAAGTCGTTTAATGCATATTAAACTAATAACGTCAAAGTTATTTTAGCATGTGAATTCGTTTTAGTCTAATAAAACGATAAAAACGAATAAAAAGCTACAAACACGAGAAAACGAGTTAGAAATGGTTTGTGAAAATAATATAGAAAATAAATATACGAGATCGAAATAAATAAATAAATATTAATCGAAATCTGGAAAATATTGTTTAAAACGATGTTTTGTATAAAAAAACAAAGTTCGAAAAAATAATAAAAAAAAACGAGAAAAAGGGGCGTCGAGGCAGCCGGCCGCGCGGCTCGCCCGGGATGCCGGAGAGTCGCGTGTCGGTCTGATTTTTGAGGCGATTTTCGAAGACTCGACGTTTTTATTAAACCGCGTACAAATATTGCATAATTCGTACTCGATCTAATATTTTTGATATTCGTTATATTTAATAGTTGACTATGAAATCAATATCAAATATTCGGAATAGTTTTAGAAAGGATGTAAATTTTGAAATCGTTTCGCAGAATAAATAAAATAAAACGAACGAAGAAAGCTTAAAAAAACGACTCGGATTTCAGGCCCGTGCGCGAGTCGCCTGGGCGTGGCGCGACTCGCGTGCGGGTCTGTCCGATTTTATATTTTTTGTTCGAAATTGCTAATTTTGATAAATCGCGTACAAAATATGAATTAATTTGTATTCGATTCATGCTTTCGATATTCGTCGTACCCGATATTTGATTAAGAAATCGATATCGAGTATTCGGAATGAATTAAAAAAAGGTTTTGTAAAAAAAAGATAAAAATAAAAGTTTGAACGAAAAAGAAAAAGATGTAACGACTTTATATCGTCGAGTTTTGATTTAATTCCTTTTGTCACAACATTCAACTATGGAGTTGATATTGCATCTTAAGAATGTTTGTTAATATGAAAATAGTTTTTGATAATATCGATATTAGAAAAATATATGCGATGAACGACCCGTATCAAAATATGAAACGACCGACGAAAA
This sequence comes from Agrostemma githago, assembly GCA_958450325.1. Taxonomy (NCBI): domain Eukaryota; kingdom Viridiplantae; phylum Streptophyta; class Magnoliopsida; order Caryophyllales; family Caryophyllaceae; genus Agrostemma; species Agrostemma githago. The sequence goes on from OY288258.1 coordinate 21,062,766, forward strand.
CTAAAAAAAGAAGAAAAAACGTGAGAAAAAGAGAGAAAAAGAGAGAAAAAGGAAGAAAATTTCGGGTTTGATTTACACCCTCAACCTACATGCTTTGCGTTCTCGGTATAAGGCTCGTCGGACGGTGGCTTAGGCACAGGAGCGTCGAGATGATGCGGGTGAGTTAAGGTGTCGGTTTTTGGAGCGTTTTTGTGTGTGTGTGTGTGCGAGGCGTGGGTTCGGCCAGGTGACGGGACGGATTCGTCGGTTTTTTGGACACTATTTCGGGATTCCTTCGGATGTGGATTTCGAGATTGTTTTTGCTATAATAATCGTGTATGAGTTGCTGAAAAATTGTGTATCGAAACTCTGTCTTTGTGTCGGATATAAGGTCCTATTTATAGGAATCGAGGTGGTCTTGTTTGTGTGACAAGAAACACCGGTTTGGATAGGAAATACGAGAGTTCGTAAGGGAATAAACTTCTCATTTCTTAGTGAAGAAGCAAAAAGTCTCGGCTGGTGGGGAGGTATTTCGGCTGTCCTGGGGTACCCCGGCCGAGTATTTTGATGCTCGGTCGATGTCTGATTCGGTTTCCGGATAGAATTCCTACTTGAGATCGAATTCTATCCTTAAACGGATTTGTTTAATATTTGTGAAGGCTGATTTTTTGGTATTTGAGTCCGAATCAGCTGTGTAGTGTCACGGCCAGCTCGTGTGACTCGGGGAAAAATATCTTTGACCGGGTTTGACTCGGTCGCTAAAAGACGGTTTTACCCCTGGTGCCGGAATCGACCCAAATTAGTCTCATTTGACTCGAAACGACCCACTGGGCTTGGATTTGAGGTCCGTTTTGTGAGATTTGTACTCCCAAATAAGCCTAAACCAAATGTCCATGATTCCGAGCCCATATCCGAGTCCATTAAAGCATGTTTGCGTCCTATCATCATCGGGTGTTAGGCGGGACCTACTATAGGCACCTGGCGGTCAAAATGTGGGTGTCTACAGAGCCCCCACTCTGACTGAGGCTTGGACAAGGCGAAAGTCAGAGTAGCTACCAGGCCAATCGAGGATTAAGACCTGGCAGACTTCCGATCGGGCCGTTTAGAGTCCATTAGACTTGCGTGAAGGGCTCGCCAGCCATAAGATAGAAATCATACCTGGATAGATGTTGATAACGGCGCGGGGACTTTCTACCAAAAAAGTCTTGGATTTGTCTGTTTACAGACAATCTCCATCTTGAAATTGCGTGGGAGCTTCTATTAGAAGCTGCGGATGTACCTCTTACTGATACATCCGATTCCTCAGCGAAAATGTTTGAATTTTCACTGAGAACTTTGAGAATTCTCCGGGAGTCTTGGGATACCTGTCTGTTTTGCATGCAACATACAGATAAAACATCGACTCGTGCTGGGAAAGAAAAAGATTTTTGGTTGGTTTTTTTTTGGAAAAAAAAACCGAAATTTTTTTCGAAAATGGCAGAAATTTTTTTGAAAAATTTGGAAGAAAAGGAATGTTTGGGATGACTTGATTCCTGATCAGATTCTGACACAGATTCCTAAAAATTCTGGTTAGGCCTGTATGCCTAAGTGAAGTAGGGAATACTGCAAAAATTCCTATTCCAGGGGTGACTAGGAGAGGAGATTTCTCTATTATAAATAGAGAGTTCTTGCCCTTAATCTTCTCATATTCCAACCTGAAATAATTCCTTCTCATCTTAAAAATCCCTTTAGACTTTTTAGATAAAAGAAAACCTTCTACTATGGGTATCGAACATCTGACCGCGATGCTTCACGCGTGGGCCCAAGATTTTCGAGACGGAGATAAGGTCCAGCTAACTCAGATGGGAATTGTGGCTTTGTTCCCGCTTCAGCGACTTAAGGTGGATACCCATTTCCTGGATGCTTGCTTGACCTTTTGGGATACTACCCATCATGTTTTCGCCTTTCCCCGGGGAGAAATATGTCCCCTTCCCGAAGAGATTGCTGCCGTAGGAGGTTGGTGCCCCAATGCTCATCCTGCTATTCCTCCTTTTTACCCTGATCCAAGGAGGAGGCTGAGGGACTTTCTTGGGTTGTCCCATGCTGAGACTTCCCGTATGGTGAAGGGAAATTCCATTTCCCTGTTTGACTAGGCTGATAAATTTATGGATCCCAATGGTCCCAGAATTTCTCCTATCCACAGGCGTAGGGCCTTTGCCTTTTGTATGCTGCATCGATACGCTTTCAAAGGTCGGATGGATGTTGACTCATGTTTAGGCGAGATCAGGCTAATCAGCATAGTGGATCAAATGGAGGCAGGTTATAGCCCAGCCTGGCTGATAACTGGGGAGATCATCATGAGCCTTGATGCGAGGAGGCTTGATCCAGATTAGCAATTAACGGGCGGCATTCGTCTTCTGCAGGTATCTGACCTTTTTTTTTTCGAAAATTTTTCCGAATTTCCGATTTTTTTTTTTTTTTTTTTTTTTTTTTAACTTTTTTTTGTATTTTTTTTTTTTGAAAGTTTTTGACTTTTCGAAATTTTTTGCAGATTTGGCTATCCGAACGCCTGTCAATTATAGAGCCCCCGACGAGCATATCCAGGTATCGAAGCTGTCAGATATGCTCACGGTCTCGACGAATCAGCTCCAATCATCATATAAATCGGAAGTACTGGGATGAGGAGTTAAAATTCCATGGCGGGCCCTTGATTAGGTGGAACGTGATCTGGTGGTTCCTCTCGAAGATGACGGGCCTAGCTAAAAGAGATAAAGCACGTTACCTGGTGATTTTGTCCTTGGACTGGACCGTCCATATTTACCCAGATCGTCTTCTAAGGCAGTTTGGTTCATTTCAGCAGATTCCCGAAACTGAAGCAATTATTAGCGTTTCGGTCCAATTGACGGACGCTATGTGTGACACGTGGTTACAACGCTGGTTTACCCGGTCACGTGGACTATACCTCGCCCTTGTCAGACCGCTTGGGTTTCTGAATCATATCTTAAATGGGCTTCTGAAGAATCCAAAGAGGCTCGTGAAGCTTTAAAGACTGATGAGGCTTTTGACTTAGCCCGTAGAGAATCGATGAAGGATAATAGATGGTTCTTTGAAGAAGAAACTCCAACTACCTTTGTCGGGCCGGAGTCAGGTTCTAAGTCAAAGACTAAGAATCGAGCTAAAGAGACTGGTGCTAGTGACTTAGAGAGAAGGCTCGGACCTAAGCTAGCGGCCCGAGACATGCTTGGGCCGCGGGAGCGGCTACCCGAGAGAGCACGGATCCGGCTTGGACCGACCGAGGTGACCGGGGAATCAAGTTCGAAGAAACGAGCCCGGGTTAAGGAGATTCCCTTGGTGATTTGGGAATGTTCACCTCCACGTCGACGTCGGTGGGCCGAAAAAGAGACTAAGGACAAGGGAAAGGGAAAAATGCCTTAGATCTTTATTATTTAATATTAGTACTATTATTGTGTTGTTTTTTTTGGGATTTTTTTGTAATTGAATTTTTTTGAGATAAATAAAGAAAGTTTATTAGAAACCGTTCCTGTTTTTTCGATTGCAGTGGTTGTGCCCTTTTGAGGGGCTGCCTACGTATCCACAAATAGCGGAATCAAACCAAACGTAGTTCAGACTTTAAATTGCAATTTCGAAATACATCAAGACTATTGGTTCAAGATGTTTATAACAGTAGAATAAGTAATTCTAGCTTTTGACTTGTCTTAAAAAGTTTATTTTGAAAAGATGTTTTTAATAAACTTTTGCGAATGACATTGAGAGAAACGGGTTTAAGGGTAATAACGTTTCAGCTGGTCCAGGTTAGTTGGGTTGACAAACTCATTCCCGTCCAGATCTGTTAGCATCACCGCTCCACCCGATAGAATCTTCTTTACCAAATAAGGTCCGGCCCAGTTAGGTTTGAACTTTCCCCTTGGGTCTACTGGTAATAAAGCTCGTACGGACTTGAGAACTAGATCTCCTTCTTTGATATTCCGGGGCCTTACCCTTTTGTTGAAAGCCCGTTGGATTCTTTTCTGGTAGATCTGTATGTTATTGAGAGCCCGAGATCGTCGTTCGTCTAGAAGTACTAACGAGTCATATCGCGCTTGAACCCAATCAGCTTCCGGTACTTGACTTTCGAGTAGGATTCTGAGTGACGGTACCTCCAGCTCGACAGGTTGGACCGCTTCCATCCCGCATGTAAGGTAATATGGTGTTGCCCCGGTCGCAGTACGAATCGAGGTTCGATACCCCCAAAGGGCAAATGGTATCTTATCGGGCCAGTCCCGATAATTGTCAGCCATCTTTTTTAGTATGGTGACTATGGTTTTGTTAGCTGCTTCTACCGCTCCATTGGTTTGAGGTCGGTAGGGTGAAGACGTATGTCTTTGGATCTTGTATTTGGCTAACAAGGCTGCCGTCTCGGCCTGAAAGTGGGTCCCGTGGTCACTGATGAATTCATGAGGGATCCCATATCGGCATATTATCTTGTTTTGGATAAATTTGGCAACGTGGCTGGCGTTGAGAATACGGTAGGATTCTGCTTCGACCCATTTGGTGAAATAGTCGATCGCTACCAAAATGAAACAGTGTCCTCCGGTTCCCGAGGGGTTTATCTTTCTGATTATATCGATTCCCCACGTTGAAAATGGCCAGGGTGATGTCATGGTATACAGCAGGGATGGTGGCATGTGCTGTACATTAGCGAAAATCTGGCAATTATGGCATTGTCTGACATATAGCTGGCAATCGGTTTCCACGCTGTTCCAATAATATCCAAGTCTCATGATCTTCCGGACTAGCATCTGAGCGTTCATGTGAGGACCACACTCGCCGTCATGTACTTCGGTCATGACCTTTTCAGCATTACCCTTGTCGACACATAAAAGGAGAGCCCCCTGTGGTGTCTTTTTGTAGAGTTGTCAGTCGTCAGTACGGATGAATTGGGTCGCCAACCTACGCAATGCCTTTTTGGCTCGATTATCGGCCCCGGGTGGATACTCCCCGGTTGTCAAATATGTCTGGATCGCCTTGTACCATGGCTCGGGATCAGGTATTTCGATATCCTCGATGTCATGGATATATGCCGGCTCGGATCGTCTTTCGACGCAAATCTGCATGCTGGTCATATGATCGGGAATATTTAGTAAGGACGCCAGTTTTGAAAGTGCGTCAGCGAACTGATTTTCTTCCCGAGGTAGGTATATGTATTCTACCTTTTGGAATTGTTTCTCGAGATCCCTTACTCGTGCCTGGTAGGCCACGAGATTGGCATTTCGGGTTTTCCATTTTTGGAGTGCTTGGTTAATGACCAGTGATGAGTCGCCGTGTACTCGGAGGTTTGTGACCCCTAAATCGGCGGCGGCTTGTAGCCCGTGGATACATGCTTCATACTCAACAGCGCTATTGGCGACGTCAAAGTCCAATTTGATAGATACGGGAGTATGTTCCCCTCTTGGCGAGATTTGGAGGATTCCGACCCCAAATCGTCGGAAGTTGGATGCTCCATCGAAGTATAAATCCCATGTCTCGGTGTCAGTATGGAAAATATCTTCATCTAGGAAGGACCAAGTGTCGGTGTGTCCTTCTTCGGTTACGGGACTGTCAGCAAGAAATTCGGCTACTACTCGGCCCTTGATGGCTTTCAGTGTTACGAATTTTAGATCGAATTCTGCCAACATCAGGGTCCATCTTGATATTCTGCCGTTGAGAATGGGCTTTTCGAAAAGATATTTGATCGGATCCATCCTTGACAGTACCTGTACCTCATAGCTGAGCATGTAATGTCGGAGCTTTTTAGTGGCCCAGACCGTGCTAGACACGTCTTTTCGAGCATGGTGTACTTACACTCGTACTCTAAAAACTTTTTGCTGATGTAGTATATTGCTCGTTCTTCGGAGTTGACCGTTTGAGCTAACATAGCCCCCATGGCTGTCTCTGTCGTGGTTAGGTATAACGACAAAGGTAAACCGTGCTGAGGTGGCATCAGGACCGGCGGTGAAGACAAGATTTCTTTGATTCTGTCAAAGGTTGCTTGACACTTGTCGTCCCATAGTAACCGTTCCCCTATTTTCAGCTTCTTGAAGATCGGTTCGCACACCATGGTTAGTTTTGAAATGAACCTGCTGATGTATTGGACCTTTCCGAGAAAACCTCTTATCTCCTTTTCGGTCTTAGGAGGTTGCATCTCGGTGATAGCCTTGATCTTAGCTGGATCGACTTCGATACCGCGTTGACTGACGATGTGACCCAGTAATTTGCCAGAGGTTACCCCGAAACTGCATTTCTGAGGGTTTAGTCTCATGTTGTATTTGCGTAATCGGGTGAAAAATCTTCTCAGGGCGGTGATGTGACCGTCCCTGTGCTTGGATTTGACGATCATATCATCCACGTAAACTTCCACTTCTTTATGCATCATGTCATGTAATAAAGTCGTGGCGGTTCGTTGATAGGTGGCCCCGACATTAATGAGACCAAGTGGCATGACGGTATAGCAATAAGTACCCCAAGGTGTAATGAAGGTGGTCTTATCCATATCTTCCTCTGCCATTTTTATTTAATTGTACCCGGCATACCCCTCCATGAATGACAGAAGTGCATGATCAGCTGTATTATCCACTAGTATATCGATGTGTGGTAATGGGAAATCGTCTTTCGGGCTCGCCTTGTTAAGATCCCGAAAGTCCACGCAGACACGCACTTTACCGTCTTTTTTAGGGACCGGTACGATGTTTGCAACCCAATCTGGATACTCGGAGACTCGTATGAACCCAGCCTTGAATTGTTTGTCGACTTCCTCCTTGACTTTGAGGGACCATTCGGGCCTCATGCGTCGGAGTTTTTGCTTAACCGGTTTGAACCCTTCCTTGATCGGTATATGGTGCTCGGCTATTTCACGGTCTATCCCCGGCATGTCCTTGTAGGACCATGCGAAGACGTCTTTGAACTCTTGGAGGAGATCGATGAATTGTTGTTTCTCCCTGGGATCTAGAGATAACCCTATCTTGAGCATCTGAGGTTCTAAGGTTGTTCCCACGTTGATAGATTCGGTTTCTTCGATTACCGGATTGCGGGATTCTCTCTGCTCTAGTTGCTCGATCAGATGTGGAGGTAAGGATACCTGTTCGTCGGGTTTCTCAATGTCATTGCACAGAATATTTTGAAAATTCAGGAATTTTTGAAAATGAGACAAGTCGTAAGCAGAACGGTTGTTATTATTCATAAATTGAGAGAAAAGCTCGAAAAGAGCTGCCATCTGATCACTAGTCAGTGGCGGGATAGGTAGGGTGCCCGGAACAGACCCCGAAGCACCAGGAAAAGCTAAAGGGAGAGGGGGAGTTACAGGACTGACCCTAGCACCGGACTCACTAGACTCAATCTCAGACTCTGACTCGGACTCTGACTCAGACTCAGACTCAGATTCTGGCATTTCTCCTTCCCTTGTGATAAGCTTGAAAGTCCTTCCTTGACTGTCAGTCCACTTGACAGTCTTTCTACAGGCTCTCTTACCTGTCCCGGACCCAACATCCGAGATCAGTTTGGATGGATCGAAGGTGCGGCTGCGGAGAATGAGGCTAACCAGCTCCTCCTCTGGCGTCGGGGTCGCGAGCTCTTCCCCGAAAAGTAGCCCCAGCGCGGGCTCGGCATTCTTAGCATCTTCGGGCTGGACAAGGGCGAAGATGTCGTCGGATATGTAGTTGCAAACCTGGGCCAAGTGGGTCCCAGGACGTGTGGTTGGAGGCCGATATAGGCCTGTTTGGACGGACTCGAACACCGTCGTGACGAAGATGACTTTACCGGTTCCGGTTTGGCCCATATTTTCCGGGGTCAGGGTGTAGCCCAGACCGGTTTGAACTCTCCTGTTGTCAAGGACTTCAAGGATTTTTCCTGCAGGGAGATCGGGCCTTGATGTGACCCCTGGTAAAAAGCTCAGATTTTGTAACATCCGGTCCATGCTAACCGTAAAGTAGGGTCGGAAAAGGTATTCTTCTTCGATGGCCCCTATGAAGTCAAACCCCCAAAGATCGGTGCGGCCCGAGGTGTTGCAGTTGGCCACAGTCATAGGTGTGGCTTCTAGAGTGATGACAGTATCGTGCAAAGGTAGCTTAATCTTCCGATGCAGAGTAGAGGACACAGCCCTGGTCGAGTGGATCCAGGGTCTTCCCAGAAGAAGCTTAAAGGAAGAGGTCACGTCAATCACTTGAAATTCCAGCTTTTTATCTATTGGGCCTGTTATGATAGTGAGTTTTACGGCCCCAGCTACGGACTTTGGACTCCCGTCGAAAGCCTGAATAGTTTGAGTTGTAGGGATGTAGTCAGCCTCGGTGATACCGAGGGCTTTGGCGGTCCTTAAGGGAAGGACGTTGACTGCAGACCCGTCGTCAATAAGGGTCATGGGCAGATATTTTTCACGGCAGATTACCGTGATGTAGAGAGCCATGTTGTGGGCTGGCCCAAATGATGGCAGATCAGCATTGGGGAAGGTGATGAGCGGGCCTTCTTCTTTTGCTTTCCCCTTTAGGTGGGGCAGAACCGTGGCTACCATTTCAGCTGGAGTAGCCATAGAGTCGATCTTGACTTGATCGAGGACCTTAGTGAGTGCCTCTAGATGTTCATGAGAGCTAACTAGGAGTTGCCATATAGAGAGGTCAACTCGAGTCTTGCTCAGCTGCTTTACCAGAGCCTTTTCAGTAGTTGGCGGCTCTTCCGGGACAATCTCCGTTTTGGGTGATGGTTCGGTGATGATGAGGGCTTGACTGCTGGTTAAGGCTTTGGACTTAACCTTCTGGATCTCCTCGGATGTGATATGGGCTGCTTCTCCCTTAGTGAGATAGACGTCGTCTTCATCGTCGCACCAGATCCCGTTGATTTGAGGGATAAACGGGGAAATGAGGTGAGAGCAGTCTATAACCTCCCCGGAGAAGATAGCGTGGGTGGCCAACGGGTTGTCTTTGTTGGTGGGCTTACCTCCGGGTAAAGGGATTTTCCCGCTTTCAATGAGATCCTGGATAAGATGCTTCAGTTTCCAGCATTTCTCGGTATCGTGTCCCTTACCCTGATGGTATTTGCAGTAGGCTTGGGCATCGTAGAATTTGGAGCGACGCTCAACTGGAGGGTCAGGTGTTGGGCCTATCGGGGAGACGAGGCCTTTTGATGAAAGCCTTTGTAAGGCATTCGCATAGGTAGTACTTATGTCGGTGAATACTCGGGGTGGCGTATTCTTCTTGGACGGGTTATCAAGTAGATTTACCTCGTCAAAAATGCTACGAGTGGCAGCGGTGGATGTGGGCTTGCTTGTTGATGAGCTGGCCCCTTGGTACCCCTTGGTGGAGGCCTTAGTGAGGCTTTCATTCCATCCTTAGATCATCCTCAATTCTCGTTCCCATTTCAGTTAGGACCGCGAAGCTAGGTATGATGGCGTACCGGAGATGGATCCGGTAGGCGGGCAAGAGATTCTTGACAAAGGCTTCAACTAGGACTTTTTCACTGGGCTTATCGACCAGTTTGACACTTTCAGCCCTCCAGCGTTGAAGGTACTTCGTAAACCCTTCCTTTGGTTCCTGGGCCATTACTTCCAGGGTGCGCATGGTGGTTTGGATCTCCGTATTATCGGTGTAGTTCCGGGCGAATTCCGTTGCTACGTCGTCCCAAGACTTGTATTTCTTGGAATCGAGCCTATAGAACCAGGCTCTTGGGTGCTTCTCTAGCGAGGAGGCAAACAGATGCTTGAACATGTCTGACTTGACTCCTTTTAGGGCCATAAACTCTTTGAAGGCCCGGATATGTAATACCGGGTCTTCCGTTCCGTCAAACATCGGGAGGCCCGTCAAATTGAGATTGGCAGGCAATTGGTCGGTCAGGGGAGAGTAGGTTCGAGCATTCTCCGTATGGATCGAGTTGTGGGTCGACAAATGGACCTGCTCTTGCAGTTTGAGGACTGCGCTAGTCAATTCGGCTAATGGCCCATGAGCTTCATCTCCGTCCTTGGGCTTGTCTTGTTCGATGGCGTTAACCCGGGTAACAATGGCGATCTGATCACCCCTAATTCGGTCAAGTTGCTCTTGGATCTTCGCCAACGAAGTGTTCAGTTGATCAATAGCGTCCTTAGTCATGGTTCGGGTGTGAGGTGGCCTGTCTGTAAGAACACCGTGTAATCAGAATCGGACCCAGATCGAAAGGTGCATCCCGAGAAAAAACGACTAGACTCGGAAACGGACTAAAAACCGACTCCTAGACGGGTGACTCGTGGATGGTGGGCTTTCTTTAGGATTTCGGCAGAGTGGGCCTGGTCCTGTTCGAAGAAAAACCTACGTGTGAGCTAATCCCCAGACTTTGGACTCGACTGTGTAAGTGGGCTTCCCTTTGTAGGAGTTTGTCCTACGTAGGTGGGCCGTGCCTTGACTAGTAAGGCGGACTTGGGATGGGGTGGAAACCCGTGATGTAAGATCGACGGAGTTTCGACGCTATAGACTCTTGCTACTTATGACAAAACCCGACACTGCTAAATACGGGAAGTCCTAAGAAGAAGAAAGTTTTGAAAAGGGATTTTGAATTTGAAAACCGAGCAAAGTCGGATTGGAAGGCCCGATGTTTTTTTGAAAATCGAAAAAAAAACGGTTTATCGGGCCGAGTTTTGAATTTTTTGAAAAGTTCGGACAGCATACCGGCTAAAAATAGGCTATTTTGAGTCAAAATCATAAGTCCTAAATTCGGCAGCTTTCCGGGTTTGAAAAATGGATGGTTTTCGGAAAAAGATGCAAGTTTTTTTTTGAAAACTCGGTTTATTTGAAAAAAAAAAAGATGAGACACGGACCAAGTAGCATGTAGTCACGGAAACAGTATAACGACGCCATGTATGCTCTTAGTCTAAGTCTCGGTCGGTCTAATAGGGTCTATACCAACAACGATGGCTTTCTCGTACTGAGGACGGACTCCCTAAGCCGAGTGGGTCTTACGACATGCCGCAAAACCTAAACGAGTTCCACCATCGATGTTTTTAGTGGGTCCAAGTAGGAACGCACCGTGGTATAGTGGGACGTCGGTCACAAGTAACCGGCCCGGGAAAGATTGGGTTATGCATGGCCCATTGAACTAAAACGTGTACATTACTATTCGAACGATTTCTTTTCGAGTCTCACCCTAAGGATGCCGATGGTAAGTGACTCATCAGTTGATCCCCAGCGGAGTCGCCAAATTGTGGACATGACATAGGTCCACCCCGACGCGGCCACGCGCGGGTTTGGGGAGGCGAATGAATCTCCATATGAGATGGTCAAATTGAAATTTAAATCGAAGTAGGAGTCGCCACCGAATTTTGTGGTTATTCGGAACCGTTCGAGCCCACTCTATGTCGTAGTGGGCCATATACAAAATACGGCCCATTTCCGATGTCAGAGTTTATTGGGCTCGTCCCTTTGCATATCGATACCGATGCCGACTTGGCGGTTAATCGTATATTGAATGACTCTCGTAGCCAATGGTTTTGGACATCCGGAAACCACGGTTCTGAGTAAGGGGTGAGGGTACGTGTTGGGAAGTTCACTAAGAACACCCAACCCCGCCCGCACTTAGCGGCCTTTACTAAGATATCGTTCGTTTTTTGTGTACACGGGTTAGTTCGACGGTTGAATGATATGCAAACATTATTTTCCTAAGCATGTGAGAAAAATAAAGTGGGTTGCTAAGTCGTTTAATGCATATTAAACTAATAACGTCAAAGTTATTTTAGCATGTGAATTCGTTTTAGTCTAATAAAACGATAAAAACGAATAAAAAGCTACAAACACGAGAAAACGAGTTAGAAACGGTTTGTGAAAATAATATAGCAAATAAATATACGAGATCGAAAGAAATAAATAAATATTAATCGAAATCTGAAAAATATTGTTTAAAACGATGTTTTGTATAAAAAAACAAAGTTCGAAAAAATAATAAAAAAAACGAGAAAAAGGGGCGTCGAGGCAGCCGGCCGCGCGGCTCGGCCGGGATGCCGGAGAGTCGCATGACGGTCTGATTTTTGAGGCGATTTTCGAAGACTCGACGTTTTTATTAAACCGCGTACAAATATTGCATAATTTGTACTCGATCTAATATTTTCGATATTCGTTATATTTAATAGTTGACTACGAAATCAATATCAAATATTCGGAGTAGTTTTAGAAAGGATGTAAATTTTGAAATCGTTTCGTAAAATAAATAAAATAAAACGAACGAAGAAAGCTTAAAAAAACGACTCGGATTTCAGGCCCCTGCGCGAGTCGCCTGGGCGTGGCGCGACTCGCGTGCGGGTCTGTCCGATTTTATATTTTTTGTTCGAAATTGCTAATTTTGATAAATCGCGTACAAAATATGAATTAATTTGTATTCGATTCATGCTTTTGATATTCGTCGTACCCGATATTTGATTATGAAATCGATATCGAGTATTCGGAATGAATTAAAAAAAGGTTTTGTAAAAAAAAGATAAAAATAAAAGTATAAACGAAAAAGAAAAAGATGTAACGACTTTATATCGTCGAGTTTTGATTTAATTCCTTTTGTCACAACATTCAACTATGGAGTTGATATTGCATCTTAAGAATGTTTGTTAATATGAAAATAGTTTTTGATAATATCGATATTAGAAAAATATATGCGATGAACGACCCGTATCAAAATATGAAACGACCGACAAAAACTAAAAAAAGAAGAAAAAACGTGAGAAAAAGAGAGAGAAAGGAAGAAAATTTCGGGTTTGATTTACACCCTCAACCTACATGCTTTGCGTTCTCGGTATAAGGCTCGTCGGACGGTGGCTTAGGCACGGGAGCATCGAGATGATGCGGGTGAGTTAAGGTGTCGGTTTTTGGAGCGTTTTTGTGTCTGTGTGCGAGGCGTGGGTTCGGCCGGGTGACGGGACGGATTCGTCGGTTTTTTGGACACTATTTCGGGATTCCTTCGGATGTGGATTTCGAGATTGTTTTTGCTATAATAATCGTGTATGAGTTGCTGAAAAATTGTGTATCGAAACTCTGTCTTTGTGTCGGATATAAGGTCCTATTTATAGGAATCGAGGTGGTCTTGTTTGTGTGACAAGAAACACCGGTTTGGATAGGAAATACGAGAGTTCGTAAGGGAATAAAATTCTCGTTTCTTAGTGAAGAAGCAAAAAGTCTCGGCTGGTGGGGAGGTATTTCGGCTGTCCTGGGGTACCCCGGCCGAGTATTTTGATGCTCGGTCGATGTCTGATTCGGTTTCCGGATAGAATTCCTACTTGAGATCGAATTCTATCCTTAAACGGATTTGTTTAATATTTTTGAAGGCTGATTTTTTGGTATTTGAGTCCGAATCAGCCGTGTAGTGTCACGGCCAGCTCGTGTGACTCGGGAAAAAATATTTTTGACCGGGTTTGACTCGGTCGCTAAAAGACGGTTTTATCCCTGGTGCCGGAATCGACCCAAATTAGTCTCATTTGACTCGAAACGACCCACTGGGCCTGGATTTGAGGTCCGTTTTGTGAGATTTGTACTCCCTAATAAGCCTAAACCAAATGTCCATGATTCCGAGCCCATATCCGAGTCCATTAAAGCATGTTTGCGTCCTATCATCATCGGGTGTTTGGCGGGACCTACTATAGACACCTGGCGGTCAAAATGTGGGTGTCTACATTATTCATCGTCTGATTATTTATTTCTATAAGCTTCGTTTTCGTCTCGAATAATTTATTTACTCATTTTATTTGACGACCCGATTATTTGTTAATATTATTAAATCGTTTTAATTCAATTCGTGGGTCAGTCAATTTATCGTTACGGAATTCGTCTAATATCCGATTCATTTAATTAATCCGTATTTCTAACCCACATTAGTTTGAGCGGATTCATTTCCCTTTCCCTTGTTTTCCCACCTATTACGTTTACTCCCCCTTTTCCTCTTTTTGTTTTTCTCCACCTCTTCATTCCCCTGTTCATCGCTTCGTCATTCTTTCCCTCTCTATTTAACGTATACATACCCCCTTTTCCCTTTACTGTTGATTTAACGCACCCCTTCATTCTTCTCTCTCCTTTTGCCTCCATAAGCGACCTGCTTACTACTCTCCTTCTTTCGCACCACCTTTTTCTTCGTTCCCTTTTCCCGTGCCAACCCTGCTGTTGCTTTTGGCGTGCCTGGTGTTATAGGTACGTCTTTGTTGTCTTCCTGCTCCCTTTTTCTTCTTTTTCTCCCTCTGATTTCGTCCCTTTGCTGGCCTGCTGCTGCGTTTTGTTGCTGCGACTGCTGTCTGTCTTCTTCTTCTTCTTCTTCTTCTTCTTCTTCTTCTTCTTCTTCTTCTTCTTCTTCTTCTCCTTCTTCTTGTCGTCTTTGTTGCTATTTGATCTACTCCATTTTCGTGTTGTCGATCTATGTTCTCGTTCTTCTTTCTCTTTTGTTCGTCTTGTCATTTCTGTTGCTGCCATTTCGTGTTGCTGCTTCTAATACGTTGTCGTTGTTCTAATTGTTTCCTATCCTTGTACTGTTCTTCCTCTGTCTCACCTCATTATTTTTGTTTCCTTGTCGTATTATCGATCACGGTTTTGAGACGCTGCTGTTGGCCATGGTTTATTACTTTGTCTTTGTCCGTCGTGTGCTGTTGGTAATCCTTTACTATTGTTGTGGTTGCTTCTGTGGTGTTACTGCTGATGTTCGTTGCCTCCTAATGGTTCAATTGTCGTTATTGCTACTATCGCTACTACTGCCCCTTTTCTTTTCCCTTTGTTGCCTCCGTTCCTCCTTTGCTAGTGCCATGCTAATCGATTTCTTGCAACTGCTGTTCACGACATGTTGTTGTTCTGCTCTTTTTTTTTTCTTCCCCATTCCCGGTTCTTTTCGTCGTTGTAGCTGCTTTTCTGTGAGGTTGTACTTTGAACTGCTGCTGTTGTATTTCTGTTATTGTTCCTGATGTTGATGATGTACGTCGAGGTTTGTTAGAGATGTCATCTCGTTGTCTTTCGTGTTGTTGTTGTCCATGTATCCGTATTTGTCATTATTGCTCCTACTAAAGTCATCTCACTATTGTCCCGTCATTATTTTTCCCGCGGTTCTCGTTTTATTCAGAGTTGTGTTCCCTTCTTTTCATCGTTCTCTTCTTTCCCTTGTCTGTATTCTCATTATCTCAATCTCGTTCTTTTTTGTTTGGTGAAGGCCTCGGATTTTATTGAATCGCCTTTCAAGTTCTAAGGTTCGAGCTTGGTCTAATCAAGAAAGGCAAGTCCATGATCGCTCGGATATCGGCTAAAGGTAACTTTAAGACTAGAGGTGATCATGGGCCGGGCCAATGCAGGCTTAGGCCGGGCCTAAGCAATAAAATTGGCCCACATGAGCGGGTTGGGCTGGGTCGGGCCAAACGAGTGGACCTATTTTTTAAGCCCAAACCCGGCCCTAGCGGGCTAGAACGGGCTTTTCGGGCCAAAATGGCTTTTTAGGCCCTATAATTTAATGCTCTCGTATGAAATAAATATCTTAATATCACCGTTTAATAATTTAAACTTATGTGTTTTGTTTATAAATTTTATAATTTCTTTAAAAATTAATGATAAACAACAATATTGACATACATATATCACTTTAAATATTATATACTACGTAATGAATAACGTAACAAATTTAAATTTTTAAATAAAATATACATGAATATAATATATATTCTCGTATTGGATATTACTTTGAGTAATTATGATCATATTACGGTAATATTAATCATAAATTACGTATGACTATATAAGAATTTCTAAAAAGATTTATAATCTTATCACTAAGTTTAAAAAGTAGTAATAAAAAGTATCTATTTTTATAATGTATGGGCCGGGCCGAGCCAAATTTTGGGCCAAATTCGTGGCCCAAACCCGGTCCAAGAACACTTCAACTTTTTAGCGTCGGCCCATGGGCTTTTTTGGGCCATAATATAAGGCCCAAGCCCTTCAAAATAACGGGCCGGGTTGGATCGATTTTATATCGTATGTTTGAGTAGTAGTACGTAGTAAATATTTTAACGTCGATTTTCTAATTTTAGCTATTTATTATTTGCTAATTATATTATTTTTAAATTGTACTGTGTACCTTATAAATATTTTACAAGTTTCGATATCGTTTTATAAACCGTTCATAATTAAATTATTTATAATCTTTATAATATTTTGTTGGTTATCATGACACTAGTAATTAAATTTCATCAATTTTTATAATTCTGTCAATTGTCATATTTCATTAATTTATTATTTTAACTCAAATCGTATTTTAAATATAATAACCGAGATTTGTATATACTTGTTTAATAAATTAATTTTCGTTTTACGATTTATACTAATAAACTAGAAGATAGTCGTTTTGTTTTGAAATACATTTGTAATCGAGGCTATTTTCACTAATAAGCTCTCATTGTTTCCGATTGATTATTTTTAGTAAAATCCGTATTATCTATTAATAAAAGCTATTTGTTAAAAATAATTTAAAATCTTTGTAAATCCCACTTCATTTATAAAACTCGTTGACTCAACTAATTTTGAAATTGTTTTTCTTAAAACATCTCTTTCCTAAAATTTATAGTTTTTAACTCGATTTCCTAATTATTTATTACTATATACTGACTTATTAAAGTTACGATAACGACGATAATAATAAAATGTTAATTTCATTATAAATGCTATTTTTATACATTTCACTTATTTTAATAATTTGCGAATTTTCTATAACAATATTTCAATTTCAAGTAAGTTCTAAAATTCGTAAGTTTCTATTTATAGAAAATTTCCCTTTCAACATAAAATGTTTATTTCTTTTATTGTCTTACTATTTATAATGATTATATCTTTTGTATATATCGATATTGACTTGCTTTAGAGTTATGGAATAAGGACAAGTGTGAGGTTAGAGTAATATCTTCTAGGGTTTACGTTTTTGCCATCAACTATAAGGCTAGTGTATCAGGAATCGGTACATTAGTTGTTGAACTGGGTAACAGGTATCCCGGGAGTTGTGTACATTTTGACCTTAAGCATATGCCTCGCAGTAAGTCGCCGTCATAAGTTGAACTGGGTGACAAGTAATCCCAGGAGCGGTGTGCATTGTCTTAAACTAGGGCCACGCATTTATAAGTCGTCGACCTATTATGGTTGAGTAGCCTTGTTAGAGACCGAAGTTTGATTTGTTTGAACTAAGTTCTCGAAGCTAGTTTTAGTATACTCCTAGTGAAAGTCTAGCCTTCGTGTGGACATGACATAGGTCCACCCCAACGCGGCTACGCGCGGGTCTGGGGAGGCGAATGAATCTCATGTGAGATGGATCTCGGGTTGAAATTTAAATCGAAATGGAGTCGCCACCTAATTTTGTGGAAATTCGGACCCGTTCGAGCCCACTCTATATCTTAGTGGGCCATGCACAGAGTACGGCTCATTCGGATTTCAGAGTTTGTGGGGTTCGTCCCTTTGCATTGCGATACCGATACCGATATTATCGGTTACCGTGTATTGAATGACTCTCGTGCGCCAACGGTTTCGAACATCCGAAAATCGAGGTTCTGAGTAAGGGGTGAGGATACGTGTTAGTTAGTTCACAAAGAACACCCAACCCCGCCCGCACTTAGCGGCCTCTACTAAGAAATCGTTTGATTTTAGAATACGCGCGTTAGTAATTCGGTTGGATGATATGCAAACAGTATTTTCGACTAAACATGTGAATTATGTTTGATCTACGTCGTTTTAATGCATCTTTGAATTTATGTCGAAGTTTTATTTAGCAGGCGAGGTCCGTTTTAGTATAATAAAACAAACAACGAAAATAAGACATAAGGACAAAAACAAACGAGTTAGTAACGGTAATAACGGTTTGTAAATAGATTAGAATGATATGAAAGACTTGATGCATGGTTTTGAAATGAGTAGGACACGTGATGGACTTGACACGTGTTAACCGGAGTCATAAAAATATTTATCAAGGCTTGACACGTGTTTGAAGGCTCATGATTTGAGGCGTGACAAAGGCCACTCGATCGAGTCATTGAGGGACTCGACCGAGTGGACCTCGGAAGAAGTTTCTGCCCAAAATTTGAGGTGCCACTCGATCGAGTCATTGAAGGACTCGATCGAGTGGTCCTCGAAAAGACCTTCTGCCTCGGGTTTTGGGGTGCCACTCGATCGAGTGGGCTAGGCACTAGATCGAGTGCCCCCTGTACGAACAATGACTCGTTTTGAAATTGATTTCGAAATTGCTTTTGAAAAATCGATAATTTTGCTAAGTCGTGTAAAAATATGATACGATTTATACTCGATACTCATCATATTCGATACTTGATTATATTATGGAATCAATAACTAATATTTGGAGCGATTTATAGAAAAGATGTTTATGAAATAGTTTGAAATCGAACTAAAGTGAAATAATTTCTCTCCGCGTTGCAACGTCGTATTTTGTCCTTTCAGACTATGTGACGATTATCTCAGCATCAACGAGTTTGATTTATTGGCTAATTCTTTTAGACACGATATTCGACGATGGAGTCGATATCGCATCTTAAGAACGATCGTTTTATGTAAAAATTAGATTATAGCGATAATATCGATATTAGAAATGAGCAAAACTGAACAAATGGTTGTGTTAAATTGTATGTGTGTTGTGTCTTGAATTGTGTATGCAAAGGGGTGTATTTATAGAAGAGGTTCCTGGCTTTGGCTAGAAAAGGTACCCGACTTGGTGTGGACATGACATAGGTCCACCCCGACGCGGCCACGCGCGGGTTTGGGGAGGCGAATGAATCTCCATATGAGAAGGTCAAATTGAAATTTAAATCGAAGTTGGAGTCGCCACCGAACTTTGTGGGAGTTCGGGTCCGTTCGAACCCACTCTATGTCGTAGTGGGTCGTGTACAAAATACGGCCCATTTCCGATGTCAGAGTTTATCGGGTTCAACCCTTTGCATTTGATACAGATACCGACTTGATCGGATATCGTGTATTGAATGACTCTCGTTGCCAATGGTTTCGGACATTCGGAAACCGAGGTTCTGAGTAAGGGGTGAGGGTACGTGTTGGGAAGTTCACAAAGAACACCCAACCCCGCCCGCACATTAGCGGCCTCTACTAGGATATCGTTTGATTTTTGAATACGCGCGTTAATAATACGATGAATGATATGCAAACATTGTTTTCCTAAGCATGTGAGGAATTGAATGGGTTGCTAAGTCGGTTTTAATGCATGAAAATTAACGTCAAAGTTGAATTTAGCATGTGAGATTCGTTTTAGTATAATAAAACAAACGATAAAAAAAAAGATGAATTTGCTACAAAAGATGAACAAACAAGTTAGTAACGATTTGTGAAAAATAATATAGCAAATATGATGAATATACGAGATCGAGAAAATTTTAGTCAAAATCTGAAAAATATGGCTAAAAAGATGCTGTTTTGTATAAAAAACGAAGTTCGAAAAATAATAAAAAAAGCGAAAGACGAGCCGCGTTTCAGCCGGCCGCGCGGCTCGCCCGGGACGCATGCGACTCGCGTCCTGGCCTGTTTTCGAGACCGATTTTCGAAAATTCGATGCATTTATTAAATTGCGTAAAAATATTGCGTAATTTGCACTTGATGTAATATTCTCGATATTCGTTATATTCGATAGTCGATTACGTAATCGATATCAAATACTCGGAATAGTTTTTAGAAAATATATAAATTTTAAGAAATCGTTTCGTAGAATAATAAAAAAGAATGAACGAAAAAGGCTAAAAAAGAGAGCGCGGGTTTCATGCCCGTGCGCGAGTCGCCTGGGAGGGGCGCGAATCGCGTGCGGGTCTGTCCCGGTTCCGTTCGTTGTTCGAAAATTGATAATTTTGATAAATCGCGTACAAATACGAATTAATTTATACTCGATTTATGTTTTCGATATTCGTCGTATCCGATATTCGATTATTAAATCGATATCGAATATTCGGAATGAGTTTTAGAAAAAGTTTTGTAAAATTGTTTTTTTTGAACGAAAAAGATGTTAATTCTCTCAGCGTTTGAAATCATTGTATTTTGTAAAAAAGATGTAACGATTTTCTTAGCATCGACGAGATTTAATTTAATTCCTTTAATACGATATTCAACTATAGAGTTGATATCATATTTTTAAGAATGTTTGTTATACGAAAATAGTTTTTTTAGTAATATCGATATTAGAAAGGAACGACGAACGACCCGTAATAAAAAAGAACGACCGAGGACCCGTAAAAGGAAAAAAACGGACGACGAAGGAAGAAGAAAAACGAGAGGGAGAAGAGAGAAAATAGAGAAGTCGGGTTTGGTTACACCCTCAACCTACATGTTTTAGTTTACTCGGATCGGAGCTCGTCGAAACGTGGCTTGGGCACAGGAGCGTCGAGTGGATGTCGGTGAGTTGTGGTGGCTCGGTGGGACGTGTTAAGTGTCGGGTAAGAGACCGGTTTGGACGTGAAGGGTGTCGGGTATCGGGGCCGGTTTCCTTCGGGAATAATATCAGTTTTCTCGATGCTAAGTGTGTGTAATTGATGTGAGTAATTCTGAGTGCTTGGTGTAATGGATGTCGATGTGTATGTGTGTATCAATATTTTCTGAATGTGTAACTTTGAGTTGTGCAAGGGGCCTATTTATAGGAAAGTTCCCGACCTTGGCTAGGAGAGATGCTTTGAATTAGAACTACCGCTTAGGATAGGAAATACAGGAAGTCGAGAGGAATGTAAACTCCGCTTTCTTGTTGAAGAAGCAAGGAACTCGGCTGGTTGGTGGTGTAGTTCGGCCGAGTGTCCTAGCTCGGTCGAGTGTTCGATTCGGTTTTCGGATAGAATTCCCACTTGAGATCGAATTCTATCCTTAAATGGATTTGTTTAATATTTTGTGTAGCTGATTTTTTGTGGTGTTGGAGTCCAAACCGGACGTGTGAGGTGTCACGGCTGATCCGTGGGCCTCGAGAATATTCTCGGCCGGGTTTTAACTCGGTCGCTAAAAGACGGTTTTACCCCTGGTGTCGGAATCGACCCAAATTAGTCTTATTTGACTCGAAACGACCCACTGGGCCTGATTTTGAGGTTGGTTTCGTGAGATATGTACTCCGTAAAAAGCCCAAGCCAAATGATTTCGAGCCCGTTTCCGAATATATTAAAGCACGTTTGCGTCCGATCATCATCGGGTGTTTGTCGGAAACTGCTATAGACACCTGGCAGTCAAAATGCGGGTGTCTACACTTGGGTGAGAAGAAACACCCGCTTTAGATAGGGAAGGTACACAATTTTAGATAGAAAAGGATTCCTACTTTGGGTGGAAAAGGAATCCTTTCTCGGCTGGAAAAGGAGTCACTTGATCGACTGGTGCATAGCACTAGATCGAGTGCCCAGTCAGACGCCGGTTTTTGCAGGTTTTACGAGCCTACTCGACCGAGTGGGCTGGTCCACTCGATCGAGTGGGTCCGGTCGGGTGGGAATTCCTTTTAGAGATAAAATTTTATCTCTAATGGAGTTGTTTAATCTAAGAAACAGGAGGTGTTATAATACAAAATTACGGATTATGGATTATGTTTTCAAAGAACATACTCGATTTAAAATCCCATGGCCAAAGAAATGTATCCATATTATGATAATGAGACGATAAATCGCGAGCAAGATGACCTCGGTCTCGGCTTGACAACTAAATGAGTCAAAGGTGAACAATTATTATACTCTATATACTAGTAGTACTATTTTCATTTTATAAAATGTTACTGCATTAGTATTGATTTGCCTAATACCAACTTTACAAACAAATAGCTATACATAATTAATACTCCGTAGTTGATCACTACTCGTCCAAGTAAAGAAAATTAATTACACAAAAACGTCATTTCAATTTTCACTGCTCAAAGGTATCATTACATTTGTCCATATCTTCCCCTCCAGTTTGCCTCTTTAAAATTACATGCAATTCACATCTCACATCCTCCATCTTCAAATTATTTTGCTTAATTAGTTAAATTAACGTCTCCAAATCTTCCATTTTTTTTATCCGCTTCTCTGAAATTTGGTATGCTTTACTCACTACTCATATCCTTTTACAACTAAAGTTCCTTTTATATCACTACTACAAAATCAACCTTCAAAGACGCCCCATAGAGAACGGTTTAGGACGGATCCGTCCTTTATTGTTGTTTTATGTTTGGCACACCTATGAATTGTAAAAGAGAAGGCTCATGCCTAATTGTTGTGTGCAAAACTTAGCCTATTTTTTCACCCATTTAGACCCACTTTCCTTTCGCTTTTCTGAGATTTGTGTGCGTTATCGCCTTATTCGAGTCTTTCTCACTCTAGCAGTCTCTCTTGTGCATTTTATGTGTTTTTCGGCAATTTTCCTATTATTTCGATAGGAATTCATTGTCCAAGAGCATGCTCAAGCTTACAGGGGCACGAGGGAGCGAAATATCCTCTAAAACATACCACAAAGCAAAAGTCCAAGCTTCAAAGGGTGAAACCTTGAGCAAAAAGGCAAAACTATAGTCCATTGGACATCTTCACCGACGAGGTCAAATTTCAAATGAATATAATAAGAGTTCTAGACCTTGGACTGATGCGATTCCAGTTGAAGGTGAAAGCTTATTCTCTTGTCTTTCCAACGACATATCACACGCCACAATCGAAGATCAAATAAGAGAGTTATTGCCCTCTGAAGTCACTGGGCCAAGTTTCACCCGATGATATCTAACTGGGCGAAATTTCACCTAACAAGATTTTTGAGCGTTTGTTCTTATTTTCAACAGGCGGAACTTCGTCCGATGAGATTCTGACCAGGCAAAACTTTGCTAGACGGTGTTTCCTCCCCAGATCGTTATTTCGGAAAAAAAAATCTCACCGGGCGAAACTCCGCCCCACAGAGCAAAACTTCGCCCGATGGTACGGTATTTCGGCCATATTGGAGAGAATCCGCAGGGCAAAACATCACCCACTAAAAATTCATAGGACAAAGTTCATCTTAAGCGCAAAAAAAATAAATAGAATTGAGCTTTGTTTTAATGGGTAATAGAAAAACCCTAGCTTTCTACCATATTATGCTACATTAGATCTAGCAACTATCCATCTTATGCTTCATTAGATCAAACAACTCTCCATTAGCTTAGACTACTGTCTATCATTCTTAATCTAGTTACAACATTAGTTTAGTCTTAGATCTAATTGTAGATTGAAGGGTTTGCAAGGATTTGGTGATAAAATTTCTTGTATTTCTTCTTCTTCTTCTTCTTCTTCTTCTTATTCAAGCTTATTAATATATGAATCTTCATCTTCTTTGTAGTGTCAATTCTTCATTTTTGGTACTTTCTCATCTTTCTCTATTTTCTAATTAGTTTTTCCTCTAGTTTCTTCTTTAGATACTTGTTTTCTTTAGCTTTTCTTGTGTTGTTTTTGTTCTAGATTATGGACTTTGTTCTTGGTTTTCTTTTCCTCTTATTTGTGCTAGATTAGAATTTGTTCTCAATTTCTAATATGATTTGTTTAGTTCATTTCCTCTCTCTTTTGTTTATAATGAAACCCCCATGAATATTGAGTAAATTTTCGTTAGGGGCTTAGGGGATGATGAATTTGGGTAACATGAATTACGGATTCTTGTGATTGAATACATTTGGATTGGTTTGTCTAATTTGAAATTGTTGTATATGTGTTGAGTTTACTTTATCAATTTAGTATACTTGTATTCACCCTTATCAATATGGGGAAATTTGGGGTTTGGGTAATTCCGGTTAGAGATTTAGGTTTCTCGTCACGAAAGTGGGTTTTAGCGAAATTAGGTTGAGAAACTGAATGGTGACTCGCCCCTTATCGATAATGTATTGTTTGCTTGATTCCGTGTTTATGTATCCCGTTTCTGATCCCCGACTCCTCCTAACACACCTCCTCTTATTGTTTTCCGTCTTAATTATTTTAGCTCGACTATCTTACTTTAGTTTCAAACCAACCTCAAACCCTCTTAGACCCCAAATAGAGCCGCCAAGCCTGACCCAACCCGAGTGACCCGTCGTAAAACCCGAGTAAAATTGACCTGATCTGACTGGAAAATGGAGTGCCATGACTCAACTCGATCCGACCCGATGATGACCCGTAACCCGGTATGACCCACTTCATGTCGACCCGAAACTGAACCCAACCCAACCTAAGATGACCCATAACCCGACCGACCCGATAAATCATACGACCCGACCCAAATGTCGACCCGATTTGATTGTTGATCCGACCCAATCCGATAGAGATAAAATGATAACTTATAAATATGAAAGAAAAAAATGTTAAATTATTACTCCCTCCTATTATGAGTATTTTTTTTAATGTACTTTTAATCATTATTTATTATCTTTCAATTTCTTGAATATCTTTTCACTTTATAGTGTGAATATCCAGTAATTGCTCACGTGCTCCATTAAAGACTTTACCTACAAAACCATAACAATGTCTCCCTGATATCGACTCCTAACTCCTAAGTAGTCCCAAGTCCTAATCATCTAGCTAAGCTCGTGCACTTATTTACAACATTTGAGCATCCATTAAAAAGTCCAAAACACAATAAATGATTTCATCTCAAAGTATACAAGTAATAGCCATTAATACGGTTTGTCAACTAAGAAGTCCACCTTCCAACTAGTTGTCCATTAATACGGTGATACGATAATTTTAGAGTATTAGTTAATCCAGATCTAAATTGAGAGAGATGTTTTTTGTAAACATGGACATACTACACAACCCTTTTATCTCCCGACAAGAAAATTCAGGGAAATAAGAGATAAAGAGTTATAGACACCGGTGTTTTGACTGCTTGTGTCTATAGCGGTCTCCAACAACAGACCTGATGATGATCGGACGTTAACATGCTTTAATACGCTCGAATACGGGACTCAGAATCAATAGTATCCGACTTGGACACTTAGCGGAGTACAAATCTCTCAAAACCGACCTCAAATTTAGACACTGTAGATCGTTCCCAAAAAAATAAAGTTATTTTGAGCCAAAACCATCACCGGGGGTAAAATCGTCTTTTCCGACCGAGCCGAAACCGGTCAATGTCGAAAAATGAAACGAAACTAGCCACAAACGCGTCCCTATACGCAAGGCCTTTAGAGTATGTATTGGCCAAACTAATTCAAAAATATCGTGTTTTTTTCGTGTGGTGAGCCGAAGTCGTATGCTCCCAAAAATACTATTTATGCACTTATAACCACAAAACTAGGACAATAGCGTAGGGAAATAAGGGTCGATCCATAGAGAAGGCGAATTAATTTAAGTGAATTAAAATAGGAATTAATAACTAAGAATGGGGGGTAATTGGATGATCGACGTGACTAAAACTAAATAACAAGCAAATAACAAAATAAATAATAATAATAATAATAATAATGAGTGGATTCAGATAATTAAAACGGTCTCGGATAAGAATTTCCACAACTAATTATCAAATTGGTCATAGATTAACAACTTTCTCCTAACTCTTGAGCAAACTATCGTGGGAAGTAAATCCTGAATCTTTCGTGAATATTATTTGACTCGAAACACGATGATCAAATAACCTAATTATCAAACAACCTAATACACGCGATTAGGTTTAATTCAATAATACCATTAACGAATAGAGAACAATAGAAGTGACGACCAATAGAACACGTGATTATTAATTTGAATCACAAGTTAAATCTCTCTCTAACCTGGCCTAGATATGATGAAACACATCCAATATTAAGGCTAAAGATTGTTACTTTATCTAACGGGTTTGAACAATTACGGATTCAATCGCTAGATAACACTAGATTGAAAATTGTAAAGATTAATTAGCTACTTTAATCTAAACATTCAACAATCATGTGAATATGAACAGGGAAGTAACAATACTCAAGAGAAAAGATAAAGATGAATTAAAGTCTCACAATTGAATAATTAGAAGTTTCAAATCTTAATCCTAGAAGAAGGAATTAGTTACACATGCTAGGGTTTTTCTTCTCTTTTTCTTTTTCTCTTTAACGTAATATAATGGTGATGAATAATTTTTATGAAAAACTAAACTTAACCTAATAATAGTCTCCTAGTAATAATATTAATAAAATAGAAAGATAATGAAGTTTCCTAATTAAAACAAAGTCTTCAAAACGTAGTAAATTAAGGTGGAATAAGACGAGACGCGTAGCAAATTTCAGAACATCGGGCGACCCGCATGGCAGTCCCGCGACTCGCCTGCTCGTGCGACTCGCCTGACTCTAGGGCGACTCGCACGCTTGCCTGCTGCTCTTCATGTTTTCCATCATTTTTCCCTCGTTCTGTGTCTTCAACTGGGCTTTCCTTTCCTTCATGATTCATCCATTCTTGACCCAAATCAACGATCCAGATAAGAATCCTCAAAATAACTTATATTACATTCATACCAAAATGAGACAAATGTGATACAAGCCAACCGATTAAGCACACTAAAATACACAAAAACCGTCGTAATAACTACGACTAAATCCGACGTATCATCGTACTCCTTGCTAAGACAAAGTGTAACAGTCTGACTGTCCGTTGCTGGTGAGCCGAAGTCGTATGCTCCCAAAGATAAATAATTTAAGTCCTATTACCTTTAACAATATAGTAGAGGTAAGTCGGGTGTCGAATCCGCAGGGAAGGCGAAGTAACTAATGTGTAATTAATATAAATAAACGTAACAAGAATAATAGGGGGTTTTGTGAGTGATTTGTCTAACAACTAACATAACGAAAATAAAATAACTAATAATGACGAATTCAGATAATTAAGAAACTCGACTCAAAGAATATCCACTAACTAGTTAAACAATTGATCATTGACTACTAACCTTTATTTAATCCTTGAGTATTCTATTGTGAAACTGAAAGTCTCAATTGTTCCGTAGATAAGTATTACTTAGGTCGAAACGCGATACTAAGTAACCTAATTATTGAACAACCTAATCCACGCGTCTAGATTTAATTCAATAACAGCACGAGTGATATGAACAAATCAATATAAATAATGACCTTTAACACACGCGGTTATTGGTTCGAATTATATGTTTATTCCTCCCTTTTTCCCAATTACGATGAAATGCATACAAATAATTAGGTATAAAGGTTGCAACTTTATCTAGTGAATTGAACAATTACGGATTCAAACACAAAGAATTGCAATAGATTGAAGATTGAAATAATCAATTGGCGAAAAAGATTAAACAAACCACAATCATAAAATTAGTACAAGGAATAAACAATACTCAAGTAATTAA
The DNA here is from genome assembly GCA_958450325.1 of Agrostemma githago. Lineage (NCBI taxonomy): Eukaryota > Viridiplantae > Streptophyta > Magnoliopsida > Caryophyllales > Caryophyllaceae > Agrostemma > Agrostemma githago. The sequence continues at coordinate 21,089,954 of OY288258.1, forward strand.
ACAAAGATTAAGAAAAGTCTCACAATCAATTAACTAGAAAGCTTCAAATCCTTAATCCGAGAAGAAAGATTAGTTACACATAACTTAGGGTTCTTTTCTTCTTAAATTGAACGTACGTGATGATAAACTTAATACTGAATAATATGTAATACTCCTGATACTAATAGTCTTAATCTAATAATAAAAGGAAAGTAATATAATAATAATAATATAATAATATAATAATAAGTTGACACGGACCCGAAACAGTTCCATCTTCAATCCCGAGCTGCGCTTTGACTTTTCACTCGGTTTGCTGGGCTTGTTCTTCGTATTCTCCGTCTCGAGCCCAGATCACACATAAAGGATTTAGAGTTCTAAAAACCGTCTTTTCTTCAATAAAGCACAATTTCCTCGATAAAAATTACATAGACGATTTACACTCTAAATCCGCATCTTTAATCATCGAATCTAGCTTAAATCTCCATCATAAACCCATACAAAACATGCTAGATCAGTTGCATGTTAACTCTAGTATTTCTTTACATATTTGTCTTCTACTTTGATTCAACTTGCTTTAATCAATAAATATTAAGTTGAAATTTTAAAAGATACCTAATTTGGTACTTAGGGATCCATAAACTCTTCAAATACGCCTTCCCGAAAGCTATGGTGGTCGGTGGTCCAAAGATGGCAGTATGGCACCAAGGTAGTTTTACTAAAAAAAAAAAAATTCTTAACACGTTTTAATTTCTCTCGAAGTTGAGTCAAGAGTTGTTGTAAACCTGTAATATTACCATGTAAAACTTTTATATATATGAGGCTCAAGCTACGCTGTTGTGTTCAGTTCATCGAGTTTCTGGAACCCTGCATGCAAAACGGTCACTTGAAGAGATGGAGGCACTAAACTCTTATAAGCCGTACGTAAGCAGTGAATCGGCCGCTAAAAAGCTGTTATGGTGCAGTGCGAACTGTGGACGACAATGGCGTGGTGTGGTAAAGCCGTAAGCTAACAGTGATGTCTTTTCGACATTTAGGTCTGAAAATGGTGTTTGTTATCTTGCATTTTGTTTTCTTACAGACAAGTTGTGAAGTGTGCTTTTGCTTTATCTCTTGCCCGTCTTTATGTTTCCAAAAGAGGGAAACGGAGGTACGGTAAGCATTTTGATCAGTCTCATCCCCTGATAGACATCGACGTCTTGAAAACGTCCTCCTCGTCCCTCTTTCCTAAAATGGGTAAACGGTAAATAAATGATTGAGACAAAGTGGATAGCCTTTTAAGTCATCGACGAGCCGAATGCCCTAGCAATACCCAGGGACAGGCCGAGACGAGTAAGGCCTTACCTGCTCAGGATAGGTTGGGTTGTGTGGGCCGGGCCGGGCCAACTTGAAGCGGCCCTAGCTTGGTTTTTCAAAGCTCTCAACAAACCGCATGACCGCTCCAAGACGAGGACATGTCGAGCGGGTCAACCAAATTCTGCCTAGTATTTTGAACTTGGTTTTAGATGAGAATCGAACTTCGAATTCTGAACTTCAAACCTCGTGATTGGAATAAAAGAGCTCGTATCACTTGATGTAACCTTGGTTCTCGAAGGCTCGGAGCATGGCTTGGGTCAGTAGTCATGATCAATATGGATATATATTCTAGGAATATATAGAATTGAAAGGAGTTAGAAGTTTGTGATCTTCTGTTTAAAAGGAGTTAGATATAGACATGTAACATCAGACCACCTCTGAAGTTTGTGATCTTCTGTTTGTTTAAGCTATATGGCAGTAAACATGTCATGTGATTGATTATTCATCTTCTTCCTCTTAATCTTACGACTTTGGAGAAGCGTTTAAAATACCTCAACTCCCTCATTTCACAACTACATTTCTTGATTCATTGCATAATTCGACGAAAAATACCACAATTATCAAATATGAGTAGTTCTAAAACAATTATGCTATTTGAATTTGTTAGTTAATCCTGTTAATTTAATTCCATCATCGTCAGATAAATCTGCTTTCTAAATTAAAGGAAAGATAAATAGTCCTTACTCCTTAGGATTCACGATAGTGACTCTGTTTGGCAAACGATAGAAATGGATTGAGTATATACGATATATAAATCAAGGTTCACATAATATATGATATTTTAATCAAAGAAAATTATCAAGATGATACGATTAAAAAGAATGGGAAAAGAACTCCATAATACTATACGATATTTTTAATTTATTTATGATTTGTTACTTAATTTCTCTCTCTTGTTCATTTATTTGTCTTTGATTAAAATTCTCACAATTAATATAAAAAACAAATAAATGAATGAGATGGAGAGTATAAAATAATAAACCTCCTTGCAATGTATAAACAAAATTAAGTAGAGTAAGATTATAGTACGTCCAATACTACGTACACGGCACATACTTAACATAATTCCACACTTATCTAGATATGTCTTAGCTAGGCTAGTGCTTAAGAAGACGGTATATGGGTAATAAGTTTCAGGTTCAATCATCTGATCCCTCTCTTCATATATTCATGGACACTTAGATGAATTTATAAATTAAAGGATGATTCATGCTTAACCAAAAATCTCGAGTTCGAACTCTAAAAACACAGTGGTGTTAAAACTCTGGAGGGAGAACTTTACCGTTCTTATGGTCCTACTTGACTGGAATCCAGATTATGACTTACACAAAAAAAAAAAAAACATACTCTATATAAAGCATATCAAAACGAATGTTTACGTACAAAAACATAGGAACATTTAATTTTATTAGCCTAAGACAAATTAATGGCTCATACTCGTAGTATTGAACGTCGCTCTATATCCTTACCAAATAATGACTCTCTTCTACCCAAAAGAGTAGCCACTTCTTTTCCCTTACTTCTCCCTACCAAATGGTTCATCCACCAAACCACAACCAAATCTCAAGGCCAACGACACGGTCCAACGGCCAATAACCCGTGTTATCATCATCCATGGGCCACGACATTGATTCGCGAATGTGCAATCGCGATAAATGAGAAAAACCCTAGTAGGATTAATCATCTATTATGGTTGTTAAATGATCTTGTTTCACCTTATGGAGATATTGATCAAAGGTTAGGATACTATTTCCTACAAACCCTTTTCGCGAAAGCGAATAATAATAATGCATCTTTATGGTACGAAAACCAAAAATTTATTTGCTTCAATGATAAATTGAACCTTGTTTTGAGTTTCCAAGAGGTTAGTCCATGGACAACATTTGGTCATGTTGCATCAAATAGTGTGATATTAGAAGCATTATTAGGTCAAAATAATGACTTGAGTAATAACACTCTTTGTACTCATGTTCATGTAATTGACTTGAGTAACACTCTTTGTACTCAATGGCCTACTTTGATTGAGGCATTAGCCACTAGATTCGACGAGGCACCGTCTCTAAAGCTTACATTAGTTGTAAAATCTTGCTTAGAGGAGATTATTGCTAATGAAGTAAGCCAAAGGATGGGGAAATTTGCTAGGTTAATGGGTGTTCCCTTCAAAATTAGGGTTTTGAGTGGGTTGGATTGCCTTGAGGAGGTTAAAATAGAGGATTTAGGGTTAGAAGAGGGTGAGGCAATTGTTGTGAATTGCATTCAAGCATTACAAAGAGTTAAAGTTGAGAAAAGGGGAGTTGTGATAAACATGATTAAGTCTATTAACCCTAAAATTGTTACAATTGTCGAGGAAGAAGTAAATCTCACCACAACAAGAAATGACTTTGCCAAGAGCTTTGATGAGTGTCTTAGATTCTATAAACTATACTTTGAGATGTTGGAAGAAAGCTTTGGTTTAATTTCTAGTGATCGAATTCGACTCGAGAAAGAAAGATTCAGAAACCTAATTAGTGTTTTAGCTTGTGATCATGATAATGATGATATTGGTGAAAGGATTAGTGCGTCATCTTCATATGGTTGGATGCCTAATAGAGCAAGTGAATGGAGTAAGATGATTCTCGTGCATGGATTTATGCCATATGAATATAATGATGAAGTTGGTGATATTAGGGCATTACTAAGAAGATATAATAGAGTTTTTTATTGGGATGTTATTGAGCTACAAAAGAAGAAGAAGGAGAATTATGATCAAAATCAAGTGGGAATTCAATTAACATGGAAAGATGAACCAATTGTTTGGTTTTCTTCATGGAAACCAAATAATGTTTCTTAATTAATCACCTTAATTTTAAGATAACAATCTATTTATCCTAGATTCCTAGCTAATTAGTCACTTTATTAATTATTGATTAAATTGAAGTATTGTATGTATTTTTTTTATATAATTTTACATTTTAGTTATTGCTTGTGTTCTACTTGGGGTGTTCAATTATCCCTGCATGATCTATTTTGATCATCAATGCATTCATCATAGATGTATTATTCTCTTTGTTTAAGTTAATTTTGTGGTCTAATATAATGTGTCCTGGCCTTACATTTACCGTAAGACCATCTTATGTTAATAAGATAATAATCTAAGACACAATGAAATTACACTAAAAACTTCGGAGTAAAAAAAAAGGAAAAACAAATATCTACAACGAGAGGATTCACAAATAAGTTTATCGTGAAGCTGTCTCATTAGATAAATAAGCTATATATGTTCTTTCTGACTGAAAGAGGCAGAACTGAATTTAATTAAATGAATGATGCTTAATATAACTCAGCTTAATGTAGTGAGGTTGAATGGATTAAGTGAGTTGAATTGGTGTGTATATCCCCAACTCCAATTGCAATTTGCATGGATCCCCAATTACTCAATTATTGAGTAGATTCAATAAGCACGGTACAATATTTTTAGAAAGATGGTTTATCATTAACAAACTTCAATAAATGTACGTATCAATATTTTTTTTTTTCAAATATGGAGTGCATGCATGTAGTAGAATAATGCAATAATAATATGACATAGTAATTTCTTAAAGCTTGGGGTTTGGGCCATCAATTTACGTTTTTATTCATTTGTTTATTATATTTACTTTGCCTATTATTGTGCACTACGGAGTACTTTTTTTTTTTTTTTTTTTTTTTTTTTTGAAAGGTAAGTATATATATAATGAATATGTAACCAATTACAAAAACACCAAATGATTACATCAATTTATGTAACCAATTAGCGTCTTTAGAAAGAATGGGGTATTTAATCTTACACATTACTCGATTTAGCACATCTTTTTTGATCATCTTAGCCGTGACCTGAGGTAACGGAACGATTCCTTCAATTCAAGCTGCAAATATTTCGTTGTCTCCAAATATGGTAAATTGCTGCATTTATCATTGCCCGAATTATGTTGCATTGAAGTTTCGAACCCCTCACCCTCTTCGCCCATAATAGCCCCTCCATTGGCCGGTATCTTCTTCTGTACCTAGTCTCCCAATATTGTCATAACCCTCGTGCTCCAACAACAACCGAAGAACAAGTGATCTAGGCTCTCCGATTGTGCCTCACACAAATAACATAAGCTCGAGTCTGCCACCCCGAACCTCAAAAGTTTCACTCTCGTATTCAAAGCTCCTCGAAACACTAACCACGCAATGAAGCTATGCTTTGGTTCACTCCTATTACTCCACACTAGCCTCCACCACGTAACCTTCGGCCTTTGTACTCGTAATTCCTCATATGCCTTCGATATAGAGTAATGCACATGAGCGCCATGCCACTTATCATTCACAAACAAATGTTTAATCTTATCCTTAGCCTTCGATATAGAGTAATGCACATGAGCGCCATGCCACTTATCATTCACAAACAAATGTTTAATCTTATCCTTAGCCTGACAAATTTTCCTCCATGCCCAAGTCACATCCGAATGGGGTTGAAAGTCCCTCCATGACGAGCCTTTCAAGTAAACACTATTCACCCATCGAACCGATAACCTATCCGGCTGATCAAAAACCCACAACGCAAGTTTTGCAACCGCAGCCTCATTCCAAGTAACAAGATCCCTCAAACCCAAACCACTCTCTGCCTTAGGACAACAAATCTTCTCCTTACTCACAAGTGCTCGATTAGTACCTTCCACCCCTCCATCCCACAGGAAGTTCCGACAAAGTGAACCAATACGAGCCATAATAAATTTCGGAATAATAAAAACCATAGCCCAGTAATTGTGCAATTGAGATAACACAGACTGAACTAGAGTTAATCTACCCGCATAAGAAAGCTTCCGAGCCCCAATACCTGTAATTCGCGCAGTAATACGTGCCAACAGCCTCTCACAATCATTCTTGCCCAATTTGGTACTTTGAATAGGAAATCCAAGATACCGAAATGGCATAGCCCCTTCTACACAGCCTGAAAATTGCAGTATCGTTGTTTTCCTGTCGTCGTCAACACCTGCAAAATAAGCATGGGACTTACCCACACTAATACACAGACCCGACGCCTTACTAAAAGTAGCAAAAGCCCGCCATAGAATCTCCATCGAATCCGAATCCCCTTTACAAAAGAGGAGCAGATCATCAGCAAATAGTAAATGACTGAGCTTCAGCCCTCCACATTTAGGATGAAATTTGAAATTCTTCTCCGTTGCAGCAAAATCAATGATACGAGTAAAATACTCCATACAGATCGTGAACAGCAACAGAGACATCGGATCTCCTTGTCTCAACCCCCTTCTTCCTCGGAAAAATCCAAAATTGTCCCCATTGACACATAAGGAATAGGAAACAGTCTCGACACACTCCATAATCAGCTTACGGAAATGGTCCGGAAAATCTAAGGCTCTCAACATCTGCTCTACAAACCTCCATTCAACACTATCATAGGCCTTGTGTATATCAACCTTAAAAAGGCATCTAGGGGAAATGCGACCCCTATTATACATTCGGACCAAGTCTTGACAAATTAACACATTTTCAACAATGCTTCTTCCCTCAATAAAGCCCCCTTGAATCGATATAATCAATTGAGGCAAAACCCGAGCCATCCTTACACAAATTATTTTAGAAATACATTTGTATAGGACGTTGCAGCAAGCAATCAGGCGAAAATCTTTCACAGTTTGAGGCCGATTAACCTTCGGTATCAGAGTAATATTAGCACAGTTCAATTGTTTTAGGAGCTTACCTGACACAAAAAAATCCTGAATAGCTTTCGAGAAATCATCTCCAATAACATCCCAAGCATCAATGAAGAATTGACTCGAAAAGCCATCCGGACCCGGAGCTTTGTCTCGAGGAATACTAAAGAGGGCCTGTTTTATTTCCTCAGCTGTAACAGGCTGAAGAAGCGTCTGTTTCTACTCAAATGTGCAGACTTTTCCTCGACGAACAATACTTATGTTCACAGCATCAACTTCACGAGACTCTCCCAGTAATTCTCTGTAATACCGTAAGAAAGCCGGTCAATGTCCGGTTTACTACTGCACGCATTCCCCTCCGCATCTGTCAGCGCAACTACAGCATTACGCGCTCTTCTCGAACTCAACAGGCCGTGAAAAAATGCTGAATCAACATCCCCTTCACGGACCCATTGTTGCTTCAGTTTCTGCGCCCAGAAATCAGAACGCGCAGCCTGTAACATCCGCACCTGCACATTCAAATCCGATTCATCCTGCAACAGCTCTGTGGTCTTGACAGTCCGCAGCTGAATTTGGAGCTGTTCGAGCTTCAATTCAGCCTGCATACATCTGCTTTCCACATCTGAAAAACATCTAGCGCTAGCAGTCAACTCCTTTAAAGGTTTCTTTAAACTTCTCAGTTTCGAGACGAATTGGAACAAAAGCGTTCCTCTAATCTCTACACCCCATGCCTTAGCAACACAGTTCATGAATTCAGGAGCTTTACTCCACATATTCATGTACTTGAAGCTACAATTTTTTCTTACCGTAGGTTGTTCCAATTGCACCAAGCACGGGCAGTGATCAAACGTCCCCTCAGGTAAAAAATTAGCACACCCATTCGGAAATAATCCCATCATCTCGTCATTCACCAAACAACGATCGATACGACTATACACCCTCGTTGTTTATTATTCCACGTGAACCAAGACCCACTAGCCTTAATATCACCCACCTCACAATTCTCCAAACAAACTCGAAATTGACTCATATCTTCCTCCGAGGAGGTTCCCCCAAGTCGTTCACGAGCATCCACAACACAGTTGAAATCACCCATAACCAACCAAGGCCCCCTAGCAGCATAGCTTTCCATTCTTCTCAAAAGATCAACTCTCCCAGAAGCGGCATTAAAGGCATACACAATAGTGAGCCAATATTCCTTCCCCGAGTTCGTTATAACTTTAACGTGAATACTCTGATTACTATACTCCAAAATAGTAAAATTCACCCTCTCATGTTTCCATAAGAGCCAAACCCGACCTCCTTCATGTAAAAGTATTAGCTTGAATGAATAATTGTATAAATGAAATAACAGATATAAATACATATCGTGGACAAGAGGCTAACAACACTAGAAGCCGTAACCTAGTATCTACACAATTATATTGTTACCTAAACACTAAGATTACAAGATTTACAATTAAGGAGAATATACTGATATTATTCTATACCCTTATTATTATTATCTCTAATATGCCCCCTCATGGAGGACGATCCAAAGGATAGACCGATCTTGGAGAGAAGAGGCTCTAGCTGCGGCCGAGGCAACGGTTTTGTGAGAACGTCTGCAAGTTGATCATCCGCAGAAATATGCTGAACTCGAAGGTCTCATTTCTGAACATGCTCCCATACAAAATAAAAGGCCAAAGCAACATGTTTCATTTTGGAATGAAATACGGGATTAGCAGCATAGTGAGTAGCTCCTAAATTATCACAGTAGATAGCAGGGGGAGAAGTAACCACGAGCTGAAGCTCTGAGAGGAGAGATCGGAGCCAAATGAGCTCCATAGTAGCGGTAGCGACGACACGGAACTCAGCTTCTGTAGTGGACATAGCGACAGCTTGCTGTTTCCGAGAAGACCATGATATTGGATTACGACCAAGATAAATAATCAAGCCGGTGGTGGAGACATATTTGTTCCTATCACCTGCCCAATCTGCATCACAAAACGCGTGAAGCGATAAATGAGAAGAACGAAATGAATTGATACCGACCTGGAGAGTGCCTTTTAGATAACGCATAAGTCGTTTCAAGGCCAACCAATGAGACTCTTGAGGATCCTGCATAAATTGTGCCAACTTATTGACGCTGAAGGCTATATCGGGACGGGTAAGTGATAGATATTGTAAGCTGCCTATTAGGGCACGGTAATTAGATGGGTTGGATATGAGTGAGCCACTCGTCTGAAGAAGTGGCGGGTAGGCGGTCATTGGTGTAGCTGCGGGTTTGCAGTCAAGCATGGAAGATCGAGTAAGTATATCGTGAATATATTTAGTTTGAGTTAGAGTAAGACCGGATGATGTTGGAGTAACTTCAACACCTAAAAAATATGACGGGAAACCTAGATCTTTTAGAGAGAAGCGACGGGCAAAGGCATCAAGAAAAGAAGACAGCGCGGTCGACGGAGGACCAGTGACAATAATATCATCGACATACACAAGTAGATAGATAGGATTTTGTTTATGGTGAAAGAGAAAAAGAGAGGGTCAGGCTGAGATTGAGAGAAACCATATGATGTGAGATAAGTTTTAAGTTCAGTATACCAAGCACGAGGTGCCTGTTTGAGCCCATAAATGGCCCGAGTAAGGCGACACACATGATTGGGATACGAGGAGTTAGTAAAACCAGGAGGTTGAGACATATAAACAGTTTCAGTTAACGTACCTTGAAGGAAAGCATTATTAATATCGAGTTGTCGGAGGGACCAACCGCGGGCAAGAGCTAGAGCAAGGATCAACCGAACTGTGACGGGCTTGACAACTGGGCTAAAAGTTTCCGAGTAATCCACTCCCGGACGTTGGTGAAAACCTTTGGCGACAAGACGAGCTTTATACTTGTGAATAGTGTTATCGGGATTGTATTTAATACGGAAAACCCAACGACACCCAACTACATTATAGGAATCGTGAAGTGGGACAAGAGTCCATGTGTTGTTAGCTAAGAGGGCGGAGTATTCAGCATCCATAGCGGAGCGCCAATTTGGGTCGGACAGAGCCGATTTAAGTGTGACGGGTGCGGAAGACATGGTGGAAACGTGAGTGAGGGCGGCGTACTTAGGGTTTGGTACCCGAATCTGATTCATGGATCGGGTCGTGGGACGAGATACGGGTGGGACAGAGGCTGCCGCGTTAGACGTACCTGCGGCAGAGTCCGAAGTGGAAAGGTCAGGGGTGAACACGGGTTGTCGGACTAGGGGAGGGAACCGTGGTGGTCTGGTGAGTGGGTTGACCGGCGGCAGTGGTACTGTGCTGGTCAGTGGTGGTCGTGCTAGGGTGGCGAGGGCGTCGAGTGTAAACTCTTAGGGGGGACGGGGTAGGATCAAGGGGGTTGGGAACCGTGGGAGGGGTAGGAGATAGCATTGTGAGGGAGACATCACACCACTCATTAGTGGAAGGAACATGTTCAACTAAGGTACCGGTCTTAAATGGGAATGAGTCTTCAATGAATTGGACGTGTAGTGAAGTGTAAATTCGTTTAGTAGAGTGGTCAAGACAATGGTAGGCACTCTGGGTCGGAGAGTAACCAATAAAAATACAGGGTTTAGATTTGGGTTCTAATTTGTGTTTAGTGTAGGGGCGTAACCATGGGTAACAGAGGCACCCGAAGCTACGAAGTTTACTATAATTTGGACTATGTCTAAATAGCTTAGCAAAAGGAGAGTCATTCTTGAGAACGGGTGTAGGCATGCGATTTATTAGGTAAACCGCGGTGGTGAAGGCGTAAGACCAGTAAGTGGTAGGTATGTGAGCATGAGTGAGAAGAGCAAGACTGGTCTCGGCGATGTGACGATGACGTCGTTCAGCAAGGCCGTTATGCTCAGGTGTGTGTGGTGGTGAAGTGAGATGAGTGATACCATCAGATGTGATAGTGGGTGTAAGTTTTAAATATTCCCCCTCATTATCCGAAAAATGTGAATAATTGGTAAGTTGAAAAAATTTTCGACTAGGGCACGAAAACGGTCAAAAATAGCAGAAGTGTCAGATTTTTGTCGTAATGGGTAAATCCAGGTGTAACGAGTAAAGTGATCCACAAATACTACGTAATATTTAAAACCGTCAATTGAAAAGGAGGGAGAGGTCCAAACATCGGAATAGAGTAGTTCAAGTGGTTTAGTAGAACTTAGTGTATTAGTAGAAAACGACAATTTGTGACTTTTGTGAGTCAGACAAGCATTACAATGCTGAAAATTATTTAAAGCTTTTAAATTAGCTAACTTAAAAATATACTCCCTCCGATTACCTGTGTTCTTCCCCTTTCTTTTTGGGGAGGAAAATAAGGAGGGAATATTATATTAATGGAATATGCAAGGTGGAATAAAAAAGTAAGAGGGAGAAATATTATATTAATTAAAGGAGAAAAAGTGGGGTGGAAAAGTAGGAGAGATGAATATTATATTAATTAAATGTGAAAAAGTGGGGTGAAAAAGTAGGAGAGAGGAATATTATATTAGTTAATGAATAGTTGAAAACTTTCCTTAAATGGAAAGAGGGAAGAAAATCAAACTCAGCCCAAAAAGGAAATATGGAAGAAAATAGGTAATCGGAGGGAGTAATTAATAATAGTAGACGAGGGGTGACCGAGCTTGTGATGCCAAACATGTGGTGGAGTCACGGTGGTGAGGAGCGCCGTAGGTGAAGAACTCGGTTTAGCCCACTCGTACAGCCCGGCTTTAAGGCATCCTCGCAACAGCTCCCGACCCGTCAATTGATCCTGTAAGACACACGAATTGTAAGTAAAGGAAGCTATTGCGTTATTATCGAGACAAAATTGAGAGACGGAAATAATATTTTTTGAGATAAATGGAGCGTGAAGAACGTTATTGAATTTAATAGAGTTATGAGGAGAGAGGGAAAGAGAAAAAGAACCAATATTTGCGATATGAAGGGGTGAACCGTCGCCAATTAAGAGATCATCCGTCCCGTCATAGGGTGCGTGAAGAGAAAGGTTGTGAAGGTCGTGGGTTATGTGATGGGTTGCCCCACTATCAATTATCCAAGGAGCGGACTTGGTGATGTCAGGTTGGGAGGAAGAGGCGGCAGTGACTAGGTTAACACGAGGAGGGTTGCGAGCAGTGGGTGGGCGGGGTGGAACTATAGTATTTGGGTGAAGAGATCTAAAGGCGGGGCAATTGCGAAGATAGTGTCCCGTGATGTGACACCATTGGCATTTACCCTTAAAGGGGGGTAGGTTGGGGTCAGTCGGGGTGGTCAGGATTGGTGGGTCAGTGGAGGGACGGGGTGGGGGTCGAGAGGAGCGGGTGTAGGTAGCGTGAGCAGAGGGAGGGGCGTGGTGGTGGTGATTAAGGTGGGAGGTGTGTTTTAGTGATAAATCAAATTGGATTAGACGCTCATGAAGAGCATCGAAAGAAATAGTGGTGTCCCGGTGTTTGACGGCGTCAATAAGTGAGCGATACTTGTCAGGGTCGAGTCCATTGAGAACCCTAGAAATAACATCCTCGTCATCCATGGCCTTCCCCAGTTGTCTCAATTCATCCACACTTGAGCTGATATCCTGCATATATTCGGTGCCGGAGAGATCTCCCTTGGAAATAGAGTTAAGGCGATCCTTAATCTGCATTATATGTCCATGAGATGGGTTAGCATAAGTTGTACTAAGGTACTTCCAGATCGCGGCAGAAGTGGTGCAAGAGTCAAGGAGAGGGGCGATTGCGGAGGAAACAGAGCCACGAAGAGTGTCCTTGAGAAAAGAATCTTGACGCATCCAGGCATTATATGCCGGATTCGTTGTGACAACAGGCTTGTTGTCGTTTGTTGTGGTGATGGTCTCGTCGGGACATGGAAAAGAACCATCAAGGTACTTCATAAGATCAAGCCCGAATAGTAGGTCGGAGAGGGTGTTGGACCAGGCTCGATACGTGAGTGGTGTGAGTTTGGTGATACCCGCCAGTTCAATGGAGATAAAGGGGCTGGCGGCATCATTGGGATTTGGGAAGATTGTTGCCGATCCGGTCATGGTGGCAGGAAGGACGGACGGTTGATTGAAGGGAAGAGATTAGAATTTTGGTGGAGCGATTTGCTCTGATACCATGTAAAAGTATTAGCTTGAATGAATAATTGTATTAATGAAATAACAGATATAAATACATATCGACGACAAGAGGCTAACAACACTAGAAGCCGTAACCTAGTATCTACACAATTATATTGTTACCTAAACACTAAGATTACAAGATTTACAATTAAGGAGAATATACTGATATTATTCTATACCCTTATTATTATTATCTCTAATACTTCATGACAGTGATTATTCGTCGTAATGCTCCACTCATAGAAAATGTTCTGATGAACTTTGGCATACGCTTTATTCTTTATTTTTGTTTCAAGTAGACTGAAAATGTCTACCTGCTGCTTCCTAATGAAATCACAAATCGCACGCTGCTTATTTATATTACACATGCCGCGTACGTTCCAGACTCCAATATTATGAACCTCCATGTAAAACCAACTCCAAACCGACCCCATCCTTTTCCTCGACCCTTTCTAATCTTGGCGATCCCCCTTTCACCACCTCAACAAACGAAGCTCCCGAATTGACATCCAGTTTCTTCATATCGAGATTTGGCTTCATAGTGGCCTGTGATAGCCGGATTTGTCGCCAATCTAACTATCAAATAAACCAACTAACCTAAACTAAAATAGCAAGGGCAAGTCGGGTCGAATCCATAGAGAGATCGGGATCGAGTACTAGTTCGGTCTCAGATTATAAATTAGCTACGCGAATCGATTGATAAGAGTGAGATTAGACTAGATAGACTAACTAATAAATACATAAAGAAACTAATAATCTAAAACAAGATAAAGAACTAGAAAATTAAAGAAACAAAGAGATGAAATAATGTAATCAAATAAGAAAAAGTACTAAGGGACGATGTCACCCGCGACTTATTCAAATCACGCTAACGAATGTCAAGTATCGAGGAAATCGGGTTCTCGGACAAGGAACGCGCATTCTAGGTCGGTAACCTCCCTCCCGGGTTCGTGAAACGACTAATTACCCCGTTTACCTCCCTCCCGGGTTCGTAAGACGGAATCCTAAGGTCTAGACCGGAGACTCACTCCCATGATAATCCCCAAACTAACCCAAGTCAATGAAAAACACGCTAATCGAAACTAGTGTTAGGGATACCCCGCTCAATTCTCACTCCCGTGTTCAACTAAGTAGAGTAAGGCAAGATAAAGGGGAAGAATCGAGAATTAATCCTAATCGACTCCCGTCGATGACCAAGGGACTAAATTCGACCCAAACCCCATAAACCAAGTTAATCCATAAATCCCCAACACGTCCTCATCCAATCACCCAACTAAACCGATACAAGACATTCAACGCGTAATTCAAACAAATCGGGATTCATCGACCCCTAGTGGGAAAACTACTCACTACACATAATTATATTAATCAAAACACAAACAAATACTCTAAACATAAAAATAAGCATAATCAAACAATAAAGACTAAAACTTTGACTAATGAAATAAATTAAACTAATTTAACACAACACATACTATTTACTCAAGATAAATACAAAACATAAACCTATAATCATATTACTAAACACAATTAACGAAAAAGATTATAATTTTAAACTAATTACTAACTAAATATAACATAAACATAAGACTAAATATAAATGAAATAATAAAGGAGAAGAGATAAGAATTATACCAACAAGAATGGAATTAAAGAACTCGGAGGTCGAAGAATGGAAGGATTAAATTAATTAAAAGAAATTAAAAGAAACAATAAAAATGGAAAACAAAGAGAAAGGTGCGCTGCTGCGTTCTTACTACTCCTAAACCCTCATCTCTATCTAAATCTCTACACACAAAATCAGCCTTTTTTTTTCCCAAAAAAAAACTGAGGGTTTCAAATTATAAATATCTCATAAAACAAAGGAAATGACTTAATTGCCCTTCATTTAAATGAAATTTAAAAGAGTAAAGATGAGGGCTGAATTGTCATTGCACTCCAAATTAGAACACTACCCAATTAACTCAATCAAGAACCACCCGGTGGATTTCGCCGGTGATTCGCCGGAGCTTGGCTGACAGTGGTGTGTAAGTACGGAGGAGGCGCGCGAGAAGATGGTAGTTCGGTTGGTGGTTGTTTCGCTCGGGGCTCGGTGGTGCGGTTGCTGCCGGTGGTGGCGGTGGTCGAACCAGGCCGGAGGTGGACGAGGTCCGGCGAGCTACTGGAAATGACGGTGGTCGAACCAGCTGTTACGTTGGCGGCTCGTTGATGCTTGATGAGGGAAGCCATTGATGGAGGTTGTTGGTTTTGATTTATGAAAAATGGAGGGAGTATTAGATGGTGATTGAATGATTGGTGATGATGAAGTGATGATGATGTTGGTGTTGACTTTAATGGACGATGGCGAAGATGAGATTGAATTAGAAATTGAATTGAGTGGAGATGGAGTAAATGTAGTTTACAGGAGGAGTTTGGATGTGGGTTGGGTCAAAGGTCAACTTGACCTTTGACTCTTCTCTTTAGGCTTGACTTTGTCTCGATTCTTGATCCCGGTCTTAGCCAACTCGACCGTTCTTGATACCTACAATATGAAACATGGATGCGCAGTATCAAAATCTCGAGAAATACAATAAATATAACTAAACTACGCTAAACTCGACTAATAAGCTAAATAAATACAAAATGACTCAATAATAAGAAATCGACTAATAAAATCGACTAATTAAGAGTCGAAATGTGGGATAAATATTGGTAAAATCCCGAGTTATCAACCTCCCCACACTTAACTCTTACTCGTCCTCGAGTAAGCGCAAGAAACTACGACCCATAATTAAAATCACGGAAAACAAAAACATGAAATATATACAAAAACGAAAATAAGCAAGTATAAACATACGAGTCACAAGTCTCCCAAATCAAAAGTCACGATTCTAAAATCCAACTAAAATATAGAATATGAGTGTAGAAATTACTAAATCGGTTGCAAAAATTATTATTACATATTTCTTGCCCTCGGTCCATGCTATGTCGGGATGTGAGGCGGAAATGGAAGGAGGTCTCTCACGACGTTAGTGACTAATGCATACAAGTCTCGACCCCTTGAATAAACAAAGGGCTAGGGTCGTCCTAATTACCCAAGTGACACATGAAACGATCCAAAATGGAGAATAAGGATAAACAAAAATACTCGGGGGAGGAATCGTCTTTCTTTTTTTTTCATTTCTTTCTTTCTTTGTATTTTTCTATTTTTTCTTTCTTTGTATTTTTTTTTCTTTCTTTTCTTCTCCCCCTTATTTTCTTCTTTTTGAGGATTTTTCTTTGTTTGCTCGTATTTGATGTTTTACCTCTTTTTGGATGGAAGATGAATGCAAAAATCAATATCAACTTTTATTTTGTGAGTATTTTTGTGGGATATGGGATCGAAAAAATGATAGATCGTCACTTGAGTTATAGTCACCTAGACAAGTATACAATACCAAAATCACAACACGGGAGGTGAAAGGTGGAAACAAGTGAAGGACACATCCCGAGCGACTTATAGTAGGAGGACAATCAATATATAATACTAAAAACAACCAACAGTAATAGGAAATCCATACTCTTTAAAGAAGTTGAAAACTAGAAAAATAACTTTATCAAGGAAAACAATTGAACCGAAAAACAAAACTCTTTTTGGAATTTTTCATCTTTTCACTTTTTAGGATTTTTTCAAAATTATCAATATTTCAAAAGAAAAACACAAAAACGAGACAAAACACAAAAACAAGAAACTAAAAACAACAAAACAAAAACCAAGCTACAATCCCTTAACAACACATATTTACAACAATATTCCACCAAAGTATCCTCCAACAAGAGTAACAACCACAATATCCTCAAGCACAACCAACCATCAATCAAGAATCTACCTCCCCACACTTGATACGAACATTGTCCTCAATGTTCAAAATTAGGGAGGGGAAGGAAGGGAGGGTAAGAAAATACCTTTGAAGCATAATTCTTCCCCACACTTGATCGATTTTGTGTCTCTAATCCATTTTGCTACATAGTGGTTTCTTGTTGGAGGTACCTACAAACAAAAACACTAACAAAAACACCAAAACATAAATATGTACAAAAGACTTGGGGTGCCTCCCAAGAAGCGCGGTTTTAAGGACCGCCAAACCTACAAATCAAGGTTATCTACTTAGTGCCCACCAAAGATCTCATTAACTTGTCAAATGAGGTAGACCAATCCTCATTAAAGTGGTCATAAGGCATCTTAGTAGATAAACATGACCAAAGACAAAAGTCATAAGAGGCACAAAGAAGAGGGGTGAAAAATCCAAAAGTCTCAAATTCACCCATATACTCGACACTAGCCTTAAAAGTGTCAAGAGGTGGATCAAAACATTTAAAATCAATGGTGTAATTGTTGTCCAACCCATCCTTAAGACACTTCACTAAGCCAACCTCTAATGACAAGCATGGAACATCGGCCTCAAAGATAGGATTGTCAAAATCCTCATCAACATACATGGCCTCAAATAAAGGGGTAAGAGAAACAAAGTCTACATAATCAATAGATGAATGTGAATCATCCTCAATATAAGAAAAAGACTCAAATTTCTCCAAAATGGGCTCCTCAAAGAAATCAATATCAACATCCCATTTATCCTCCAACACCCCCATGCTCTCAACTACATCCACAACATTCTCATCACCAAAATCATTATCATCATCATCTATAAGCATATTATAATCATTCACATTCTCATAGGGAAGGAAAAAATGATGATAATCAACATGAGATCGAACATAAGGCACATCCACAAGAGAAGAAGATTCCACATTTTCACCTATAGCCTCAAACATAGAATAGTCATTAAGTTCAACTCTAGCTTGTGGTCCTCTCTTAAATGCCCAAATAGAATTTTGATTCTCATCGACACTAGCCATGGCCTCAATTAAAGCTCTAGCCTCATCAACGCTCAACTCATCAAATGCTCCTCCGGATGATATATTCACAAGGTTTCTAAGAGAGGGAAGCAAATTATCAAAGAAAATAAGCATGATTTGGCAATGTGAAATACCATGGTGGGGACAAGCTCTCAACAAACCCTTAAATCTACCCCAAGTCTCACTCAAACTCTCAAACTCGCCTTGTTGGAAATTATAAATTGCACGAATCCTTTGGGCGGTTTTAGAGGGAGGGTAGAATTTGTTCAAAAAGCCTTGAGCTAAGTCATTCCAAGTGCAAAAGGTAGAAGAAGGGTGAGAGTATAGCTTCACCCTTAAGACTAAAGGGAAAAAGTATGAGTTTGGTGGCTTGGTCCGATACTCCCTCCATCCTAACAAGAGAACAATTAGCCTCAAATGTCTCTAAATGGTCAATTGGTTCATCACTCTCTAAACCACAAAAGACATCTCGTCGAATCAACTCAATAACGCCTACATTAAACTCATAAGATGCTTCCACAACCCCAATATTAATAGGCCGGTTAACATGAGTAGGGTTGGGTCTAGTAAGATCACGTATACTAGGCATCGTCATGTGAGCACAAAAGGGTGACAATCAAGAGACAAGTCACAAGATAAGAATCAACGCAACACACAAGCATGCAACAAGAAACAAGTAGCAAGTAACAAGTAACAAATACGTAGTCTAATAAATCTAAAACTAAACTAATATCAATCCGTTGATCTCCCCGGCAACGGCGCCATTTTGATAGCCGGATTTGTCGCCAATCTAACTACCAAATAAACCAACTAACCTAAACTAAAATAGCAAGGGCAAGTCGGGTCGAATCCACAGAGAGATCGGGATCGAGTACTAGTTCGGTCTCGGATTATAAATTAGCTTCGCGAATTGATTGATAAGAGTGAGATTAGACTAGATAGACTAACTAATAAATACATAAAGAAACTAATAATCTAAAACAAGATAAAGAACTAGACAATTAAAGAAACAAAGAGATGAAATGATGTAATCAAATAAGAAAAAGTACTAAGGGACGATGTCACCCGCGACTTATTCAAATCACGCTAACGAATGTCAAGTATCGAGGAAATCGGGTTCTCGGACAAGGAACGCGCATTCTAGGTCGGTAACCTCCCTCCCGGGTTCGTGAAACGACTAATTACCCCGTTTACCTCCCTCCCGGGTTCGTAAGACGGAATCCTAAGGTCTAGACCGGAGACTCACTCCCATGATAATCCCCAAACTAACCCAAGTCAATGAAAAACACGCTAATCGAAACTAGTATTAGGGATACCCCGCTCAATTCTCATTCCCGTGTTCAACTAAGTAGAGTAAGGCAAGATAAAGGGGAAGAATCGAGAATTAATCCTAATCGACTCCCGTCGATGACCAAGGGACTAAATTCGACCCAAACCCCATAAACCAAGTTAATCCATAAATCTCCAACACGTCCTCATCCAATCACCCAACTAAACCGATACAAGACATTCAACGCGTAATTCAAACAAATCGGGATTCATCGACCCCTAGTGGGAAAACTACTCACTACACATAATTATATTAATCAAAACACAAACAATTACTCTAAACATAAAAATAAGCATAATCAAACAATGAAGACTAAAACTTTGACTAACGAAATAACTTAAACTAATTTAACACAACACATACTATTTACTCAAAATAAATACAAAACGTAAACCTATAATCATATTACTAAACACAATTAACGAAAAAGATTATAACTTTAAACTAATTACTAACTAAATATAACATAAACATAAGAGTAAATATAAATGAAATAATAAAGGAGAAGAGATAAGAATTATACCAACAAGAATGGAATTAAAGAACTCGAAGGTCGAAGAATCGAAGGATTAAATTAATTAAAAGAAATTAAAAGAAACAATAAAAATGGAAAACAAAGAGAAAGGTGCGCTGCTGCGTTCTTACTACTCCTAAACCCTTCTCTCTATCTAAATCTCTACACACAAAATCAGCCCTTTTTTTTCCTAAAAAAAACTGAGGGTTTCAAATTATAAATATCTCATAAAACAAAGGAAATGACTTAATTGCCCTTCATTTAAATGAAATTTAAAAGAGTAAAGATGAGGGCTGAATCGTCTTTGCACTCCAAATTAGAACACCACCCAATTAACTCAATCAAGAACCACCCGGTGGATTTCGCCGGTGATTCGCCGGAGCTTGGCTGACAGCGGTGTGTAAGTACGGAGGAGGCGCGCGAGAAGATGGTAGTTTGGTTGGTGGTTGTTTCGCTCGGGGCTCGGTGGTGCGGTTGATGCCGGTGGTGGCGGTGGTCGAACTAGGCCGGAAGTGGACGAGGTCCGGCGAGCTACTGAAAATGACGGTGGTCGAACCAGCTGTTACGTTGGCGGCTCGTTGATGCTTGATGAGGGAAGCCATTGATGGAGGTTGTTGGTTTTGATTTATGAAAAATGGAGGGAGTATTAGATGGTGATTGAATGATTGGTGATGATGAAGTGATGATGATGGTGGTGGTGACTTTAATGGACGATGGCGAATATGAGATTGAATTAGAAATTGAATTGAGTGGAGATGGAGTAAATGGAGTTTACAGGAGGAGTTTGGATGTGGGTTGGGTCAAAGGTCAACTTGACCTTTGACTCTTCTCTTTAGGCTTGACTTTGTCTCGATTCTTGATCCCGGTCTTAGCCAACTCGACCGTTCTCGATACCTACAATATGAAACATGGATGCGCAGTACCAAAATCTCGAGAAATACAATTAATATAACTAAACTACGCTAAACTCGACTAATAAGCTAAATAAATACAAAATGACTCAATAATAAGAAATCGACTAGTAAAATCGACTAATTAAGAGTCGAAATGTGGGATAAATATCGGTAAAATCCCGAGTTATCAGCCTGTTTTGACAAGATTGTTGTCGGCATACGATTCAGCAGCTTAACAGTCTGCTGTACAGGCTGCTGTTTGACAGGCCTAACATGCGCACCTTCATCTTTCTTTTTTTGTTTTGCTTCTTGCCTTACTTTCCTCAGCTCTTCTTTCCTGCAATCTACTCCCCCATGTCCATATCCATTACACTTGCTACAACAAATGGGTTTCCATTCGTATTTCACAAAGATTTCAACAATACACCCATTCTCATCCAGAAACTTGACTGAATTCCTGAACTTTTGTCCCACTTTCGCCAATACCAAGACCCTAGCATATCCCAATCTAGTTCGCTCCTCCGTAGCTAGATCAGATTTCACATAAGGTCCTACCAAAGATGCTATTTTAGGTAGACACCGACCCCAGAATTTTAAAGGCAAATCATGCAATTGAATCCAAATAGGCACCTCTTGCACATCGTTTTTGTCTAGTTTTGCATCCGGTGTCCATTCTTTCACAATAAGTGGCTTATTATCAAACATAAAAAGGCCATGATTAAGAATTTTTTCCTTTGCTTCCTTTTCCTTGAACCGAACTATGAAAATTCCATTTGGGAGGAACGAAATCTTAGCAATCCCGTGTTCCTTCCATATTCTTTTCACGTAACCTTCAATTACTTCCCACGGAGGGTTTGCCCCCATGATGAAACAATAAACCGCGCTACTCCAATACTCTATTTCATCCTCCATATCATCTTCCGAGAAACTCAAAAGTTCTTCATCTTCATCCACTTCCACGATCTTTTTCCCATCTCTCTGTTTCCAACCACTATTCTCTGAATTATCATTCTTAAGAATAGGGTTCGTCTCAGGTACAAATTCAGAAACCATATCATCATCCGATTCTGATTCAAGGTTAAGTCCAAGGATTTCGTTAATCTTCGTCTCAGATGAAGAATCCTCCACCGGATCAGTTTTCGCATTCGAACTCGATATTTTACGTAACATTTCTTCCTTTGCCTTCCTCGTAACCGGTTTAGGGCCATTTGGAACGGCCTTCGTTTTCTTCCTCATTGAAAAACAATGATCACGCAGGTTGTCCCTGTCAAAGTCAGAGAAAAACCCACGACAAAGCTGCCGGAGATCGCCCGAGAGTTGTCGGAAATCGCCAGTCTAGAGAGAATTTTCGAAAACGATTTTGAAGGATGACAAGATATTTGTGGAGTACTTTTTTTCTGTTCTACCTTTGTTTGAAGGTACTTTCATCTTTGCTTCTTATCTCAATGCATGTCATCGAATCTATACTTCATGCTTTATCCATGCTGGTTTATTTGTCGGTAAATTAAATCGTAAATTTATTTTGTAATTATTTGTAAATAACTGTAATCCCTTGCTTAGGATCGTTGTATTGCATTCAATATATACTAGTTACAGAGATTATGAGAATCATACAGATATAGCATATTCAAAGAATATGGAATATAATCCTATAAAAAAGGTAACAATATAACTACGATATCTACGATATACTATTACGATACCAATGATATCTATTATATCTCGATATCTATCACGCCCCCACAGTCGGAGCAGGAGGAGGACGGACGCTGAGGATGGACCGAAAACAATCGAACAAGTAGCGAGGAAGCCCCTTAGTAAATATGTCGACATACTGATATTCAGACGGAACATGAAGCACACGGACAAGGCCAACTTGAACTTTCTCGTGCACAAAGTGAATATCAAGTTCAATGTGTTTGGTGCGCTGATGTTGAACCGGATTACCTGAGAGATAGACAGCCGATACATTGTCTCAATAGATTAGTGTAGCACGTCGCATAGGAATGTGTAACTTGAGTAATAGATTGCGAAGCCAAGTAGTTTCAGAAACGGCGTTGGCAACTCCTCTATACTCGGCTTCAGTAGTGGACCGTGAGACAGTCGGCTGACGTTTGGATGACCATGAAACAAGGTTGTCTCCAAGGAATACACATTATCCGGATGTCGAGTGGCGGGAATCTGGGCAGCCCGCCCAGTCGGCGTCAGAGTAGGCCATGAGATGTAATGACTTCGAGATGCCTATATGGAGGCCATGGTTGAGCGTGCCTTTTACGTATCGAAGGACACGTTTAATAAAGGCAAGATGTTGTTCTCGAGGGTCATGCATGAATAGACAAACCTGCTGTACAACGTATGAGATGTTGGGACGGGTGAAAGTTAAATATTGTAATGCACCGGCTAGACTGCGATAAAGAGACGCATCTGCTACAGCGGGACCTAACGACGGACTTAGTTTGGAACCAGGCTCGACGGGTGTGTTTGATGGGTTACAGTCAGACATAGAGGCACGGGCTAAAATATCCAAGGCATATTGGCGCTGACATAAAAATAGACCATTTAGGCCACGGGTCAAATACCAAGGAACTGATGTAACGCTCCGAGATCAGACATAGCAAATTCACGTGAGAGCGTTGAAATAATAGACTGGAGGAGGCACATAGAGGAGGTCGTCAAAATAATATCATCAACATATAATAATAAATAAGCGATGTGAGAGCCTTGCTGATGAATAAATAAAGATAGGTCACAAACACTACCTCGAAAGCCCTTGGAGAGGATATATGACGTAAATCCTGATACGGAGACGACATACGTACCCCGGTTTTTGCGGATCATGAAAGCCCGGCGGTTAATGCATATAGACTACTATTTCAGCTAAATCACCATGCAAGAAAGCATTTTTAACATCAAGTTGATGGATGGGCCATTTTCGTGAGACAGCAATACTAAGGACGGTGCGGATCGTAGTCGGTTTCACAATAGGACTAAACGTTTCATCACAATCAATACCAACCTGTTGAGTCTTACCATTTTCCACCAACCGAGCCTTATAACGCTGCAAAGAACCGTCAGAACGAAATTTATGGCGAAATAGCCACATACATCGAATAATAGATTGGTCAGCAGGTCGGGGTACGAGTTCCCAAGTATGATTATTAATTAGAGCCCGGAACTCATCTACCATGGCGACTTTCCAATTCGAATCTCATCAGGCAGTTAGGTGGGAAGTGGGGATATGGGAAATGGATGATGCAGTGGTGTGGAGGTTCAGGTTGGTTTTGGGCTTGAAGATGCCGTGTTGGGCTCGGGTGGTCATATGGTAGGAGGGAGGGATGATGAGAGGCGGTGATGGTGGTTGGTTTGGTGGAGTGGGGTCCGTGGGTGAGGGGGTTATGTAGCGAGAGTGGCGTGAGGTGGTTGGGTGATGTATGGTTGGTCGGGGGGGTGGTAGGCGTGGGTGGGGTTAGGAGGGTGGTGGGATCGGTGAGGTTCGGGGGTTCGGGTGTACTGGCGGGGATGGAAATTAAACCGGGAGAGTAGTAACGGGATCGGGATCGAGATCGAGGAACGAGTAGTCGGAGGAGGGAGTAGGGGTAGACGCGAAGGGAAAGACTGACTCATCAAAAGTGACGTGTTGGGAAATAATGAGTTTTCCCGTGGAGAGATCAAGGGACCGATACCCACGATGATTTGGTAGGTAACCGAGAAAGACACATCTAGTTGACCGTGTTTGAAGTTTGTGGGTTCGATGTTCTGACAGGTTGGGGAACCAAAGACATCCGAACACACGGAGGTGTTTATAAGACAGGTGACGGAGGTAGAGGACCGAGGAGGGGGTACGAAATTGAATTGTGGTGGAAGGAAGAATATTATGGAGATAGGCGGAAGCATGGAGAGCGTCGACCCAAAACGTGGGTGGTAGGGACGCGTGACACAGAAGGACTAAGACGATTTCATTTAAGCGTCGCAACGTTCGTTCGAATTTACCATTTTATTGTGACGTTTTTGGACACGAGAAGCGGAACACAAGACCATTTTGCGTGGCAAAATTGTGAAATGGAGTATTATCGAACTCACGACCCATATCACACTGAAAACTCTTGATATCTCGACCGAATTGTGTTTTAATATATTTCGTGAATTGCATGAATTTTTGGTGAAAGTCGGGTTTAAGTTTAAGTGGAAATACCCGCACAAAATTCGAGAAATCATCAACGAGGACGAGATAATATTTATAGCCACTTTTGCTTTTAATAGGTGACGTCCAAAGGTCGCTTTGGATTATATCGAACGGAGCGACAAACTCTGAACTGGATGCATAAAATGGAAGACGCTTGTGCTTGCTTAATTGACACGACGAGCATAAATGAGACGATGTTTTATGAGGTGATCAAATGGCCCAAGCCCATAAGCCTGGCCCGACCCGCTTTTTTGAAGGACTTGGGCCTTATATTATGACCTAAAAAAGCCCATGGGCTGGCCCTAAAAAGCCCGAAGTATTTTTGGGCCGGGTTAGGGCCACGAATTTGGCCCAAATTTTGGCCCGGCCTGGCCCATACTTAATAAAAATAGATAATTTGTATCTCATTCTTGATGAAATCCTTGATGTCAGTTGTAATTTTGTGTCTATCCATTGGTCTTTTGTACCACGAATTTGTAACCGTGTTGCTCACGAGCTGGCTCAGGCTGTGCCTTATGTCGTGGGGAAGCGCTTTTGGGAAGGCCCTGGACCCATGAACGTTGATGCTCTGTTGATTGCTGATTTTAATGATATCGATTAATCCCCGGTTTTGGGATATTCAAAAAAAAAAAAAGAGTACATTTTCTACTAGATATATATTGTCATTGTGAGTTTACTATGATGCGTTATGAGTTGATTAGTACACCTGATGTGTTTATGGACTTAGATGAACCGAAATTTGAGGACTTACCTAGATAAATTTGTTGTAATATTCATTGATGACATAGTATTTATTCAAAGAATGAAGAACAACATGAGGAACATTTACATATTGTCTTAGGCATCTTGAGAGAAAATTAGTATTTGCTAAAGTTTCGAGGTGTGATTTTTGGGCTCGTATGCGTAATTTTGGGGAATATTAAATCTAAGGATGGAGTATTAGTAGATCATGTTAAGGTTGTTATGGAGTGACCTAAACCGGAATCTGTGACTGAAATTCGTAACTTTTGGGCTTAGCAGGTTACTATAGGAGATTTGTGAAGGATTTTTCTAAATAGATAGATTAATGACTATACTGATGTAGAAAGCTATAAAATTTCATTGGGTTGAAAGGTGTGAGGAATCGTTTCGAATTCTAAAGGTTAGGATTGGCCTTACCGGATAGAAATGAAGTTTAAGCATATGCATTTTAAGAATGGATTAGGTTGTGTTTTTCAGCAGAATAAGAGAATGATTGCTTATGCATTTAGGCAGTTGAACCTTTATGAAGAAAATTACCCTACTTTTGATTTAGACTAAGCAGCCGTAGTAGTTGCCTTAGAAATTTGAAGACATACTGTTTGGGGACCATTTAAAGTTTTTATGATCGTAAATTTTAAGATATATATTTACCCATTAGGAGCTAATCGTGAGATAAAGGAGCTGGTTGGATTTGATTGGGGACTATAAGATTGAGATTCAGTATCTTGTAGGAAATGCCAATGTGGTGGCCGATGCCTTGAATATATATTTATTTTATTTTATTTTATTTTTTTCTTTCCCATGCAATACTGTTAGTGATGCACCGTGATAAGTTGAGGGAAGAGTTTTTGATATTTGGGATCAAAATGGCAAAATTAGCAACTCCGTCTAGTGTGTTATCTGTTGAGAGAATTGATGAGTGTATTAAAGAGTTGAAAGGTGGGGATGAAATTTTGTAGGATAAGTTGACGAATGAGTTTGCTTTGTTCAAGCGTGATGACAGAGTGTATTGATTAAGTTCCGAGATTGAGTTTGTGTTTCTAACCAGAAGAACAAAGGAAAGAATAATGTATGAGGCACATCCAACACTGTATTATGTTCATTTAGGAATTGATAAAATGTATACGGATTTGAAATTAGGATTTTGGTGGACTAGTATGAAGAAATAAATGACAGATTTTGTGGCTCAGTACTTGATATATTAGAAAGTTATGAGTGAACATATGAGACATCAGGGAGAGTTAGATCCTTTAAGAGTTTCCGAGTGGAAGTGGAGTTTAATCTTTATGGATTTTATAGTTGGTTTGTCGAGGTCAGAGGAAGGTAATAATATGATTTGGGTTATAATTAATAGATTAACTAAGAGTGCACATTTTATTCCCATGAAGGATATGTGAGAGAAGAAGCAACTTGCTGATACTTATGTGGTAGAACATTATGGGGTTTCAAAGGATATTGTATTAGGTAGCGAACATATGTGTTCCAATATTTTGGGAGAAACTTGAGCCAACCGTGAGAGACAAATACTCTCATCTTTTGTCTAAGGTAAATTTTTCGTGCTTCGAGGACGAAACTTTATTTTAAGGTGGGTAGAAATATACCTAACTACTTGTTTTTGTGGTAAACTAAGCATGTTCTTGTGTGATTTCATGCTAATATCTATTTATTGGTCACAAATATGAATATTTTGGCTATTATCGATGCTTAATAATCACAATGTCATTGGTTATTAGTTATTACTTGAAATTGACTTGTTTACACGTGTTTGTGATTTGTTTGTGCTCAACGCACATATTTGTGGTCTGTTTGTGCTCAACGCACATATTGTTGATTTTGTGCTCAACGCACGTATTGTTGGTTTGGTAGTGCTAACCACACTTATTTGATTAACTGATTGATTTTGTGCATTACGCACTTGTAAAATGGTTGAACTTGTGATTTTCAAAATTTTGAAATAATTTAAATATTTTTGTCCGACATGCTCTTAACTTGGCAAGTGATATTTACCTTAGAGGAGTATGAGAATTGTGGTGGTTTCGAACTTTGGATTATCTTGTGGAATTAGGTGATCTTATCTTGTGGATCTAGACGGTGTAAAATTGTGTACTTTGAAATTCAAGGAATTAGGTGCTTTGGACTTTTGAGGATTTAGAAATGTGAGATATCTTTAAGGTTGTGTTTAATTTGACGAATTTTGGTTATATGGGTAAATGATTTATTTTGGAGTTATATAAAGAATTTTGGTGGATTTTGGATACATGGAGTGAGCGGGTCATTTTGGACATTCGTGAGTAATGTGAGACTTTATTTTCGAGGATGAGTTTAAACTTCGAGGACGAAGTTTTGTTTTAAGGAGGGAAGTCTGTAACACCCCGTCATTTTCTGAGTCAATTATAAAACTTGACTTTTCTACTTTTACTTAAATCGGGTTTTTAAGTTGGAAAAATATTTTTAATGTCGTTATAAATTAAATTATTTTGGGCCTTCTTTTATAAATCGGTTTTGGGTAATTTAAGAAGTGGAACATTATTTATAAACCGACCTTATATCGAGTTGAAATTTGGGTCAAACACAAATTAGAAAAGAAAACAAAAAGAAACCTAACACCTATATAAACCCCACCGTGCCCTATGTTTCCCCTTTCATAACTCCTCACCTTTATTTCTTATACTACTGCTGCCGCACCACCTTCATCTTGGGCTCCTTATTTCAAGTTTTCAATTGCCATTAAAAATCAAATTTCATCCTTGCTTTCACCAACGTGCTCTTACTTTCGTCTTCATCCAAGAGTAGTAAGTATTTTAATTAACTAAATTTTCTATTTCTTATAATTTGTTGAACAAAAGTATTTCTTATAATTGATCCTTGTTCTAAAATAAACCGTAGTCTCCGTATTTGTTGGGAAGTTCGTGTGTCCTAACTTGGATTGGGGTCGTAAGTCAATTATAGAGAGTTTTGTTGGGTCGTCTTAATCTTGAACGAATCGGTGATTTATGTGGAGTGTGAGTGAGTCAGGACTGACCTTAGAGAATGTGAGATCTGAACTATATGTTTCGGGTTAGATTAGGTGAATATGGGTGGCTAGCTATTGTATTGTCTGGATGCCTAGTTGCCGTGTGTTCATTCTCAGTGTCCGATTTTATTATAGTGTTGGGTGAATGTAGGAGGAAGATGGAGGTGTACTGTAAGATGATTAATTTAGTGATGCAGGAGTGACATACCTTTGAGGTGCAGGCTCTATGCTATACATATGTGTACAATCTTATGGTTTATTCTAATTTAATGTCTTACGTATGTACACGTACAACGCTGAGTGTGAGATTATGAAGGAGGTCGACTATTGATAAATAGTTTGGAGAGACGTCTACTTGGTATTAGTTTAGGACGGTATATATATAAGTTAGTTGGATTAGTTATTGAACCAATTTATATTATTTGTAGCTTGTGGGTTCGAGGAGAAGGAATTTTTGGACTAATTATAGCTCGATTTGATCGTCTTAAGAGGTAAGGACGTTTTGACCTTTTCACCTTTAAGTTAAGAGCATGTTCGGTTTAAATTATATTTTGAAACGTTTTTATAATTATTTTGTCAATGGTGAATTTTTATACTCTTGTGATATTTTGAATATTGGAACTTTGTGACACAAGTCACACGTTGGTATTATTTTGGTATAAATTTTGGTGGTTATAACAGACTCTGGAAGCTCTGTTGGTCTATGAGGTTAAGGTGCGTCAGAGACGTCCCTGGGATTTCGTCCCGAAATTTGAACTCCTGGCCCGAGTTGTGTTAAGTGGGGTTTTCCGGCCCCCACTTGCTAGGTAGTTAGACTTCCTCCTTTGGCAGCCTCATCCTACTGACTGCCCAAATGTGAGTAGTGCGCACTATTGTAAGTCTAGCTAAGCATAGATGGTACCTCTAGATCGTGCAAAAGGGTAGGACCTTGGCATACAGTTGGTGACAATATATTTTGGTTGGTTTTGGTTTTGACTACTGTTTTCACAATACTTTTGGTTTGGTATCGAGACAATGATATTTAACTCCGATTTCAGTTTACTATAAATTATAATAATTATTGTGTTACGTTTTCAATATAATATGTTTTACTCAGCTTTGCTGACGTCCTTTTGTTTTGGGTCGTTCCCCCGCTGGAACCTGTACTTATTTGTGTTTTGGGTACAGTTGATAGGTACAATTAATGTGTTGCATGGGTGCATTTGGTTCGGGATGCTGAGTGAGGAAGGATTTTATTATTTAACATTTACCTCCAAACTATTTATATTTATGTTGAATTTTGGTTTGAAGTTGTTTTAAACCGTTTTGAATTTTGTGAGACTTAAGTCTTCCGCTGCAACGTTTTCATTTAATTATTTATCGGATTTATATTTCTTTTAATTCTTATAATATTCTTTTACCTTGCATTTGGCTTTGTGAGCTAAGTGCGGAGTAACGGCTTTAAATTTTCCTATTTTATTCTTCTATTTTGGTCACGAAAACTTAGGGTTGTTACAATTGTTCTATCCAATGCTTCGAAAGCAAACTTGTTGTCCATCGGGGACTCGTCCCAAATTATCAATGATGCTTGTCGGATGAGCGCAGCAAGCTGGCTTTGCTGCGATATGTTGCGCGTTGAGCTTTCATATAAGTCAATTGGTATACCAAATCGGCTGTGTGCGGTCATCCTTCCTCCCGGTAAAATCAGCGTTGCTATACCTAAGACAATAACATGAAACAAAGCGGTCAAATCTAAAACGACTAAACAAATGTCAATTTCTCCTGTGCAACTCACATGTGTATACAGGACCGCAAACATGAAACCACCATATAACATGGATCACAATACAATATAAGAAAAGAAGAGGTGGACATAATACCTGAAGACGCCACACGTTCAACACTACTTTACTGTCTGCACGCAATCTTGCCGAGAAAGTGTTGTATAAGAACGTTTTCCATGTACCACCGTGGCCATACAGAAACATAACCCCACCCTTATTATTCGTAACAGCATCCACGACTTTTGCATATACCGTCTGTTGTTCCGAATTCAATTGTCTTATTTTCAACGACCACTCGTGCTCTAGTTGTGCTGGATCATAAATTATCTCATCCCAGATAAGCCTGTTTTTGACAGCCCTGACACCCTCAAGGTTCGGCAGTGGCATCTCTTTCAAGTCCTGCAACGTCTTGCCATACTTCATAAGGACTTTATCGATCTCGACCAGTGTATATGAACTTATTGCCTCTTCGTGAAGTATGAGCGTTGGGTGATTAAACTCTTTCCTTTTCTTTATCGCAATATCTTCAGAAAGCATGCTATAAGACTCCTCCCACAGACATTTAATGTCAGTTACCTCACAAAATAAAACGATCGTAACAAAACGGTCACATAAATGAGATGGCATTGCCCACAAATTCGCCTATCTTAAAGCCTCACGCCACTCTTTGTCATCACTAAGGAGACCAAGCGCCAAAGAGGCTGCCTTATATAAAGGATAAAGGTTCCCGTCAATGGTTCTGACCTCCTCGAAAGAAGTTGGACCCTTGACTGTGTTCAGCAGAAGATGGAGGTAATATCTTTCTCCGGCTATCGGGTGCACGAACACCACCCTGCCTATGCTCTTTCCCTTAGAGCGCTTA
Organism: Agrostemma githago; assembly: GCA_958450325.1. NCBI lineage: Eukaryota > Viridiplantae > Streptophyta > Magnoliopsida > Caryophyllales > Caryophyllaceae > Agrostemma > Agrostemma githago. Next base: position 21,121,235 of record OY288258.1, read on the forward strand.
ATCCACCCCGTATTCCAGTCATATCGGGTCGTAAATTGCGCATATGTTAGTGTCCTTGCCTCTGGATCTCGTGTATTCGTCGCCAGCCAACCCATTAACATCGTATCGCAATTATTTGCCCTGCTGATAACACCTCTTAGATTGGACGTGTCGCTTAACACAACGAATTGCTCACCCTGTAAATGTATGGGCAACCGTATAATTGAAGGATTACGTTCGTGGATGTCAAAACCGTATATCCGTCAGGAAGGTTCACATGCTAAGAGATAACGACAATCCAGGTAGGCGCTGACTTCATCGTCTTGGTCGTTTTTCAGTGTAAAAGTGGCCTTGTCCAGGCCTTTCAAATGTATTTGAAGAGATACTTTATAGCTCGTGCGGTATTACACCATTCAACATTTATATGTGCGTCGAACATTAGGAGTAAGTCGGGTTTATACGGAACTATATGCCTATTGTCCATCAGATGCTCCCCTTTTGAATGTGCTTGCAAAGAACAAAATTAGGCGCATCATCAAAAGGCAACACATAGGCAACATGGAAAGCCGGTAGTTAAACTGAATACAATATGGTACAATCAAAGCCGAGCAGAGGACGGATATACACAATACCTATTGTTCTCATTTCGTCGATATACTGAACAACCATTGTCATCGATTGTCGTATGATTGTTGAACTTCTTTGGATACTCCTTAGAACAGACATTGTTCACCATGCAAGGGCACTTGGGATTTACGTCCCCACAAGGCCCGTGAACCATACTGAGATATAGCGCGGTAGAGCTCTTGTTCTGCCTCGCAATCAGGCACCTCTGCGTGGATTATGCTGTCTATATAATCTGTGGTCAGTTGAGCATTTTATCGGTCAAACCAAAGGAGTATGTGTGCATTCGGGAGTCCTCTTTTCAGGAATTCTATTATATGCACGTCTGGCAAAATGGAAACAAATGTGACCATGAAGTCATATAACATTGAAAACGCTATAAATGAAGGTTAGAAAAATCGTGACCGTGACGTTGTGAAGGTACGATGAACACTACAGAATGGGATAACTAACAATAATTATAAAAGATCGAACTGTGGGACATACCTGCGACAACTTCACCAAAATACCTCTCTTTCTTTAATCAATCCAGGAGCTGTGTAAGCTTCAACTTGAATACCCTCGTCATGATGTCTGGCATGTCCTCTGTTTTCTGCCCTCCTGTGTGCCGGAGCAATAAATCGACTTCGGACCATTTCGGACGGATTAGCCGTGAAGGTAATAAATAGGTGGAGATTGCCATGAAACCTGCATATCGCCATTGAGTCTTGGTAGTCCGCTTGCATATATCTCGGGCCACCCGTGAAAGATGATGGGAGGAACATCCGCTTTCCAACCTCCGCGCCTCTATAATCCCCTTTATCAACAGCATCACAAATGTTGTTTAACATCTCACACCTTATGGATGACTGGTTATTCTTGACGTACCACAACCTTTCTCATTCTATTGCGCAATAGCAATCAACAACGTATTGTTTCAGAAGCTTCCCACCTTGTAGAAGTGCGTATCCATCAAACACTATTTGTTGCAAGCGATAAGCGTACTATTCCCTCACAGTCACACACCCCCTCTTTCTCATATTAGACGATCCTTCTTCGTAATGGTATGATATATCAAGATGAAAACTATCATCGTCGTAAGGGAAAAGAACGGAGTACTGTAGAGCCATGTAGGATGGATGTAGCTCATTTATCCTTTGCAGGCCGTCGCTTTTATGCTCTATGATTATATCTCTTCCAGCACCACTTTCATTTGTAGCTCCTAGTATCAAGGCGGCTATTTCAGACGATGTTGACATGTTATACAGCTTAGGCTTATTCTCTGTTGTCCCAATCAACTTGATTGACAACTCGATATTCTCATCTTGTTTAATCTTTTCTTGTGCTGTGCGGAACACATGTGCTAAGGGATTCACATCATCAAGCATTTGCCTCAACCCGGAAAGAATCTCGGTATCTAGTTTAGGGTTGCCTTCTTGCTGCCTAACTGTTTTCGCTCTCATCTCTAGTGCAGAGGAGCTATCATAGACATATAATTGCAGAAATGACGGTGCCTTATTTGACGTGGGAAGAAGCGACCCGGCTCGATGGACAACCTGACCGCTTATTCTAAAAGTGTAGCGGCCCAATGTTTTATTATCAGACGTGTCAATGTTAGTAGCCATTGAAGTAAACTGATAAGAGGAGTTATACAATATGGATCAACTGCCGGAAGTGCCCACCCTTCCCTCGGTGAGACGGATCAAACAACATCTTTAGAAACTCTGGCGGATCATACAGTGTAGGTAATATGATCTTCCCCTCACGGCAGCACAAGCTGAAAATTACGCGTGTACGATTGCTTGTCCTCTTGACCCTCTCCTCGTACAACATAATCGCCCCACATCTTGGGCAAGTATAATCCGGATTACTTAGAGCACGGTATTTGAACTTATCAACCAACTTTGCCCCTGTTAAGGACAGCATATAACTAACTCAGAAACGTATTTACCATTCATATCACAGACATGGTTTGTACAAAATGTATGGATATGTTGTTGGGCTTACAAAACAAACAGGAATCCGTCACACCCGTCTGACACTATATTTAAAATCCTTGAACGACACATACCTGTAGTAGAGCCGCCGAAGCTCCCTGAACACCCAGCACTATTTTGCTTAGGTGGGGCCATCTTTGTTCGGATTGGATTACTCACTCTCGCTCTTGTACGACCGACACTTCCAGCAAATATATCCTGGCGTGGCTCACATAATGCAAACTTGGCTGATCATAGTCATAAACATGAAAAACAAAATATTAACGATGTACGTCTTTAGGCAAGTGGAAAACCAAATATGCAAATTGGGACAATTCGAAACAACCAAAAAAATCGGATACCTAAAGTCGTAGATGACTTGGTGGTAAATTCCCTAAAACTGACTGACATCTACCGACACCTATGACAGCGACGGGCAAGTAGCGACAAAAGATTAACTTACTTGGAGTTATAATCGTAGCAGTTCCATTATTTTTGGCCATTGATTGTTGGGTGATAGGTATAGCTAGGTCGTTTTGGGGATGAGGTTGCGACCTCTTCCTCTTGTTTGGTCTGTACTTCACTGATTGCGGTAGTTGATGTGACGATGTACCTGTAAAGTAGAACAGATGGTGTTAAGATTTGTGACGAATAAAGCGAGAAATCAGACCAAGTGTAAAGGTCTGTACGCATTCGAACCACAGTGCATGCATCCCAAGGGGACGATTGCAGTATAGGTTGTCTGTCGACAGTACGTGACCGTATGGCCGCAAGGGGTTGGGTTCGGTGCCTCTTATTGACACTCTGATTGGGATCCATCATTAAATCTGGAAGCATCGATACTCCAAGAGGATATGATAATAGTTATTTAAAGTTAAATGGAGGATTAGGAAGTATACAGATATATATTTATCGCTGTATATAAACATAAATATCAAGCGAAGAGTGTAATCGTATGAATATATTAACATAGTCGTGGAGGACAATATTTATAGGAACTATATTGCCTACTCCTACTATAATTAGAAATCCCTAAAAGCAGTGGATAGTAAGGCTCTGTTCTTTTCAGCTTAATTTCAGCCCATTTCAGACCAGCTCAACTTCTATCAGCTCAGCCCAGCTCTTATCAGCCCAGCTCAGCTCAGCTCTAATATTTTCCGCCCAACTCCAATATTTTCAGCTTCTAAAATAATACTTCAATAATAATAATAATAATAATGATAATGATAATGATAATGATAATGATAATGATAATGATAATGATAATGATGATGATAATAATAATAATAATAATAATAATAATAATAATAATAATAATAATAATAATAATAACCAGCCAACCTCCTGCTCTACTCGTGGGACAAGGGGCGTGATGTTTGTGTTGATCTGACTGGGTCCTCGCCCTTGACTCAGTCTGACCTTACCGCTTTTGAGCCTGGACGGGTCGTTGCTGATGCTGCTCGTCGTAAGTGTGCCAAGTATCAGGCACGCTGCACAGCGATTGGATATGGTTTCTTACCTTTCTCTTTCTCCTCGCTCGGCGAACTCGACACGGATGCTGTTTCTCTGCTCCAGCGGATTCGGAAATTTGCTTTATCACAAGATGCTGGAGCGCGTGCCGCAGTTCATATTTTCAATAGAATTAGCTTTGTAATCGCTAAGGGAGTGGAGGCCTAGATAGTATCTCGGCTCCCCTCTAACTTCTTGTAATTTGTTCTGGTGTTTAATGCGAGTTCCGTTTCATAAAAATAAAAATAATAATAATAATAACAATAATAATAATAATAATAATAATATATTTATTATTTATTTATATGCAACGGAAGTTGAATTAAGATCAAAACAAATTACAATAAGTCATTATTATTGTTGTTGTTATTTTTTTTATTATTACAATTTGATATTAATGCAAATTTTCTTTTAAAAAAATAATAATAATGATAATATTGTTGTTGTTGTTGTCGTCGTCGTTGTTTTTGTTTTTATTACTCATATCTCTTAATATTAGTAATAATAAAAAATTATTATTTTCATCGTCGTCGTTGTACTGTTGTCATCATCATCATCATTGTTATTATTATCGTTATTATTATTATTTTTTTCTATTTATTATTATAATCATTGTTATTATAATAATTATTAATTAATATTATTATGCACTTCATAATATTTTGAGGTCCCGGAATATATATTGCATTCAAATATTTACAACTCTGTCTCAATGTCATCACGATTAATTTACATTTTTTACACTATTATTTAGTAAATAGAATATCTAATATATATATATATATATATATATATATATATATATATATATATATATATATATATATATATATATATATATACACACACACACACAGACACACACACACACCATACAATATAGCATATGAGTATTATTTGTATTAAGATTTAAGAAAATCAAAATTTAAAATTTTGTAATTACGTAATCAAAGATATATACATAATAAAATTTTCTATTGTAAGTATGAAAAAAACAAAAGTAGAAATAAAATGAATTGGAGGGAAATATTATGTTGTTGTTGTTGTTGTTGTTATTAATTAATTAATTAATTATTGTTATTGTTGTTGTTGTTCTTATTATTATTATTATTATTATTATTATTATTATTATTATTATTATTATTATTATTATTATTATTATTATTATTATTATTATTATTATTATTATTATTATTATTATTATTATTAATTGGTGTTATAGTTTTTTATTTTTTATTTTTTTAAAAATATTATTAGATAATTTATATAATTAGTTATTAGTTTCAGCTTGTTTTACTTCAGCTCAGCTTCTATCAGTCCAGCTCAGCTCCTATCAGACCAGCTCAGCTCTTATCAGACCAGCTCAGCTCAGCTCAGCTCTGTTTCAGCCGAAAAGAACAGGGCCTAATTAACAGGCAATGGGCAGTAGCATGGAACCGAAATCTGAGCAGTAGTAGGAATATAAAAGTAGAGGAGAAGTATCAAATGTTGTAGGCTGAAGCTGGAAGGAGGTGAATCAAGTGTTACATATTTTGCAGGTACATATTCGAGAGGTCTGGGGTAGGATGGTGAGATCCAACTTTGAGGCCATGAAAGTAGGAAACAACTGTTTATTTTTTATCGGTTTTATACTCTCTCTTAGATAGTAGCAAATATGCATAATAATAACCCATGTCACATGTGATTCATTTTGAAGCCCAAGCAATTTGACTAACCATAATCGTATGATTTAAAGTTGATGTAGCAGTGAGACATGTAGTGAGGAGCCAACGTGTGATACAACTTGAGACGTTTCTTGAGCGAAAGTACTAGAGCTGGGTAAATGCGGGCCAACCCATTCGGCCCGCTTCACTAGCGGGTTTGGTCACAAAAAATTTAAAAATAAGTGGGCACGGGCAAGAAAATCATGCCTGCTAAAATTAATGGACGAACTTGGACTAAATAAAATTGTCCATGGACAACCTGTTAGGCCCGCTATGTAAACTCTAATTTTTATTTAACCTAACAAAACCTAAATAAAAAAAGGGTTATTTAACGATAATAATATCAATTATAGGGCATCTTCCCAAAACAATACTAATTTTAATAAATCCGAGAATAATACGTATTATTGGAGTAGTTAAACAAGAGTGATATAAGTGAGTTTATAACCTGATACATCAGGTCACCTAATTAATATTTGACCTGCTACTTATCCTTCATCCTGCTCCTTAGACCTGGATAACGGGTGAACTGTTTTGGGTCAGCTTCGGGTTTGGCCACTTTCGGGTTATAATAATCGGGTTGACTTCGGGTCGGGTCGGATAATTTTGGGTTCAGATCATTCTCGGGTTTGTTGTTTCCAACTTTTTCAGGGATATCGACTAGTTTTCTATGATAATAGTCGGGTCAGTTTCGGGTTAGCTCGGGTCAATTCGGATTGCGGGTCAAAAATTCGAGTTTCGGGTCGGGTTCGGTTTTGCTTATTCGGGTCATGTCAGTTTTGTCAGGTCTACTCCTCCTTACTTATTTCCTTCATCCTCTCTCTCCATTACCCTTCATCCTTCTTCCGTTTTTTTCTATACATTTCGTTTAGATTAACGTGTTGATTTTGGTGTAGGATTGTGTTGTCAACTAGCTTTGGTGAGGTTGAAAGAAGAGGAAGACGGAAGACATTAATGACATTTAATGCCCCGTACACTGACAAAGTGGAAAGGAGTGAACATGAAATAGATTAAAGGCGAAAAAAGAATGTGAACGGTTCTATCGTTAACTGGTCATCTATACTACTCTAGTTTAACTACTTCAAAAATACGCATTATTCTCAGATTTATTAAAATTGGAATTATTTTCGGAAGATGTTCTATAGTTGATATTATTGTCGTTAAATAAAATAAAAGGTGAAAAAGAAATGTTGAAGGGTTCTACAGGTAACCGGTCACCCATACTACTCTGGTTTAACTACTCCAATAATACGTATTATTCTAAGATTTATTAAAATTAATATTATTTTGAGAAGACGCCCTATAGTTGGTATTATTGTTGTTAAATAACCCATAAAAAAATTAATCAAAAAATAAAACTGAAAAATATTTTGTTGAAAATAGTATGTACCCACGTTGAGAAGACTAAGCGGTTCATTGAATATCACAGAAATCATAAAACAAACCCTTGAATCCTTGATTATCAGACTTCCCGGTTATTCCAAATCTCCAATTCCCAAACCCAATCTCCCTAGTCTATCAATTTTCAATTCCAAAACAAATAGTATGATACTTATTTAGTATGTTGATAGTTATGAACATTATCTTAAGTCTAAAGCTATTAATTTTATTTTTGTAAAATTGGTAATCACGATGTTTTTCCTACTGTTTGTTGGTTTGATTTTTCAGTAATTAATTCAATATCAAATACTCTTGTATATTTAAAGTCCGCAAGCCCGGGGGTTGGCCCGCTAAGGTATATTGGACGGGTACGGGCAGCTATAGTAGGCCCACTATAGCAGACACGGGCACTAAAAAAAAGGCCCGTTGGACACATTTTTATAGGTTAGGCCCGACCTGTCCAGCCCAAGCCCGCAAACGGTCAGCTCTAAGCGGAACCCTTCTGGCAGACCATCTATGACATACAGTGACATAAATAGTAGCAGATAATGCGATAAGTGCAGGCAAAAGAATGTTGACTGTACAAACACAGTTCTCAAAAAGCCAAATACAACGATTGAACACTCGAAAGCTAAAGGAACCACCAGAATCATACCCTGCTTTTGCAACTTGTTGAAAAATAATCTTGATATTGAGTTGATAATTCCTGTCGTGTGGCTTCTGTTATCACTTGCGTACACCTCTTTATCCTCCTATGAATCTGAATTGAGAGGACGGTAAGGGTGAACAGATATATACAGGTCGTCACTAACAATTCAACATTAGTCTCACTGTTTCAATTGTGATGGATAGATTTACTCCATTGCAGTCACTGATAAACCCCAAATATTAGATCATTAATTTATCCGCATGAACTCAAGTTTGCAGTCATTAATTAAACACCTAAAAGTTACTCTAGTCGGGGATGTTGTCATTTCAAGGTTCGGGGGTTTTGTTAGGATTATAAGAAATGGCCTTTGGTGAATGAAACTGTTGTATTCAAAGAAAAGCTTAGTTATCCATTTGAGTTTCTTTATCGTTCTTTGAGCGTCTATGGACTTGTAAATTTAATGTGATTAAGTGGATGTTGATGGGGAACCAAGTTTTCATCTTTTTAGATTCATTATGTGCATAAGTGCGACTGCAACGAGGGCATTCAAATCCGTTCTCCAGGGCATCCTACTTTCCTCTGAAGAGTAAGATTCCACTGCTTGTGTTAAGAGTCTTTAGCCTTTGGACTGTATTGTTACCGTCTGATACAAACTAGAAAATTAAGAGCTCAAATGAGAGAAGTGTCTATGTAGACAAGTCACAACATGATGCAACTAGGAATATAAGATCATGTATGCATCTATCTATCTATACTATACAATAAAACAGAAACCACTACATTGACCTTTTGGCGCCATAACGCACTTTCCAAAAGCATCATCATTTCCATATTAATCTAATATAATAATAATTATTAATCTAATACTCCCTCTGATTCACAAAGATCTTCCCTTTTGATTAAAATATACCTCACATATATTAAACAAGGGGAACATCTTTGTGAATCGGAGGGAGTATAATATTATAAATAATTTTCATATTCACAAGATATTTCTGGTATATAGACCTTAAAATGTTAAAGACACGGGATTGAAATAGTTTGATAGTAATCTATCTATACTATACAATAAAACAGAAACCACTACATTGACCTTTTGGCGCCAAAACGCACTTTCCAAAAACATCATCATTTCCATATTAATCTAATATAATAATAATCATTAATCTAATATAATATTATAAATAATTTTCATATTCACAAGATATTTCTGGTATATAGACCTTAAAATGTTAAAGACACGGGATTGAAATAATTTGATAGTAATCTATACTATATAATAAAACAGAAACATATACTATATAATAAAACAAAAACCACTGCATTGACCTTCTGGCGCCAAAATACACTTTCCAAAAACATCATAATTTCCATATTAATCTAATATAATGATAATCATTAATCTAATATAATATTATAAATAATTTTCATATTCACAAGATATTTCTGGTATATAGACCTTAAAATGTTAAATACACGGGATTTAAATAATTTGATAGTAATACTATCATATATTTAAGCGGGTTAGAAATATTTGAAAAGTTTTCTAAAAGGCTATAATAATACGACTTAATGAATATAATAAATTATATTAATGGGTCGCGATATCCCTAGAAAATAACACTCATTTGTAGATGTTCTTCTTTGATCTAATACAAATCAATGGGATAACCTTCTTACAAAAAGTATCCCTAGAAAATACTCTAGCAACTTAATTAAAACATATAAAGAACAAGAACTGACACCCGCAAAATATAATTTATATATGTATTTAATTTGTAAAATATAATATAGAAACACGTATATTTTTCCATTTCATTACACGTGAAGTCATGTTTCACAGTTAACTCTATCTTACATCAATATTATAGAATATTATAGGTCCCTTAGTTGATTAACACTTATTTATTAGTATCAATAAAAGGGTATTAGAAATTGTTTTATTTGCTAATAAGTTAAATATTACACTTTGGTTTTTCATGAGGTTTCAATTATGGGTCGAATTTTTTAGTCACGATTCCTTGAAATATTATGTGGTATTATTCTCATAGTATTATATTGTTCTATTCTACAAGTAGAATTTAACTTAAATTAAAAAATATAAGTTAAAACAGATTTACTTAGTAAATGATTGTACTACAAGATACGTGTATAATTCAGTATAAAAATGAAATGGAATACATGTCTAAACATGCACTATATCTTGCTCCCTCTCATCCATTCAATTCTTTACACTTACTATAAATGAACAATCCAAATAATTCTTTACATTCCCCTTTTGGCAAAAATTTTTACCCTATAATCTTAATATTCTTCCTCTATTTACACAGAATGACACTACTTTTTCTTTACTTTAAGTTTGGTGGACCCATAACACCATTTGATTTACCAATAATACATTTACTTTTACTACTTTTCTTAAAAGTGGTGAAAAATCCTATGTCAAGGATTGAATGGATTGAACATTCGTATAAGATTACCTATGTAATTCTTTTATTTAAAACCTGTGCAACGTTGCACGGGTGTTAACCTAGTTAAATATATAAACTATGTAGTTTCTTGTGTGTACTAAACAATTTACTCCTACAATTGGACTTCTTTTGTTGTCTCTGTCACTTTGTAGCGCATGAGATATGACATGCCATGGAAACAATTCATGAACAAAAGAAGTTTTGTGTCATATATGTCATATATTTCTCCAGCAAAGTATTATCACTTTTTTTTTGTTGAAATGTAAGTATATATTAATCAGCGAACCAATTTACGAAGAATATGACTACATCAAATTACGTAGCCATCTAGCGTCTTTAGAACTTAATGGATATCTAATCTTACACATTATTCTATTGCGCACATTCATCTCAATCAATTTAGCTACATACTCCGGTTGTTGGATCATTCCTTCAATTTTGCACAAATTTCTCTGTCTCCACACATGGTATATTATGGCATTTATCAACGCCCGCATGACGTTGCACTGTAGTTTCGTTCCTCTTACCCTGATCGCCCATGCCAATCCTCCACTCCTCGGTATGCTTTTCTTCACCCAACCACTCAGCATGTCAACCACCCGAGAACTCCAGCAACACCCAAAGAACAGATGCTCTACAGTCTCAACATGTGATTCACATAAAAAACACAGGTCTGAATCTGCCACTCCAAACCTCAATAATTTATTCTGCGTGTTTAAATCGCCCCGATAGAACAACCAAGCGATAAAACTATGTCTGGGGACACTCCACCCACTCCACACCAGCCTAGCCCACGCGACTCGGTTTATGATTCCGGAGTTCATCATAGGCTCTAGATATCGAATACACATGCTGCAAACCATGCCACAACCCATTCTCAAACATATGTTTAATCTTCTCTTTAGCCTGACAAACCTTCCTCCAAGCCCAGGTGACATCAGTATTAGGCTGATACTCAACCTAAGTACTCCCCTTCAGGTAAATATAGCTGACCCACCTGACCCACAACCTATCAGGCTGATCAAACACCCACGAAGCCAACTTCGCCACCGCTGCCTCATTCCAAGTTACTAAATCCCTAAGACCGAGCCCGCCTTCATCCTTGGGATAGCAAATTTTCTCCCAACTTACTAGAGCTCTACTTGGACCATCAATAACACCATCCCAGAGGAAATTGCAACACAAAGATCCAATACAAGCCATCACATATTTTGGAATAACAAATACCAGAGCCCAATAATTATGCAGCTGGGACAGCACAGACTGAACCGAAGTCAGCCTACCTGCATATGACAGACGCCGCGCACCAATACTCGAAATACGTGACACAATTCGAGCTAACAATTTCTCACAGTCTCCTCGACCTAAACGCGTACATTGGATAGGCAATCCAAGGTATCGAAAAGGTATAGTACCCTCAATACAACCATAATACTGCAATATCTCGGCCTTCTTGTCATCATCTACACCTGCAAAATAGGCGTGTGACTTACCAATGCTGATTGTCAACCCCGACGCGCGGCTGAACTTGGCGAACGCCCCCCAAAGATATTTTATCGAGTCAATCTCCCATTTGCAGAACAATAACAAATCATCGGCAAACAGTAAGTGAGTAAGCTTCATCGGAGCACATCGAGGATGATATCTAAACTTCTTACCCACCGCCATATCCAAAATGCGTGAAAAATATTCCATGCAAATCGTAAATAACAGCGGCGACATTGGGTCTCCTTGCCTCAACCTCCTTTTCCCACGAAAAAATCCGAAATTGTTTCCATTCGCACAAAGAGAATATGAGATCGATTGCACACATTCCATGATCAGCCTGCGGAAATGGTCAGGGAAATCTAAAGCCTGCAACATTTGGTCCACAAAACTCCACTCCACACTATCATAAGCCTTGTGGATGTCCACCTTAAATAAGCATCGAGGTGAAATATGGCTCCTTCTATACATTTTAATCAAATCTTGGAAGATTAACACATTCTCAACAATGCTCCTTCCCTCAATAAAACCTCCTTGAGTAGGAGATATTATGTCAGGCAAAACCCGTGCTAGTCTCATACAAATAATTTTGGCAATACATTTATACAAGACATTGCAACAAGCAATCGGCCGAAATTCTTTCACATTCTTCGGCCTATCCACCTTCGGAATCAAAGTGATATTAGCGCAGTTTATCTGTTTTAGCAATTTACCTGACACAAAGAAGTCTTTGACCGCATCCACAACATCTCTCCCGACAATCTCCCAAGCATCAACAAAAAATTGACTCGAGAACTCATCCGGACCAGGCGTTACCAGGAGCCTTATCACGTGGAATACTAAATAACGCCCGCTTTACTTCCTCCTCGGTGGCAGAGGCGTTCAGCCACGCCTTATGCTGATCAGAGCAAATCTTACCTCGACGTACAAGACCCATGTTAATCGGCTCAACTTCACAAGATTCACCAAGGAGAGCCATATAGTACCTGAGGAACGCGTCCTCAATCGACGCTTTATCCGAGCAATCACGTCCCTCAACATCACAAATTCTCGAGATGGCATTATGAGATCTGCGAGCCCTCAATAACCGATGAAAATAAGCAGAGTTCACATCCCCATCTTTAATCCATTTCTGCTTTGCTTTCTGGCTCCAAAACTCAGCCCAGGCAGCCTGTAACACGCGAACTGTGTCACTCAATTCCGCCTCTTCCTGAAGATTAACATGCGATCTATCCACTCGAATCCGAGTTTGTATATAAGCAATTTTCATCTCAGCCTGCAAGCATTTGTTTTCAACACCTGCAAAACATCTCGAATTTAACTCTTTTAGCGGTTTCTTAAGACTCTTCAGTCTCCTCACAACTCGGTACATGAGCGTCCCAATTACCAGTTCGCCCCACACCGAATCCACACACGAACCGAAATCCGGTGCCTTGCTCCACATATTCATGTATTTGAATGATCGATTCTTTCTCGATAGTGGGTTTTCCAACTGTACAACACAAGGGAAATGGTCGAAAGAATCCTCCGGCAAGAAATTAGCGAAACTTTCCAGGAAAAAGTCTCACAAAATCGTCATTAACCAAACACCGATCAATCCGACTGAAAACTCTAGTTTCCACATTCTTGTGCTTATTATTCCAAGTGAACCACGAGCCACAAGCCCTGATGTCACTCACCTCACAGTTTGCTATACACTCTCGAAATTGGATCATCTCCTCATCCGAGGAAATCCCCCCCAGCCTCTCTCGGGCTTCAATAACACAGTTAAAGTCACCCAAAATAATCCAAGGTCCTTTAGCAGCATAAGATTCTAACCTTCGCCACAGTTCGACCCTCTCAGCCACACCATTAAAAGCATACACAAAAGTAAGAAAGTATTCCTTACCCGAGTTCGACGTCACTCTCACGTGAATGCTTTGATTGCTGTATTCCAAGATCGTTAAGTTGACTCTTGCATATTTCCACAAAAGCCAGACACGACCACCATCATGACAATGATTATTCGTTGTTATGCTCCATTCATAGAACATGTTCTGATGAACTTTTGCATAAGATTTATTCTTTACTTTAGTCTCAAGGAGACCACACACATCAACATCTTGCTTCCTAATGAACTCACTAATTGTACGTTGCTTATTTAAGTTACACATGCCACGTACATTCCACGCCCCAATGTTATGCACTTCCATGAATCACAATTTCCATCCCAAACCCTTCCTTTTCTCCACCCTCCTTGTTTCTCAGAGTGCCCCCCCCGTTACTTCTGCGAAGGTCACCCCTTTGCTCCATATCGTATTGCTTCTCGTATCCTTACCCGAAGGGCCCGCCTTGCTCAATTGCGGACCTGCACCAGTCCCTTTATTAGCATTGGCCGTGAGCTGCAGCTGACCTGCAGTCTGCTATTTTCTCAGCTGCTGCGGAATCTGCTTGTTCACGGGCCGAGCTAGCACTCGACTTTCAGGCTGCTTCTGTTTAGCCGTAAGTCTCGCCTTCTACAGTTCATCCTTCCTACATTCTGCTACCTCATGACCATATCCCCTACATTTGGCACAGCATACCGGTTTCCATTCATATTTCACATTAAGTTCAATCAAGTTCTCCTTTTCATCCAGGAACTTAATCGAACTCTTGAATTTTTGGCCTACTTTGGCCGTAACCATGACTCTAGCATAACCCAATCTAGTCCGTTCTTCCGTAGTTAAATCAGATTTGACATACTGCCCAACCAGATTAGCTATCCTCGGCAAGCACCGACCCCAGCACTTTAGAGGTAGGTCATGCAATTGTACCCAAATCGGTACTTCAAGCACATCATTTTTATCTAGTTTCGCATCAGGGGTCCATTCCTTCACTATTAAGGGTTTATTATCAAACATGAAGCATCCATGGTCAAGAACTTTTACCTTAGCAGCATTATCCTTGAACCGAACTATGAAAATCCCGTTTGGTAGGAACGAGATCTTATCAATTCCATGTTCCTTCCAAATTCTTCGCACAAACCCTTCAACGACTTCCCATGGGGGGTTTGCACCCATAATGAAACAATAAACGGCGTTGCTCCAATACTCGATTTCTTCAACTACGTCCTCATCCGAGAAACGTAAGAGTTCTTCTTCCCCCTCCATCTCTATGGTTTTTTTCCCTTCCTTCTGTTGCCAACCGGTCGAATTGCCCAATTCAGGGTTACCGGATTCCGGCACAAAGTCAGGCACGTAGTCATCATCGCTGACCGACGCATACACCATCGCTGACCGACGCATACACCATCCTCGGGATGTCCCTCGATGCCTCAGAAATTGGAGTCGATGAACTATTTCCCGATTGTGTCGAACTATCATCCAATTTGGCATTCTTGAAAGCCTTACGTAACAATTCTTCTTTTGCCTTACGAGTAACGGGTTTCATCGGTCTAGGGCCCTTCTGTACTGCTCTCGCCTTCTGCCTCATCGTAATAGGCGAACCAGAGTAACGCCGGCCAGCGTCGCTGACCCCGCACGCTGCGCACGAACCAAACTCGCCGAAGATCTCTTAGTCGGCCGGAAATCACCAGAGCATACGAAAGGGTTTTTTTATTTGTGATAGTAATTATCACTTCATATAACTTTCTTTCATTAATTTCCCGTGGAGTTAAACAAATGTTGTTCTTTTTACTTTAAACATGATGAACTGATTCCGAATGACTTAACACTTACAACTCGATGTTCTTTTTTCATATAATATAGTAGTAAGTAGTTAACGAGCTTTCCTTTTTCTTTCATTTGAGGGTTATAAATGCTGGCAACGCTTGGATCTAATGTGTAATGATGATTAAGATGAGGCTACTGGGTATTATTAGTATATGCGTCTTTCAATATTTTGTTTAGTCTGACATGGCCTATGGTGACTTATTATTAACAGGGAGAAGTTAAACTCGCCTATTTGGGGAATAGTCGGTTATCAGATTTATTTGGGGAAGTTGCTGACATAGCATATCCTTATCATGTCATAATATTTTAATAGAAACCGGTTAGAGCTCGGTCCTTATAACTAAATGCCTCTCTCCGGGTGAAGTGTAGAAGTTGAATTAGTTTGATTTGATCGTCATGATTAGCTGACATTAGTCGGATATATGGTTCCGATCGGTAAGGAGAATCATTTGAGGACATGGCGTATAACGTGTCGTCCACCGCAGATACGTTAACAAACAACGTAATAATTGTGGGGCTTTTATGTAATATGTACTACGGAGTACTTGACATACTAAAATAAAATGCAACGTACTGGACATATTAAGATAAATGCATTAGGTGTCACAGACATATTGAGATGACATAAAAAATAAGACTAAGATGATATACGGAGTCTTAGACATATAGTAGTAGTCTAGTAGAAATTGAACATAGTAAATCTAAATATAATTCAGAAAGTAATGTAAAAGCCGGATCGTCCTGACGCTCCACAGGTAGGATTGTCAGGCATTAAATTTTGACATCTTTGTCTTTTTGGGATTGATTGTTGTTGTGGCCTCTACTGTATTATCAATGGAGGAGGTCCCGTCGTCTTCTCCTTCTTGTGAAATGAGAAGTGTCCGCTTTCCTAGAGTATGTGATGTTGCGTTTGAGTCCACCTCTGGGTATAGAATCATACACACAAATGAATACCATAGGACAACTGGACGCATTATTATTAGCAATTAATGAACTATGCACAATATTTTATTACAGTATATTGTAATATGATGCATACCTCCTCCGGCTCATAACTAAAGATATTAGCAACAGTAAACGTTTGCCTGTACTTGACGGTATGGTTGTAGTCCGTGATTTTCACCTTGAACACAAACTATTTTTTTCGAAGGTATTACGGAGCAATTTTGGGACATTATCAATGTCAGCGTCATCTGATACATCCTGATTGTCAAAAGGACAAATCGTCAACCCTAGTGATATTCAGTTAAAAGACGAACACTGTGATGAAGAAACAGTTTATTTATTACCTCAGTCGTATGAGCGTCATACAACGAACTTGCATCTTGTCCGACTATTCTCTTCGTCTCATCGTTAAAGATTACAAATATGGTTGACCCCGTAGCATCCTGAACTGATAATTCCACTCGATACCTACAAATAGGTAAAACGGATGATAATAGAAGTATTAATGCCAAATAAAGCAACCGTAACTAACAATAACAAACTGCCTTACATCAGCTTGGCATTGTCAAGTTTCTTCTCACAATGTTGACAGTAGAATTGAATTGATGTTAGCCTCAGTTTCTTGTTACAACCAGGACATGAAGGGTAGTGTCATGGTAAGTCGGTCAATACTCTGTTAACCTCCACTATGAAGTAGCATGTAAAATCCTACATAGTCAATGTTCATATTATTATCATAGACCTATTTTTAATACTCAAATAATTGATCGTGTTATCATAAAGCAAGTAAAAGTATTGATATAATATACATGAGGAAAAAAAATTCACCTTTTGATAAGGTGATTTGCAAATATTCAATAATGTTAACACGTCCTTTTTATTTGCAAGGAGATCTTCATGATCTAAAATTCCTCGTTTTTGGATTTTGAATTTACCGACGACCATATCTTCTTCTCTATCACTGGATTTTTGGATTTAATATTACACGTCCTAATATTAAATTAATTGCATGTATATAGATGTAGGTGAAAAATCGAATTTCATATCACGCTTAATTAGTAAATATACAAAGTCAAGTAATACCTCCAAATTGTTTTGAATTCATCAATTTCGAGAATTTCAGGATTGATATAAATCTTGCTTGAGAGAGAAGTTTCAACCTAGAGAGTAGCTGTGAAAGTGAAAGTTCAAAAGGCGTGTTAATTGTATAGAAATAAAATAATTTGAACGAAAACATGTGATTTTAATAACCACAAGTATTGTCTTACCAAGGGTGTAACCCTTGACTCTTTTAGAAGATACAACTATTACAAATAGTTTGCATCCGGCATCCTCAAGCCTCTTCTTAAGATTGTAATATTGTTTGATACAATCGTTCCAAATTTTCACTTTCAAGTATTGATAAAGTAAATAGACCCGATCCAAATCCGACCTAACCCGAACCCGACCAACATCTATTTGTAACGATTGATCTTTTTTTTTTCCAAAGAGATCATACATATAGTTAATTAGTTATTATTAATGGCCACTTTTTGAAATAATGTACTAGTAGACTCGTAGTAGAAGTGTCGGTTTTAATATAAATTGCCATAAAAAGTAGCCATCTTTTATGCCACTTTGTATGTCGGTTGTAAATGGAAACCACAAATCATAATGTGTCAGTTCTAAAATAATGCCGCCACAAAAAAGAAGCACTTTATTATGTCACATTTTACATCGGTTTAAATAAAATCGCTACAGAAACCCCAGAGTGTCGATACAAAAAAAACGCTACGAAAAGTAATACTCTACTGTGTCATTTTTTACATCGGTTGTAAATAGAATTGCCACAAAAACCTATAATGTCGGCTCAAAAATAAATCGCCACGAAAAGTAGCACTCTATTGTGTCACTTTTTATGTCAGTTGTAAATAGAACCACCACAAAAACTATATAGTGTCGGTTCTAAAGTAAAACTGCCACCAAAGGTAATACTCATTTGTGTCACATTTTACGTTGGTTGTAAATAGAATCGCCACAAAAACCCTATAGTGTCGGTTCTAAAATAAAAGCGCCACAAAATGTAGCACTTACTGTATCATTTTTTCAAAAAAACTGCCACTAAAGACCTCCTCCGCTTGTAATTTATACCTAATATGTTGTATATACTAGAACCGCCACGATAGCACAGACACGATAGAGGTTTTTTCTACTAGTGCTCTTTTGTCTAGCTCTACTTCCACATCTGATGCATAAATGCATTTGTTGCAATACCATCTCTTTGATTTGTCGATCTCCTTAAGGGTCGCAATGATTGAGTAATTTTCAGCCTACAATATGTAAATTGAATTGGCGTTATTCAACTATTATAAATATATAATTTATAACCTGATTCAAATAAGCGGTATTATGTAACTTGCCTTATGAACTTCAACCAATTGTGAAATGCTTGATAGTATGGTCGGACATTGGATTCTTTTGGAATACATGTTTGTTTTCATATGATTGTTTTGATTTTTTTTATAGTTCAATGCTAATATGGAATTTGGATGTGTCAAAGTTATGGAATTGAAGAGTGTTGAAAATATCTATTTATAAGTGTTGTAACACTGTATGTTTGCTATTGTTTTGGAGGGTAATGGTGATGGTTGGTTATCTTGGTGGTGAAAATGGCAGGGTGGTGAACATGAACGGTTAAGCATCAGTTAAAAGTTAAGTATATTCTATCTATCTATCTGTCTTCTATCTACCCTTTTTGTACCCTTTATAATTCTTAAAATTTAATTGTTTTAATGTTTAAAAGCAACTGACTATAATTGTTTTAATTAATTAATATGGAGGAAAAATAAAAAGATAAATATCTAACCTATAATTCTTGATCTGATTGTTTTAATTTTTAAACGTAACTGATTTTAATTGTGTTTATTAATTAATAGGAAGTAACAAATAAAAAGATAGCTGATTAATATTTTATGTTATTTATTGATTTCTTGACTAATTTGTTAGTGTCTTTTTCATTAACTCTTCTTAATTAGAATTATTAGATTAGAATTGTCATTATCATCAACACATTGAATTTGTGGCAGACTTAAAAGGATTGATATATTGATATAATTCTTACTATGCAACATCTTTAATTGGACGTGAAATTTAATGCATTTAGCTGTTGTTTGCACATTTTCATTTACCTGCCTAAATCTTTCCAACTACAAATATAATCATATGGCATTTAATACGAAGTGCAATTCAATTACTATATACTTTCTTATTCTTTATACATTAACACTGGGCACAATTTGACAAAAATAGAAACCCTAAGAGCATCTTCATCCATCCTCCATTCTTCAATCTTGGAGAAGATTTGAGAAAAACGGTTCCTCCATCTATGGAGAAACCATTCTTCATGGAGAATAGAAGATATTAATTCTTTTTCAAGAATGAAGGAAAGAATGAAAATCGTGGGTCCGATAATAAAAATATTGATATTAAAATAAATTAAAGAGATGTGTAAATGAATGAGTGAGGTGGTGAAATGTGTTGGGACCCATTGGAGAATAGAGATTTCATTCTTAGATGGAAAAACTCTTTTAGGTTGAAAAATGAGGTGGATGAGGTGTGTTCCATCCAAGAATGAAATGTAATTGGTTATGTACTTGTTTTCTTTGTATTATACCATTTTAAACGTTTTATTATCTCTTCAAAATTTTAGTACTTTTGTTATCATTACTCTTACATTTATATGTAAAAAAATATGCAGAAACTTAATAGAATTCTTTAGAAATTGGTGCCAAATTGTTACGGATTAAAAAAAATTAATCGATGCGATACTCTTTAGAAATTAGTTTTCGTAAAATAAATTACCTAGTGTTTTGGGTCGGTTTGTATATGACAAATCTCATGTAATATAATTCTATACTTTGAAATTATGGAGTAGATGAATTTTTTTTCACTGTACGGAATTTTTTTGATTAGAAGATTTTAGATCCGTTAAATTGGTCGGGTTACAATAAGGGTCGAGTCGGATTTCAATCCTAGATTAATGAGTCTTTTTGGGTTCGAGTCAAATGGGTCGTGGATTGAGTTTCGACATGTCTAGATTTTTTACACTGGATCATAAAAACCATAAACCCGGACCTATGTGACAATATCGCCCACCTTGAAAAAGAAAATCTAAACCGACCAAAAACGCTAGGTAATTTATTCTACGAACATTAATGGTGAAGAATCAAATTAAAAGACACAGTAAACATTATTTTATTTAAAATATTCTTAATTAAATAATTTATACGTAATAAATAATAAATAGTAAAATTACATGTATATACTTTTGAATTTTACCCAAAATCAAAATAAAGATTTTCAAGATTTTATTTTTTTTATTATTTTATTCCGGTGGCGTCAGGATTCAGCGCCACCCGGTCGCGCCCTATCGCTAACTGTCATGTGGAACTTATTCAAGGAGAGAGTATTAATTAATGGATGGGTGACTCCCAAATTAAATGACATCTTGCTTGTAGTTGTGTGACTATGTTGTATGTTGGTGAGATATGAGTACATGACTAACAATTGAGGGCTGTTTTTGGTCGTCGGCATTTCTGTCAGGTTGTCGGCGCTTTTTAATGTAAAAGACGATCTTGTCCTTCCCTTAATTACATAGTTAACTAATTTAATATAATTTTAGAAATGAAATTATATTAATGAAACTCGTTAATGAAGCGGTTTTTAGTTTTTCAAACCGTTCCGATATTTGTTATTATCTTGTCCTTATTATATATCCACTCAAACTCCACTCACCATGTTTAATTTTATTTTCTCTCACTTAAAAAGAACCGTCTTTTGTTTAGAGAAACCCGACTTTCTAGAAACTAGGTCGTCGGCGCTTTTTAATGTGAAAAGACAACAACGCCCTTCCCTAATTACATGCACTAACTTTGTTAATGAAATTAAAAAGTTTAATCGTGTTAATGAAACTCGATAATGAAACGGTTTTTTTTTAAAACCGTCATGTTATTATGTTATGGATTATGTTATACTAAATCCTCCCCCACCCACAACAACACTAATATTATTAATACTCGTAATATTAAAATTTTACCAATAGGCGATTTTAGGGAGTTTTAGAATCAAATATAGATAATATTTTAGTAAGGTTTATCAACTATGTTCAATTGTTTTAGTGGTAAATAGGCTCATTTGTGCTCGAGAGGTTGTGGGTTTGAGCCTTGGTAATTACAAATTTCTGTAATTTTGCGTCTAGCTCTAGCGGGCCCCATAGGTAGGGGTGTTAAAAAATTGACCCGGACCAGCAAACCGGACCGGACCGGACCGTAAGAAGTAGGTCCGGGTCGGTCCAGACCGGGGCACGTACCGGTCCGGTCTCCGGGTCCCAAAGAAGTTGGTAACCGGTCCCCAGTCCGGTCCGGTCCGGTCCACACTTTAAAATAATATCAAATTTAGTGTATTTTTACGGTCCGGTCCGGTCCGGTCCGGTCTTAAGAGGGTCCGGTCCGGTCCGGGTTTCTTTGTTAACCGGTCCGGTCCGCGGGTTTGGGTTTTTTGGATTTCCGGTCCCCGGGTCAAACCGGTCCGGTCCGGTTTGGACCGGTGAACACCCCTACCCATAGGCGTCAGTTTTGGATGTCCGGCATGTTCTTCGTGTTTTTTTGAATAATTTTTCGTACGGAAATCAACGATAGGGACGTATAAAATCGAATACATCAAACCGTAACAACTAAAATCGAATACTTCATTGATTAGTTAACCACATACTAGCTACGGAGAGATTAAACTATCAACCTAATCACAATTATAATGAAACTAATCGACCTAAATAAAATCATTTAAAAATTATAAAGATTCCCGATCTTTATTGAGACACGTGTCTCAAAAACCGTCAAAAATTATCAAAACCGTAATCTTAAAGTAGTCAGGAAATATTAATTAGATTAATTAAGTAAAATAAATAATACTCCGTAGCAATCATCATAATTAAAGAAGGGCAAAAGAGTAAAATCACGTATAAAGCGCCGATGACCTGGCTGAAATGACAACGACCAAAGGTAACAATTGGGGAAAGATTAGTACAGTACTTACACTACTTAGTAGTAGTGGTATATTATTGCTGTTTATGTGAAAGGCGTGCAATAATGGAATGAATCCTGTGTAAGAATATTTTACTCTGTATGATATAGTACTAATAATATTACGGGATAGTACTTAGCTAGGTGGCAAGCAAATTGACAATTGCAAATTGACGGCGGCAGACCTAGTTAACTAGCTTCAACTCCAGGCTACCCAATACTCAAGTACTATTTATTGCAAAAATGACATGACCGATAACCCCCTTCCTACCCAATACTCTTTATTTTGTACCAGTAATTTTTCCATCTACCTTCCAAGTTTGTCAGACGCAGTGTAATCATGACATTTTTGACCGTTTTCACACTACATACGTACTCTGCCTTTGGTAATTCGTACCCACCCTCGTGGTGCCTCGCTCATCGACGCATTCATGACTCATGACTGATTTATGACCACCCCTCCTTGAGAAAGTCTCCCCTGTGAGTTGGACGGATATATCCCTCATGCGGTAACGAGTCAAATAATAATACCACTTGGTTATACAAAGATAAAGTAAGGAGGTAGCACGTATGTTTGTCAAATTTAATACGGAGTAATAATAATCTATATACTTCGCCCCGGTGTAATGTTTGTCTTTCGTTTGGCACAAAGACCTAGAAGTTTTTAAAAAGATCATCGAGGATAAGTTAACGCTTAAACATCGAGTGCTGTTTCAGGTCGTCGGCATTTCAACCAGGTCAGCGACGCTTTTTAATTCGAACAAACACTCGGTTTTTTATATTTCTTCAGTCATCTATCTATCAAAATACAACCTTAAACTCTTATTTATACTACTAAAATAAAATAATTCTTAGTATGGAAATTATACTATAACATAATATAATTCATAAATATCACTAGAAAATAAACTAATTAGATACGTATTGCAAAATATATTCGTAAATATAGAAAACGACTAGCTATCAAAAATTCATACTAATGATTTCCTAAATAATTAATTAGATACTTAATATTTTCGGATATATATACATACATATATACATATATATATATATATATATATATATTTATATATATATATATATATATATATATATATATAGAAAAGGTATCAAGGGAGTTTGGGTAAAAGTGGGAAGTTGGGAAGTTGTGTTTATGGCCCTTGATTTGGGTTGGATGGATGGCCTAGATTAATCACAATAAAAAAAAAAAAAAAAAAAAAAAAGAGGAGATGAAGTGCGTGGAATGACTAGCAGCAGGCAGCAGCAGACGGGAGCAGAGCAACAGCAGGTAAAGCAGAGCACTCTCACTCAATCTTTCATCATTTCCATCACCAAAAGCCACCTTCTTTCTCTCAATTTCTCACCATTCGCAGCGCAATCTTTCACCAAAATTCACTTTCTTTCTCTCAATCTTTCACCAAAATTCACTCTCTCACTAAAATTCAAAAATTCATCCTATTGCTCACCATTTCATTTCATTAAAATTCTAAATTCATCCCAAATCAATATTCATCTCCTTATTTATACTATCATGCAAAATAACTGAACCCTAATTCATAATCTGTTCTACATGTACATGCTCCAATGGTGCTGTTTCTTGAAGATTCGTCTGTGCTCCAGTCGAAAATTCATGTTCAACTTGCAGGAGGTAAGATGAGTACATACATATATATTTGGTATCTTGCATTTCGAATTCCATTTTTTTGTTTGGTTTGTTAATTTCAAAAGTTATACAGTTGTAATGTCACAACCACACTCTATATGATGGACAGTCGCACAGTTATAACGTGGTAGTCACACTTAATATGATAGACAGTCGCACAGTTACAACCACACTCTATATGATGGACAGTCGCACAGTTATAACGTGGTAGTCACACTTAATATGCTAGACAGTCACACGTTCAACGTCGTTGTAGCTTTTCTGCTGTAGATGTAGTTGTATTATGTGAAGTTGCAGTTGTATTATTCCAAATATTGGTGTTGGTAAGACTGATATATTTATTACGTTACATTCATTATCCACACGTCCCACCATTGTTATGTTTATTATTGTTATTTTTTTTGGTTGTCGAGTATTGCACTTATAGTTCTTATGCGTTGTCGAGTATTTATTATAGTTTAACCCATGCAACTTATATCACGTGATTATTTCCAACTATTTCTAACTAGTTTTTAGAAAAATCATGCTGTTATATGAGCAATGCCACAGTCGCTGTTGAGAATGGTCACATTTCATGAAGGTTAGAGATGAATGCGTGCGTTGCAAGATTGATAGCGTGTAATATAGGGATTTTTTTTATCGACAGCAGTTTAACCCATGCAACTTATTATATCACGTGATTATACACCTCAATACGTGTGACTATGCAACTCATAGCATGTGATTGTACACATCAACATGTGTGACTATGCCAAGTGAACTTTGTGATTATTTCTAACTATTTCTAAGTAGTTTTTAGTGTGTAATATATTGTTCCAACCACTGATAGTGTTTTTTGTTTTTATTGTTCTAACCTATATGCCAGCGGAAGACATAGTGATTGTTCCTTACGTAGGGCAGAAGTTCGCGGACATCGATGGAGCATTCAAGTTTTATCAAGCTTACGCATTTTATCTTGGTTTCGAGGCGAAGAGGTACACGACAACTAGATCATTTGATGGTTCGATCAAGAAGAAATTGTTGGCTTGTAACAAGGAGGGCAAAACAACCAGCCAGCATGGTGAAGCTATCGAGCACCGGAGAGATGGAGGGGCAAGAGTATGTGGGATCGTACAAACCCAAAAGGATTACGAAGGCGACGAGGACGCAATGTGGAACAAGAATTAGGCTATGTGCAATGGTCGGGGGGTTTTATATTGAAGAGTTCATCGAGGAACACAACCACGATCTTGTGATGGTTAAGGACCGAGAGTTTCAAAAGTCATCTCGAAATTTATCAAGATATCACAAGGAGATGATCTTTTGTAACTCGAGGGTGCGTAATGTATGTCAACGATGTTGTTAGTGTATGGTTGACTGCTAACTCTGCGCGACTAATGCAGTTGCAATTTTGTGTGTGCAACTGAAGATCGGGGCGACTCGGACATACAGGATGTGCAAGGAGTTGTCGGGCGGATATCAGAATATCGGAGCATCGTTGGTTGATTTCAAGAACTGGGGGAGGGACGTCAAGTGCTTCGTCCACGAGAAGGATGGTCAGTTCTTCATAGACCGGTTCAAGAGTTTGAGGGACAGTCAGGAGGATTTCTACTTTGACTACGATGTGGATACAGACGGGAGCTTACGCAGGGTCATTTGGGCGGATGGTGCAGCTCGAAGGAACTACGCGGCATTCGGGGATGCAGTTTCGTTCGACCCAACGTACGGAACCAACGTGTATTCCATGGTGTTCACACCGTTCACTGGCATGGACAACCACAAACGGTCTGTCACGTTCTGTGGGGCGTTGCTATTTAAGGAGGACTACGAGTCATTTACAAGGGTCCTCTCCCGGTTTCTGGAGGCCATGGGCGGGAAGGAACCGTGTTATATCATTACAGACCAGGATCCCGGAATTTTAAAAGCCGTCCCGGAAATATTCAAAGCAGCGCACCAACGGTGCTGCACGTGGCACATCCTGAACAAGGTTCCAGCAAAGTACGGCAGATCAAGAGAGGAGGCCTCGGAATTCGTAAAAGCCCTCAATGCAATTATATGGGACGATGACATCGAGGCGTCGGAGTTCGACGACAGGTGGGGGCGGATCATGATTGACCATGATGCTGTTGGGATCGAATGGTTCGAAAATATGTTCGAAGACAGGAGCAAATGGGTCGCCGCGCATTGCAGGGAGGTGAGGATGTCCGGAATTATGAGGACAACGCAGAGATCAGAGAGCGAGAACAGTTTCTTCAAAAAGTTTGAAGACAACAATGGTACGTTGGTCGAGTTCTGGATGCGTTTCGAAAGTGCGATGGACCAACAGAGGCACATGCAGAAGAGGCTAGACAACGATAACCGGCAGTCATTCCCCAAAATTGGATTGACGAATTCGATGGAGAGCCACGCGGCAAGGGTGTACACGCACGTGGCTTTTGCACACTTTCAGGAAGAGGTTAAGTTTTCGCTCTACACGTGCAGCGTCCGTGGGTATCAGGAGAAGGACGGGATCGAAGCAACAACAGTACTGGACTCCATCCGGGACCGCAACTACATTGTTGAATACAACCCAGGTACTGGCATAGAAAGTCACTGTCCATGTCGTGTAGCGATAGTCACATAGCCTGACTATATGATCCAAACATAACGAGTTTTATTCCATAATTCATTGAATGTGACTATACACAGTAAAGGGTGCGACTCTGGAATGCGGTGCGTGTGATTGTACAACGCAATTCGTTTGACACTGCGACGTAAGGGCTGTGACTATGCAGCATAACGGGTGTGACTGTATTCTGTCAAGGTTGTGATCATACCTTTAGAAAGCCACATCCCGTACGTTGCGTAGCCACTGTCCGTACGGTCAGGAGTCGCACTCTTTATGTGTTTCTTAATGCACTCGCAGGTACCTGTGAGATCAGCTGTACTTGCAAAAAGTTTGGTCGGTATGGAATTCTTTGCAGGCATGCCATTTGGATATACTCTTCGAAAGGACGGGAGACGATCCCGAAACGGTACGTGGCATGTAGATGGACAAGGGATGCTCTACGTAATGTTAATGCGTGTCCCCTGTCAGAGAGTCGACTAAGCGATGATAAGGCTGTTACAGTCACGAGGCTATTTTCGGAGTTCTTTGAGACCGTCAGTCATGTCAGCAAAATGGGTAAGGAAGACGTTAGTAATCTAGCTGACGGCAATCGCGACTTCAGGTCCGATATTGTCCCTTGCTGGCCCTTGTAGCAAGACGCAAGAATTAGAGGAGATCCTCGGTTGTACGAGCGCAATTGAAATAACCATATTGCCCCCGAAGAAAGCCAAGAACAAGGGCAGTGGGAAGCGGATTCTTTCTTCTAAGGCGAAGGCTGCTGCAATTGCCGCCAAGCCTAAACGGCTGTGTAAGAACTGCAAGAGGATGGGTCACCATGACAAGAGGAACTGCCCCAACCCATTTGCTGAGTACCCACCGATTGCTGACTTGTCTGTCGATGTTGAGGAGGAGGAGGATGAGGACCCGGCAGGTATTGCCGAGGTGGATTGCTCATGAATATCATATGTTACTTAGGAACATTCTTTTTTGGAACACAAAGGTTGTCGACGTTTGAAATGGTCAAGGTCCGTGACATTGCTTTCGTATATTGCGGACCTCAATCATTTCTAATATGGTGTAAGTCGTAGATCATGGGGGGCTTTTTTTATTTTTTTGTGAAACATAAAGACTTGGCGGCATATGAAATGGTCAAGGTTCGTGATTTTGTTTACGTCTATTGCGGACCTTAATTATTTCTAATATGGCGTAGTCGTAAAGCATGGGGGTCCGTAAAATTGGTTTTGTTTTTTGGATTGTAAGAATACATTGAGGAACGTAGTCGTTTTCATTCTGGAATGCATCATCTTTGGCTACAAATACAGTTGTACAGGAACATTATGCCCTTAATATTTGGTTGACATGAAACAAGTGAGTGTGATTGTTCAACGCAATGAGTGCGACTTTACAGTAGGCAGTGCGTGACTGTAGAACAAGAGGTGGAGTGTGATTGTAATTATGGGAGTGTGATTGTACAAGGCAATGACTGTGATTCTACAATACACTGTCTGTGATTCTTCAAAATGAAGTTAGAAATCTAAACCATGTTTAGTGTGACTATAAAACTTGTGAACTGTGACTATACACCATGTGTCTGTACATTAGAAAAATAGCAAAGGAAATAGAGAAATAGCGATGGAAATATTTGTACATTAGAAAAAGTCCATCTTTTACACAACATATAATACTTGCATACCATTAAACGCCGAAAACATTATACGACATAATGCGGAAAACATCCATTGCATACCATTTAAACGCTACATTTTAACATTCATTAGAACTTAAAACACATAAAAAAGTTCGTTACTAAACGCTACATCTTAATCCTTACATACTTAACCTTCGTACTTTTTAAGCATCTCCTTCAAGTTGGCCAAGTCGCGCTGGAACTTCTTCCTTTGGCGGGAACAGTACATAGACCTCTTCATGAAGAACTGGATGCAGTTATCCAGTTCTGCCTCTTTATGTGTATCACCAATGGACGCTACGAAGTTCCTCGTGTCAACTGCAGTTGCTGCTTGCTGCACGGCCTTTAATTCAGTGGACATAGCGGTATTCAATAAACCCTCGTACTCCTCGATCAATTTTCTAATTTCTTCTATCTTGCTTGCCATTTTTTTGTAAGTTTGAAGTGGTGGAGTTGTGAACATAGGGCGTTGGTATTTAAAGAGGGGGGGCAGTAAATAGGGGGTTGAAAATGCATGGGTTAGGCAGTAAAGGTGGGGTGAAAATTGAATAGGTTAGGTGGGGGTGAAAATTTAATGGGTTAGGTAGGGTGTTTATCCTCAAAAATTAATTAGGGTAAGGAGTTTGAGGTGGGTGTTTGTGTTTCTCAATGCTTCATTGAGACTCACAAACATCCCTTCACAGTTACGTCGGTTTTTAACATTCGTCGTCGACATCGTTTTTTTGAACTTTTTTACGATTATTTCGCTATATAATTTAAAATGTATTTCACAAACCATGCGTCGGAAAACCAATATTTTGTTTAGGATATATGTGGCGATTCAAATTGCATCTTATGAATTATTTAAACTGAAAGAAAATGGATGGTGACATGTGTGGGGTGATTAAGTTAAATTAATCCAGTGAATTTAGTTAATTTGTGGTTGTCTGTCATGACTCTGCAGGAGTTTGTCTGTGACTGTGAGTCAGAAGTTGCGTGACTGTATCATATCGCACATGCAACCCTGATACTGAGTTGTCATTCATTTGATACTTAGAAGATACTCGGAAATGAGATTTTTTCTATGTTCAGAAAAAAGTATTTTTACTTCACTACACATTCATGCGTTACGTTTCGTGGAGGTCTTCGTCGAGGTACTCCGTACCACGATACCGCGTATCTTACGACGTGCGTCGATTGGCTCCCATATATTTGGCGCGTCTTCCATGAAAGCACGAATTTTCGGCAACACGTCCTCACGAGCTCCATTCATGTCAGCAAGTACGAGGGCTGCCGTAACCTCGAACGACAAGTAACGCCTCCCGAGCTTCGTCCCAATATCAGGGTGGGTGAACGGCGCACCGTCGTACAGGCACATGTGCATCAAGCAGAAAATACCGGACTCCGGATCGTTCTTTTTGGCGCTCTGCCATTCCAATTTTACTTGTCGGTGTGTAAATTTTGACATCTGACTGCCCTTAATCAGCCCCTTTTCTTCTATATAGTCGATAAATGCTTGCAGCTGATGCAGTATTAGTTAATAGTAAATGTCAGCACTTATGGGAGCAGTATAATATTTTGACGCGGTGAAATAAAGCATATGCGTGCAACTTACTATTATGCTGGACATCCGGAAAATATGCGACCCTGGGGCGTGTGTCTGGTGATTGAGAATATCAACTGTTCTATCTCTAAAGTTGACACCAGATGCACTCGTAGTGCCCCATAGTATGCATTGGAAGAAACAACAGTTCGGCGTTCAAGTCGAATGTCCCGGCGCAGTCTTGTATGAATCTGTCCCATGCTTCGTACACACCGTCAGTGTCTTCGTCCGCAGGGGTACTTGAGTCGGGTCGTTCCATTATACGGGTCAGTGAGTCCTAACAGACGGTGAATATTAGTTGCCATCAGTGACGGGGCCCGAGACAGTACTATATCATGTGCGTGACTGCACATCGCGAAGTGTGTAATTGTACAGACTAACATGTGTGACTTTGCAGCGTACAGACTGTGACTATACATGACTACATCATGTGCGTGGTTGTACATTTTATATCACGTCACCTCAACACGAGTGACCCTAACCGTGACTATGCAATATCTAGCATGTGATTGTACACATTAACATGTGTGACTCTGCAATTCATGACATGTGATTGTACACATCAACATGTGTGACTGTGCTACGTGAACTTTGTGGTTATTTCTAACTATTACACGGACTTTACATCTTTTCAGTTAATGTGAATGAGGGGTCATTTGTACTATTGAATGCGATAGGTAAGAGGTAACTGGGGCATACCATGTGTCGAATTCCGAACCATGCCATCATTGGGTCGGCGGGGGAGGATAACCCACGACTGTGGTCGTCTGATTCGCACCAGTTCATGAGGTGCGACCAACACTCCAGCACAGCGGCGCTCATGCTATCTCCGGACAATAGCGTTTGAACGTCACGTCTCTGCAGCTGCGCATGAGTGTTGTAGGACCCTAATTGTTCACTGCGAGATTTTTTACACCGGTCAGTATGTGTAGTATGCAACTCGTATCATTAAACAAAGACGGTTACTCACCTTTCGTCGTACCCATTATCGTCAAGGAAGCAGTAGTCGGCGGTGTGCTTCCACAGGACGAGCATCTTACTCGTCAGCGGTCGGTGCAGGCGAAACAAGGTCGACATGACAATGGTGTTGGGGTCAGGACTCCCTTGGTGCAAAGAGCAACCCAAACCATCCCCACAGCCCCGTATCCGAGACCTAATTGCCGACTGTCTTTCCTCTGGGACTGATCGGGGGGTGGGTGCAGGTGTTTTCGGTGATTTGGGCCGACGTTTGTCGGTGGTTTCCTTCACAGGAGTGGTTTCAAGCGTACGGGCAGAGTCCAACGTTTCCTTGTATTTTTCGAATTTTGCCACTCTCTCCAAAACATTGTCCCTCATTTTGTTCACGTCGCTCAGTATAAGGGTCGCCGTGATTTCCGTCCTGCACATATTCATGGCCGCCATTTTCCCCAAGGAGCATTCGAACGTGGACCCGTTGTACAGCATCATGTGGATCATCAGGTACACTCCGCAGTCATTGGCGGAGTACCCCACCCCCTGCCATGATAAGGGAACGTTTACCAATTTAAACGCACGGACCTTCTCACCTTTCTTCAGCCCTTGTCGTACCATGAACTCCCCCATCTTATTAGCCTGCAAAACAAGTTCAAACAGGATCAGGTGGTGAATACATTCGCCGTCACATAATTGATTTAAAATTAAATTTAAAGGGCCTGACCGCTGTCCGAGCAATGCCATAGTAAGGCAACTTTGTAAAATCTTTATCGTACTTCCTGTTGTCGAGGTACTCTATTTGCTCAGTATTGAAGTTGATGCAGGCGCAACTGTAGTGGCCCTCGTCACCCGTTAAGATCGGGACGAACACCTGCAAACAATGTGTCAGGATTATGGGGCAGACATGGTATTATCCTTGCCGATAACTACGAATAAACAGTATGCGCAGGGTAATACCATGTCCGAGTCCAAAGCAAAGTCGGAGAAACTATGTTTTATCCACTCGTTCCACACGTAAAATATTTCTTTGTCATGACTGTTGCCCTGGCCTCCTTTCCTCCACAATGCCAACATTGGGTGCTGCTCACATGCATTGATTGTAATACATGTAGTTAGTGTGTGTTTGACATGAGCGTAAAAGGTGTGACTGTACAGCAAATAGTGCGTGACTGTACAGCCTGAAGTGCGTGACTGTACAGCCTAAAGTGCGTGACTGCGCAGTTTATAGTGGTGAGTGGACAACATAATGTGTGTAACTGCACAGCCTGAAGTGCGTGACTGTACAGCCTGAAGTGCGTGACTGCGCAGTTTATAGTGGTGACTGGACAACATAATGTGTGTCACTGCACAGCCTGAAGTGCGTGACTGTACAGCCTGAAGTGCATGACTGCGCAGTTTACAGTAGTGACTGGACAACATAATGTGTGTGACTGTACAGCCTGAAGTGCGTGACTGCGTAGTTTATAGTGGTGACTGGCCAACATAATGTGTTTGACTGTACAGCTAAATTGGGGGGTGAACGTACCGTATGTCCAAGAGAGAAGTAACATCTACTGGTTACTCTTGGTGCTCTTTTTTCGTACACCAGCTGGTTCAGCAGCCTACACCAGCAGTCAATGACGTTATTCATCACCTGCTGGCCAGGCTCGAGAGTCTGCATGTCGCCCCTCGCTATACAGTCGTAATCTGTGAACTCGACCAGCATTTCCCTGCAGACCAAACAAAGTCCCGTTTAGCACATGCATGTTTTTAAAAACGACACGAGCAGCACAATAAATACGTACCCCGACGGACGTGGCGTTGAGCGGTCAAAGACGTAGTCGATTACATCTTTCCGCACGTGGAGGATATCCGAGAAGATGACGACATTGGAGCACATGAATCCAGAGACCACAAACTGCCCTCTCAATATTGTCCCACAGTCCAACGTGCAGCCCAAATTGTCTGGAATCGTATCCTTGTATTCAAATGTCACGTTGGAGTGGAAGATTTACCGATGATGTAGTTCTCTGGGGTGCGTCCTGGTCCCTGAGCCGTCCCCTGTCTGCTGATCATCGTTCGTGACGATTACCGCAATCGCAGGCGTGGTGGCAACAGCGTCCACTACAGACCAGCCTGCTTTGTTCAGTTCCTTCTCAAGACTAAAACTCATTGTCTCTGAGGGCATTACATCACGCGTTTCATCCACATTGGAAGCCGATCGTGCGTCAGTTGTCTCCTCCGCTGCTTGCCGTAGAGCCACCACTATGGTCGGACTCCTGTCAACTGAACCCTGCACATCATCCTCAGCGGCATCATCCTCTTCAACGCTGATTTTTTCATAGGCATCATCCTCTTCACATTCTTCCTCGCAGAAACCCGGTGTCACGATGCCACCATCAAAAGTGCCCTCATCATCGTAACCATCTGTTCCGTCACCATATCCCACACAGAAATCTGTTTCCTCAATTTGTTTTTCCGTGTATCCAGAGGCACGCATGTCTTTCACAACTTGGTTTATCAGATTGCAGGCTTCAGCATCGAGGTGCGCCTCGCCCTCAACGACAGGGGCGTTCTCGGTAGTCTGTTTCAACTTGCCGGCCAACGAAGTGACTTGATCGACATACCGGAGGACAGCTGGATCTTCCCAGAATTGTTGGGAGGACGGGTCTTGACTTGGAACTGCGTTGTTCATCGTCGATATTTCTCTTACTTTAATGGCAGCCTGCTCACAGAAACCGCAAAAGGCTAGCGCACACCTCCGGAAATTCATGAAAAAACGTCGGTCGTCCTATAATTCAGTTGAAGTCAAATCATTAGTGTTGAGGATGGCAGTGTAGTATGACTAAGCACGTAATTGTGTGATTGTACGGAATAAAGTGTGCGACTGTACAGTTTGTAGTGTGTGACTGTGCACGTTCACTACTACAAATTTTAGAATAGGTAACACAAGATAGAGAACTGTTAAGTTGCATATGCGTTTTCTAAAATAAAAAAGAACGCCTTTCTAAGATAACAGTTGTTTAGAAAAACAATAGAGAACGCCTTTACAAGATAACAGTTATTTTAAACAAGAATATATAACGCCTCCCCAAATAGACGTTCTCTCTTTTATTTTCAATGAATATTATTTATTATTTGGAAAAGAATAGAGAATGCCTTTTAAGACAACAGTTATTTAAATAACAAAAGAGAACGTCTATACATACATTCGTTTCCTTTTTTTTTCTCGTGAACCTACCCCACACCAAAATTTGACATTCTAATTTCTAAATAGTCATTTCAGTAGGCAACAGGCTGGCACCAGCCTTTCCACACCATCTAGAATAGAAAAAAAATTAAAAAAAACTTAATTAATTAGCCATAGCCATTCCAATTGTTTTTCATACTTTGTATTTTTCCTCTTCCCTTTATCGGCTTCATATCCCTCTCACTCCCTAATCTAGGGTTTATTTTCCATTGAAATTAAATCTAAACCCAATCATATGTCCTCTTCTTCTTTTTTCCAATTGAAATAAACTTTGTATTCCAACTATATGTCTGGTAAATTTAGTTTTGGTGGCGTAAAATGGAGTTGTTGTGGTCGGAGAGGACCTGAATTGGTGGTTGATTCTGTTTTATGCTCGAAACTGTGGACGAAGGAGAGGCGATGTAGGTGTTTGGATTCAACTATATGTCTGGTAAATTTCGATTTTGTTCCTGCTACTTTTATTTTTAGATGGGATATTTGTTCTTATTTTTCTCCATTATTGATGTTATTACTCACATTTTCGATCTAATTTTGTATGAAGGTTTGATTTGAGATTATATATTCTCTATAGATTCAATTTGATGTTGAATTCCATATTTTGATTTTGATTGTTAATTTGTTTTATTTTCTTTGTTTATTATATCTCTTTTAGAGTTGTAAATCTTAGTTTGTCAATATTTCATTTGTATTGCTCAAGTTTGTAATTTCTGTCTTATGTATTTTTTTATTCAAAATATAATCAAAATTTTCTCATTTTATTCCTACCTCAAGAATGCAATGGTGATGTGGTCTTGAGAGTTGAAGGCTGAAGCTGATGGAAAGACGTTGAAGTTCATAGAAGCAATGGATGAACCGGGAAAATACTTTTGGCTAGTATTAGTAAATGTACATTTAGCTTGTACAGTATCTGATTTGGTTTTGGTACGGAGTATTATTTATTTTATTACTCTGTATAAACTTTGTATTGGTAGTAGTAATACATGTATTTGATTAGATATTGGAATATAATTTAATTCTTCTCCAAAAAACAATTAATCTGCATTTTCTTGTATAAAATAATTTTCAATGAATTATTGATGATGCTTCCAATAAATTAAAAAAAAAAAAGCAAAAAAATAAATAAAGAACTGTCAATTGTCCTAGATGTTCTCTATAGTAAGGGAAGATATAACAGTGGTCATAGAAAAGTGTTCTCTATTGTATTGGGAAAAAGAACACCTAACTAAGTAAGGTGTTCTATATAGCTATGGAATAGATAACACCTCTTTTACTTAGGCGTTCTTTATATTTTCACATATATAATGCACCTATCAAGCGTTTTCTATACAATAGAGAGCGCTGAGTTAGAAAACTGTCCAAAGGCGTTCTCTAAGACTTATTTCAACAGTTCTCTATGCTTATTTATGTAGTAGTGGTTATAGTACTGACTGGACAACGTAATGTGTGTGTCTATACAGGTAATAGTGTGTGACTCTACAGCTAATAGTATGTGACTATACAGCCAATAGTATGTGACTATACATCAGGATGAGTGTGATCATAACAGTTTTATGAATCGTATATGCTTTTATAAACATAGGTAAGGCTGTCAGATTAAATCGTTTAACGGACAAAGAGTTGATGATTTATTGATGATTTATAGAGTGGCTGGGAGATCACTTACGTTAACCTCCTCGATGTCTTCCAACTGATTGTCTCTCTTAATCCTTGTCATTATTCTTTTGGGACTAGAGTGCTGGTTGTCAGAGGGCATCTTTATAGCGGGGGCGCCCTCGCTGCCTGTTGTCACCTTCGAACGTAGCTGATTTCCTAGCGACCCTGTCTCCAGTTCCCCAGCGAGACGATCGCATATTCTCCGTGCATTCCAATGTGCGATGAATGGTATGTCGCATCTGCAACTCTTACTACGGAAATCGTAGCGCTGGAAGTACACAATCATTAGAATGGGGATGCATCCCCGGAGGTACTTGAGGACTTTGATGGGGTCACGCGTCCCCTTACCCGCCCGCACCAGATCATGCAGGACAAAGGTACACCAGTCCTGTTCCCGAATCGAGTCCACGTCCTCCACTGCGGCCAGCAGACTCAGGTCCAGTGAGTTGTTCGTTGTAGGCGCGAGGAATGATGACAACGCGAACAACACAAACTTGCGAACAAAGACGTCGTCAGCGGTTTTGGTTACCATCAACTGTTCGTGCACCCTCCCTAATGTTATTGGTTTGCTGCTGTCAACCACACTGAAGTCTTTCCTCCAGGTACTCTTTAACCTGATCACGTCAGGTGAGTCTGCCCCTTTCTTGTTGCTGGTTGGGATTACTTTCAGCGGATGAGGGCCCAAAGGTAGCTGGAGGCAGTCGTGGATGTCGTACTTTGACATCATGAATGCCTCCTGGCGTGAGGCACGAAAAATATGGGACCCGTCAGAAAATGCACGGAGGAAAATAACCGCGTGCTCAATGGATACCGATTCGAGCCTCAGATCCAACAGCCCGCTGAATCCAACAGCGCGCACCCTCTCTATCTGATCATTCGATAATCGCCCAATTAGCTGGTGCAACCGCCTGGGCCTACATTGAATATCGAGTTGATCCTGTCGGCGGTCCCCCCTTCTCTTCCTCCGAGACACACACACGTATGTGGGGTCGGCCGTTGTATCATATTTGACCCTCCTCTTTTTTTTCGGCATGCTTCCCTCAACACTTTCTGTCTCACCCACATCCAGATCGGCGACCGGTGTATTAAAAGTCACCCTTTTTTTTCTTTTGTCTGCCTTCGTCAACAATTTCTGTCCCCCCCACATCCGTCTCAGCAACGATGTGGTCCCCGGATATATCTTCAACAGACTTTACAACAGTCTTCTTCTTCTTTTTCTTCTTACCCAAATTTTGGTCCACAACCAATGTCTCTGCCACGAATGTATCATCAATTACATTTTCGCAGGTCGATGTCTCTGCCATGGCTTTCTTCTTACTGGTCTTCGCTCGAACTTTCTTCTTCGCACCCGACTTTCTGTTGCAATAATAACATGCATAATGAGTGTGATTTTACAGTAAAAAGAGAGCGACTCTGCAGCCTCAAACGTGTGACTATACAATCAACACTGCATGACTATACAACATAAAGCGTGTGACTTTGCATCATAACAAGTGCGACTGTGTAGATTCAAAGGTGACTATACAACCAACACTGCATGACTATACAACATAAAGCGTGTGACTTTGTATCATAACAAGTGCGACTGTGTAGATTCAAAGGTGTGATTGTACATCATTCTGTTACTTCACAACAAAATGTAACGAGTGCGACTATGTACCCTCAAACGGGTGACTGTATAACCAATTTTGTATGACTGTATAACCAACTCTGTATTACTTTACAACTCTGTGAGTATACAATATAAAGCGTGTGACTTTGCATCATAACAAGTGCGACTGTGTAGATTCAAAGGTGTGATTGTACATCATTCTGTTACTTCACAACAAAATGTAACGAGTGCGAATATGTATCTTCAAACGGGTGACTGTATAACCAATTCTGTATGACTGTACAGCCAACTATGTATGACTATTCAAATGTTAATTTTATTTCTTCCCAAACACCACGTCTGTGACTATAAGACTGCTTTTACGTAAGCTTCAACATGGAAGCATGCAAAACTTCAACAAAAAACTGTCTACTCGATGGCACATGCATACTTACAATGACGACTATGGGAACTTCAACAAAGAAATAAAGACTTCATATTTGGCTCTATAAATACAACTACTGTACAACTACGACCCCTTCAACTCAAAATTAGGGTTATAACTAGAGGAATAACGATTAATCAAGAATAAAAACTGTATGAGTATTAGTTGTCAGAGAAAAAAAAATTCATCTTCGACTCTATAACTACAACTACTGTACAACTACCACAACTTCAACTCAAAATTAGGGTTATTGCGTTGGAAAAATGCTCTTTTAACATTTTTTATTGTTCATGCATGCCGGAGTTCTTGACCACATTTTAGGGTTCATGAAAAAGGAATAAAAAAGGGTTAAAGGAAAATCGGAGGTCGAAAATCGAACATTCAACATACCTTTGTAGCATCACCGGAATTTTAGGCATTATCGGAGATGGAGAAGCTGCGGAAACGGAGATGGAGATGGAGATGGAGATGGATATTTTTTTAGAGAGAGGAAGAAAGCGTTGAGTGATTGAGAGCTGGTGAAATGGGGAAGTGCAATGGGTTTGGGCGGGAGAATAGAGAGGAGGAGAATTAATTGGGGGGTAGGTTGAGGGGGCTATTGACTGGTGATGGGTGATGGATGATGGCTGTCCGCAGCTTGTCAGTCCCGCAGCGCCTTTTTTTTTTTAATACAATCTAAACTCATCCATCCACCGTCCTTATTAATCTTAATGGATGGGTGGGATTAACACTAAGGGAGAGTTAGGGAGTTCGTAACTCCCTTGATCCCCTCTATATATATATATATAGATGAGTTCTAGTAAGGTCATCACTAATTTTAAGAGTATAAGTCCTATTGTTGGCCATTGGATGAGGGATGGTGTATGGTCGAGATTTTATCAAAAAAACACAAATTTCTATCCCAATTCACACTCCCTATGTAGTAATTACTACCATTACTAATTCTTTCTCTCTCCTTCCCCTACACTAATTAACTCTTAATTACTCTTTACCAATAACCAATAACTCCTACACACTAATTAACTTTTTTTACCAATAATCATCTTTTCTCTTCTTCAATACAATCATAATTAAAAAAAAAAATCAGAATTCTTTAATTTCTCTATTTTCCTCTCTTCTTGTTCTGTTTTCGTTTTATCATCTTCATCACCGTCCATTTTGTTTCTTAGTAGGAGTATTTTTTTTGCATGATTTCAAGTGCATACAGTATAACTTCGAATAGACGTAGTAAATAATTTAATTTATCTCTTTCTTATTTGTTATTTTTAATATGTAATTTATTGTATTTTTCGTTATTGCTACAGTATAATTTTATTGATCTGAAGTTATAAAACATATGAACTGAAGTTACAAAACGTATGAACTGAAGTTACAAAATATGTGAAGTTACAAATGTTTATTAAACTTATGTTGTTATGGAGATGAAGTTACAAATTTATCAGTTCAAGTGACGTTATAAAGTAATTGAAGTTGCATATTGACCAATTAAAGTGAAGTTACAAATTGAAACAATTGAAGTGACAGATCAATACAGTTGAAGTTCCTCTACATACATCTAGAGTTACGGATGCTGAAGTTTTAAACAATTGAGTTGAAGTTATAAAACAAATATATTGAAGTTTCAATACATACAGTTGAATGTTTACAACAGTACGAAAATAAATGTTTATTGAAGTTATGTTGTTATAGAGATGAAGTTACAAATTTAGCAGTTAAAGTTATACTACTATTTCTCCACCATTACTATCTCTAAGTCAATTATAATCTACCCTCGTTCCAATTAAATATTATTGAAGTTACATTTGTTGTCAGCTGAAGTTTCAAATATATTGACCAATCAAAGTGACGTTAAACTTCATTGAGCTTCGAAATCAGCTTCACAAGCCTTCATCTCCTACGTTTGACAAGGACATTACCGACATCTTCCTCCGCTACCACCTCATTTTCCGCAACTCCAACAATTTGACCTTTGGACGACATCTCGGCTAACACATATGCAATGAAGAACAAAACGCACAATATCACATAAACATCATAAAAATGACACATAAAACGCACAATAATAAGCTTATAAGACAGACCAATTGAGATTATTGACGGATAGTGTAGTATGAATGAACAAAATTACTCGGAATTGATCAATTTAGTTGAGATTGTCAATTGTGAATTGACTCGTTATTATCTGAAAATGATTGAGATCGAGAAAAGGCGGAGTTTAAGCATGTTGACATTATGTTTGAACATCATTGTTTAATCAATATCCATAGACTATTGTACACTGTGTCGAACTTTAATCAACATCGAAACAAGAATATTTAAAAAAACAGCATTTGAAAGGTCATTTCTTGATTATAACACATAAAGACTGAAACTTTGGATTATCATTATCGATTACACACATAATCTTAGCATCTTATAAGCTAAGAGGTGAAGAGGTCATCAATCATCATAATATACCGCAGTGCAACAATCTCCATAAATAAATTATATAAACAGTTCAATGGATGATAAGAGGTGAAGAACATATCTATACATATCTAAATGACACAAATGAAGTGGATAACTCTGTGCATAAAATAGGAAGGTTGGATATGTAAAATACTATGGTATAATGTCACAGTTTTTATCAGCTCAATTACAATCTTACAAATTTGAATAAAAAAGACACAAGTCAGAATGTTCAAGAATTCAACTACAATACTCAATAGAGTCACATCTGAACTAACCATTAACCAAGACCTGGCGTTGAATCTTTCCGAGGTGCATCAGCCTTGATTTGAGGTGGTCTCACTACACGATCAATTAGCCCATATAGATATTATTCAACAAAAAAACAATCATACAAATCACTTTATTTTAAAATTCAAATATTACAATATAAAATCATTTCAAATAATTTCAACCATCAACTAAAAACACTATATTACAATATAAAATTATTTCAAATATCTCACCAATGATTCCAACAAAGCCAACTTAAAAAATTATTAAACATTACTAAAAATTAAATCCAACTAATTGAAACATTGATCAATGTAAAATACAAACTCATTATTTTTTTTAGAAAGAATAAAAATACTAAAAACATACCTTTGATGGAAAAAAACGACATGAAATATAAAATTAAAATGATGATGGAGAGATGGTGATGGAAAATTAAAATGATGATGGATAAAAAACGACATGAGACATTGGTGATTAGAATGATAATGATAAAATTAAAATAATGATGGAGAGATGATAATAGCCATGATAATAAAAAAAAACGACCTGGAATATAAAAACTTCATTTGAATGGTGATGTTAATTTGATTAGACAGAGAGAAGATAGGAAGGAGAGGGAAATTAAAATGGTGATGTTGGGAAGATGGAGTGTTATATATATATATATATATATATATATATATATATATATATATATATATATATATATATATATATATATATATAGGATCATGTGAGAATCCATAATACAATGAGAACCATGAGAACCTCTAACAGCCATTAGATCTTGCGCAAATAAAAGGGTGAGATTACACATTTGATTATGAAATTATGACACGTCAAACCTGTCTAGCACTTTCATTTACTTTCATTTTGCAATTATTCTATTCTCTATCCTAGTTTCTCTTTCTTCATTCATTTTTCATAGTGTCTGGGTTTCTCATCAAGTTAAAGACACCCACGACTCATGTTCAACCGCTATTGTTATAGTTTCAAGCACATTAATTATTCCTCACATCTAACCATCACTCTTTGTTTCTTTCTTCATTGTCTCTGATTTTTAAGTACGCTTCTCTTCGTTTAAGTAATTTTTAAAATTTCCTACATTTCTTTCTTAATTATTCCTTAATTTTTTTACGAATTTTATGCTTCAAATTTGTTTGTTTGCTTTCCGATGTCGTTTACATTATTGACTAATGACCTGTTAATATAATCTATTCAATTAAGTAGTTAATCATTAATTTATATTATAAATACTCTTGTGTTCCTTACTGTTTTTGATTTATTTATTAAGAATCGTAATCCTGATTTTGTGTTACACGATTATTATTGTTGTTGTTGTTGATGACGACGACGACTAATCTTAGTTATCTTACCCTAAACCTTTATCGGCCTACTTAAAGAGCGTCGTCCCTTAATTATATAATTTGATGTTTGGTGTACCTTATTTTCAATTTAGTGTACCTTTTAAATCATATGATGTATCTTTGGTTGTTTAGTTTTTTGTGTACCTTATTTCGAGTTTAGTGTACCTTAATTCGTATTTAGTGTACGTTAATTCGAGTTTAGTGTACCTTATTTTGCATTTAGTGTACCTTATTTTGCGTTTGGTGTACCTTAATTCGAGTATAGTGTACCTTATTTCGAGTTTAGTGTACCTTATTTTGAGTTTAGTGTACCTTATTTTCAATTTAGTTATAGTACCTTTTATTGTTTTTTTTTATGTATTTTGTGTTGCCTTTACTTGATTTTCTTCTTTGGTACATATCTTTTGGATGTGTTTTCAGTTTATTTTTATATTTTATTTTTTTATTTGTAGTTTTTAAAACTTTTTATTTTATTTGGACATGAATTCGTAAAAGAAGAAAAGAAAATCGATCCTATTATGACACTTACTACATTGAAGAAATTAAAAGAGGCGCTGAGTGTCCTAGTTCAATTGTTGGAAATAATGTAACTAATAAGACAACAAAATTAAATATGTGTCAGTGACACTTGTCTTATTGGTTTGCTTAGGGTTTGAAAATTTTATTTAATGCTAGACATCAGATATGATGAGATCTAATGGTCCTAAAGAGTTCTCACAGTTCTCATTATAGTATAGGTTCTCACCGGATCTTGACTCTATATATATATATAAAGACAACACAAAATACATAAAAAAAACAATAAAAGGTACTATAACTAAATTGAAAATAAGGTACACTAAACTCGAAATAAGGTACACTAAACTCGAATTAAGGTACACCAAACGCAAAATAAGGTACACTAAATGCAAAATAAGGTACACTAAACTCGAATTAACGTACACTAAATACGAATTAAGGTACACTAAACTCGAAATAAGGTACACAAAAAACTAAACAACCAAAGATACATCATATGATTTAAAAGGTACACTAAATTGAAAATAAGGTACACCAAACATCAAATTATATAATTAAGGGGCGACGCTCTTTAAGTAGGCCAAGAAAGGTTTAGGGTAAGATATCTAAGATTAGTCGTCGTCATCAACAACAACAACAATAATAATCGTGTAACCAAAATCAGGATTACGATTCTTAATAAATAAATCAAAAACAGTAAGGAACACAAGAGTATTTATAATATAAATTAATGATTAACTACTTAATTGAATAGATTATATTAACAGGTCATTAGTCAATAATGTAAACGACATCGGAAAGCAAACAAACAAATTTGAAGCATAAAATTCGTAAAAAAATTAAGGAATAATTAAGAAAGAAATGTAGGAAATTTTAAAAATTACTTAAACGAAGAGAAACGTACTTAAAAATCAGAGACAATGAAGAAAGATACAAAGAGTGATGGTTAGATGTGAGGAATAATTAATGTGCTTGAAACCATAACAATGACGGTTGAACAAGAGTCATGGGTGTCTTTAATTTGATGAGAAACCCAGACACTATGAAAAATGAATGAAGAAAGAGAAACTAGGATAGAGAATAGAATAATTACAAAATGAAAGTAAATGAAAGGGCTAGACAGGTTTGACGTGTCATAATTTCATAATCAAATGTGTAATCTCACCCTTTTATTTGCGCAAGATCTAATGGCTGTTAGAGGTCTCATGGTTCTCATTGTATTATGGATTCTCACATGATCCTAAATATATATATATAGAGGGGATCAAGGGAGTTACCAACTCCGTAACTCTCCCTTAGTGTTAATCTCACCCATCCATTAAGATTAATATGGACGGTGGATGGATGGGTTTAGATTGTATAAAAAAAAAGGCGCTGCGGGACTGACAAGCTGCGGACAGCCATCATCCATCACTCATCACCAGTCAGTAGCCCCCTCAACCTACCCCCAATTAATTCCCCTCCTCTCTATTCTCCCGCCCAAACCCATTGCACTTCCCCATTTCACCAGCTCTCAATCACTCAACGCTCTCTTCCTCTCTCTAAAAAAAATCCATCTCCATCTCCATCTCCGTTTCCGCGGCTTCTCCATCTCCGATAATGCCTAAAATTCCGGTGATGCTACAAAGGTATGTTGAATGTTCGATTTTCGATCTCCGATTTTCCTTTAACCCTTTTTTATTCCTTTTTCACGAACCCTAAAATGTGGTCAAGAACTCCGGCATGTATGAACAATAAAAAAATGTTGAAAGAGCATTTTTCCAACGCGATAACCCTAATTTTGAGTTGAAGTTTTGGTAGTTGTACAGTAGCTGTAGTTATAGAGTCGAAGATGAAGTTTTTTTTCTCTGACAACTAATATTCATACAGTTTTTATTCTTGATTAATCGATATTCCTCTAGTTATAACCCTAATTTTGAGTTGAAGGGGTCGTAGTTGTACAGTAGTTGTATTTATAGAGCCAAAGATGAAGTCTTTATTTCTTTGTTGAAGTTCCCATAGTTATCATTGTAAGTATGCATGTGCCATCGAGTAGACAATTTTTTGTTGAAGTTTTGCATGCTTCCATGTTGAAGCTTACGTAAAAGCAGTCTTATAGTCACAGACGTGGTGTTTGGGAAGAAATAAAATTAACATTTGAATAGTCATACAGAGTTGGTTGTACAGTCATACAGAATTGGTTATACAGTCACCCGTTTGAAGATACATAGTCGCACTCGTTACATTTTGTTGTGCAGTAACATAATGATGTACAATCACACCTTTGAATCTACACAGTCGCACTTGTTATGATGCAAAGTCACACGCTTTATATTGTATACTCACAGAGTTGTAAAGTCATACAGAGTTGGTTATACAGTCATACAGAATTGGTTATACAGTCACCCGTTTGAGGGTACATAGTCGCACTCGTTACATTTTGTTGTGAAGTAACAGAATGATGTACAATCACACCTTTGAATCTACACAGTCGCACTTGTTATGATACAAAGTCACGCGCTTTATGTTGTATAGTCATGCAGTGTTGGTTGTATAGTCACCTTTGAATCTACACAGTCGC
Source organism: Agrostemma githago (assembly GCA_958450325.1). Taxonomy (NCBI): domain Eukaryota; kingdom Viridiplantae; phylum Streptophyta; class Magnoliopsida; order Caryophyllales; family Caryophyllaceae; genus Agrostemma; species Agrostemma githago. The sequence goes on from OY288258.1 coordinate 21,166,223, forward strand.
ACTTGTTATGATGCAAAGTCACACGCTTTATGTTGTATAGTCATGCAGTGTTGATTGTATAGTCACACGTTTGAGGCTGCAGAGTCGCTCTCTTTTTACTGTAAAATCACACTCATTACGCATGTTATTATTGCAACAGAAAGTCGGGTGCGAAGAAGAAAGTTCGAGCGAAGACCAGTAAGAAGAAAGCCATGGCAGAGACATCGGCCTGCGAAAATGTAATTGATGATACATTCGTGGCAGAGACATTGGTTGTGGACCAAAATTTGGGTAAGAAGAAAAAAAAGAAGAAGAAGTCTGTTCAGCATGGAATAAAGATCATCGAAATTTTATGAATTTACAAACAACTTGTCAAACTCTGGATTAATTTATTAATCACGTGTTTAAACTTCGAGAAGGTGCTTCGAAGTGTTTAGAGGGTTGGTGTTCCAAACTCTGAGCTATTAATTCCGGGTTCAAGGCCGAACTACGGGCTTTGGTTACTCACCGATTAACATCGGATCACAAAATACAGAAAATCGAAGTGTTTGCTTCCCAAAAATAGCCGAGCCACAAAACTCAGAATCTTCACAGACTTTAACCACGGACCAAGGTTACATTAACCTTAGTTCAACTTTACTCCAAAATCCACGTCATCACTCAAGGTTACATTAACCTTCGACCCAATTTTCATATCTTATTCTAAACCGCTTCCGCATTCGCATCATTTGGTATCAGAGCCGTGTTTAACGACATGGGAGATAACGAAATCAACGACAACAATGTCAACAATGACGCAAGCAACATTAATACTGGAGGAGGTAATGACGACAATCTCATCCAACAATTGCCCCGTGCCTTGCGCAATTTACCCGAGAACCGAGCAGGAGGGGGCGCTAGGAGATTCGTGGACGTGTCAAAGCCTCGAGATGAATTCAAAGTCACGGAATTTCCGGAGTTTGAAGGAGGAGTCGATCCAGAGGAATACTTGGATTGGGAACGCAAGATGGAAAGAATGTTCGATTTCAAGGACGTTCCTGACGAAAAGCGTTGTAAGTATGCTATACTTAGACTCACAAAAACAGCATCTTTATGGTTTGAAGGCATGAAATTGAGGAGGGCTAGAGAGGATAAGCCAAAGGTTAGAACTTGGGATGACCTTAAACGTAAGTTACGCAAGAGGTATGTGCCCAAGAGTTATAAAATCGATTTGTATAGAAGAATTGCCGAATTAAGACAAGGGAGTCTAAATGTTAGTAGTTACATTTCAGAGTTTGAGAAAGCGTCTTTGATGTGCGAGTTAGACGAGTTAGAAGAACAAAAAATGGCTCGATTTTGTAGAGGTTTAAATCGTGGTATCGCGGATGTCGTTGACTTACATCCCTACGAGTCATTCGATACACTTTGTTCTTTGTGTCTTAAGGTCGAAACTCAACAAAAAAAGAAGTCTACCCCTAAGACGGATACTTGGAATAAATCCGAGGAAACTAAGTTTGAAGGGTCAAATTTGCATGTGACTCCTAAGACTACCCCTATTTCCCAAATGACACCCAACACACCCTATAAGGCGAAGGACATGTCTAAGATCCGTTGTTTCAAGTGTCAAGGGTTCGGTCACTTTAAAACCGAGTGTCCCAATCAAAGAATCATCACCTTAAGGGAGGCTATTACATATCGTGATGATTTGTGGGAACAAGAAGAAAGTGACGAGGAGGGAAAAGTTTATATGGCAAAGGGAGGAGAGGAAGAGGTGGAAGAAGTCTTAGAGTTTGAGGCTCCTATACACGTTGAGTCACTAGTCTTGCGTCGTACACTACACACACTTGCTAAATCGTCTATAATGAAGCAAAGAGACCAAATCTTTCATACTAAATGTCAAGTGAATGATAAGTGGTGTAATGTGATCATTTATGGGGGAGTTGCACTAATGTCGCATCCCAAGAAATGGTGGACAAACTTGCCTTGACCACTACGCCCCACCCAAAACCCCACACACTACATTGGCTTGATGACGGAAAGAAGGTGAAGATCACAAAGCAAGTGCGAGTTGGATTCACGATGGGTCCGTATAATGATGAAATCACGTGTGACGTGATTCCCATGGATGCGTGCCACATTCTTTAGGGCAGGCCATGGCAGTTCGATCGTGATGTACGTCACCAAGGGAGGACTAACGAGTATGCGTTGATGGTGAATGGTAAGCGAATCGTCCTAAGGCCGATGGCACCGAAGGATGTTCGTTCTATGCATTCTAACTGGGCTACCAAGCCTAGTTTATCTGTGTTTTCTAGTGAGCAGGTGGTAGCAAACAAAGAGGAAAGGTGTGCCCTTAAAGCGTCTGACATGTCCGTAGTTTCAAGAGGGAACGATCTTGACCAAGGTTACATTAACCTTGACCAAGTATACCCTAACCTTGACACTAACGAACTTATGCAATCGCGAGTAGGTGGGTCTGAAGATGTATTTTCGAGTGACCTTGAGTCTAGCTTGTCTGCAGTTGTTAGTCAAAGCAGAATTGAACCGGTGATTGACCGGGAAGAAAAGGTGAATACGCTTATTGCGTCAAAGCAGCACGTGCCTCAAGCGGCCCAACCCGGGCTCGTACACCCATCGATTCGAATGAGGGATAAGGATAATGGAATCCACACCACTTTAGCCCTAGTCTTAAGCAAAAATGACCTTACGGAATTGAGGTCAATTCCTTTTGAAGAGGGAGGGGATGACCCGATTATGGAGCCCGAAAAATTAATCAACGGTCCAGATAAAGCAATTGACCACGCGCGTCGACCATCCTATCACGAGCCACTATGGGTAGGCGTGTGTGTGCTCATACACGACCAGATTCATGCAACTACAGAAGAGATCATACAAGAGAATATTGCCTATCCTAGGAAGATATGGTGGATCTCATGGGAATAGAATAAAATTCACAATAATAGTAAGAGAATAAAGGGAGGTATGGATGATATCTTTCATGGTATGTCTATCTTGAATAAAAGGCAATAAGGGGATCTTCATATATTTAATCTATCAAGCAATCTCCAAGATAAGGCAAGGATTAAGCAATAGGATCTTCATCAAATAAACTAGTATCTCGTGATCTCCTACATAGCACACACCATCTTCTATTTCGGGAAGTAGGATACGGATCACTACCCATCACATGGCAAGAGTATCAAGTATTTCACATATTTGACAGGATTTGATTAGTAGCATATCTCATAGTATTTCTTTCCTTTTATCTTTAATATTATTACTCTAGAATAATACCCGAGATATCGTTAGGATATTACTCGAGATATTATTAGTATTTCTTTCCTTTTATCTTTAGTATTGTTATCCTAGAATATTCCTTGGAATAACACGAGGATATCAACCATTGTAGGCTATATAAGCCACGGTTCAGCATGGAATAAAGATCATCGAAATTTTATGAATTTACAAACAACTTGTCAAACTCTGGATTAATTTATTAATCACGTGTTTAAACTTCGAGAAGGTGCTTCGAAGTGTTTAGAGGGTTGGTGTTCCAAACTCTGAGCTATTAATTCCGGGTTCAAGGTCGAACTACGGGTTAAATATCCTTTGGTTACTCACCAATTAACATCGGATCACAAAATACAGAAAATCGAAGTGTTTGCTTCCCAAAAATAGCCGAGCCACAAAACTCAGAATCTTCACAGACTTTAACCACGGACCAAGGTTACATTAACCTTAGTTCAACTTTACTCCAAAATCCACGTCATCACTCAAGGTTACATTAACCTTCGACCCAATTTTCATATCTTATTCTAAACCGCTTCCGCATCAAAGCTACACTTGGAACCAAATATTGCTGAAGTCAGGGGCGAACCTATGTTGTTGCAAAGAGTAGCATTTGCGACCCCAAACCTAAAAATGGTAATTAAAAAGATTGATTTTTGCTACCTCAATTAATACCTCTAAACATATACTCCCTCCAAGTTCCTAATATTGAAACATTTGGATTTTGGGTGGAAAATAAGGAGGACAAAATGAGCGGCTCAAAATAGGAGTAAGAGAGAAATAGGTGAATAAATGTGAACCACACATTTATGGCCTAAAATGGAAAGTGGATAAAAGATTAAACTGAACCCAAAAAGGAATACGTGTCAATGATAGGAACTCGGAGGACGTAATAAATACAATTTAAAGCTTAAATTATGCATGAAATCTGTGGAAGCATAGTGGTTAGGCCCATTACCCATCCCTTCTAGTCCAAGGTTCAATTCCTATTATTAATGCATTTATTTTTTATTTTAATTTTTTTGGTAATGAATTAGGTGAACAAGTATCATTTCCTATCTCTCATTTATTAGTTTCCGATTATAATATCACTATTTTAATTTGTTATTTAGATTGAATCTACGTTTTGGTAAATTGCAATTTACCAAAACAAAATTATTCAACCACGAAAAAATTCGCTACCCCATAGTTTAAATCCTAGATTCACCCCTAGCTGAAGTTCGAAACTATGATTGTATGCAGGGTGAGTGAGAAGTCTATCGCGTGAAATGGAATAGACCGGTTGTGAACTACAATGAATCCGAATAGTCATTGCTTTGCCCTCAACGGAATATTTAGATTACAACCAATTATTTTAGTTGGATTGAAGTTACTGAATGTTTTTTTTCCTTGCTACATTTTGTGCTGTTATTTGTTTTGGATTGTTGCATTGTTTTGGATTTTTGCATTACACTTCGGATTTTTTTAAAGTTGGGACTATGTTATAAATCTATTTTTTCCGTTTTTTTGCTTCCTAAAATTGTCTCAAAACGTTAAAAGATAAACGGTATAATACAAACAAAAATCAAGTACATACCAAATTAAATTGTACTAGCTAAAAATGCAATCATATTACTCAGGTATATTGTTTTTAAAATAAAAATATATAATGAGTTGTTGGCGACATACTTAAATCGCTTCAAATTTTTAGAAAATGATGAACGACATACTAAAAGTTGCTGCCGAGTTTTAGAAAACGTAATAATTTTAATGCAAAAGGTTTAAAACAACAAATTCATAAAAAAAAATTGTTGACATTTAATGAAGTTACTACGTATAGGTTACCACTTTATAAATAACATGCATAAAAAAACAGGAATTTAAAATCAAATTTGACTTTATAAAAGTGAAAGTACAATTTATCTTTCCGGGTCAACTGTTTTTGGATATTATCTTTATTGGAAAACAAATCATTTTTTCATGTATCTTGAAAAGCATAAAAATGTGTACATAAATGGTGGAGACTACTCTTTACCGTCGGCGCTATACTTCTTACCGTCGGCGTTAATTGCGTAAAATGACGACTTTGCCCTTCATTAGATTTTACGAGTATTTTTTATTTATAATATTTTCAATTCACGAAGTCGGTAATATTTACGATTTCTAATTTTAAAACCGATTCCACCAAATCGACTTATTTAGAAACCGTGTTTTAATTGACACTTATTACGTTGTTTTTTTTTTCGCTTCATATTTTAAAAAACGTGTTGACTATAGGGCAACTAACTAAACCACTACACCAACATCAACAACCTCATATTTCAAATGGTGCAAAACTACTTATTTCGAAAAGCAAATTAAAAAAAAAACAAAATTGATCGAAGAACTTTTTGGACTGGCCCATGGGGTAGACATAAAAATTCTATGACTGCCCCATGGGGTAGACATAAAAGTTCTATGACTGCCCCATGGGCTAGACATAAAAATTCTTTGACTGCCCCATGGGCCAGACATACAATTTTTTTTTTTAAATTTGCATCAATTTGTATAACAAAACTTGAATGTCGACTTGTCGTAGATTAATTAGGATTTAATTTACGTATTACTCGTATTTGTTAATTATGTTTATTAAATTGTATTAAGTCGTTAATTAATCTAATTAACTGTTTAAAAATGGAGGCGTAACGATAATCGAAAAAAATGGTTATTTATCGAGTTCTAATAAACCGATACTTTATAAAATGTAAATGCGGTAATATTTCGAGAATTAATTGCAAGGGAGAACTCGTCATTTTACGTAATTCCATATATACTAACTATATAGCTAGTCTGTTTTGGTTTATTACGATAATCGAAAAAGACGGTTTTATTATCGAGTTTTAATAAACCGGTAATCTATAAAATGTAAAAGTAATACTCTTTCAAGAATAAATAGTAGGGGCAAATTTGTCATTTTACGTAATTAACGCCGACGGTAAGAAGTAAGCGCCGACGGTAAAAAGTAGTTCCGCAGAATACGGGTCTAGGATAGTTTCTTCCACCTTCTATTTACCATCTTGTAAGTGCAGAATTATATATTTTAAATATTAGATAATATTTATATTCTGTTATTATTATGATTATTAATTTTTTTTAATTGTTGTTGTTGTTGTTGAGAGTACTCATTAATTATCATAATTATACTTGAGTAGGTCGACAGAATCGGTGTTAGAATTCGACCTTAATTAAATTAATGAGTACTAATAGAATGAAGGGCTTTTAAAATATGTGAGTAGAACTATAGAAGAGTTCAAAAATTAAAGATTAAGGAATTGATAAATACTTCGTATGGAGTAGTATATATTAATTTGAAAAGGTAAATGTAAAGAATCAAATGGAACGGAAGGAGTATAATAATACGGAGTATAGGGTATACTCCGCATGTTGTAAACTATTTGAGGTATGACCCGGGTTTATGTACAATAAACAATATTGGTAAAAATGTAATCATAACAGTTTTTGTAGTAGGATATAATTTGTAGAATAATTTGTTTAGGCCAATCAAGTAGATAAGTCTATTGACCAACTCTACCTTCATTATACATGTAAGCACGGTCCTCTGCCATGGCAATATATACTCCTTTACATGTCTGAAAACTCAATACGAAGTAGTAGAATTAGTATTATGGTACAACGATTATACACTACAATATAATTTATGTTTGTTTAGTACGTCTCCCTTGTGCGGGTTATCTGTCTTCTATTATAACGAGTCAAATAACAATCTACTTGCATTTATAAGACAACTTTTACTCCTTCCTAAGCCTTTTCTTTTTATCTTTATCCCAAAGACATACATCGACACTATTAGAAGACGCTCATCGTGAAAAAAATCTATTTCCGAAAAACTTGAATGTTATAGGCTCAACATCATTGGGCCAAAAAAACTAGTAATATAGAAATGCCGTAGCTACTAGCTAATACGAGTAGCTACTTAGCTAGGGTGGCAAGCACGATACGGAAGATCCGAGGGAGATATAGAAACACAAATTCTTGTTTGTGACGGAGATATCCGTCACAAATGTATGACGGGTCAAATACTTACCAAGTGGGATAAGACAAAAGTGAGGCTGGTGGGGCCTTTGTCCTTTCCCCTCAAGTGGTATCTATTTGACCCGTCTTAAGCTTGCGACGAATATATCCGTCGCAACAGAGACCAACTGATATAGAAATGACAATTGCAAAATTGACGGCGGCAGACCTAGTTAACTAGCTTCAACTCCAGGCTACCCAATACTCAAGTACTATTTATTGCAAAAATGACATGACCGATAACCCCCCTCCTACCCAATACTCTTTATTTTGTACCAGTAATTTTTCCATCTACCTTCCAAGTTTGCTAGACACAGTGTAATCGTGACATTTTTGACCGTTTTCACACCACATACGTAAAAGAATACCTCGTGTGTGTGTGTGTATATATATATATATATATATATATATATATATATAGGTTCAAATAGGGTACCTTATTTTCAATTTAGTTATAGTACCTTTTATTGTTTTTTTTATGTATTTTGTGTTGTCTTTACTTGATTTATATATATATATATATATATATATATATTGAGGGGAAAGGACAAAGGCCCCACCAACCTCACTTTTGTCTTATCCCACTTACTTGGTAAGTATTTGACCCGTCATACATTTGTGACGGATATCTCCGTCACAAACAAGAATTTGTGTTTCTATATCTCCCTCGGATCTTCCGTATCGTGCTTGCCACCCTAGCTAAGTAGCTACTCGTATTAGCTAGTAGCTACGGCATTTCTATATTACTAGTTTTTTTGGCCCAATGATGTTGAGCCTATAACATTCAAGTTTTTCCGAAATAGATTTTTTTCACGATGAGCGCCTTCTAATAAAGTCGATGTATGTCTTTGGGATAAAGATAAAAAGAAAAGGCTTAGGAAGGAGTAAAAGTTGTCTTATAAATGCAAGTAGATTGTTATTTGACTCGTTATAATAGAAGACAGATAACCCGCACAAGGGAGACGTACTAAACAAACATAAATTATATTGTAGTGTATAATCGTTGTACCATAATACTAATTATACTACTTCGTATTGAGTTTTCAGACATATAAAGGAGTATATATTGCCATGGCAGAGGACCGTGCTTACATGTATAATGAAGGTAGAGTTGGTCAATAGACTTATCTACTTGATTGGCCTAAACAAATTATTCTACAAATTATATCCTACTACAAAAACTGTTATGATTACATTTTTACCAATATTGTTTATTGTACATAAACCCGGGTCATACCTCAAATAGTTTACAACATGCGGAGTATACCCTATACTCCGTATTATTATACTCCTTCCGTTCCATTTGATTCTTTACATTTACCTTTTCAAATTAATATATACTACTCCATACGAAGTATTTATCAATTCCTTAATCTTTAATTTTTGAACTCTTTATAGTTCTACTCACATATTTTAAAAGCCCTTCATTCTATTAGTACTCATTAATTTAATTAAGGTCGAATTCTAACACCGATTCTGTCGACCTACTCAAGTATAATTATGATAATTAATGAGTACTCCCAACAACAACAACAACAACAATTAAAAAAATTAATAATCATAATAATAACAGAATATAAATATTATCTAATATTTAAAATATATAATTCTGCACTTACAAGATGGTAAATAGAAGGCGGAAGAAACTATCCTAGACCCGTATTCTGCGGAACTACTTTTTACCGTCGGCGCTTTACTTCTTACCGTCGGCGTTAATTACGTAAAATGACAAATTTGCCCCTACTATTTATTCTTGAAAGAGTATTACTTTTACATTTTATAGATTACCGGTTTATTAAAACTCGATAATAAAACCGTCTTTTTCGATTATCGTAATAAACCAAAACAGACTAGCTATATAGTTAGTATATATGGAATTACGTAAAATGACGAGTTCTCCCTTGCAATTAATTCTCGAAATATTACCGCATTTACATTTTATAAAGTATCGGTTTATTAGAACTCGATAATAAAACCATTTTTTTCGATTATCGTTACGCCTCCGTTTTTAAACGGTTAATTAGATTAATTAACGACTTAATACAATTTAGTAAACGTAATTAACAAATACGAGTAATACGTAAATTAAATCCTAATTAATCTACGACAAGTCGACATTCAAGTTTTGTTATACAAATTGATGCAAATTTAAAAAAAAAAAAATTGTATGTCTGGCCCATGGGGCAGTCAAAGAATTTTTATGTCTAGCCCATGGGGCAGTCATAGAACTTTTATGTCTATCCCATGGGGCAGTCATAGAATTTTTATGTCTACCCCATGGGCCAGTCCAAAAAGTTCTTCGATCAATTTTGTTTTTTTTTTAATTTGCTTTTCGAAATAAGTAGTTTTGCACCATTTGAAATATCAGGTTGTTGATGTTGGTGTAGTGGTTTAGTTAGTTGCCCTATAGTCAACACGTTTTTTAAAATATGAAGCGAAAAAAAAAACAACGTAATAAGTGTTAATTAAAACACGGTTTCTAAATAAGTCGATTTGGTGGAATCGGTTTTAAAATTAGAAATCGTAAATATTACCGACTTCGTGAATTGAAAATATTATAAATAAAAAATACTCGTAAAATCTAATGAAGGGCAAAGTCGTCATTTTACGCAATTAACGCCGACGGTAAGAAGTATAGCGCCGACGGTAAAGAGTAGTCTCCACCATTTATGTACACATTTTTATGCTTTTCAAGATACATGAAAAAATGATTTGTTTTCCAATAAAGATAATATCCAAAAACAGTTGACCCGGAAAGATAAATTGTACTTTCACTTTTATAAAGTCAAATTTGATTTTAAATTCCTGTTTTTTTATGCATGTTATTTATAAAGTGGTAACCTATACGTAGTAACTTCATTAAATGTCAACAATTTTTTTTATGAATTTGTTGTTTTAAACCTTTTGCATTAAAATTATTACGTTTTCTAAAACTCGGCAGCAACTTTTAGTATGTCGTTCATCATTTTCTAAAAATTTGAAGCGATTTAAGTATGTCGCCAACAACTCATTATATATTTTTATTTTAAAAACAATATACCTGAATAATATGATTGCATTTTTAGCTAGTACAATTTAATTTGGTATGTACTTGATTTTTGTTTGTATTATACCGTTAATCTTTTAATGTTTTGAGACAATTTTAGGAAGCAAAAAAACGGAAAAAATAGATTCATAACATAGTCCCAACTTTAAAAAAATCCGAAGTGTAATGCAAAAATCCAAAACAATGCAACAATCCAAAACAAATAACAACACAAAATGTAGCAAGGAAAAAAAACATTCAGTAACTTCAATCCAACTAAAATAATTGGTTGTAATCTAAATATTCCGTTGAGGGCAAAGCAATGACTATTCGGATTCATTGTCGTTCACAACCGGTCTATTCCACTTCACGCGATAGACTTCTCACTCACTCTGCATACGATCATAGTTTCGAACTTCAGCTAGGGGTGAATCTAGGATTTAAACTATGGGGTAGCGAATTTTTTCGTGGTTGAATATTTTTGTTTTGGTAAATTGCAATTTACTAAAACGTAGATTAAATCTAAATAACAAATTAAAATAGTGATATTATAATCGGAAACTAATAAATGAGAGATAGGAAATGATACTTGTTCACCTAATTCATTACCAAAAAAAATTAAAATAAAAAATAAATGCATTAATAATAGGAATTGAACCTTGGAGTAGAAGGGATGGGTAATGGGCCTAACCACTATGCTTCCACAGATTTCATGCATAATTTAAGCTTTAAATTGTATTTATTACGTCCTCCGAGTTCCTATCATTGACATATATTCCTTTTTGGGTTCAGTTTAATCTTTTATCCACTTTCCATTTTAGGCCATAAATGTGTGGTTCACATTTATCCACCTATTTCTCTCTTACTCCTATTTTGAGCCGCTCATTTTGTCCTCCTTATTTTCCACCCAAAATCCAAATGTTTCAATATTAGGAACTTGGAGGGAGTATATGTTTAGAGGTATTAATTGAGGTAGCAAAAATCAATCTTTTTAATTACCATTTTTAGGTTTGGGGTCGCAAATGCTACTCTTTGCAACAACATAGGTTCGCCCCTGACTTCAGCAATATTTGGTTCCAAGTGTAGCTTTGATGCGAATGCGGAAGCGGTTTAGAATAAGATATGAAAATTGGGTCGAAGGTTAATGTAACCTTGAGTGATGACGTGGATTTTGGAGTAAAGTTGAACTAAGGTTAATGTAACCTTGGTCCGTGGTTAAAGTCTGTGAAGATTCTGAGTTTTGTGGCTCGGCTATTTTTGGGAAGCAAACACTTCGATTTTCTGTATTTTGTGATCCGATGTTAATTGGTGAGTAACCAAAGGATATTTAACCCGTAGTTCGACCTTGAACCCGGAATTAATAGCTCAGAGTTTGGAACACCAACCCTCTAAACACTTCGAAGCACCTTCTCGAAGTTTAAACACGTGATTAATAAATTAATCCAGAGTTTGACAAGTTGTTTGTAAATTCATAAAATTTCGATGATCTTTATTCCATGCTGAACCGTGGCTTATATAGCCTACAATGGTTGATATCCTCGTGTTATTCCAAGGAATATTCTAGGATAACAATACTAAAGATAAAAGGAAAGAAATACTAATAATATCTCGAGTAATATCCTAACGATATCTCGGGTATTATTCTAGAGTAATAATATTAAAGATAAAAGGAAAGAAATACTATGAGATATGCTACTAATCAAATCCTGTCAAATATGTGAAATACTTGATACTCTTGCCATGTGATGGGTAGTGATCCATATCCTACTTCCCGAAATAGAAGATGGTGTGTGCTATGTAGGAGATCACGAGATACTAGTTTATTTGATGAAGATCCTATTGCTTAATCCTTGCCTTATCTTGGAGATTGCTTGATAGATTAAATATATGAAGATCCCCTTATTGCCTTTTATTCAAGATAGACATACCATGAAAGATATCATCCATACCTCCCTTTATTCTCTTACTACTATTGTGAATTTTATTCTATTCCCATGAGATCCACCATATCTTCCTAGGATAGGCAATATTCTCTTGTATGATCTCTTCTGTAGTTGCATGAATCTGGTCGTGTATGAGCACACACACGCCTACCCATAGTGGCTCGTGATAGGATGGTCGACGCGCGTGGTCAATTGCTTTATCTGGACCGTTGATTAATTTTTCGGGCTCCGTAATCGGGTCATGCTTTGTCGCGTATGTTGGTTCAAGAATAATGTTCCCAAGCACACTGTCATTTTTTGTGCGTAAAAATGAATTGGTATCTAAAAATCTATAAAATTGGATATTTTATTTTAATGAGATTAAATTCAAATCACTTACTTGCAAACTTGAAAGCTACACAGTAGAAAGCCAAGACCGGCCCGCGCGAAAGGTATCTGTCATCAATTGCAATTGATGCCAACTGATTAATGAAATCACCCCACGGCCACACTCTTGTTTTGTCTCCACTTTACACGTCAAAATACAAACAAAAATAATTAAAAGAATTCAAGAGAATATATTTGAAAAATTAAAGAATATCCAACTTCAGCGTTGACAAATAAGTCATACTTGAGGTCCAACAATGTCAAGAACACGCACGGCACACGTCCTTTGAACAACACCGGCCTGTATTCGATGATTTCCGCTACAAAGTCTGTAACACCAATAATCATCATTTAAACAATAAATGTTTTGTAGGAGTAACAAATTTGGAATAACTTTTAAATTAAACAACAAAGCTGACCAATAAGTTCACGGTCTCGTAATTTTTTGTCGAGAATATCTTTAACAGAGACAAAATTAAAGTCGTATTGTGGCAATGATGTCACTATTCCTTCTACCACAGTGTCCATGTCAATCAACATTTTCAAATTGTGAGAAGTAGCAACCTCTAATCCTTTGTTTTCGCCACTGTTGAACTTACCTATTTTGTAACATTTGCTTTCGGTAAATACGCCTTCAAACATTTCCAATACGTGTTTGTGAATAGTACATTGTATGACACAGCATGTTATTGATATAGCTAGCAATCTTCATAATATTTGCATAATAAATACCATTTATTCTTAACTGATTATATTTCTTAAAAACAAAAGCTGACTTCATATGAATGATTACCTTGTCAAAAACCAATAGAAATACTTGAGAACAGGTCTCGATTTTTTTTCATTGGAAATAATCTTCTTCCCATGCCAAATTCTGAGAATTCTTCATTTTACTGAATCTGTTGATAGTGATTCATTGAGGTCAACAAAGACAACAAAAGTTGGGTCGATCAAGATGTTGGAGTTCATTTTTTAGAGCTACTGAACTCTTTATTTGCTTCAAGTGTTTGTGGGATTGTGATATTCTAATAGGTGTTACTACTTTGATACAATTAAAAATTCTAATATGCTATATATATATATATATATATATATATATATGTGTGTGTGTGTGTGTGTGTGTGTGTGTGTGTGTGTGTGTGTGTGTGCGCGTGCGTGCGTGTGTGTGTGTGTGTGTGTGAGAGAGAGAGAGAGAGAGAGGGTGAGTGCGCGCGCGCACACGCACTACTACTTTGAGCTAATATGTTGTATAACAGATTCTAAATAAAATTGTTAATATAATAATAATAATAATAATATTATTATTATTATTATTATTATTATTATTATTATTATTATTATTATTATTGAAAAATATTAAAATGAAATATTATTGAAAAATGCTAGAGATAGAAAGAGAAAATCCTCCAAAAACCTAGAGATTTCATAGCAGCTTTTTTAGAATGTCTAAATCCAAGAAAAAAACATCAACTCCTCCTAAATCTAAGACAAATAATTCAGCAATAATTGTTGGACTAAAAGAAAAGATGAAGGCAGCACGGAAACAAAGAGAACTAGATGGATCGTCGAGTGCTAATGGTGAGCTTCAAGGGTTTAATCTGGAAACTGATATGGAAACCATTGAAGAAGAACTCGAAGAGGATGAAAATGTTAATGGGGATGAGAAGATTGAGACTATGGGTGGTTCGTCAGAGAATGCTAAGTCTCTGATACAACTGATGGTTGATGATGTTGCAGAGGAGATTCAGTATTGGTCTTCAGTCATTTATGGGTACGTGTTAGGTGCTAATCCTCCTTGGTCGGTGATTAACGGATTCATAAGACGTACTTGGAAACTGTTAAAAATTGATAAAGTGTCGATTTTGTCAAATGGAGTGTTCTTAGTCAGGTTCCATTCTAATGAGGATAAATTGAAGGCTTTGGAGTCTGGATTTCTTATGTTTGACAGTAAGCCTGTCATACTTCATGAGTGGACTGAGGATAGTGTTCTGGTGAAACAGGAATGTAAGAGGGTACCGATCTGGATTAAGTTGCAAGGGTTAGATGTTAAATTCTGGGGGTCTTCGAGTCTTACGAAGATTACCAGCATGATAGGAAAATATATTAAGTGTGATGAGGTTACAAGGCATAAGACGTTTCTGAGCTATGCTAAACTCTTGGTAGAAGTGGAATTCAATCAGAGATTTCCAAAAGAGATAATATTCCTGGATGAGAAGGGTGTGGAATAACATATTCAGGTATTATACGAGTGGATTCCGGTGGAGTGTAAACAGTGTAAGGGAATTGAGTACCTAGCAGAGGTTTGCAGGAAAACAAAAGCTAAGGTCCAACCTGCTGTGAAGGCTTGGGAGGTGGTGAAAGTATGGAAACCCAAAGAGAAGCAAGCTGACCCAATTGTAATGGTGGTGGATCAGGGGTGCTATGATCACTCCTATGATTACTCATCAGGAGGTTGAATCACCTCAATTGGTCCTACCACGAACAGAAGGGGAAGGGATTAGAAGATTTGATCCGGAGGGACTTTCATTATTGCAGGCTTTACTAAGTTCTAGTAAGGGGAGTAGGGGAGGAAGGGAGAATCTACCTCCTGAAAATGGATAATTTGGGTTTTTGGAACATTACGGGGCTAGATAGTCTAAATAAGCAGAAGGATTTAAAATGGTTCCTTCATAAGAATAAAGTTGGATTGTTTAGCCTTTTGGAGACTAGGGTTAAAAGTAGTAATTGGTTGAAGGTAATGAATAATATTTGTAGTGGTGGTCTATTACTACCAATAATTCCTATCATAAAGGTGGGAGAATTTGGCTCTTGTGGCATCCTAGTCGGTATGATTTAAGTGTGGAAGATGTTACTGCTCAAACGCTTTTTGCTATAGTTTGGGATAAAGTGAGGAAGGTGATATTTTATCTTACGGTGATTTATGGTTTCAATAAACCAGCTGATAGGAACTGTTTATGGAGCATTATCAAGCAGTATAAGAGTATGGTAGATGGTGCTTGGGTATTGTGGGGTGATTTCAATAATATCCTCCATCAAGGGGAAAGAATTGGAGCTCCTACTACTTGGGCTGAAATAAGAAGATTTCAAGACTGTGTCCATGAGTGTGAATTAATTGAGCTTCAAACCTCTGGGTCATTCTTTACCTGGAATAATAAGCATGAGGTCGGTTCTAGAGTTTTCAGTAGAATTGGTAGAGTTCTATATAATGAGGATTGGTTGGAGATGTTTCCTGAAATGGGTGGGCGATTTTTACCTGAGGGTCTCTACAATCATTGTCCGTGCATTATACATCTTGAGACTGAGAGAATCACTGCTAAGCCTAGTTTTAGATACTACAATATGTGGTCTCTCGATGATAGCTTTAGTAGTACTGTGGAGGAAATTTGGCGAAGGAAGGTGGATGGCAATCCTATGTACTGCCTGGTGCAAAAGCTTAAGATGGCTAAGGGTGAGTTTTGACAGTTGAATAGGAGGAAGTTTTATGATGTTGAGAAAGCGAGTCAAATTGCTAAGATCCTGTTGGATGAATTACAGCAGGAGTTACAGTTGGACCCGTTGAATAGTGATGTGAGCAGAGCTGAGAGGATAGCGGCAAAGGAGGCGTTAAAGCTAGAAAAGGTTGCTCAATCCTTTCTGCGGCAAAAAGCTAAAGTTCAATGGGTGGAGGAAGGTGACGATAATATGGCTTATTTTCACTCTTGTATCAAAAGAAGACGTGCTATTAATAAGGTGGCCAGCATTAGAGATAGTGAAGGCAGTCTGAAAGTAGCACTTGAAGATATTAATGGAGCATTTGAAAAGTATTATGAGCAGTTGCTAGGTACCAGTACTGTAGTGAGGGAGGTCTATAAGCCTGTGGTATGGAAAGGGAGGACCATTAATGCTGATCAGGCAAAGGCCCTAATAAGGCCTTTGATAGTGGAAGAGATTAAACAGTGTATGTTCGATATTCCTGGAGATAAAAGCGCAGGTCCTGATGGATATTCGAGTCAATTTTTCAAGGATGCGTGGAATATTGTGGGTACGAGTGTAGTGGATGCAGTACAGAATTTTTGGAGAAGTGGAAAGCTTCGTAGGCAGGTGAACCATACTCTTATTACTTCGATTCCTAAGGTGCCTATGCCTGAGAATGTCACTCAATTTAGGCCAATTGCTTGCTGTAATACATTTTATAAGTATATTACTAAGATTCTCTGTCAAAGATTGGGTGGTGTTCTTCCTGAGATTATTAGTCAGAACCAGAGTGGATTCATCCAAGGTCGAGAAATACTGGAGAATATCTTAATTTGTCAAGATTTGGTTAGACTTTATGGGAGAAAGTCTTGCTCCCCTAGGTGTTTAATGAAGATAGATATGAGGAAGGTGTATGATTCGATTGAATGGGCGTTTCTCAGGGATATGATGGAGGCTCTGAGGTTTCCATTGCAATTCATTAATTTGGTGATGGAATGTGTGACGACTACTAGCTATTCTCTTGTTCTTAATGGGAGTAGTTTTGGGTTTTTCCAAGGGAAGAGGGGTTTACGACAAGGAGATCCCCTCTCTCCGTTGTTATTTGCAATATGTATGGAATATCTATCAAGAATCTTGCAGAAGGTTCAAAATTTTCAAGGGTTTAAGTACCATTCTATGTGTAAGCAGTTGAAGTTAGCTCATTTATGCTTTGCTGATGATTTACTCTTATTCGCTTATGGGAATAAAGAGTCTGTCACGATTTTGATGAGAGCTTTTCTGACTTTTTCCGAAGCTTTCGGGTTACAAATGAATAAGGAAAAATCAGAGATATACATGAAAGGAGTCAGGGAGGAGAATAATATTTTGCTGGTACGGGGATGAGGAAGGGCAATTTACCTTTTAGGTATTTAGGTATTCCTATCTCTTGTAAGAAGTTCAGTGTTCTTGATTGTGCAGTTTTAGCAGAGAAAATTGTGGATCGTATTCGTAGCCTTGGGTCTAGGCATTTGTCTTATGGAGGTAGATTAACATTGGTTAAATCAGTTCTTCAGAATCTACATAGCTATTGGGCTAGAGTTTTCATACTTCCTAAGACCGTGATCAAGAAGGTTGAGGACATATATAGGAATTTTCTTTGGAAAGGGGACTATAACTACATCAATGCTCCTTTAATTGGATGGCAACAAATTTGTAATTCCAAGAGGAAAGGAGGATTGGGAATAAGGGATGCCATGGATTGGAATCTAGCATGTATTGCTAAATATTTATGGTGGTTGGCAGTGAAGAAGGATAGATTGTGGGTGCGTTGGATCCACTCTGTGTTCTTAAAGGGGAGAGATTGGCAACTGATGATGAGTAATACCAATTCAAGTTGGTCTTGGAAAAGAATGTGCAAGATTTATAGAAAATTCAAGGATGGATTTGTGTCAGATGAATGGCAGCAGGCAGGCGGGATTTATACTGTGCAACAGGGCTATGTTTGGCTTAGAGAGAAGAAGCAGGACTTGGATTGGTGTGGACTGGTTTGGCATAAACTGGTGTTATCTAAGCACTCATTCATTTCCTGGTTGATGATGCATAAAAGACTGTTGACAAATGATAGAGTCGCGAGATGGGGATTGAATATCAGTCTTGATTGTTGGCTATGTGGGGTTGAGAAGGAGGATCATAATCACCTCTTTTTCTGTTGTTTGTACAGCAGGAAGATGTTGGATCTACTGTCAAGTTGGTTGGGTGCTAATATCCCGGAGGTAGATGTAGTTAATTGGTGGAGAAGCTATAGATTTGAGAATGCAACACATAAACGTATAGTAGGATGTGGAGTGGTTGCACTTATCTATCATATTTGGAAAGCTCGTAATTCTAGCAAGCATGATAAATGGATCTCAAGACCGGAGCAGTCCCTAAGAATGATACAAGAGGAAGTGAAAGCACGACACCGGTTTTTGTTATCGCAAAGTAGAATTTGTTCAATTGAGAAATATATGTAGTGTTGAGATGTGTGGGTTAGAACGAATGAGAGGTTCTAAAATCTGTTGTAAGGGAACAAATTGTAATTCTTCATATCTTATGCTAATACAGAGCTTACATTTTCCCAAAAAATAATAATAATAATAATAATAATAATAATAATAATAATAATAATAATAATAATAATAATAATAATAATAATAATAATAATAATAATAATATTTTATTATAAACGGAACTTGCATTAACACCAGAACAAATTACGAGAAGTTAGAGGGAAGCCGAGATACTATATGGGCCCCCACTCCCTTAGCGATCACAAAACTAATTCTACTGAAAATATGAACCGCGGCACGCGCTCCAGCATCCTGTGATAAAGCGAATTTACGAATCCGCTGGAGCAGAGAAACAACATCCGTGTCGAGTTCACCAAGAGAGGAGAAGGAGAAAGGAAGGAAACCATACCCAATGGCCGTGCAGCGTGCCTGATACTTGGCACACTTACGGCGAGCAGCATCAGCAACGACCCATCCATGCTCAAAAGAAGTCAAGCCGGACTGGTCAAAGGAGGGACCCTGTCAGATCGACACAAACATCACGCCCCTTGTCCCACGAGTAGAGGAGAAGGTCGGCAGGTCGTAAGGGCTTGTTGTTATCGTCGCAGGGCCAATCTCCACCCCCTTGCCTACAGAGATCCCCGTCCAGAAGCAAATATCCAACAGTGTGTCATGAACAAGGTTATGGCGATGTTTAATCCCCACAGTACCAGCACAAGAAACCGCGTGATCACCAAATATATCCTCTCTAAGGACCCTGGAGCAGGAAGAGCAAGTCCTGGAAAGCGGAAACAAAGGGACTCTCAGGCGGTAACTAAGCACACTGCGATAAGTCCGACTGTTCATGGTTTGCCCCAGCCCAGTAATAGGGACAGCCCTTAACCAGTTAGAAGAATGATCTCCCTGCTGAGATTTCCACATGACAAACTGCCAAGGGGTTAAGGAGAAAACAGATTCCGCTGTTGTATGTAGCAACCCTCGTGAAATATATATCTGCCAATTTCTTCATAAGTTTTGGGGCAGCGATCTCAGAGGGGTTACTCAAGAAGTCAGAACCGGTGGCGTCAACAAACCCACTCAAGGCAGACTCAAAGGCAAATCCAGGGGCGGTGATCTCGGAGGGACAAAGCAGCTTAGCTTGCAAATCGGCAAACTGGAGGCGAGAAGCAAGGAAGGCAAAGTGCAGGGCATCAGTGGCGGCAAAGACACCGAGCCCACCTAGGGAAAAGGGTTTTAGGTTATATTATTATTATTATTATTATTATTATTTTTTATTTTTTATTTTTTATTTTTTTTTTTTTTTTTTTTATTATTATTATTATTATTATTATTATTATTTTAGTTTGTAGTTGTATTTAGCTTAATGACGTACAACATGGTATTATGTATCAAATATTTTTGGTTAATTAGATATGTTATACTGATTTTGGTTTTCTGATATTTCAGATGATTTGGTTTTAAATGGATATGAAATGTCTAAGAATTGTGCACAGAAATATCTTTTGTTAGTCATTTATCAGTGATTTGGTGTTGAATCTGTAGTTCTTTTTTAAATCAGTTAAATATTGGATTGTGATGATTTGGTGTTGATATTTCAACTGACAAAAAATCAGTATTTTTTTTTTTGAATTTTTATTTGATTAAAATGAATTTCAATTTGTATTTGGTGGACCGTCATCAGCTTTAAGTATTTGTGGGATTGTGATTTTCTGATAGCTGTTAATACTTTGATACGATTAAAAATCTAATATGCTATATATATACTACTTAGATTTTCTAATAATATGTTATATAACTGATTTTAAATAAAATTGTAAATATAATAACAACAACAACAATAATAATAATAGAGATTTTCTATGCGGTACCCCTATATTTTTCACTTTTCTACATGGTACCCCTACCTTTTCTATGTCTATACATGGCACCATTGAATTTTATTATTAATTTAACTAGCGCCCCAAAAAAAATTCCATCAAATTTTGTCATTAGATTATGTTTTTAACTTAGAATTAAGACTTCAATATCATTTAACTTAGATAATTAACAAGTAATTGAGCTTAATTTAAGTGTTATCATTTAATTTGACAATATAACGTCAAAAATATAATCCGTTTAGATTCGGAGTATAACTGCAAACACGTACAAAATTGTTAGTTTAAGTTCAATTATCGGTTAATTAGGTATGTTAAATGACGTTAAACTTTTAATTTTGAACATAAAAAGGTAATTTGTTGCCAAAACTTGATGGGAAAAAAGTTTAGGGGTACCAATAAAGATAATAATAAAGTTTAGGGTACCAAAGAAACTTTTAGTAAGTACAAGGGTATCACGTATACAAGTAAAAAGTGTAGGGGTACAAGATGAAAAAGTAAAAAGTTCAGGGGTACCACGTAGAAAATTCCATAATAGTATTATTATTATTGTTATTATTATTTCAGTTTGTACTTGTATTCAGCTGAATGTAGGATTCTTGTGGGACGTAAAACATGAGATTATACATCAAATATTTTTTGTTTAGTTTTCTGATATTTTAGTTGATCTGGTTTTAAATGAGTGTGAAATGTCTAAGGATTATGCACAAAATATCTTTTGTTAGTCATTTATCAGTAATTTAGTGATGATTTGTAGTTTTTTTTTTTGAATTAGTTAAATGTTGGATTGTGTGCTGATTTGCAGTTCTTTTTTGAATCAGTTAAATGTTGGATTGTGCTAATTTGGTACTGCTATTTCCGTTGACAAAAATTATCACTATTTTTTTGAATTTTTAATTGATTAAAATGAATTTGAATTTGTATTTGGTGGATGTCTTTGTTGTGATCAAAATACTTAATATGGACTTTGTCCTGCAACGAAAATATTATGTACCATATAATTCTATATGAAGTATTTACTACTTCAATTAATGTGTTACAAGATAAAGTGGAGAAAATGAGAGATACTTGACAATGGGATATGGATTACGGTGATTAGTTGGTGGTTGCTAATAGTAACTCCTCTATAACACTCTGGCCCAAGTTAGGACCAGAAATGTTAGTCGCGGTAGCCCGCCAGGCTTTGTACTGGTCCCACAGACCAACACGAGATCTTTTCAAAGCATTTTGTCCTCACTCATGCGCATCCCGAAAACATCCAGGAAGTCACCCGTCCTTAGACTACTTTCAGCAAAGCACGCTTAACTGTGGAGTTCTTTTGCATGGATGACCAGAAAAGAAAATCCATTTTGTTGATATGAGTAATACTTTCAATCCCTTTAAGCACTCGTCATTTAAGCTCATAAATAGGACATCTTCAATCAATGTGGGGTGTTTCATCCTCCCAATCCGACTATTTGGCTTTGCGATTATTTGGGCTGATTTTCAAAGATTTCTGTTTTATTTTTCCAATTGCTATTCTCGGACTGTCGTTTTTTGTTTTCTGTATATTGATTAATTCACTGTACCCTACACCACCTCCCCTCCTTTCCTAATAGAAGGGTTTATGAGGTGAAAGCACCAACTATAATATGCTCTTAGTGAGACGGAGCTTAAGGAGAAGGTAAGCACACGTTTCTCAGTGATGTGCGACAAATTCGAGCAATAATATCAATAAAAAATAGCAAGCGTAACCATCCATTATCTACAATTCACTGTTTCAAAGTATGACGCTCTTAGAGTGATGGATGACGAACCCATACCGTCCTCTAATTGTAGTGGCTACTTTATCTCAATGTATTGTTTTTATTGGATAGTTGTGTTGCTATGATTGTTGATGATAATGTTCCTCGCCTGAGAGAAACCCACCCCGAGGTTTATTTATATAGTTCGGGCCTTGGGTCATATTTTTCGATGTTTGAGTTGTCATTTGAGTCGGTGATTTAAAAATCGTTGATAAAGCCATTTAAAAATGGCAAAACCAGTAGATAGTGTGAACAGTAAATAAAAGACGAAAACACGTTGAATCCTTGCAACAATAATGAAAACGAAAATTACTGTTTAAAATTAGACTTAGGTGAAAATATTCTAACTACATGGCTCTTGTCATGCCTCTTCTTCCTTCTTTTAGATTCCTGATCAAATTTGTCACCAAGCATCTCAGTCAGTTCTTGTGCAACAGTTAACTCATCCAGTGCACATGATTGTAATAAGATTTTTGCACCCACTAATTTTGCGTCTGCCTCCGTACTTCCTTTTTCTGTAATGCTTTTGTGAGCCTGCTGACAGTCAGTAGTCTGTTATTGTTGTGTCCCTTAGTTGTTATTAATCGTATCTACTTAGAAAGCACAACACTTACAGTCGGTCCAATCAAGTTTTCTTCACCTCTTCAACCCGTTGGTACCCCATCCTTTCATTGCATAGTGGAGTCGACAATCGACTTCTATAAAAAAAATTGCGTGAGCGTATTACGACAGAAAAATAATAAATTAAAAGTAGAAGTAAAGTTCTAAAACTTGGTAGGAGTTGTGTTTTAAAGTGGTTGTTTCATTTGTTGTTGGTGCATCCTTTTGAGAGATTGAACTACCCACGACTATTCACCCCTCAATTGATGTAGACCCTTCAATTACTTTTCTCCATTCTGTCTACTTTGATTCTTCTGAACTCATATCCATGATTGTATAGCAAGTTGATTTTTTATGTATGTTGTATGTTTGTGTCACGCGAATCTTGAACAAATATTCCTTCTCAATAATGGTGCAGAATTCTTGAGGAGGCAATCCTGATGGGCTTGATTCCTATATAGTTAATGTCGTCAGGTTAATTAAATAAATGGACCACTTAGCATTAGGCGTATTTATCCATACTGGTCTTTCGTTGAGTAGTTGCTTCGCCGTCTTTCCTAATAGGCCAGTCATTCCTTCGTCCCAGATAATGATTTCACGAAACCCACAATCATCGCCAAACACAGTAAACCTGACTTGGTACCTATTTATGTTAGAAAAATGTAAATACTAATCAGAGTTTAATTCAGGTTGTAATATTATTTTCAGAGATCTATCTGTATGCACCTGATTATAGGCTCACGGGTAGCTACCTCAAAATGTTTGTAATCTGTTTTTTGACAATACCACATCCAGTTTTCTTTTTCTGACACCTTACTACGACACTCTCCACATGAATGGTAACACCATTCCCTTGTAGTATCCATTTCATATATAGTTGCGAGTATGACAAACGTTCCCGCATACAGAGCAAATTGTTAGTAATTGTGTCAGCATATGTAGGAGTAAATTTTAGTGTAAGGGGTATAAAAATTTTATCTTACAAATGTGTTGTTTTTTATTTGTTTAAGTGTCCTGCATTATCTAGTCCCCGTAAGGATGCTCTGGTTGAAGGAGTTGTTTAAAGTCACTTCTGCTTTCCAACGATCCAGCCCATCACCTTTAAGGTAACTGCAATCATGTCATGTACAATAAATGTTATGTAGTATAATATGCATTAAACCACGTTAGTAACGTAGTGTCATGTCACATTAGTAATGCGTGGTACAAACTTGCATTCTTTTGAAAGTGGCCGCCTCCTCAATTTTTGGATTAGCGACAATGAGAGTTGCATCCCTTGTCATGAGGCTATTTTCGCCTATGGTCAAGGTATTATTTGGAGTTAAATGTTGTCATAGGTAGCACATACAAAAAACGAAAATTCTCTCACTCCTATATTCGTTTCGCTTAACATGCATGGGCACCAAAATAGTTTTGTCTAAGTGTGTGTATGTAGTCGTTAATGATAGCCATGATATTGGAAACGCAATCCCCAAATATTGGACATGAAATCTGTTCTTTTATGCATTGTTGATTGTGTTCATTAGAATCATTATTTAAAATGAAAAGGTTAAATGCGTTCACATAATCTAGTCATTAGTACCTTGTATTTTCTAGATGGATTACTGTCCAATGACATCCTCGTTGTGATGTATGTACCGGGTTGTAATCCATGAATTTCTTAATAACATCTGCATTCGGGAAAAAAATTATGATTAAAATTAAAAATTGTCGGTGTGAACAAATTAAATGATTATAATGAAATTTACCTATGTACTGATTTATGGACACGTTGCCTACCATGATATCACCATATTCTGCAAAGTTGTACACACATTTAGGAATATTGGGGTTTGGATGCATTTTCATCAATTTTGTGCTAAACTTTATCCAAATCTTGCAGTCGTGTGTTGTAGCTCTCTCGAACCCTGAATTAGATTAAATCGAAAATTTGGAGATGTTGTAAATGTGTCCCTCTTTGAAGCCACTACTGAATGACTTAACTAATTTCTGTTTTATTGAACCTTGATTGTAGAACCCTAGGAGGAGAAAACAGAGCATTAGCGAGTAATTTTTTACAGTAATTACATTCAGTTGGTTTAAGAATTTCATTACATCAAAATTGTCCATCATATATGCTCTTATTTGTTTCTATTTTCAATTTTCAATTTTCAATCGGTATATCTTTTTATTTAAATCGGTAACAAAAATCTAAAGCATATCCCCAAATTTATCGAAGATGTCAACCCAAAAAGAGATTCGGAATCCCCAATTCACGTTCGATTCTAACAGCCAAAATTGCACCAAAAAATAATCTAATAAAAAAATACCCATCAAATAAAATCGACCAAAAAATAATAATTTGATCAATAATATCATTTTTGTACTTACATTGGAATCTACCAACATTGGAATAATATCTCCCAGTTTGGCTTGAGTCGATCTCTGATTTTCTTGGAGTTTTTAACCATTTTTGCATCTCCTTCACCGTGATCTGTGCAAGCTTCGTTGATGTCAAAAATTAGAACTGGCTCATATTGGAAACTTGTAAAACAAATTCAATATGGCTGTGTGGATTTTTTAGAGGGAGACGTTTGTTGTGGTGAGTTGCTTGATTTGCAGATGAGATGAGAATAATAGGGAAGTTACTGGGATGAGATGCGATAACCTTTATTATAGGATAAAAGTTACTGACGGCTACAAACACTCCTCCTAAATTCCATATATAATGTAGGAAGTTATGATTGATGTGATGGTTGCTAAAGTAATGCGGAACTACTTTTTACCGTCGGCGCTTTACTTTTTACCGTCGGCGTTAAATACGTAAAATAACAAATTTGCCCCTACTATTTATTCTCGAAATAGTATTACTTTTACATTTTATAGATTACCGGTTTATTAAAACTCGATAATAAAACCGTCTTTTTCGATTATCGTAATAAACCAAAACCGACTAGCTATATAGTTAGTATATGGAGTTACGTAAAATGACGAGTTCTCCCTTGTAATTAATTCTCGAAATATTACCACATTTACATTTTATAAAGTATCGGTTTATTAGATCTCGATAATAAAACCGTTTTTTTCGATTATCGTTACGCCTCCGATTTTAAACAGTTAATTAGATTAATTAACGGCTTAATACAATTTAATAAACGTAATAAACAAATACGAGTAATACGCAAAGTAAATCCTAATTAATCTACGACAAGTCGACATTCAAGTTTTATTATACAAATTGATGCAAATTTAAAAATAAAAAAAAAAAAAAATTTGGTCGAAGAATTTTTATGTCTAGCCCATGGGGCAATCATAGAACTTTTATGTCTACCCATGGGTCAGTCATAGAACTTTTATGTCTACCCCATGAGGTAGTCAAAGAATTTTTATGTCTGGCCCATGGGGCAGTCGTAGAACTTTTATATCTGCCCCATGGGACAGTCGAAAAAGTTCTTCGACCAAATTTTTTTTTTTAATTTGTTTTTCGAAATAAGTAGTTTTGAACCATTTGAAATATCAGGTTGTTGATGTTGGTGTAGTGGTTTAGTTAGTTGCCCTATAGTCAACATGTTTTTTAATATATGAAGCGAAAAAAAAATAACGTAATAAGTGTTAATTAAAACACGGTTTCTAAAAAAGTCAATTTGGTGGAGTCTGATTTAAAATTAGAAATCGTAAATATTACCGACTTCGTGAATCGAAAATATTAGAAATAAAAAATACTCGTAAAATCTAATGAAGGGCAAAGCCGTCATTTTACGTAATTAACGTCGACGGTAAGAAGTAAAGCGCCGACGGTAAAGAGTAGTCCCCGAGTAATGGAGGCAAATAAGTCGGTAGTGACGGTTTTTTTAGTGTAACTTCCACTTATTTTACATTTTTTCATCAAAAACAGTCAGTTTATTTGGCAGTTGCGTTTTTTTTTTGAATTTTTTCACTTGCCACATTGGATGGCACGTATGATCCATGTCATCATCCTAGTCACAATTCTAGGTGGCGCAATATTGGAAGCTTAAATATTGCAGCTTTATATAATAAGGGATATTTTGAACCGAATATGTCTTGGTCTAGTGGTTGAGACTAGGTACCGTGGACTATAGGGCACAGGTTCGAATCCCCATCCATATATTGTAATGCGACCAAATGCGCGCTTCGTTGAATTGAAAAAACAATATTTTGAATCGAATGTGATAAACTAAAGTGAGAGTACTGCGGCATTATTAATTATTATTATTATTATTGAAATTAGGAAATTATTTGTATGAAACTGGAAGACGTACGATATGCTGATGAACTACCACCACGTATTTCTGGTAATTGGGTACAAATGATGTTTCTGCAAAGAACCAAACAACAGGTAGTGAACCATATTGATGTGACATGAACATTTAGTCATCTACCTGGCTTTCAAGATTACCAAATCAGATAAGATAAGTTCCAAACTATACTCTCCGTTAGATAGATATCCGCCCTCAATCCAACGCCGGAAATTAACCCACCTTAGATATCCCATTACCCAAACATCAAACTATAACACCACACCTGCAAACACACTACTCCACACACCAAAATAGGAGTAAAATTTACTATCAGCATAGCAGGGCATCCTTAATTAGAGCCGAAACTAAACAAAAGAAAGAAAGAAAACAAGTCATGGCGTCGGCTACCGCAGCTGCATCGTCCTTTATCGGTACTCGTCTGACCGACATCCCATCAAACTCGGGGCGGGTGACAGCCCGGTTTGGGTTCGGAGCAAAGAAGGCGGCAAAGAAAGCGCCTTCTAGGTCGAGCCCTGGGACGGAGCGACCGTTGTGGTTCCCAGGCGCGAAGGCGCCGGAATGGCTGGACGGGAGCCTGGTTGGGGACTACGGTTTCGACCCATTTGGTCTGGGGAAGCCTGCGGAGTACTTGCAGTATGACTATGATGGGCTGGACCAAAACTTGGCTAAGAACTTGGCTGGTGACATTATTGGGACTCGAACTGAGTCAGAGGATATCAAGTCCACTGCACTTCAACCTTACAGTGAGGTGTTTGGGCTTCAGAGGTTTAGGGAGTGCGAGCTCATTCATGGCCGATGGGCCATGTTGGCTACTCTCGGTGCTCTGACTGTTGAGTGGCTCACTGGTATTACCTGGCAAGATGCCGGAAAGGTACCACATAGAAAATCTCTTTATTATTATTATTATTATTATTATTTTACTTGTATCATTGTACGTTATTGTATTAGTCCAGTGTCTAAGACGACCAGATATACATGTCGTGTGTAGGTGGAGCTGATCGAAGGATCGTCGTACCTTGGACAACCACTACCCTTCTCAATCACGACACTCATCTGGATAGAGGTACTTATAATCGGGTACATTGAGTTCCAACGTAACTCGGAGCTGGACCCGGAAAAGAGGCTGTACCCAGGTGGATCCTACTTCGACCCATTGGGTCTAGCGGCCGACCCCGAAAAGAAGGAAACCCTCCAGCTGGCAGAGATCAAACATGCCAGGCTCGCTATGGTTGCGTTTTTGGGCTTTGCTGTCCAAGCTGCTGTCACCGGTAAAGGCCCGCTTAACAACTGGGCCACCCACTTGAGTGACCCGCTTCATACTACTATTTTGGACAGGTTTCTTTAGAGTATATTGTTCCCTCAACTAAACTTCCATCTCTACATTGTATTGGGAATCAAAAGACTGTGTAATCGTATGCCACTAATTTGTAATTGGAGCGCTTGGCCCAGCTTGCCTCTAGTCCATCCTGTACTACGATTTGTATCAATGCTGCTGCTGCCGCCTACTGCTATCTCTAAATATCGTTTTGTATATGTAGTTTGGCCCGGCCTTTTGATTACAGAACTTGCTAATCCCCTTTCTACTAGAAGCTTACATTTAATTGGGAAACTAAAATAGGGTTATTTAAGGCAATCGTGTTGTGAAAGGAAGAGAATTGTGAAATTAGAGAGAAAATAGGAAGGATAAGACACAGAGAGGAAATTCGTCCAAGTGTATATATATATATAATAGAGAGTACATTTAGGGTTATATTATAATGGACTAGAAGGTCCAATAGACATCCATTTAACATATTCCGTAACACTACCCCTAGATTTACATTAACCTTGACTAGAAAAATCTTGTAGGAAAAAAAATACTATTAAAGGAAAAAGAGTCCATAAATTTCATACACGCTTAACAGGCTGCCTTGTTAAAAACATTTCCATGGATGGTTACTCCACTTGATGATTACACACACAACTTGATATTTCCTGAAATGATTCATGTATTCATGTGACTTAATGACGTTGAAATGGATATGTCGTAACCAACAAACTTCGTATCTTCAATTGTAGACACCCATATTCTGATCTGGTGGCTTCAGGAGTGCTCGACAAACACCCGATGACGATCGGACTTCAACGCGGCGCGAGATTACGATATTTTAGATGATTTTTCTATAGAACCAATCGCATTATTACTCGGAAAAATTAATTCAACATCAAAACGGTCTTAATCGTGTCATTATGGTTGCGTCGACACTAATTAGAGTCAATTCCGACACCGGGGCTCCGAATCAGTTCCGAAACACGCAAAGTCAAACCCGCATCAACACGTCAGGCCGAGCAAACCTCGAGACACGCACCCGAGGCCCATCTGGCGCTTGACGCGCTAGGAGCCTTAACCCCCAAGCAGCCCGAAGATATACATATTCTCCATTTTGGAAAGTTTCGAAATCGGATTTTCAAAAACCCAAATGCCCCCCTCCAGGCGCCTCAAAACTCCTACGCAGGACCTCAGGCGACTCAGTCCTGGTGCGCAAGCCACCAGGCGCCTGAGTAGTTGATTTGAACTGCAAGAAAAACTATAAATACCCTCCTTCTCCGCTCATTTCAACATACATTCAGAATTCGTGAACGCTTCTCACAATTCGCTCTTCTCCCTCCTTTCTCTAAACTCAGCGTCGCACTCCGACTTTAAGTACGAGCCACTCGATCATTTGTCCCTGATACGCGAATCGACACTACTCCTTGTAGTTCTGCGAGTCCTTGGCTTGATTTAACAAAAAAGGGCACCGTGTTCGACTAGCCGCCTCTAGACATAGTAGCGAAGCTCTGACGGATTTGCCGTTGGAAGTTAGGAGGATCCGCCTTTGAAGTCGTATCGTCACTAGGTTGTCATCTAAACACAACTTTACATTCAGTATTCTTTATTTATGCACTTCGATAACGTCGAGTCCGACTCGTATGGACACTAGGTCCATGGCACGCTGATCCGAAAATAATAAGTATCTAATTAAATATTTAGGAAATCATTAGTATGGATTTTCGATAGTTAGTCGTTTTCCATATTTACGAATATATTTGCAATAAGTATCTAATTAGTTTATTTTCTAGTAATATTTAGGAATTATATTATGTTAGAGTATAATTTCCATACTTAGGATTATTTTATTTTAGTAGTATATATAAGGCGTTTTTCATTGTATTAGGAGAATGAAGTTTATGAATAAGAATTTTGAACCTTTGCGTTGCAATTGTGTTTATCAATTCGACGAGTTTTGATCCAAACTTTGTTATTGTTTGACACGTATCAAACATTGACTCGGGTAACAATTAATAGGTCTTAATTGTTCTCACCATTATTATTCGTCCTATAGGTCTAGGTCGAGTAAATATCCCTTTCTTTCACAAAATAAAACCTCAAAAAAAAGATTTCCGCTACGTTAAGTATACGAAAGCCGTAATTTTCGTATCATATGTGATGGGGGTCGGCACCACAGGTAGCCGGCAGCCGGCAACTCGAAGGCACTCTTTCCCTATATATCAGATCACGCCGCCTCTGCGTGGCGAGGGGGGACGCCGGCCGGCCAGGGTAGTTGACGACGGCTCCGTACGACTCAAGCCCTATAAATACCGAGAGAGCCACCACAAGAAAGGGACACAAAATCTAGACAAGATTTCATCTCTCTAAAAAGATAAGTAATATCCTCCCTAATCCTAGATCGACTTCTTAACCCCCGTGACTGACTTGAGCGTCGAAGAGGCAACCTCGGACAACCTCCGAGGCCCTTGTGTGCTCCCTGTGTAGGTCCGGAGCTTAGGGCTCATCACGAACGAAGAAGGAGGTTGCCGGCCACCGTCGGTGGGAGGCATACGATTGTTTGATACCCAAACAATTTGGCTTCGTCTGTGGGGAACTTAAACAAAAAGCTCCTCGCTCTAGGAAAGACAAAAACCCGTCGAAACGTACAGGGATATGGCAACCCGTGACACCGCGGATGCCGTCACGGCAGCAGAGGAGAATGCCGAACTCGAGGTTGTGGAGACCTCCCCTCCCAAGGACCAGACCCGAGGCAAGGACAAGGGTAAGGGCCACACAGCCTCGGCGTCCACTCCAGCAGGAACACTCCCTGCGAGCGTCCCAGCAAGCGCCTTCACCCCCGAGCAGCTCTCAGCCGCCCAGCTTTTCCTTGCTGCCCTCTTAAGGACGACCGCCCCGTCGACCTTAACTGCGCCCCGCGCGGAGGGAACTCCATAACCGGCTACCGGAATCTTCCAAAGGGCAACGTCTCACCCATGGAACTTTTTCCAGAGCGACCTGAAACGCTAACGTCGGAGGAAAGAAAACGCCGGTATCAAGAGAAGAGCAGGCGCCTGGACAGCGAGCGTATCAAGCTGCACCAGGGGGAGACAGAAGTACCGGTCCAGAGGGCCTTCGCCATATCACCCAGGGGTAGGCTTAGGGACCCTAGCACCGGTCAACACCGGGAGGGAAGACAGCGAGTCCCCGTCAAGCGAAAGACACCGCGAGAGGAGTAGGAGCCACACTCCGACAATGCGCCACCGACTGGGCCCAGGCACCCGGAAAGCCAGAAGAAGTCATAGCCCCCAAAGAACGGCTCATCACCGCCTAGGCCAGAGAGAGAAGGATGGAAGGCCCGTGAAAACCTTAAAGGATCGACTTGGCGCCAAGGAACACGGAAAAAGGCCCGCCAGCCCTGAGGGGCGAGGCTCGGTATTTATCCAATTGACGACTAGCACCGATCGGGAGGGCGAGCGCACACACTGGGAAAGGTCCCGGGAGCAAGAAACGTTCGTAACATGCCGGTCCAGGAGAGATGTATCCACCGACCAGGAGGAGGGCGAAGGGGAATCCGAATTAGCCACGCCCGCCAAGAAAACTCCCAGGAAGGGACGACCCACAGTGTCACCTTTCCATCCCGATGTCATGGAGCACCCCATGCCCCGGGTAAAGGTACCAAACATCCAGTTCGACGGGATGTCAGACCCAGAAGGTCATTTGGCGACGTACGAGAGCTACATGGCCATGTACGAGCTCGACGACGCCGTATGGTGCTGGGTGTTCCCCACGACACTCACCGGGTACGCCCAGTCATGGTTCCGAAGTCTGCCTCGAGAGTCCATCCAATTTATCAAAGACCTCAGCGCGGCATTCATAGACCAATATGCCGGAAGTCGACGCCGGCAGATCGTGACGGTGGACCTGATGACCATGCGACAAAGGCCAAAGGAGACCATTAGGGAGTACGTAAGGAGGTTTGACCTGGAATGCCAGCAAATTAGGACGATAGACGCGTCAACGGCCGCCTGTGCCCTAAACCACACGATGACGAAGGGCCCTCTCAAGAGCCACTTACTCAGAGAGAGGCCGACCTCCCTAGTCGAGGCCCGACGAATAACAGAGGGATACATGAACGAGGCAGACTACAAAATCCGGCGCGAAGACCCCTCACCGCCAAGAGCCCGGCGCCCGCCCTTGGAAAGATTCTCGAGTCCGACAGACCGAAGGGAGCCGCCCGGAATACGGAACGGGGGCCGCGGATAGAGAAGGTCGGAGGGAAGTCGCAGAGAAAAGTTTGACCACTACACCGCGCTGACACGCCCTAGGGCTGAGATCTTCGACATAGAAAAGAACAACGGAAAATAGGGGGGCCCCCGGCCCATCAGGCCCGGCCCCCATACTGACCCAAAGAAATACTGCGCGTTCCACGACCGGACGGGGCATACGACGGAGGAATGCAGAAACTTGAAAGACAAAATCGAAAGCCTCATACGACGCGGTGCGTTGGCGGCATATGAAGCCGGAACCCAGCGCGTCACCAACAACAAAAACAACAATGCCAACAACCACGACACGGCCACCGATAACGTAAGGGACAGAGCCGAGAAAAGGAAGGACCACAACGTCATCAACATGATGAACGAAGGGGAGCGTGGAGCCGGGACCAGCAAGAGGCAGATTAAACTTCATCTGAGGGAGCTGACCCGGCATATATGCTACGCCAACAAATCTAAGACGAACGCCATCCCGACACTTAGAGTCACGGCGGATGATTACGAACGAGTGATATACCCCCACAGTGATCCCCTGGTATTGGCCATCAAAATAGGTGACCACACAGTCAAGAGGTGCATGATAGACACCGGCGCCTACACGAACTTGCTATACAGAGAAGCCTTCGAACAAATAGGGTTCGACAAAAGGCACCTGAAACCCACGGCCGGCGCACTATATGGCTTTTCCGGAACAGGAGTCGTGCCAATGGGCACGATCGACGTGCCAGCCACATTCGGAGAAGGAAAGGACGCTAAAACGGTGGCGGACCAGTTCGTAGTGGTAAACGCCAAGTCTGCCTACAACGCCCTAATCGGCCGGATAACCCTTGACAGAGTACAGGCGCTGGTGTCCATACGAGCCCTGACCCTGGATTATGTCACCGACAGGAACACCGAGGGAAAGCTATATGGCGATCAGGACTCCGCCAGAAACTGCAACT
Organism: Agrostemma githago; assembly: GCA_958450325.1. Lineage (NCBI taxonomy): Eukaryota > Viridiplantae > Streptophyta > Magnoliopsida > Caryophyllales > Caryophyllaceae > Agrostemma > Agrostemma githago. The sequence goes on from OY288258.1 coordinate 21,199,851, forward strand.
CCATAGCCCTCAGGCGATCCCAGGAAGAAATGAAGGGCAAGCGGAAAGTCGCCCCCGGCCCCGAGGAACGCCAACCAACCCCAAAGACACTCAAGACCGAAGGTACGGACCCCGGCCCCGAGCGCATTGAGCCCGGCGGAGAAAGCATGACGGTGGAGTTGGAACCAGGCCAATCCGTCCTCATAGGAACCGGTCTAGAGCCTGGCTACCAAAGACGCCTCGTTGAGCTTCTAAAGGGCAACACCGACGTGTTCGCATACTCAGCAGATGAAATGACGGGGGTGGACCCAAAGGTGACAGTACACAAGCTGAACGTCGACCCCACTTCCCGACCAATAAGGCAGAAGAAAAGAACCATGTCGACAGAAAAAGACGACGCCATTCGATGCGAGGTGGACAAGTTGCTAAAGGCAGGCTTCATAGAAACCTGCGACTACCCCGACTAGTTGGCAAACGTGGTAATGGTGAAGAAATCCTCGGGCGCCTGGCGCATATGTGTCGATTTCACCAACCTCAACAAAGCATGCCCAAAGGACTGCTACCCCCTCCCCAGGATCGACCAATTGGTGGACGCTACCAGTGGACACACCATGTTGAGCTTCCTGGACGCTTTCTTCGGATACCACCAAGTCTTCCTATGGGGACCAGACACGGTCAAGTGCGCGTTCATTACCAGCACTAAAACGTTCATGTACAAAATGATGCCGTTTGGCCTGAAGAACGCGGACGCCACCTACCAAAGATTGGTGGACAATATTTTCAAAGATCAAAGAGGCAGGAACATGGAGATGTATGTGGATGATGCGATCGTCAAAAGCAAAGCGGACGACCAACATCTCGACGACTTGAAGGAGACGTTCCAATCGCTAAGGAAGTACAAAATGAAACTCAACCCCCCAAAAATGCACGTTCGGAGTAAGGTTCGGGAAATTCTTGGGTTTCCTGGTAAGCGCCAAGGGAATAGACGCCAACCCTGAAAAGGTTCGGGCCATTCAAGACCTGCCGGAGCCGAGAACCATCAGGGATATACAAAGGCTCACGGGGAGGATGGCGGCCTTGGCACGATTTATCTCAAGAGCGGCGGACAAGTCCACCCCTTTCTTTGGAGTCTTTAAGGGAAACAAGCACTTCAAGTGGGAGGAGGAACGGAAAACGGCATTCGCCGATCTGAAAGAGCATTTGAAGTCTCTGCCAACGCTGGCGCAACCAACAGAAGGCGAAAGACTGTACGTTTACATAGCCGTCACTAACGTCACGATAAGCGCCGTCATCCTAAGAGAAGAGGAGAAAGCCTAGCAACCAATATACTTCGTCGGCCACGCGTTGGGACCGGTAGAGAGGAATTACCCAATGGTAGAAAAGGCGGCGTATGCCGTAGTCGTGGCCGCCCGAAAGGTGCGCGCATATTTCGACGCGCACCCAGTGACCGTCCTCACAAACATTCCTCTGGAAAAAGCTTTGGAAAAATTCGTGAAGTCAGGACGAATGTTGAAATGGGCCGTCGAACTAAGTGGCCTGGGGATAACATACCAGTCAAGAACAGCAATAAAAGCTCAGGCATTGGCGGACTTCATAGCCGAGTGCTCCCACTCGGAGGAGGATGACCCACCGTCGGGAGTGTGGGAGGTCTTCCCAGATGGCTCAGCCACCAGCAACGGTTCGGGGGCAGGAGTCGTCCTAACGAGCCCCGACGGCGAAGAGTTCGCGCACGCCCTAAGATTCACTTTTCAGACATCCAATAATGAAGCCGAATACGAGGCCGTCTTGGCCGGCATTCACCTCGCCAGGGCCGCCGGCGCCGAGCGGGTCGTAATATTGACTGACTCGCCGCTAGTGACGAACCAAATCAATGGAGAATACAAGGCCAGAGAACCCTCTATGGCGCTCTACCTGAAGAAGGTAAAGGAGGAGTTGTCCCTGCTTCAGTCATACGAGATAAAACAGGTGCCCAGGTCGCAGAATAACCGGGCAGACGCCTTGTCAAAATTAGCAAGCTCAAGATTACAAGATATCCGACGGTGTGTCTGGGTAGACGTCAGGCAAAAGAAGAGCATCTCGATGGACGAAGGAAGCCAGGACAACGTCCACAATATAGAGCACGAGGATGACGGCGACTGACGGGCGCCTATCATCGAGTATATCCTCAGCAAACGGTTACCTGAGGACCCCGTCAGGGCCAAGAGAATGCCGACAACCGCGTCAAGGTACATGATGATAGAAGACCATCTTTACAAAAGAGGGACCGCGACACCCCTTCTAAGGTGCTTAAAACCGAGGGAGGCAGCAGAGGTGTTCGATGACATCCACTCGGGAATGTGCGGACACCATATAGGGGGCAGGAACCTAGCACATAAGGCAGTTCGGGCCGGCTACTACTGGCTGACCGCCCTGCACGATGCCAGGGAACTAACCAAAAAGTGTCGCAGCTGCCAGATTCACTCGCCGATAATACATGCGCTGGCAAGAGAGCTTCAACCCATCCTGAGCCCCATCCCCTTTGCTCAATGGGGAATGGACATCCTAGGACCCTTCCCGACAGCGACCGGGGGGAGGAAGTTCGTAATAGTGGCAGTGGACTATTTCTCAAAATGGATAGAAGCAGAAGCCGTCCCAAACATCACCGAGCCGGCCGTACGTAAAGTAATCTGGTGCAATGTCATAACCCGGTTTGGGGTACCCAAGGTGCTGGTCTTCGATCACGGTCGGCAGTTCGACAACCCCCTGTGGAAATGACATAGTTCCACCCCGACATGGCCACGCGCGGGTTTGGGTAGGCGAATGAATCTCCATATAAGAATGGATCGAATTGAAATTTAGGTCTATGTGGAGTCGCCACCGAATTTTGTGGTTATTCGGAACCATTCGAGCCCACTCTATGTCGAAGTGGGCCGTATACACAATACGGCCCATTTCCGATGTCAGAGTTTATTGGGCTCGTCCCTTTGCAGTTGATACCGATACCGACATTATCGGATATCGTGTATTGAATGACTCTCGTGCGCCAACGGTTTCGGGCATCCGGAAACCGAGGTTCTGAGTAAGGGGTGAGGGTACGTGTTGGGAAGCCCACAAAGGACACCCAACCCCGCCCGCACTTAGCGGCCTCTACTAAGATCTCGAGTGACTTTCTAATACGCGCGTTAGTTGAACGGGAAAATGATATGCAAAGATTATTTTCCCTAAGCATGTGAATGGAATTGAAAAGGGTTTCTAAGTCAATTTAATGCAATTAATTCTAACGTCGAAGTTGAATTTTAGCATGTAGGTTCATTTTAGTAAAATAAAATAAACGACAAAAATTGACAAAGGAAACAAACAAACTGTTAGTAACGATATAACGAATAGTGCAAATATTGAATTGAATTGAATGATAAACAAGATGATGCATGATTTGAAAAGATAGTAAATACACATGATTGATTAAGCATGTGTTGACCTAAGTCGTAAAATACTATCGAATTTAGAAAATAGAAGAATGTACGACTCGTAGCTTTAGTCGTGATGAGGCCACTCGATCGAGTGGTCGATGGACTCGATCGGGTGGACCTTAAAAAAGGGTTTCTGTTTTGCATTTTAGACCATACTCGGCCGAGTTATTGACCAACTCGGTTGAGTACATAGCCACTCGACCGAGTCACTGTGAGACTCGATCGAGTGGGGGTCGTAATAGACATTCTGACCTGATTTTGGGGTGCCACTCGACCGAGTGGGCTAGGCACTTGGTCGAGTGCCCCCTGTACGAATTGTAATTCGTTTGCAGATTGCATTGATTTTGAAATTGCTTTTGATTTTTGATAATTCGACGATTCTACCAAATCGGACATAAATATTGCACAATTTATGTTCGACTCGGATTTTATAAATTGTCGATTTTGTTGAATCGGATATAAATATTGCGGGATTTATATTCGATTCTAATTTTGAATACTCGTAGTATCCCATATTCGATTATTGAATCGATATGGAATACTAGAGTGCAAATGAAAGGAAAAATAAATTGATTTTAGTCGTCTTAAATTAATTATCGCGATATGAGTGAATTGCGTTAATTAATTTATGTGACTTGATCGCTAGATTCGACATGCAATTATGGAATTAGTATCGAATCTAATGGATCGACACTTTGCTTGAATTAAAGGACTTGATTCCCTCGAATTCTCCGACATCGAAATAAATCCCTAGGGATTGTGATGTCGGATCCGTGTCAACGGGTTTCGACCCTTATTAAAATACAATGTTTGTTTTTGAAAATCGACGTGAATATGCGACTCGAATAATGATGAAAACGAAATAAAAGGGATTATCGTTTAAGTTAACTTATTTCAATAATCAAACGATCGGGGTGATGGGATAAGCGACCGTCAACGCGTGTGCAGTACACTTGTATGTTCGGTTTTCCTTATCCCACCATCACTCACATTCGACACAAATCAATAAGTATTTTAATGTTTTTGTACTAATTATATTATCGATATTATGATGCGATGAACAAAATAATAATAAAAAAGCGAAACTAAGGACACGAAAAAAAAAAAGAAGACGACGAGAAGAGAAGGAGAAGAGAAAGGGTTTTGACACCCACAACCTACATGTTCTTGTCTCGGACCGGACTCGTAATCGTGGCTTTAACACAAGAGTTTCGAGGTGTATGAAGGTTGAGTTATGGTGGCTCGGGTTCGATTCCTAAAACTAGGTTTAGGGTTTGCTAGTGTAGAATTGCTTAGGGTTTGCTTAGGGTTGCCGTGTGTGTGTAGGATTGCTTAATAGTGTGTAGAGATTAGGGTTGTAAAGTCTTTAGGGTTGTAAAAAGTTGTGAAATTGAGTGTGCATGGGGTTGCTTATATAGGCAAAGGCAAGGGCACCCGGTTAGGGTTACTCGACCGAGTAACCAGCTGACTCGGTCGAGTGGCCCGTTACGCCTGCAGTCGGGCTTGAATATGGGCCCACTCGATCGAGTGGGTGGGGCACTCTATCGAGTGGCCCAGCTGGGTCGCGCGGATCCATTGCTTTGGACCGTGACTTGGTTTTTTTGATGGGTTTGTGTTTGACTTGGACTTTTGATGTTGTGAGGGGCTGTTTTGTATGTCTCGGAAACGACTTTGACCGGGGTTGACCCAATCGCTAAAAGTCGGTTTTATTTCCGTTGTCGGTTTCGGCCCAAATTAGCCTTATTTGATTGGAAACGGCCCACTGGACCTGGATTTGAGGTTGATTTTGTGAGATTTGTACTCCGTAAGTGCATTAGCCAGCAACTAATGGATTTGAGCCCGTATCCGAGCGCGTAGAAACATGTTAGCGTCCGATCATCATCTGGTGTTTTTTGGAAACTGCCATAGACACCTGGCAGTCAAAATGCGGGTGTCTACAGAGCCCCCACTCTGACTGAGGCTTGGACAGGGCGAAAGTCAGAGTAGCTACCAAGCCCGTTAAGACCTGGTAGACTTCCGGTCGGGTCGTTTATAGTCCGTTAGACTCGCGTGAAGGGCTCGCCAGCCACAAGACAGAAATCATCCATGAGCTTGATGATTGTACTCCGTGGGGAATTTGGGCTTGTCGCGTAAGCCCTGGGTGTGCCTGTGTGTTGGTCCATCCCGTGCTATCCCGGAAAATGCTGCTGGGGAGATTTGATGACTTGCATGTCTTTGCTTGAGTCGTACCTGTATAAGTTACATAAAATGCATGCAACACGTAGGTAATAAAATGACCCGTGCTGGGGAAGATGATTTTTGAATTTCTGAAAACTCGAATTTTTGAAATTTTTGAATTTTTGAAATTTGGCAATTTGGAAATTTTGAAAGAATTGACTCCTAAATTAGGAAAGTTCGGGATGAATCTTTACGTGCTAGTATCGGGACTAGGCTTGCGGGTTGATTCTGTTTTGGAATTAGGAAACTTTTCCCAAAAGTGATATGGAAAGAGGTTTGCAAGGCTAATGCTATATATAGCCCCCTTTGCTCTTGATTCCTCCATAATTCCCATCACAAATCAAAAGAAAATCTCTTTATTTCCCTTAAGGCAAAAAGAAAGTCTCTTTGTCCTCTTAAGAAAATCTAGCATGGGAATCGACAGGTTGAGCGCTATGTTGCAGGCATGGTCCCGACAATTTAGGGATGCTGATAGGGTGGTCTTGAACCAGACGGGCATAACTCAGCTGTACCCGTTTCGTCAGATGGTGGTTGACCGCTATTTCTTGGATACATGCCTGGCTTATTGGGACGACATATATCATGTCTTTGCCTTTCCTCGGGGCGAAGTCTGCCCTTTACCTGAGGAGATTGCAGCTGTAGGAGGATGGAACCCAATGCTTCGTCCCGCCGTCCCGTATTCGGTCTATGACTTGAGGAGGAAGCTTCGAGAATTCTTGGGCCTCTCCCATAATGAGGTGTCTCGAATGACCCAGGATGACAACACGGTCTCCTTGATTAATTTGGCCGAAAAGTTTATGAACCCACACGATGTCCGGGTGAGGTCAATTCATAGCCGTAGGGCTTTTTCTTTTTGCATGCTCCATGTATATGCCTTTGAGGGTCACATGGACTTATTATCATGTATGGGTCATATCCTTCTGTTAACTGTGGTTGATTTAATGGAGACGGAGCATAGCCCGACTTGGCTGATCACGGGTGAAATCGTCCAAGGATTGGATAACCGCAAGAGGGACTCATCAGTTCGTCTTACCGGGAGCACTCGTTTATTGCAGGTATATTACCTTGATTTTTCCCGATTTAATTTCTTGATTTCCGATTTGTCTCGCTGCAGTAGGCACTCGATCGAGTCACCCTGGCACTCGGTCGAGTGCCCTCGATAAGACCCTTCTGATTTGCTTTCAGAGGTGCCACTCGATCGAGTCACCCTGGCACTCGATCGAGTGCCCTTAGGCGGATGCCTATTTTGACTCGGGAACTCATGCTTTTGTTTTCTTTTGCAGATTTGGCTATATGAGAGGCTATCAATGATAGATCCTCCGCTTGATGCGAGCAACTATCGTCATAACCAGGTGATGACGAGGAGGCGGGCCATTGACTTTTCTCGTCTGATTACTCAGAAATATTGGGATGAGGTACTATCAATCCATGGTGGACGGCTAATTCGATGAGTCGTGCCGTGGTGGCCCATCTACGCTTGGACCGGCTTGGACCCGAGGGATAGAGCTCGTTACCAAGTAATCTTATCTTTTAGGCAGACGGTTCACCTCTACCCGGATCGCATACTAAGGCAGTACGGACGGGCTCAACGGATACCAGAAATTGAAGCAGTTGTGAGTGACCCTACCCAACTGACTGATGTGATGTGCGATACTTGGGCGCAAAGATGGTATACCCGGCATACTTGGCCCGTTTCCAAGTCTCGCTACTCGATCTGGGTTTCAGATTCATATGTGAAGTGGACTAAAGCAGGTGATGCCAAGGCCCGAGCTGCTCTGAAGGTTGATGAAGCCTTTGACCTGCTGAGAAGGGAGCAAGCTAAAGACAACAGAGGGTTCTTTGATGAAGGAGACACTCCTGCTACCCTAGTTCGTCTAATGTCAGGACAGAAGAAGAAGACTAAGACTCAAGCTGGAGGGTCTATTGATAAAGGTGCTTGGGCGAAAGTGAGCCCCCAGACGGACTTGGAGAGGAGACTGGGCCCCAGACTAGCCGTGTAGGACCGACTTGGCCCACGGGATAGGCTACCTGAGCATGTGCGAGCCCGACTTGGGCCGAAGACTGTGATTGAAGACCCGTCGTCCAAGAAGCGGGTTCGTGCTAAAGAGGTTCCCCTTGTGATTAGGGAACGCTCATCCCCACCTCGGCGACCTCGGGCTCCACGCGACCCGAAGGACAATGGAAAGGGGAAGATGCACGGATATTAGTCTCCTTATTTTATTATTTGAATATTACTATTATTTTTTGGTGTGATTTTTTTTTTGATTTTGCCGTTTTGGCGTTTTTTTTTTTAATTCCCGAGTTTATCGAGATATTAATAAAAGACGTATTATTGAATACCGTTCCCGTCTTTTCGTTATTGCAGTTGTTGTACCCTTTTGAGGGGTTGCCTACGTATCCACAATTAGCGGAATCAAACCAAACGTAGTTCGAAATTTGATTTGATTGATTTTTTTTTTTGCAATTTTCGAAATACATCAAGATTATTAATTCGAGATGTGCGACGGTAGAATAATTAATTCTAACTCATTGACTTGTCTAAAATTTTGAAAATTTATAAAAAGACAAATTTTTATAAACTTTTGCAAATGACATTGAGATAGGGGTTTATGGGTAATAGCGCTTCAGCTGGTTCAAGTTGGTCGGGTTGACGAACTCGTTCCCGTCCAGGTCCGTCAGCATCACCGCTCCTCCTGATAGGACCTTCTTGACTAAGTATGGCCCAGCCCAATTCGGTTTAAATTTCCCTCTTGGCTCAACCGGTAGTAAGGCACGAACCGATTTCAGGACCGATTCTCTTTTGATATACTTGAATATTATTGAGAGCCCGGGATCGCCGTTCGTCTAAAAGGACTAGCGAATCGTATCGGGCTTGGACCCAATCTCCTTCAGGTACTTGGCTTTCAAGTAAGATCCTGAGAGATGGCACCTCTAGCTCGACCGGTTGGACTGCTTCCATTCGATACGTCAGGTAATATGGAGTTGCTCCGGTTGCGGTGCGGATCGATGTTCGATACTCCCATAAGGCGAAGGGTATTTTGTCGGGCCAGTCCCGATAATTCTCAGCCATCTTTTTAAGTATGGTGACAATTGTTTTATTGGCCGCTTCTACCGCTCCATTTGTTTGAGGTCGGTAAGGTGAAGATGTATGCCTCTGAATTTTGTATTTTGCCAGCAATGCGGCGGCTTTGGCTTGAAAGTGGGTCCCGTGATCACTAATAAATTCGTGAGGGATCCCATACCGGCATATGATCTTGTTATGGATGAATTTGGCCACGTGCTTGGCGTTCAAGACACGGTATGACTCGGCTTCGACCCATTTGGTGAAGTAGTCGATGGCCACCAAGATGAAGCAATGTCCTCATGTCCCGGAAGAATGCACCTTTCCAATTATGTCAATACCCCATGTCGAAAATGGCCATGGTGATGTCATAGTATATAATAGGGAAGATGGCATATGATGTACATTACCGAAGATCTGACAGTTATGGTAGTGCTTGACATATAACTGGCAGTCTGTTTCCATGGTGTTCCAGTAGTACCCGAGCCTCATGATTTTGCGGGATAGCATATGGGCGTTCATATGCGGACCGTTTTCACCATCGTGGACCTCGGCCATGACCTTTTCGGCCTGTATTTTGTCGATGCATAGGAGGAGAGCCCCATGTGCCGTCTTTTTGTATAATTGCCCGTCATCAGTACGAACAAATTGGGTCGCCAATCTTCGCAAGGCCTTTTTGGCCCGATTTTCAGCTTCCGAAGGGTATTCTACCGTTGTAAGGTAGGTTAGGACGGCTTGATACCAAGGTTCTGGGTCAGTTATCTCGATATCCTGAATGGTATGGATGTATGCCGACTCGGACCGCCTTTCAACACAGATTGGCATGCTGGTCAGATGATCCGGGATGTTCAGTAAAGATGCTAATTTGGAAAGTGCATCTGCGAACTGATTCTCTTCCCGAGGCAGGTAGATATATTCCACCCTGTGGAATTGTTTCTCTAGAACCCGTACCCGTGCTTGGTAAGCCACGAGATTGGCGTTCCGAGTTTTCCATTTTTGGAGCGCTTGATTAATGACCAGTGATGAATCACCGTGGACCCGGAGGTTTGTTACCCCTAAATCAGCGGCGGCTTGCAACCCGTGAATGCATGCTTCGTATTCGGCTGCGTTGTTGGTCACGTCGAAGTCCAACTTGATGGATAAGGGAGTGTGTTCCCCTCGGGGTGAGATTAACAAAATTCCGACCCCAAATCCTTGAAAGTTGGATGCCCCCTCAAAATACAAATCCCATGTCTCGGTATCGGTATGGAATATGTCTTCATCAGGAAAGGCCCATGTATTAGTGTGGCCTTCTTCCGATATCGGGCTGTCAGCGAGGAACTCGGCTACTACCTGACCCTTGATGGCTTTTAATGGTACAAACTTGAGGTCGAACTCAGATAACATTAAAGTCCATCTTGACATCCTGCCGTTGAGGATGGGCTTCTCGAATAGGTACTTGATAGGATCCATTTTGGATAACACATGTACCTCGTGACTGAGCATGTAGTGTCTGAGCTTTTTAGTGGCCCAAACCAAAGCTAAGCACATCTTCTCGAGCATGGTGTACTTGCATTCGTACTCGAGGAACTTTTTACTGATGTAGTAAATAGCCAGTTCTTCTAAATCAACTGTCTGGGCCAGCATAGCCCCCATGGCTGTCTCGGTCGTCGTTAGGTATAACGACAAAGGCAAACCGTGCTGAGGTGGCATTAGTACCGGCGGAGCAGACAAAATCTCCTTAATTTTATCGAAAGCTGCTTGACATTTGTCGTCCCATAGCACCCGTTCCCCGATCTTCAGTTTCTTGAAAATGGGTTCACATACCATGGTTAGCTTTGAAATGAACCGGCTGATGTATTGGACCTTCCCGAGAAACCCCCTTATTTCCTTTTCGGTCTTGGGTGGCTGCATCTCGGTGATGGCTTTGATTTTAGCTGGGTCGACCTCGATGCCGCGTTGGCTAACGATATGGCCCAGTAATTTGCCCGACGTTACCCCAAAATTGCATTTTTGTGGGTTCAGTCTCATAATGTATTTACGTAGTCTGATGAAGAACTTTCTTAGGGCCGAAATGTGGCCGTTTCGGTCTTTAGACTTAACGATCATATCGTCCACATAGACCTCCACTTCCTTATGCATCATGTCGTGTAGCAAAGTAGTAGCGGTCCGGTGATAAGTGGCTCCAGCGTTGATAAGCCCAAATGACATGACGGTGTAACAGCAAGTGCCCCATGGTGTAATGAAAGTGGTCTTACCCATATCCTCTTCTGCCATTTTAATCTGATTGTATCCGGCATACCCGTCCATGAATGATAGAAGGGCATGATCGGCCGTGTTATCCACCAATATGTCGATGTGTGGTAACGGAAAGTCGTCTTTTGAACTGGCCTTGTTTAGGTCCCGAAAGTCCACGCATACCCGCACCTTGCCGTCCTTCTTGGGTACCGGCACGATGTTTGTAACCCAGTCTGGATATTCAGACACTTGTATAAAGCCCGCTTTGAACTGTTTATCGACCTCTTCCTTGACTTTAAGAGACCATTCGGGCTTCATTCTTCGAAGCTTCTGTTTCACCGGTTTGCACCCATCTTTGATGGGTATTCGGTGTTCTGCTATTTCTTGGTCTATACCCGGCATGTCCTTGTAGGACCATGCAAAGACATCTTTGAATTCTTGGAGGAGGTCTGTGAATTGTTTTCTCTCCTCTGGATTTAAAGATAGGCCCAGCTTAAGCATCTTGGGCTCTAAAGTGGTTCCCACGTTGATGGATTCGGTGTCTTCAATTACCGGATCTCGGGATTCCCTTTGTTCGAGTTGCTCGACCAGATGTGGAGGTAAAGGTACCTGTTCGTCGGATTTCTCAATGTCATTGCATATAGGATTTTTGAAATTGAGAAAATTTTGGAAATAAGACAAGTCGTAAGCAGAACGGTGTTCGTTATTATTATTAATGGTAAATTTTGAAAATAGCTCGAATAGAGCTGCCATCTGATCGTTGGTCAGTGGCGGGATAGGGAGAGGTCTTGGGACAGGCCCCGAGACCTCAGTGGATGTGGCTAAGGGAAGAGGGATTACAGACTCGATACTAGCACCAGACCCTCTAGACTCGGACTCAGACTCCGACTCTGACTCAGACTCAGACTCGGACTCGGTATCCGGCATGTCTCCCTCGCCGGTGGTCAGCTTGTAGACCCGTCCTTGACTGTCGGTCCATTTTATGGTCTTCCTCCAAGCCCTTGTCTCGGTGTTGGCACCGACCTCGGTGATTAGCTTGGTTGGGTCGAACCGATCGCTGCGGAGGATCAAGTTGACCAAATCGTCCTTTGGAGCAGGGACGGTCTTGTCTTCCCCAAATAAGAGCCCCAGCACGGGCTCAGAGTCGCTTCCACCTTTCTCGGACTCATCCTGGATAATGGTGAATATATCATCGGGGATATAGTTGCATTCCCGAGCTGTTTTGGTCTCGGGATATGTGATGGTGGGTTGGTAGAGGCCCACTTGAATAGCTTCGAAGACTGGAGTGACGAATTTGATGGCGTCGGTCTGGCCCACATTCTCCGAGCTTATAGTATATCCCAATCCGAGTCGGGACTCTCCATTGTCTAGGACTTCGATAACCTTCCCCGCCGGAAGGTATGGCCTTGAAGTGGCTCCGGGTAGGTAACCCAGATTTTGTAGCATCGTGTCGATGCTAGGGGCGAAGTAAGGCTTGAAGAGGTATTTCTCTTCGATCATACCCACAAAATCGAATCCTCGTGGTTCGGCCCGGCTTTTGGCATTACAGCTAGCCACAGTCATCGGGGTCGCCTCCAGTGTGATGATACTGTCTTTAAGTGGCATCTTGACTTTCCGGTGGAGGGTAGACGATACGGCCTTGACTGCATGGATCCAAGGTCTCCCCAGCAAGAGGTTGAATGATGAGGTGACATCTATCACCTGAAATTCCAGCTCCTTTTCGATTGGGCCCGTTATGATCTTCAATTTAACGGCCCCGGCGACTGGTTTTGGGCTTCCGTCGAAAGCCTGAATAGTTTGCGCTGTCGGGAGATAGTCGGCATCAGTGATGCCGAGGGCCCTAGCAATCCTTAGAGGTAGGACGTTCACGGCTGATCCATCGTCGATAAGGGTCATCGGGAGGTACTTACCCTTGCAGATGACCGTGATGTATAGGGCCAGATTGTGATTGGGCCCAAATGGTGGCAGATCAGACTCAGCGAAGGTTATGAGTGGGCCTTCGTTCTTGGACTTGCTCTTGAGGTAGGGCATGATAGTAGCTACCATTTCAGTAGGGGTAGCTTATGAATCGACCTTGATTTCATCGAGAGCCTTAGTCAGTGCTTCTCGATGTGCTTGTGAGCTAACCAATAGTTGCCATATAGTTAGATCAGTTCGAACCCTCTTCAGTTGTTGGACTAGAGCCGTGTCGTTGCTTGGCTCCTCGAGGGTAGACCCCGTCCTGGCAGGTTCAGTGACGGGTGTTGGAGTGGCGCGCCCAGTAGTGGCGAGATGGTTGGTGGCCAAGGTCTTGGACTTGGCTTTTCGGACCTCTTCAAGGATGATGGGGACAGCTTCCCCTTTGGCTAGGTACACGTCATCCTCGTCATCGAACCATATCCCATTGATTTGTGGGATAAAAGGAGAAATGAGGTGAGAACAATCGATTACCTCCCCCGTGAATATTGCATGGGCACTGAACGAGTTTTCTTTGTTGCTCGGTTTGTCTCCGGGCAACGGGATCTTTCCGCTATCGATAAGACCTTGGATCAGATGCTTTAGTCTCCAACATTTTTCAGTATCATGTCCGTTACCCCGGTGATACTGACAGTAGGCTTGGGCATTATAGGCTTTGGACCTTTTCTCTACTGGAGGCTCTGCAGTTGGGCCTATCAGTTGGATCAGGCCCTTTGAAGATAGCCTTTGCAAGGCATAAGTATAGGTAGTCCCTATATCTGTGAATACCCGATTTTGTGTATTCTTTTTGGATGAGGTGTTGAGCATATTTACCTCGTCGAAGATGCTGCGAGTTGCAGCTGCAGGTACGGGCTTGTTTGTGGATGAACTAGCCCCTTTATAGCCCTTGGTAGAGGCCTTATTCAGGCTCTCTAGTCTCAAGTCATCCTCGATTCTCGTGCCCATTTCAGTAAGGACAGCAAAGTTTGGGATGATAGCATACCGGAGGTGGACCCGGTAGGATGGGAGGAGGTTCTTGACAAAAGCCTCCACTAGGGCCTTCTCACCGGGCTTGTCGACCAGCTTTACACTCTCGGCCCGCCATCTTTGCAAATATTTTGTGAACCTTTCTTTGGGCTCTTGGGCCGTTACTTCCAGAGTACGCATTGTAGTCTGGATTTCAGTGTTATCGGCATAGTTCCGAGCAAATTCGGTCGCCACATCGTCCCAAGTCTTGTATTTCTTGGGGTCAAGCCTGTAGAACCAGGCCTTAGGATGCTTCTCCAAGGAGGAAGGGAATAAGTGCTTAAACATAGTGGACTTCACCCCTTTGACTGCCATGAAGTCCTTGAAAGCCCGGATGTGGTGGACCGGGTCTTCAGTACCCTCAAACATAGGAATTCCCGTTAAGTTGAGGTTGGCAGGTAGCTCGTCATTCAAAGGTGAATAAGTACGAGCATTTTCGGTGTGGATCGAGTTGTTCGTCGATAAGTGGACTTGCTCTTCGAGCCTACGAACAACACAGATCAACTCGGCTATGGGCCTAGTGGGCTCAGCTCCTTCAACTGGGGCCGTTTTCTCCACGGTGCTTAGGCGGGTGGATAAAGTCGCTTGGTTAGCCTGGATGGCAGCCAGTTGGGTCTCGATCTTGGTCAAAGCATTTTTCAACTCATCCATTTTGCGTTGGTGCCTGGTTTCGGGTGGCCTGTCTGTAAGAACACCACGTAATCAGAAACTAGCCCAAAATCCCGGAATAGAAAGTACATCCCGAACAAGAGTAAAAAGGAAAATGACTCGGAAAAGACACCTAGACGGGCGACTTGTGAAATGTGGGCCTTCCTTAGGATTCGGCGGGTGAGCCTAGTCCTGTTCGAAGGAAGGTTCACGTGAGACATTCCCAGACTTTTGGACTCGACTGTGTTGACGGGCCCTCCTTTGTAGGGGTTTGTCCTACGTAGGTGGGTCTTGCCTTAGTCTAATAAGGCGGACTGGGATAGGGAAGAAACTCCTGATGTAAGATCGACAGAGTTTCGACGCTAAAGACCTTGACAACTTAAGACGCGACCCGACACTGCTAAATACGGGAAGCCCTAAGGAGAGGAAGGTTTTGAAAATTGATTGTTTTTGAGAAAGGTCCGAGAAAACTCGGTTGAAGGCCCAATTTTCGGAAAAAACGAAAATGGTATTGGGCCACGGGTTTTGAAAGTTCGAAATGATTTTCGGGTTTTGAATTGGGCAGCATACCGTCTAGAAAATAGGCTATTTTGAGTAAAAATAATAAGTCCTAAATTCGGTATGCGTCCCGGGTTTTGAAATTGAATGGTTTGAAAAAAGATGCAATTTTGAAAAATTGACGGTTTTTTGAAAACGACTCGGAAACCAAGTAGCACGTAGTCACACAAGCATTATAACGACACCATGTATGCTCTATACTAAGTCTCGGTCGGTCTATAAGGGGTCTATACCAGTGTACATAGTCTAGACGTTGATCAGGACGGACTTCCTAAGTTGAGTTGATCTTAGAACATGCCGCGAAACCCACTCGAATCGACTATGGACACCTTTTGACATATCCATATTGGAGTACATCAACGGTATAGTGGGACGTCGGTCGCGAGTACCGGTCCGGGAAAATATGGGTTATGCATGAATCATAAAACTAAAACGCGTATTGTATTCCTCAAATGATTTCTATTCGAGTCTCACCCTGAGGATGCCGATGGTAAGTCACACTTCAGTTAATCCCCAGCGGAGTCGCCAAATTGTGGACATGACATAGGTCCACCCCGACGCGGCCACACGCGGGTTTGGGTAGGCGAATGAATCTCTATATAAGAATGGATCGAATTGAAATTTAGGTCTATGTGGAGTCGCCACCGAATTTTGTGGTTATTCGGAACCATTCGAGCCCACTCTATGTCGTAGTGGGCCGTATACACAATACGGCCCATTTCCGATGTCAGAGTTTATTGGGCTCGTCCCTTTGCATTTGATACCGATACCAACATTATCAGATATCGTGTATTGAATGACTCTCGTGCGCCAACGGTTTCGGGCATCCAGGAACCGAGGTTCTGAGTAAGGGGTGAGGGTACGTGTTGGGAAGCCCACAAAGGACACCCAACCCCGCCCGCACTTAGCGGCCTCTACTAAGATCTCGAGTGACTTTCTAATACGCGCGTTAGTTGAACGGGAAAATGATATGCAAAGATTATTTTCCCTAAGCATGTGAATGGAATTGAAAAGGGTTTCTAAGTCAATTTAATGCAATTAATTCTAACGTCGAAGTTGAATTTTAGCATTTGGGTTCATTTTAGCAAAATAAAATAAACGACAAAAATTGACAAAGGAAACAAACAAACTATTAGTAACGATATAACGAATAGTGCAAATATTGAATTGAATTGAAAAGATAGTAAATACACATGATTGATTAAGCATGTGTTGACCTAAGTCGTAAAATACTATCGAATTTAGAAAATAGAAGAATGTACGACTCCTAGCTTTGGTCGTGATGAGGCCACTCGATCGAGTGGTCGATGGACTCGATCGGGTGGACCTTAAAAAAGGGTTTCTGTTTTGCATTTTAGACCATACTCGACCGAGTTATTGACCAATTCGGTTGAGTACATAGCCACTCGACCGAGTCACTGTGAGACTCGATCGAGTGGGGGTCGTAATAGACATTCTGACCTGATTTTGGGGTGCAACTCGACCGAGTGGGCTAGGCACTCGGTCGAGTGCCCCCTGTACGAATTGTAATTCGTTTGCAGATTGCATTGATTTTGAAATTGCTTTTGATTTTTGATAATTCGACGATTCTACCAAATCGGACATAAATATTGCACAATTTATGTTCGACTCGGATTTTATAAATTGTCGATTTTGTTGAATCGGATATAAATATTGCGGGATTTATATTCGATTCTAATTTTGAATACTCGCAGTATCCCATATTCGATTATTGAATCGATATGGAATACTAGAGTGCAAATAGAAGGAAAATTAAATTGATTTTAGTCGTCTTAAATTAATTATCGCGATATGAGTGAATCGCGTTAATTAATTTATGTGACTTGATCGCTAGATTCGACATGCAATTATGGAATTGGTATCGAATCTAATGGATCGACACTTTGCTTGAATTAAAGGACTTGATTCCCTCGACTTCTCCGACATCGAAATAAATCCCTAGGGATTGTGATGTCGGATCCGTGTCAACGGGTTTCGACCCTTATTAAAATATAATGTTTATTTTTGAAAATCGACGTGAATATGCGACTCGAATAATGATGAAAACGAAATAAAAGGGATTATCGTTTAAGTTAACTTATTTCAATAATCAAACGATCGGGGTGATGGGATAAGCGACCGTCAACGCGTGTGCAGTACACTTGTATGTTCGGTTTTCCTTATCCCACCATTACTCACATTCGACACAAATCAATAAGTATTTTAATGTTTTTGTACTAATTATATTATCGATATTATGATGCGATGAACAAAATAATAATAAAAAAGCGAAACTAAGGACACGAAAAAAAAAGAAGAAGACGACGAGAAGAGAAGGAGAAGAGAAAGGGTTTTGACACCCTCAACCTACATGTTCTTGTCTCGGACCGGAATCGTAATCGTGGCTTTAATTTAACACAAGAGTTTCGAGGTGTATGAAGGTTGAGTTATGGTGGCTCGGGTTCGATTCCTAAAACTAGGTTTAGGGTTTGATAGTGTAGAATTGCTTAGGGTTTGCTTAGGGTTGCCGTGTGTGTGTAGGATTGCTTAAGAGTGTGTAGAGATTAGGGTTGTAAAGTCTTTAGGGTTGTAAAAAGTTGTGAAATTGAGTGTGCATGGGGTTGCTTATATAGGCAAAGGCAATGGCACCCGGTTAGGGTTACTTGACCGAGTAACCAGCTGACTCGGTCGAGTGGCCCGTTATGCCTGCAGTCGGGCTTGAATATGGGCCCACTCGATCGAGTGGGCGGGGCACTCGATCGAGTGGCCCAGCTGGGTCGTGCGGATCCATTGCTTTGGACCGTGACTTGGGTTTTTTGATGGGTTTGTGTTTGACTTGGACTTTTGATGTTGTGAGGGGCTGTTTTGTATGTCTCGGAAACGACTTTGACCGGGGTTGACCCAATCGCTAAAAGTCGGTTTTATTTCCGTTGTCGGTTTCGCCCCAAATTAGCCTTATTTGATTGGAAACGGCCCACTCACTACAAGAAAAACAGTCCCGGGCGTCCACCTAGTGGGCACCGATAATGGATGCTATAATGGGATGGGTGTCCACAAACAGACGCCAGAAAGCGGAAGCCACAACCGGTCGCCCATTTTCAAAACGGGCGTCCACTATTGGACGCCAAGGGAATTGACGACCGACAATGGACGCCAAGGGTGGCGACCGACTGCGGACGCCAGGTGTCCCTGGGTGGCGTCCACAGTCGGACGCCATGTTCCTTGAGTTGGCGACCGACTGTGGATGCCACCCAGGGACACTTTACGTCCACAGTCGGACGCCATTTCAGTTTCCCCTGGCGTCTGTCATGGCATCCGTTATTGAACGCTATTTACGCTGTTGCATGACCGTAAACATGCGTTCAATGTTTAGCCAAAACCTGCAAAATAAACCACAACCACAACTCTCAACCAACCACAAATGTCGACTATCCACAATACCGCAACCACAGTCACTCTCAGTCAACCAAAAGAGTTCATCTCTCGACTCATTTATGCTGAAAAAACTTATATAAAAAGATTGAACATACGGTTTGAAGGTACACAAGTCTAAACTAGTTCGAAGATACATAATCCTTAAATACAGTTGCAACAACAACAACAAAAACAATCAACTAACTGTGAAGCTAGCCGCAGCACCGGAGTTACCACCATCCCCGTTAAAGGGGTCTCTGTCGTCTGGAGGGGGTGGGGGAGGACCTTGGTTGCATTTGTTAAACATGACCCGAATCATGGCCATCTCATCCTCTATCTTCTGTATGTGCTCCGCTTGTGCCTTCAGTTGCTTCTGCTGCTCCGTCAGCTGTTCCTTCATGGCCTCCTTCTCCGGGTCAGGCTGCTGAGATCCGGCCGGCGTGTACTCCATTTGTGTGGAGGTGCTCAGACGCGATGTGGGAGGTGTGAAGTACATACCGTGTGCATTTCCTACACCGTACACACTTCCTTTCTTGTAACCCTTGACGACCTTGAACCAAGTAGCATTTGGGTCGACTTCCTCAACATCAGGGTCAGCCTCGAGTCTCTCCAGCTCTTCTTGGTAGGAGACCTGCGTACAGAAGAACGATTTCAATTTAAGTTATTATTAGATGAAATTATTGAAGATAGTTATCCACCACCTATAATCGATTTAGTACTCACCCAGGTCGCCTGATCCTTTTTCGACTTAAAGGTAGTCCCTTTTTCATCGGTCTGCCCATGCATGTCGAAGAATATCTCCGCCGCGGTTGGCTCTCTCCCGAGCTCAGCACGCAGCTATTAAATGAGTACGAACGTTAGGCGAATATAAATTATGCAAACGTAGTTTACGATTATTCAAGGAAGAGTACGGTATTAATTAGTAGAAATCATACTCTCTTGACACGGGTGAAAGAAGACTGAGAACCCCGATGATGTGTCGGGTTTGCGCGGCCCTCACGGTCACAGTTCGCCAACTTGTTCCTTTGGGCAATTTCAGACCTCACCTTAAAGTCTTTCTTATCGTGGTAGGCAATCCACTCTCCAACGCCTCCCCTAAAATATGACGACCCAATATATTATTTAATACAGTGAAAGATTGAAGTTAGATTGTTTATTTGTTAAAATTGATTACCCAAAAAAAAAATAACTAACACCTTTAAGGTCCTTCAACGGAGTCCCCCGCGTACGTCGTTTATTCATCACACAGGCGAAACGTCGTGTGCACGTTTCATTATACGGTTCCCAGACCCTTCCATCAAACTCTGAGGCCCAACTGAACTTGAATTATACAGTCAAGACAGATTAATAATTAGTATGAAAAATATTTACAAAGTCCAGATTATAAAATAAAAACTCGGTAGCAAAAACAATCCACGTACCTTGAAATGGTTGAACCACCACTCTCGTATCTCAGCCGGTACCTGAGACCAACATGCATACCCTTGCCCTTTGTCGACCATGAAGCTGTTGGTACAGCCTTTGACGACCTGTTTGTGCAGAAACCTGCACCGAGTCGTGAAGCACGTATATGTAGTCAATCATACAAGATGTAGTCCAAAACGGAATATGTTACAAAAAAATAATCAACATGTTAGATTATATTACCACGTGCCTGTTGGTTTGAGAACCAACCGACCGGCATCGTCCTTCTCCAGTTCCTCCTCTGGCCCCTGCTGCTGCCCCTCCTCCTCATGCTCAGCGGTCTGCTCCGGTCCCGTTTCGGGGACCACCTCCTCCTCCTCCTGCTGCGTGGTGGACGTGTGAGTAGACCTACTACCCCTACCACGTCTCCTAGTCGATCTACCGCCTGCCATTATCTTAACCTGCCAAAAAATTAAACAATGTTAACAACAATTAGCCATGTAAACAACAATTATATTCTAACTTTATTCAAGTAAAATAGCCTACTATAGTAAACATCAATATAACTTAACCATGTAAACATGTCAACATACAACAACTCTAGTAGCCACCGTCGTTGTCGTTATTTTCTTCAGCCTCATCCTCCTCAGTCTGATCCTCTTCCTCGGTCTCCTCGCCCTCCACTTGATCGTCCTCTGAATTCTCTTCATCGTGTCCCTCATCCTCCTCAAGGATCTCTGGAACATCCCTGACCATGTACTCTTCTTGTCCATCATCATCGTCATCCTCAAAATCTTCCTCTGCCCCTTCATTCTGATCTTGTTCGGAGAATATGTTCTCTTCAATAGAGGATAAGTGTGTACCAGTTGAAGCAACATCTTCCTGGAACAGAGAACTGTCTATTTGTCCCCGTGGTTTAGTCATAAAGACTGCCCACCATTGACTTTGATTTCTGTCATTTTTTGTGTAAGGAGAAGGAGCAAAATAGACTTGCTTCGCCTGATGCGCGAGTATGAACGGATCGTACGTAGGATACTTCCTTGTGTGATTAACTTCCACAATCTTATAACGTTCATGCACTCGGGTCCCGTTCACGGAGCTGTCTTTCCACTCACACTTGAATACCACAGCTCTATACCCTCGTTCTTTGCCAGCATAACACAACTCAAAAATATCCTCCAAAATACCATAGTACTCATCACCATCAAGAGATGACACACTCACACCAAAATTGCATCTAGCCTTGTTCTTCCCGTAGTTGAATGTGTGAAAATTGAATCCATTCACCGAGTACCGATTCCATGTTTTAACCACTCGCACTGGACCAAATGCCAAACTTCTAACCAAATCATCACGTATGTCTAAGGCAACTACGTGATCCTTGAGCCACTTCGGGAAATGTTCGTCGTGCTTACTCCAAACGTCATCAGGGTTCACGGCAGGGTTCGCAGCAACATATTCAGTTACAAATTGCTTCTCATAAGGCTCTAAGATCTCACAATCCGAGAGTAGGTAAAGGTGCGCTCGGTTGTACTCTTTCTCATCTAGTGCCCTAGAACCCTCAACGGATGAAGTTCCTTCATCGTCCTTCTTCTGAAAAAACTCGGGAATAGTGGGGTCAATGGACACCGAATGTCCTAGGTTCAGGTTCTTGGTTTTTGTTTGGACATCTTTATCGAAGTAGAGGGAGCAGAAGTTTGCAATCTCTTCTGTCAAATATGCATTACAAATAGAACCTTCTACCCTAGCCTTGTTACCAATTTTCTTCTTCAAATGATTCAGGAACCTAAATAGACAAGTTATATATTTCAATCAATACGAATTAGTTAAGCTTAATTTTTTTTTAAATGAAGTTACTAAAATTTACGTACCTTTCAAATGGGTACATCCATCTATACTGGACAGGTCCTCCAACCTTAGCCTCGTAGGGCAAGTGGACAGGTAGATGCTCCATGGAATTAAAGAACGACGGTGGGAAGATCATCTCAAGTTTGCATAGTATTTGCGGAATTTGATCCTCGAGCCGAGACATGTCCTCAATTGATACTTTAGAGGAACACAAATCTCGGAAGAACTGAGATATCTCAGTTATAGAATTCCACACCGTCGGTGGCAAAAGGTGCTTTAGTGATACCGGAAGCAACCTCTCCATGAAAACGTGACAGTCATGACTCTTTAACCCGTGCAGCTTCAGGTTCTTCAGATCTACACAGCGTTTGAAGTCGGAGGCGTACCCATCAGGGAACTTCAACTTCTCTACCCACTCCAACAACGCCTTTCTCTGAGCCTTGTCAAGTGTGAACAAGGCTCTCGGTTTCGACCCATCCTGTTTTATGTGCAGTTGAGGACGGTGACAGAAATTCTTCACATCTCGCCGGGAGCCTGTAGTGTCACAACTCTTCCCCTCCACATCCATCACCGTGTGAATCAACTGCTCGAAGAAGATTTTCTCTATGTGCATCACATCTAAATTGGTTTCTTACCCCTGACACCACTTTTCCCTTTTCTACCTCTCAAAACAATATCCCCCTCAACCATCTTATACCTGCCCTTACCACATCTCCTACATTCATCAAGCATCGTATCATCCTTCCAAAATAGCATGCATCCATCTGGACAAGCATCAATCTTTTGATGCGGGAGTTGAAGTCCCTTCACAACTTTTTTGGTTGTGTAGAATGATCGGGTCATGATATTGTCTTTTGGAATAACTCTCTCGAGCAAGGCAGCAATACCATCGACACAAGCAAAGGGCAGGTTGAACTCACATTTAAGGCTAACTACCATAGACGCGACTTCTAACAAAGTCACCTCGCACCCTCCGTATAACGGTTTCTCCGAAGCGTCCAACATGTCAAAAAACGCCTTTGCTCGTGGGTTAGGCTCTTGTGGGTTAGGTGAGTCTTGTGGGTTGGGTGAGTCTCGTGGGTTAGGTGAGTCGTCATTCGCATATGTGTTCTCGTTATTAAACAAGTTGCACTCCACAACATCAACTATCATACCTCTCAATCCCCCCTCATTTTGATGGTTTTCGGGTCCCTCAGACTGAGATGACTCACCATGACAAATCCAATAATAGTAATCGGGTGAAAAACCACTATAGATGACATGTTCCTTCACTACAAGGACCTCAAGAAATTTTAGGTTCTTGCATTTAGTACACGGACACCTAACCTCCCCCCGCGATGCATAATCTACTGATTTTTTAGCTACCTCGACAAATGATTCAACACCCCTAAAAAATTCGACGGTGGGACATCTCTTCTTATCAAGTCTTCCCTCATACATCCATTTCCGTTCAATTCTCTTCATTTTCTATGTTCAAAAAATATATATAACAAATTAAAGTTTAATTTCCCTAATTTAATTTAGTACTTACTAAACGAAAATTTAATCACCGTTTAACTTAAACTTCATTTCTCTAACTAAGTTTCATCAATTTAATTACTAATACATGAAAGTAAACCCAAATGTCTTATTAATTTAGAATTAACCTTACAAAAAGCAGTCACCGATTTTAATCACAAATGTAATCACAATTTCATCGCAATTTATGAAAACTCTAACTCATTTATCAATTTAATCCCAAATTAACCGAACAAAACACAAAAATTCATGGCCTATGTCCGACAAAAACAGCTAAAATAGGTCAAATAAGGTCAAATTTTCGGATATAGATATCAAAACTCCAAAAGCACCGCTAACACCTAATTACAACCCCGGTCAAGATAGAAGTGGTTTCGGGAAAATCCGGCATTATTACGACACCTTTTGGCCCGTCCTAAGTCACACAAAAGCTCACGGAAGGCCCTAGAGGTCATTCTAGCACAATTCAACCAAACTGATCAAACCCTAATCAAAATTGTGATGGGCAAAAATAATCTACCAAATCGAATTTGGGATAAACTAATCAACCTAATCGAACTTGACCTAAACTAATCACCCTAATCGAAATTTAGACCTAAACAATATTATCTAACAAACTATCAATAAATAACCTAACAATCAAGAATAAGAACTAATTATAATGAATAGAAACTAAGTAAACTAAGAAAACGTACCAAAAATTAGGAATAAAGGATGAAAATTGGAGGAGATGGAAAGGAGATTGGGGTCGGCGAGGGAAGAGGGAGATTGTAGAGAGTGTTTTTTTTTAGAGAGTGAAGGGGGAGAGGGGGGTGAGCGGGTATTTGACGCCACACTCACCCGGACGGGCGTCCGCTGTCGGACGTCACAGGCGGACGCCAGATGCTGCTAAATGGCGAGCGACAGCGGACGCCATTTGGGGTAAATGGCGTCCGCCTGTGGACGCCCGTCGTCCTTCATTTTGTCCTCCCAAATTTCAGTCGGACGCCAAGTTTTGTGTCCAACTGTGGACGCCCGTGTGACTTTTCGGACGCCATTTAGGCGTCCGTATGCCCAGAACGCCAACCAGGTGGACGCCCGGGACAGTTTTTCTTGTAGTGACTGGACCTGGATTTGAGGTTGATTTTGTGAGATTTGTACTCCGTAAGTGCATTAGCCAGCAACTAATGGATTTGAGCCCGTATCCGAGCGCGTAGAAACACGTTAGCGTCCGATCATCATCGGGTGTTTTTTGGAAACTGCCATAGACACCTGGCGGTCAAAATGCGGGTGTCTACACCCCCCCATAAGAGAATGGCTGGAGGGGTTGGGAATCGCCTTGGCATATTCAGCCGTCTGCCACCCCCAGACTAACGGCCAGGCCGAGGCGGCCAACAAGCAAATCCTCAATGGGCTGAGAAAAATGCTGGAAGACCTCAAAGGGAGGTGGGAAGACGAGCTACCAAGTGTACTCTGGTCACTAAGAACAACGCAGAAAGCCGCGATCGGACACTCGTCGTTTGGCCTCGTGTACGAGGCAGAAGCCCTTCTCCCCATAGAAGTGTGCCTTCCTTCTGCCCGAAGTAAATATTACAAAGGGGACTTGAACGAAGCCGCCATGGAAGAAGCCCTAGACCTGGTGGAGGAAACTAGGGAGGAAGTACATGTAAACCTAGTGGCATACCAGCAACGTATGAGAAAGGCGTACAACCAAAGAGTCAACCACCAAAAATTCCAAATAGGGGACCTGGTCCTCAGGAAATCCGCGGCGGTCTGCAAAGCAAACGAGCACGGAAAGCTTAGCGCCAACTGGGAGGGGCCATACGAAATCACCAAGGTAGTAGGGCCGAGTACCTACAGGCTGAAGGACGGAGAGGGGCGAGATCTGCCGTCACACTGGAACGCAGACACCATCAAAAGATACTACGTCTGAGCGGCGGGGTAATATCGGGCCTGTCGACGACCCTGCTTCCAGAACTTGTAGCAATTTTAATAAGAGAGACATTTTATTTGCTTAAATCATCTTGCTCCCCGTTCTTTACCTTCTCGAGCAGCAAGCAGGGGGCAATAAGGAGGGGAGCCCTTATTCGCCCACCACAAGGAATGGACACTCCACCAAAAATCTCCCTCACCCAAAGTGTGGGGGCATAAGTCAGGAACCGCCTGTGGTCGTCACTACAGCCGGCCCCCTGGCCAAATCTCCCCCACCCAAAGTGTGGGGGCATAAGTCAGGAACCGTCTGTGGTCTCCACCACAGCCGGCCCCCTGGCCAAATCTCCCCCACCCAAAGTGTGGGGGCATAAGTCAAGAACCGTCTGTGGTCGCCACCACAGCCGGCCCCCTGGCCAAATCTCCCCCACCCAAAGTGTGGGGGCATAAGTCAGGAACCGCCTGTGGTCGCCACCACGGCCGGTTCCCCGGCCAAATCTCCCCCACCCAAAGTGTGGGGCATAAGTCAGGAACCGCCTATGGTCGCCACCACGGCCGGTTCCCCGGCCAAATCTCCCCCACCCAAAGTGTGGGGGCATAAGTCAGGAACCGCCTGTGGTCGCCACCACAGCCGGCCCCCCGATCAAATCTCCCCCACAAGTCAGGAACTGCCTGTGGTCGCCACCACAGCCGGCCCTCTGGCCAAATCTCCCCCACCCAAAGTGTGGGGGCGTCAGGAACCGCCTGTGGGGCATAAATGGAGCAATAAGGAGGCAAGGGAGTAGGGCGAGCATAAAAGGAACAAGGGAACTACGAAAAAGTCGCCAAGAATCTAAAGACAAAAGTAGACAGCATAATAAAAAACGGAAAATAAAAGGCGTCAGAAGCGCCAAATGTTGGTTACAATGAGAAGTCAAAATAAGGCTACGACTATTGAAAGTTCGGCAGCCGTCCCGAAAGGATCAAGCGCCACCTACAAACACGACAAAAAGGAAAAACAATGGAGCATGGAGTATAAGCCTATCCCTGAACCTCAAAGGGTAGGTGCGAGGAGATCCACAAAAAGCCTCAAGAGGGGCCAGAAGAGTGAGCGGTATCAGGCGGCTCTTCTGCCGCCCCCTCCTCTCCCTCCTTGAGGGTGCATGAGGCACAGGAGGACAACGGCCCGACTTCCTATTTGTGAGAGATTGAAGACGCCGCCTCAGGCGACTTATCCTCATGATCTTCCTCTTCCGCTTGAAGGCGCTTGTATATCGGATTATACCGACCAAAATCAAAGGTGAGGTCGTACTCACGAAGAGCTCTGGACGTCAAGGCAATGACCGCCCTCATCCCATCCTTATAAGCAGCACCGCCTTCCTTCTCCAGGGGAGTAATTTCTGCGGTTTTCCCGGCCACATCCTGTTCAACCGCCGCCAGCTTCAGCTAGAGAGACTCCATCTCGGCGCGGATAGACGCCGCCTCAGCACGAACAGAGCTCAGCTGCTCCTCCAAAGCTTTCCTGGACGGCTCACAAGAAGAGTGGACGCCCTGGAAAGCCTCCAGCTCCTTACGACTGGCCATCTCCCTCTCTTCAGCCCCCGGCCTTAGTTTTTTCTCTGCCTCCATTTCCAGCTCCACATCTTGCAGCTTGGACACCGACCCCAGCCCCTCCTCCGCCGCCTTCTTCATCTTGACAACAATCTGAGCAAACCTGGAAAGATCATCTTCCGCGCCACGATAGACAGTCTCCAACTGGGCGAGGCTCTGAATCCGGTCGATAGACGAGATATCCCCCTCCAACAAACTTGAAGAAAGAAAGATCAGACAGAGTGGGGAGAGATACATCCACAGCAGCGGCGACGTCGCGCATCGTATCCCTGTCCTGGAAGCCTCCAACTGGACTGCCGTCTCCCCCGGATCAGAGGACGGCTCCACTGCCTCCGACGGGCCAGGGAAGGCGGCTACGGTAATGACCTGTGGACCGGCCGTCCTTGGGGAAGTGACGACCTCAGAAGCCCTAAAATCAGCCGGCACGCCGGCTATGCTCATGGCCGCTTCGTGAACGGCAGAGGGCGACCTCACGGCTTGCCTCTTCGGAGGGGGAAGATCCCCGAATCCAGGTCCTCGGCATCTTTCCTCGACCTGGCGAACCTAGACCTTCGATGAGTCATGATCGTCGAGGGGTCCACCGGAGGGACCGGCGGCACAGAGATGAACGGACGAAGGGAGGAGTCCAACCCCAGTAAGTGGAGCTCCTCCGACGTCCAAGAGAGTGTCGGCTTGCTGCCTGCAAAATTAGGCAGAAAAAGAGGCAAAGGATTGAGGGTCTGCTTGCTGTCAAGAAAAGTGGACAGCAAAAGTGAGTAGGTTGGTCGCCAGATACCTGGGCCGGCGACAGGAACGCTCATGCCCACCCGTTCCAAGTAATCGTTACTCGAAATCAGGTCGAAAGGGGGCAGCCAAACTGAAGGCATGGCCACCCTCTCCTTACCAACCCACTCCATGACAACGGGAAAGGCGCGAACAACCTCCTTATCTAGAGATCCTAGGCTGGATTCCCTCATATCCAGGCAGCGCCCCACCTCCCCGTCACTCTCCATATCAACACGCACATCAGACTGAAACACCCGAGGGACACCCTATTGTCGAGCCGAGCGCACGAACAGGAAGGCACCCCTCCATTTATGGCAGTTTGAAAGTATAGGGTAAGAGGTAACATACTTGCCTCGCCGACCCAGAGTCCAATAAGTAGTTGTCGGCACTACCTTGAGACGCACCATGAACCTGAACGCCTCCACCGAAGGTCTCCACTTCCTAAACCGGCACACCTAACAATAAGAGATGATAGTGCGGAAAGCCTGAGGAGTCAGCTGGCCCAGCGCCAGGTTCATACGACGGAACACCTCCTCCACAAAGGGGTCTAGGGGAAAACGCAGACCGAACTTCAAGGACTCAACAGACACACCCACACAGCCCTCAGGAGGAGAGCAAATCGACTGAACTGGTTCCGGCAGCACGTAATCGTAACCCTCCCCAAGAGGGTAAAGCTCCCTGGCGGCGTCAAGACCGTCGACGTTAAGTACCTTTTGGCGCCAATCCTCGTCCACCATAGTATAGGCGTGACGAAGGAGGCGGCTGCCACCCTCGATACTCTCTGACCGCCCCCCCGCCAACCTAGAAGTGGAATCCGGGCGACGAAGAGATGGCCCAACCACCTCCGAAGAACCCCCTCGACGAGGGGCGCCTCTCCGACGACGGCGTAAAATCATTGAACTACCCCCCACCACATCTCCACCGGAGACGCCAGAAGACGGCGCCTCTTCCCCGCCCACCGCAAAAATAGAAGTTGCCCCCTCCCCTCGAAAGGGTCCGCGAGCAGAAGTACGTAGGGTTCGAAGAGGGACAGGGGATATGGGCTCCACCACCTCTATAGACGCGTCAGAGGAGGCATCGCCGGCATCTTCCCCAGATCCACTGGGCTGGACCCCGTCGTACGCCGACATTGCCTCGTCACCTTCCTCCGCAAAGCGAACATGGCGGGAACAGGTGGACATGACGCGGACCAAAAGAAATAAACGAAAGATAAGAAGGGATAGGAGACTAACCTAGATACGCCGGCAAAACTAGAACTCCCGCGGCAGGAGACAACGACCTAACAAAGACAAGAAAAGAAGGGGGCAAAGGAGAGAGAGCAAGGTACTATTAGTGAGAGAATGTGAGGTGCAGATAAGAACAAGTAAGGCAATGAGCCCCTATTTATATAAGGGGGGTTTCCTGGGGCCACCCATAGAAAACCTGACAAGAGACACATGGCATTCAATGCAACCTGGGAGGCGCAGAATACGAAGAGGCAACGCAGGGAAGGGGGCAAAACAAATTGAAAAGTGCAATGTTGGCACAAAACACAAGGGTCAACATTCAATAAATAGGTAGCTTACAACCAGAAGTCCTAAACAACCAATAGCCGAAGGGAATCGGCGTCCCAATATACAAGGCCGGTAATTGAAAAATGAAGCCAAAAAGGGCCGGCAACCCACAAAAAACTACACAACCCGACTAGATAAGAAACTATTACCGAAGATAAGCAAAAGAGCGGCAGAATAAAAGCTGAAGGCCGCCCGCAAAACACCACCAACATAACTACACCGCCAAAGGTAGACCACCCACCCCCTTTATCGACCTCAACCGGAAAAATGAGATCCGACCAAGCAGGGGAGCCCTAATCCATCTCTTCCCCGTCGGTGTCCTTCTGGGGAAGGGAGGAAGCCAAGCTGGCAGTGGAGGACGAGGAGGCGGGAAAAGGAGGACGGGCGCGAATTCCACGAAGGATGTCAAAACCCTCCCGCATTTCACGCGATGAGTCACTAGGGCAAAGGGGGCCAACCATCCATGAAGGCCCGGATGAACGGCTGCCCGAAGAATAAGAGCCGGAAGAGCCACCTGAAGACGGACAGTCCAAGTCGATGTCCGGCTCAGAAACCCCGAAGTGCACCTTGGCCCTCCGACGACGACGAGGACTCGCGCCACCACGAGAACATCCAACAGCCCCCCTAGCAGAAAGATGGGGAGGAGAGGCTACGACGGGACGTTCCGACAGACGTGAAGGGGGACCGCGTGAGACCCAGCGCCCTAGCCGGGGCTTAGAAGTCTCCATAGAGGGGGAGCGCTTCTGGCGCCACGTAGGAACAGGGGGATGCACCACAGTGGACGGGGGAGAGTTGCTGCCAGAAGATGATGACATGGTTGAGCTGAATTTGTAAGGAATGGAGTGGGAAAAATGATGCCAAAAATGGCAAAAAATGAGGTGCTTATATAGGAACTCCCAGCCATGCGTGCACCCCATTTAATGCATGCAACTGCCCAACAACCTAGGGAAGAGCAAAGGTCATCATTGCCTCTAAGAGACCCTAGGTACATATAGGGAAGGTGGACGGACTTTGCAAGATGCCAGCGACCCTGTGACGCCTCGCCCAAGTACTAATCACTGAAACCAGCCTACGATGACCCTTGGTAGACAAGCCAGCGATGGGGCAATTGATGGGGGTCGGCACCACAGGTAGCCGGCAGCCAGCAACTCGAAGGCACTCTTTCCCTATATATCAGATCACGCCGCCTCCGCGTGGCGAGGGGGGACGCCGGCCGGCCAGGGTAGTTGACGACGGCTCCGTACGACTCAAGCTCTATAAATACCGAGAGAACCACCACAAGAAAGGGACACAAAATCTAGACAAGACTTCATCTCTCTAAAAAGATAAGTAATATCCTTCATAATCCTAGATCGACTTCTTAACCTCCGTGACTGAGTTTAGCGTCGAAGAGGCAACCTCAGACACCCTCCGAGGCCCTTGTGTTCTCCCTGTGTAGGTCCGGAGCTTAGGGCTCATCAAGAACGAAGAAGGAGGTTGTCGGCCACCGTCGGTGGGAGGCATACGATTGTTTGATACCCAAACAATATGGTATCAGAGCTTCGGATCTTGATTTTTCTTAAAATCGAGACGGTTCTAAGGCGTGTCAAGGCCAAGTTATAGGTTGAATCTCCGGTTGCAATTGGAATTCAAAGATTAAACTTGTTGTGGTTCTTTGCTGAAGTTCCGATTTTTTTCAAAAAAGAAAAATAAAAAAAATATTGTTCACGTGTTGTACTGTTCACGAGAGAGAAAAAGAAAAAAAAATGTCGGGAATATTTTCGTTGGAAAATACATACGAGAAAAGTGTGGCTTTTGATCCGATATTGCCACCGATTTTTGATGATTATGGAGATGAAGAAGCAATTGTTATTGATGTCAAGGAGTCATGTTTTACATTTGATTATGGGTTTGGGTTCAATCTAACATCTACGCCAAATAAACACATGATTGATCCTATTTGGTTTGAAGGTCCAGCTTATTACTTGTTCAACAATAACGCTCGTGAAAAATTGTTTACACTTGTGCACGGAGGGTGGTGGGGTGGATGGCAAAGAGGCTTCTAAAATTAAAAGAAAAAACCGAGAGTTCGAGTTTATTGCTGGTGATTTCACCTCACATGCGCATTTTATTCTCACTAAAGAAAATTTTATTTTTATTGTTCTAATTTCTTTTAATTGAAAATTTAGGCACGTTGAGTGAGGAGTTGTACAAGGATTTCTCTCTTATCATGCAACCAGGGCGGCTAAGAAGGGGTTCAGGGTAAGCGGCGGAACTAGGTCTCCAAATACTTGATTTGCACAAGATTCGAAAGACACCTTAATTATACAATCGAGCATAATCAACTTTTTTACTCTTCGCGTTAATGGAAGAATTTTTGGAGTTGTAATGGTAATCTAAGAATGATGATATTATAATAATTAGATAAGATAAGTGGGGTGGGTAAATGTGTAAGAACACCAATTTGATTGTGCAGTGTGTGGTGATTTCTATGATTGGTTGTCCCCTTAACTAGTGTAATACCCGTGAAGAACCTTCACGGGTTGTTCGTTTATATTTATGTATAGAGTTGATTGGAATAACAACTAAAAGTTGGTTATTCGTTAATAGACCTTAGTCACTAGTGTTATTAGGTAAGCGAAAAAATGAAGAACATATAGTATGCATGTTACACAATATCTTCGACATTCTAGAAATTTGGGATGGGCCAGCTACCAATGTATACTCGTTGGAATGCCGATGATCGAAAGTCAATTGGGCCACGAATAAGTTGAACATAATTACATGTGGATGAAAGAATTTCGAAAAACATAATTAGCATGTGTAATAACAGTGATCGAACAACGAAAAGTCAAATTTAACTGAATAAGTCATTAGTATTGACGTTTATGTGTAATGTAAGAAAAATATCTAAGTAGAGAAGAAGATCGGTTTTCGTATTATTAGGTACAATCCCAAACCATCCACCAGCGAAGTTCGTGTTTTGACGTATAGTATACTAAATTGTGCATTTTCGTTACATGTTGATACCCACATAACTGGGCTGCACAAATTATGAATGACACAAAATAGAAATGGCCCAAATATAGGGTCCGATTGACTAATTCACAATTATCATATATATGACTAACCCAATAATCGGTTGGGCCAAATACTATTTCTAAGTCAACGATCTCTAAAATCGACCCAGCTAGTGGAATAATAGGATCGAGTACGTGTTGAGTGACGTGAAATTAACGGTAATTTAACTTATTAGTACAATATCTGAAGGTTTGAAATTGTAGTAATTAACACGAATAGACTGTGTTAGTACTAAGGTCGACAAAAAGCAAAAGCATAGACATATGCTCTAAAAGGAAGCCGAATAGTCATTCCAATCCCAATACATAATCAAAGTTAAATAGGCAACTTCATTTCACCATAAGGTTAAAATGTCTTAATTGCATGCAAATCTAGTGATTTTTTAAGCTTCCTAACTACCTACTCTAGCAAAAAACTCAAAATGTATAGAGAGTTGATGTGGCCGCCTAAGTGCGTATTCGACAACATGTCGTACGACGTGCAAGACGGATGGTATATATGCCAGAATTTGCACATTCTGAAGATGAGACTAATACACCTTGGGTACGATGTGGTTAGGTTAGATCCATGCATATCGCCGACGCTTGATTTCGAGAGGGCGGTAGTAGTAGAGTTTGGAGCAAGGCTACCAAACTATTTCATGGCCTACAAACTCCAAAGGGAGTTTGAAAATGAAGGAATGACCAAGGAAGCAATGGTCGGCCAATGGGATCACCTAGCCGGTCCACATTGTTGGGTTGCTTCTTGGGAGGATAAGAAGTATCTATTAACGGAGACGGACTACCATATGGTGCCGATCTGGTGCCGCTATGTTGGGACGTACTTGGGCGAAGCTGAGGAATTTGGTACCTATGGACATGTTATGGACGCTTTGAACAAAATCTACCGGGATTTCTACGTTGATTAAATGCTTGGAACGGATTTAAGCATTTGAGTTTACTTGTGGTGTACATAGATGGTTGCTTAAGGATCACCTTGCATGCAATGTATCTTTCAACGTTTGAATTGCAGTGGTGATCGTTTCATAATTACGTTTAATTATAATTTCAGTAACGATTATAGTTTTAATTTCGTTTGCTAATCGTGTCATTCATATCGTTCTATTGATTGCTATTGCATTTATCACAATTACACACGTCCAATTAAAATTGCCGGTTTGTTTTGGTGTCCATGGAACAATTAGTACGTCAACGATTTTCAGTCGGGAAAGTAATAAGTTGGAAATTAAATGTGAGATGGAGAAGGTAATAATTACGTTAGTGGTTGAAAACTGGAAGCGAACGATACGCATTTTTTAAAAAATGGTAATAAGAGCGCACAGTGTATGTCTCCAATATGTCGGTTAGGTAATAAGAACTGTTGACACATATTAGATGGTAAACGAAAAAAAGATTTAGCCTAAGAAGAATGTAAATGGAAATAGAATAACTGTGTCTAACTGTCAATTTGTTCAAAAATGCGGGTACTTTGAAAATTAGTAAACGTCAGGGGGTAACGGTTATGATGAGTTGAGTAGCGGCTAAATGAGCTACCATAACACTATACAATATCACGGACACTGAATATATCATTTACCATCAGGTCCATTTAGTAGCCTCACAGTAATTATTTTCAACCTTACGACGTAAATTAATAGAAATACAACGCAATACGGTTTCCAAACAACTGTACTATATACGATTGCACTAATGAATAGAAAAACATTAGAGAGAACATAGCTTAAGCGGTTAAATGGACTAACAAAATTGAATGCAATTATGGTAATGATGACAACTTAACTCAATTGGCAAGCAAAGTAAAAATTTGACAGTTTACTCAAGTAAATTTAGCATTTACTGCTGCTGCATTTACCATCACCACTAATTGTGACATCACACTCAACCACATACCAATTAATAACCGTAAGAAGCATCTTCTTTAGCATGAAACTGTTCAAAAAAAACTGCCCAACTACAACTCAAATATTTTTTTTTTTTTTTTTTTTGCAAAACTACAACTCAAATATTGATCATTCCCAAATCGACAAACCCTCTTCAACTCAAAATTAAATCCTAATCAAAGAGAAAAATAACTGTAATACATGGCTGAAAGATTTGTTTATCCACTGACCGTCATTATGCACAATCTGCCATTCGAAGTTACGGAGAAAGGGGTAGTCATCGGTCACAGTTTCACATATATCAGGGATGAACTGATTAGGTTGGGATACCCTGTGAGGAAGGTATTCCATGTGTGGAAAAGGAAGCCAGGAGTATTCAAGAGGGCTATTGCGATTGAGTTCCGCAGTAGGGAGCATAGGTATAGGAGTGCTTTCAGATTGCAGAAGTGATTCGAGAGAGTTGGTAGGGGAAGAGCTGACTTCGAGAAGACTTCAGAAGGAATGACAGGGCCTCACGTATGGGTTGCAACTGCTGCCGACAAAGAATTGGTGAAGGAGGGCAGAAATTGCATTCCTCTTGCAGCTGATTGGAAGAGACTTGGTTATGGCGACGCGGACACGGACAGTCGGTCAACGTACGTGTGCGTGTTTAATCAGCTGAAGCAACACAGCCCTGGATTCTACGTCTGAAAGGTAACCCCTCCTGAATCAATGAAATCAGTATGTTTTGGTGACCCCTGAACTTTCTGCAGCAATTTACTTTTTAACTATTTGTAACTTATTCACTTGAAGTATAATGTTCAAGTGATTGTAATGGATTAATGGACCTTGGTCCGAATTGCTACTATTTTCTTTAAATTGTTTGTGATTTTGTGATATACTGTCTACAATTGTGGAATTCGTACAACTATGATAACATAAGAACAGGGCATTCTGCGGGTAGTATCTGTAGGACATAATAGCGATACGTAAACCGGTTTATGTGGGCGATTTTTGTTCCAGATTTTTGTTTATGTTCGTTAAGACACACACGGCGATGGGTGGTACATCGATACGTAATGGGTAATTAAACAGAGTATTGGGATTAACAACTAAGATTATGCTCTACATTCAATCAGGCCATTGAATTGAAATGTTTGTGTTTTGTGATTGGGGTCGTGTCTAACAGTCTCAAGTTCCGATACCGTGTACTAATTGGATGATCAAAGGTAAGTGTAAGTTGTCAACAAAAACTCGAACTGTCAAAAGCGAGGTCAATCGGTAGGAAGAAAAACTGAGATTCAGTAAACGGGTAGTTGTGTAAATAGACCGACATTAGACAGATATTGTGCCTGCGATAGTTGTACGGCGATTAATCTATACTCGCACATTTTGTAATGGGTAATTGGACCGACTATTGTGACTGCGTCTCCTATCATGCTGTACAATCAGTCTGGTTAGTGAATTGAAAACAACATATTTTGTGATCGGGTTAGAGTTCATCATAGTGCACTGCAAATAGCGTGTACTCAATAGGATATCAAAGGTTAGTGTCGATAGTAGACAAACACTCAAACTGTCGAAGGCGAGGACAATCGATAGGATACTTAGATGAAGTAAACAGGTTATGGATTCAAAGCAACAAACTCAATAAGGGTATTTAGATGAAGTAGTTGTGTAGTACGTACAAACTATCAGCGAAGATTGGTGAATATCTCCTTGAAAACAATGTTAGTTGTTGAGTCAGTATCGAATGAATCTTCGTCTAAAATTAATAATTTGAGACCCTTCTTCCTGGTGACCCTGGAAATAGCAACGTATAGTTGCCCGTGTGTAAATACCGGTTTAGGAAGAAACAATCCAACACTTGCAAGAGATTGGCCCTGGCTTTTGTTTATCGTCATTGCGAAGCAAACTGCGAGGGGGAACTGACGCCTTTCGAACTTGAGTGGGAACTTCGTCTCATCGGACGGGGATAACTTTAGCCTCGGAATGTAAACATGAGACCCCTTCCTGATACCAGTTATAACTTTTGCATCGATCACACGGTCACCGAGTTTCGAAACAACTAATCTGGTACCGTTACATAGACCGTTAGCTTGGTCGATATATAGTAGTAGCATGACAATTGCACCTACCTTAAGAAGTAATCTATGGCTTGGTAGACCTGAAGCGCGAATTGTGTTTAGAACTTCAGTGGAGTACAAATCGTGTACGTGCTGCCAAGTCTCCTCACTACTTATTTCATCAGAACTAAGATACTCAACCTCAACGCCAGGAAGGATAGACAGTACGTAATCGTTAACCTTCTCAACGACATCATGAGTTGGTGCGAGCACAGCTCTCTGCTAGAGGTAGTCCGTATCTGAATATCGATTAATGAGGTCGGGGTACGTACTGTGGACTATTGAGGCAATTGGGTCGGGAGCGGGGTCAATGAGCATCTCCCGGGGAATGGTAATCTCTGCAATCCCGTCATTCATACCACCTGCAACACCGTCACCAATAGACAATAACTAGTCGGAGAACTCCCTGATTTCCTCCACGGTTGATTCAGGCTGTCCAACTTGAAGACGCATATTGGTGGTCAGCTTGAGCACCTACAATTGAAGGACAACATATGCAGCTATGTAAGCGGTGATCGTCAATTACATGTGACGCATGTAAACTAACTTAGAAAGGTTAACATGGAGATATGGGACCTTAAAAAGTTGTGATGAAACGTGGAAATTAAGATGACGAAGATATGGGACCTTAAAGCACGCTTCCTGTTCCTAATCTCGTCATTGGTGTCGTATATGTACAGTTGATAGAATCTGGGTGGCTCATTCATCACAGGCAACAAACTGCCGATTAGGTGAGAGTTCTGCCCACCAATTCTGTAAGTGTATGGGCCACGACCACTGTTTACAGAGTCATCCAATTTGCCGCCACTTGAAGTAAATGAGTGCGCTGAATTGTACATCCTGATATTATCAATGAAGTGTCTACTTTTAGGATGAATACCATGTAAGAGATCCTTGATAGGTTGGGGGGGTTCAGTGAGATACGGTAATTCAACAACACCATCTCTACAGCACATGGTGAATGATGGAATTAGCGGTCTACGGTCCATTCTCGATCTCTCATTGTACCACAAGAACGCGGAGCACTTCTGGCACTTATACTCCGGATCCCCTAAGTCGTCGTACCCTTCCCATCCTGTGATAGAATAGGTAGAAACAGATTATGGTTAGTAGGTAGGCATCACTGGTATGCAATATACTAATTCGATAACCTGTAATTGCGGCGTGGCTGGGAGAGTCCATGTCTTCCTCGGTTAAAGTTGACCCGAAAATGTCACGTGCTAAACTTTGAATAATAGTATCACTTTGAGTAAACTGACGAAATCGTTTGTTGCTGTTGAGGCGCTGAGGTGTGGTTGGGTCGTTGAAAGACGCCTCACGAATGACGTCTACAACGCGATCAAGGGAAGTTGCGTCGTTGAAACATGACGATAAGCTACTGTACCAATTATGAATGCTACGACACATTTGCTCACTAAAAAGAAAAGTAAAAAGAATAAATTAAATGACCTTCGGTGAGGTCATCAGTATGTGGAGAGCTGTGTCTGGATGCGTTCGGGTCATATATGTTGCGCGCTCTGCGCTCCCTAAACTTGATGACATGTTTGCGTCGTGCAAGCATCGACCGCCATTCCCGGCGTGGATCGTTCGCAGTGTACATAGATTCTTCAGATGAATTATGACCTTGGCGCCTATCTGCCTGTATGAGTCGATGGTCAACTCTGGTTTGTTGGGCGGTGAGAAACGTGTTAAGGTATTTTTCCAATTCGTTCGCTGCATAACGTTGAACAGATTGGCAGATTGAATGTATCCACAAATACCGTAAATATTACAAAGCAAAATGGTTTAGTGAGTAATGGTGTACCATCTTGAAGCTGCTGCCTACTACGATCTAAAACAGCTTGTTGGTCCAAATCCGTCGGTTGTAAAGTAACATCAATCTGCGGCCGTGTATTACCGTTTTCGATATTGCTCACAGGAACTTAAAATAAAAACGCGGATGTCAGTAATAAACATATTGAATTTCAAATTAAGAAAATCAGGTTCTTAATTATGACTAACAGCTACAGCAGGAAGAAAAAAACCCGCAAAACATGATAAGCGTTATACAAAACTGCGATATCCGGAGTAGAAGAATTTTTCAACTCAGCTACCTGATAACGTTTGAGAACATTCGCCAAAATGCGTAACAGATGCTGCAGAAGATCCTGGCGGTTCTTCGGTGGAACAGTTACAAATATCTTGTAATGCCTTTCTAGAATTCACTGCAATGGCATGGCCAAGTTATGAAAGTGAAACACCTTCGTTTTAGTGAATATTTGGAGACGACACGAACGATGCAAAAAAAGTAGGCGAGCAATTCATGTGGAATTAGAAATCTCACCACCACGACGCCTGTTCACAGCTGATATATGATCACTTGCAGGCACATTCTCGGATAAGGAAGACTCGGGGACGTTGGGTGCAGGGTGGGGAGCAGACTTTCTCTTCTGGCGAACATTTTTGCGTTTAGTCGGTTTTTTTGGTAGTCGTTCCATCGTAGCACGTAACTGCTGTAACTTTCCAATACACTAAAAAATGGCTGCAGATTAATGGTCTCAGGATGTGGAGGAGCACATCAACACAATATATACAATGTTCATTCAACAATGGAAGTTGAAGTACAATAGCCACATCCATTTCCCATGATAAGACACAATTAATTGGATTGTGTTACCAATGCAATGTGTAAATGGGTTGTAATATATTATTTTGATTAGTTGGAATGTGTTTGGACATTACGTACATACCGGCGCATTGCAAATTGTTGTTTTCTGAACAATGAAACTTATATTTAGTACAGCAGACGCTTATTTACTGTTGACGGTTTTGCGACATAGGAAACAAAAACAATTAATCTGTACTGAAGGCAAAGATGGACAGAAATCATGCTCATATTGCAAAAAGAAGAATAACGACTCATTTG
Organism: Agrostemma githago; assembly: GCA_958450325.1. Classification (NCBI taxonomy): domain Eukaryota; kingdom Viridiplantae; phylum Streptophyta; class Magnoliopsida; order Caryophyllales; family Caryophyllaceae; genus Agrostemma; species Agrostemma githago. Next base: position 21,238,890 of record OY288258.1, read on the forward strand.
TCCGCGAATATGATATTCGTGATGCGTAATACATAAACCGTGGAAGACCGAGAGAGATCGCCTAAAATGAATATTGCATCCCGGAAAGTACGTAAATATATTGGACGTTGTAATGTACTTCAGTAGTTGTAAGAACAAATGTCATAGTAAAGAAAATTGAAGTGATATGATAGGATTATTCAGAATTGACTCTTTGATTTGTGTTAAATTTGTCTGCGTCATCGTAACCAAGCCGCTTTGTAATAAGTAAAAAATGATAGAAAGTGATAGTACAAACGTTGTTAACTTCAAGAAGTTGAACAGAAATAAATGACATAAAAATTACTTAGAATGTTGTGATGTCTACAAAATTATACTATAAATTTTGAAATAAGTTTACGAAAACATAATTACACTACACGTTAGAGAAGTAGTGAAAGTGACATTTAAGTGTGGGATTTCGATTACGTTGATAAGTACACCAACGTATTTCCTGCAGTTGAAAACACTGCAAATATATAAGTGAGGCTTAAAAGGAACGAAAGGAAAAAATTAAGCACAGAATGAAGGGGAAGTACTAAAATACATTGCTGGAAGACATGATACAGTATATTTTCTGAGGCTTAAGATGTTTTCTCACCAATTGAAACTAAATGTGGTGGAGAGAAACTGCCTCTTCCCTGCAGTAATAATTGAAAAGTATACATGTGCAGCGAACGAACAAAAACAAATGTGGAATAGACAGTATAACGAAGATCACATAATAAAATTGAGGTGTAATGGTCTGGAAATAATCCAAGGCAAAGAGTATGGATAAACCGGAATACAAATAGCCCCTCTTAAAAGGGGAAACAAAACAACAGCAGGGAACTAAACATGTTTATGAAAAGAAATAGAAATATCCGGGCAGCCAATTGTAAAGACATATTCAAATATTTTGGTGTAAAACGATCTAAATTGCAGCAGATTTCCCTTTCTTGACAGCAGACTGAGCATCAGAGGCACCACCAACTAGAGTACATGGTTCAACTTCAAACGCATCTCCATACCTCTTAAGTGGTGTATGCCTCGAAGAGTTGGAGGCGGTTTCACAGTCAACGACCTTAATGTTCAAAGAAAACAGGAAAATTAGAAGTTTTCATAGAAGTTTGAGGTGAACAATACGGCCACATACTAATGAAACTATGCTAACATATAAAAATATGTGAGGACACTAAGTAAAACCTGACTGGAATTTGTAATTCCCTGTGTTTCATGATCTCCGATGGAGGCGGCTCCTGCAAGTTCTGACCCTTCTCCAGGAGCAGCACGTTTGGAATTAGCATTGCTTAGAGCAGTTTTTGATAGATCACACTCGTCCATTAATTTCTGGAGACAGCATAATAAGTTGTGGTCAAAGTAATTTTGAGACTTACAAAATTAACGATGTGTAAAAAAAACAGAAACATAAATATTTAAAAAATAACCTTAATTGCCTCTTCGTACTTCATGTGCCACATGTGTATTTTGTCTACATCGTCAGACATCCAGGAAAATGTGTAAGAGGTAGACGATTGTTCAACATTGAACTTCTCGTCTATTTTTATCTTGAATAGGAAGCGGTTGTCAATGAAAGTGGCTAGCTCTTCTGGCATAGAATGACCTTCTCCTTTCTGGTGGAAGTAAAATAGTTGTTGTTAGGTTATACAAAACAGACATTGACAATTTAATTTATTCGAATTGTTATGTTATAGAAATACCTTCTCCATCTTTGCAATCAACTCTGTGGCATTGTAGTCGAGAAACTTTTCGACCTGATGATCGAATGCAACAAAGTGACATTCGATCCCAGAGAAATCGACAACTGCAAACTTTACCTGAAACCTTTAACAACGAATAAGACAGTTTTTATTAAAAGAGAGATCTGCCTTTCAAATACTTGTTGAATACACGTGCTGAAGTAGATATGGGAGACTTACTTAGGGTTGTTCTTCATGAAGCCAGTTTTGCTTCCATCGCAATTCGAATTCTTACAAAACCACCTCCCTTTATCATTCTTCACTGCTTTTGATCTGCAAGACTTGCAGCTGTTGTAGTACCACCCCGCTGTGGATTCAATGTCAAGTATGGTTGCGACGGTATAGAACGACCCACCCTGTCAACGATTTTAATGGTTGTCAATAATATGTAGAATTGTACATATATATATAGAAGATTAATGTAAAGGAGATATGACTAAACCTTTTCGCTTTCAAGAATCTGTTTTACGGAAAGAACTTCATCTACCGGAATGTGGAAGCTCTCAGCGTCCGCAGCTTCATCGAGAATCTGTAATGAATTGCTAGGATCTTGAGATGAAAGACTGCAGGATCATATCACATGATATTAAAAAAGAACAGTATGGCAGAGTAGAAGAAATTATCGAATCATGGTAGTATAAATTTAAATATGTAGAACCTCTCTTGAAAGGCATCGACTTCGGGCAACTTTGGATTAACTTCAAATGCCGTTGCGTTGAAGGTAGTTTGCACAACCCAAGAATCTGTAGTGTGAGAACAGAATGTTACTTACTTCGAAAGAATAATTGTGAATAAAACATTAATAGAACGGACGGCGAGGTGAGGTACTTACTGTCAAATAGCTTCGGCTCCACACATCTAAGAACAACTACTTTCGACTGGTGAGGGCTGGGTAAAATAGCCAGTACCTCAGGTAGATCCACGGCATGCGGTGCCCACAAACTGCATTGAAGAACGTCGCCACTAAGCAGACAGAAAAAAGGGAACAAAGTTGTTACACAATTACAAATTTGGAGGTAGAACAAAAGAGGAGAAAGAAAGAGAGGCGTACTCTGTATCTTCCAACTTGATTTTTCTACACTTAAAACCGTTCTTTGTTTCAGTAATTGGTCCAATCTCGTAGAACTTACCAACAACATCTGCATAGGAAGAAATTCATAAAAAAAACAGACGTACGGAGAAGTAGATTAGTAAGAAAAAAACATATGCAGTGAAAACTTCACAAAAGGATACCTATGTACTGATTGACTGCAATTTTTCCATCGTTGATATCCTTAAAGCTAACAAACCGGTAGCAGTTAGACGGTACTGAGACATCGTTAGGCAAGTGAGTAACTTTAGTGGAGAACTCGACGTTCAATCTGCAGGTATGAGTGGTGGCCTTGTCTACGCCTACATTGGGGGCGACGGTCAAACTACGTAGACTGTATACCTGACCGGTGACAAATTTGTCCTTGAACCTACTCAACAACGGTTTTTTAATAGTTGCCTGAACCAAATCATTCTGGAATCACGGACAAAAAAAAATGGATTGGGATCAAGTTCAACCAAAATATATAGATAACAGCAATACAGAAAGAAATTAATCAAATGGATGTAACAACCATAGCATCGATGAGCAGCAACTCAACAGCGTCAGTTGTATTCTTGTTCGTGTAGTTCGGCCTGTTCCATCTGTAAATCACCCTAACGGTTAGATCCTTCAACCTGACACCTTGAGTAAGGTTAGCAATGGAAACAAAATTCTATTGAGACATAGTTCAAAGCGAGGAGAAAAAAACGAAAACGATATTAATAGATTAACGAAATTGGGGATGACTGCAGACATGACAATGAAAAAACACAACATATAAATAGAATAAGATGTGACTGAAACACAAATTAAGGAAACGAAGAGGCGAATATTGATTGAGTGTGAGGTATTTCCTAGATGAATCATGATTAATGGCGTAGGGTTACGATGAAGATTGAGTAGTTAAAGTGATTGGTAAAACCGGTGATGCATTATCGAGAAGGTGGGATGAACATTTACAACAATTCCTCGTGAAATGGTGAACATCAATGATTTTGCAAGATCGATGGAAGAAGATGGATGATCGGAAGATTGATTTGGTAAAGGAGGTGATTAATTATGCCTCGTGAACTGATGATTAGATTTAATGACCTGAAATCAATTTCGTGTTATTAACATACTATATGTTTTTATTGCATATTAGTTACAAATTGATTCATCGGATCAGTGGTTTGTGCACATGGGATATGTCCCGGAGGTCGCGGGTTCGAATCCTATCTCATTGCTTTTGGGAGATATTTCGACGGAAATTTACACAGAACTTCCAAACGCGTTCACACTGGTGGGGGAAAAATTGTATCAAAAATAAGGACTTATTTCAAAATGGAGGATCCTCATTGTGCCATGTCATTGTAAATGGTCTTTGCATGATATTAAAGATTGTGAGTAATCTTGAATATTATAGAAGTTACTATATTATTATTATACGTAGGTGATAAAACTTATACAAATAACGCAACCCAGAACTGACCCGACCTCACACAACTCGAGTTTGACCAATAACCCGAATTGACCCGACATAACCCGAAACTGGCAAGATTACGAACCGTTCAACCATAATATTTCGTCGCTTACTAATTTATAAATAATTACAATAATACTGAAATTTGTAAACATATTAATTAATCATGTATATATTCAGTCCTATAAAGAGTTTATATGTTTTAAAAAACATTGAGAGCAAAATTAATTGAGAAATATTTTAAATATGGGAAATTAGGATAAAAATATCTCATATCATAATTGCAGTAAAAATACTATGTTACCCACATTAAAAAGAAAGAAAATTAACTAAGAAAGATAGGCTTATCAAAAATGATTTAATGGTAAGATCAATTCCGTCAATTAACGTTATTTAATCGAACTCTTTAACATTACGGTTGAGTGTCTGAAAATTAACGTCAACTAGCGTTTTTTAACCCTTCAACAAATAAAGCGGAATCGTAATATGTAAATCTATCAAACGGGTTCAACGGGTCGGGTCTTTCGGATTGGGTCCAAATATGGGTCAGGTCAAATATATGTCGGATTATACGGGTCACAGGTCGGGTTAGGGTTAGAAATAGTTTACGCCTTTATTTTTGAACCAACTTTTTAAATCCAACGAAAACATTTTTAATATTATATTTATTTATTTTAATAGTATTTATTAATTATACTCTTTCATAATAATAATAATAATAATAATAATAATAATAATAGTAATAATAATAGTAATAATAATAATAATAATAATAATAATAATAATAATAATAATAATAATAATAATAAAATTGAATATTAAATAATTTCAAAATGATAAAATAATTTTAAAATTAGTAAATCCAAATTTTAAAATAATTTTAGTATTAAATGATTAAAAAAGTTGTATTAAATTGAATATTTGTGATTTAAAATATTAAAATTTTGATTATAAATCGAAATATAATACTTAAATATAAACATTTTTTAAAATTTTAATAAGTCTCATTGACCGAATAGGTCGAACTGGTCGGGTCGGGTTTCGACCCCAAAATTAAAGGGTCATTTTGGATTCGGATCAAACGGGTTGCCGGTCGAAAAAACGGGTTCATGACCTTAAAAAGGGGATCGATTTTTTTTCTTTTACCTAATTTTGGGAGTGATAATTTAATATTAAAAATTTATTTTTTGGACTTACAAAACTGGTGGAGTCATACGGGTTGGGTCCAAATACGGGTCAGGTCAAATATTTAACTCAGATTATATGGGTCACAGGTTGGTTTAGGTCATAAATAGTTTTGAACGCCTATATTTTTTTTACTAACTTTCTAGGTCGAACAAAAATATTTTTAATATTGCATTTTTATTTATTTTATTATTATTATTATTATTATTATTATTATTATTATTATTGATGGGGGATAAATTCCCACAGGCATGTAGGCCGACTTAGATAGACGTGTAGGTCCGACCTCGGGTATATGGGCCGTCCTTAGGCACCGGACCCCGATCCCGGCTCGACCGATCCTCGGGTCAGCCGGACCCCGCGTAGACCGAACTCCGGGTCAGCCGGCCCCCGGGTCAGCCAGACCCCGCCGGACCCCGGGTCAGCCGGACCCTCGTACCGCCAGGATCCAGTGTTGGTTGGATCCTCATACCGGCTGACCGTCCTTACGAGTCGCCACCAGTCGACTCGGAGTAGACCCCTCATGACATCACCCAGATGATGTCATCGGACGACATCACCCGGGCGACATCACTCCAATGATGTCACCACCTCTCCCTTCCTCTATAAATAACCCATTTTGGTAGAGAGGAAAGGGAGGCCAATTCACTACTACTCCCTCCACTATCTTGATCTTAACTATAATACGACTTATACATAAACATACACAATATACTGACTTGGGCGTTGGAGGCTCCGCCCCGGGGGCAATCCCTTGGGGCCGGAGTTCACCTTGCAGGAACGCCGATGACTCGCATCCGGATCCCGAGGAGAGCCAAACCGCTGCTCGAGCCGGGAACCATGTTTGTACCCCAAACAATTGGCGTCGTCTGTGGGGAACTTGAACAAAAAAGTTGCCTACTCTCAAAAATATCAATTTTTTCGGATCTAGTATTCCATCTTGAAGAACGACCCACACAAAATCAAACCCCAAAGCTAAAAATTCAGCCACTACCGAGACAATTTTTCCAAATATAATTTTCCGTCTAGGCATTAGACAAAGATCTAGATGTCAAATTGATTATTATAAATAAAGTGGAGTGTATGAATGACCATTAAGTCTTGCATCTACTATATTTTATTATGAGAAACGTGTGTTTGAGGCAAAGAAACGGATCAATTTCCATTGAGTTGCCAAACTTTCAAGACTCATTTGCACACAAAAATAACGGTTTTCGGATCAAGTATTCCATCTTGAAGAACGATCCACACAAACAAAATCAACTACAAAAAATAGTCTGCCTAGATACAATTCTAATTTCGACGGAAAAGAATAAAATAAAATTAAGAACGAAGAAACAGGAGCATCGAACAAGGTTTTTAAAGAGATGAAAAATGTAGAACGAACGGCTAATGCTTACTAAATACGAGCTGGGGGGCCGGGAAGAAATCAAAGAATTTTGCTCACTCCTCCATACACCTCCATGCTCAGTGGGCGACACCCAGGTCATAGCAAACCGACTCTTGAATCAACCCAGACAAAACTCGGTTCAAGAGTGGGGGCATGGAGAGTAGGATGAAGATTACGTTTACGTTTGTTTGGTAAGCTACGATAAAAATACCACTTCTTAATCATCCCGACTCCGAGCAGTTTCAAAAAAGAGTCGTCTGATCATCTCGGACTGACCGCAAAATCCGCCCGGCTAGCCGGCCATCTCACCAGACGCCCTCATCAACCGTCAAACGTCCCAGCAACGACGTGGGTTGAACCATACCTCAGGCTCAGTCCATTTAGATCGACCTCCGGCGGACCGTCTCACCGGCCACGACCTCGTACCCGTCCCCGAAAGAAAATGAAGATAAAAAGCAAAAATTATCAACATAAATGAAATTTATGAATAGAAGATACTGAAACAAACTCAAAATTTGGAAACCCTACGAAGTTGGTTCGCTCAAACCTGCCGGCCACCCGACTCCGCGTCCTAGGCCGGCCAGCCAACCTAACGTGCTAGGACAAGCCACCTGCCAAGTAGGCTGGCAATGAAAGAAGTAATGCCCCTTGGGCCGACATCAACTCACTCCAAGGGCCCACGGCCCGTCTCCGTCGGCCAGGCTGATCAAAACCGACCTCACCGGCGACTTCCGACAAGGTGGCGTCTCCAGCCAATCGCGCCAGCTATGACGTCAACAATCGTCTTCACAGTGGGAAGTTCAGGCCTACCTCGTACTTCGATCACACCACAACCGACGTGACTTACCGTCTCGAGCCTGGCGCCTTCTACCGCCTCGAGCCTGGCGTCGTCTTCTTGATGGTGACGAGTCGGCTGTGTATCCCAGACGATTGCTCGGCCATCATCTCCGGCCCTCACTCCGATCGCCGTGGTCAGAACCTCAACAAGTAAAATTAACCAACGTTGTCACCTCGGCTCGTAGGCGACCTTCTAATCTTGATTCATAAAGCAGGAGCTATCATCGCGTCATGAGATCAGTGTCTTTCCTGGGAGTCGGTCTCCAGGCCCCGTCGCCGACCACGATACATGTTTGTCGGCCAGTGATAATTACAAGTAAGCTTCATTAAAAATGTCAAGCAATCTCCAAAATGTTAGCCAACTACCTTCAAATGGGTTCAAGGAATAAGAGGTCAAGACAGAAAACAAAAGAAAACAGAGGAAAGTATGGGGAAGGTTTCAAAGGAAAATATTGGAAATGGCAATAGGTAGCAGCTATTCAAAGTAGTCTAGCAAGAGCAGTAACTACACTCCAAAAGTCCAAATATGTAGAAGAAGAAAAAAGGGGTCCATGATGTCAGAGGAAATGTGATACAACTATGCATGTGATAAACAATTCGCGCGCCCTATTATACGTGGATAAAAGCCACAACGGGAAAGTGTGAGCCTAATTTGGATAAGCCTTCATTTCACGAGGTCCCGATTTCTACATTGCAACAAGGTTACTAAACTTTTTATTCCCCTAGAAAGTCACAAAATTATCCCGACATTATTAACCCACCACAAAAACGATTGTGTTGAAGAATTACCCGCAAAACTCAACCTCCTAAAAAGTTCAATTTTTGGGATCGAGTATTCCGTCTTGAAGAACGATACGCAAAAACCCGAAATAAAATTCGCAAGAATCGCAAAATTGTCGGCCTAAAATTGTCGGCCACCGCCTTCGACCGCCGGCAAACCGATCGTGTGCTTGGCCGAGAAAAAATTGGTGACGAGTCGCCTTATTGTGCCGAAAGCTTGGTGACGAGCCGCCTTATTCCAGTCAGCCGCCCAAGTTGACGAAGGGACGACCAATAATTGAGTCGGCCTCACACAATCGCCCACCTAAGATAAAGTGATGAAATAAAGAGCGGGGAGAGCCCCGACCAAGCGTCGTCCCGGTCAACAGACGAACCAACAACTTTGATGAGTTGACGACCCGATCAACATCTCGGCCTCGTCATCACTCTCACCGGCCAAACATCGTCCCGGTCAACGGACGGACCAACAACTTTGACGAGTTGACGACCCGATTAAACGTCTCAGCCTCATCGTCACTCTCACCGGCCAGTCATCGTCCCGGTCAACGGACGCACCACCAACTTTGACGAGTTGACAACTCGATCAACCTCTCAGCCTCGTCGACACTACCACCGACACCGGCTTCCTTAGAGCCGGCTCAATCCTATCCCATCGGCCATCTTCAACGCCGATAAGCTTGACCACCAGCCACACACTTGAGTCGACCGCTAGAACTGACGGGTTTGGCTAATCGATAAATGTCATCCTCGGCCTCTCAACAGGAGGAAAAGAAATATGGCGGCCGATAGTTTTGAGCAACGAAAAAAGCTCGATATCTACCCATCACCTGTTCATTACTCTCACAGATAATGGGCAGGGGGCAATAAGGGGGGGAGCCCCTATTCACCTAACGCAAGGAGTGGACACCCCACCAAAAATCTCCCCCACCCAAAGCGTGGGGGCATAAGTCAGGAACCGTCTGTGGTCATAACCACAGCCGCCGCCTGGCCAAATCTCCCCCACCCAAAGCGTGGGGGCATAAGTCAGGAACCGTCTGTGGTCATAACCACAGCCGGCCTCCTGGCCAAATCTCCCCCACCCAAAGCGTGGGGGCATAAGTCAGGAACCTCTGTGGTCATAACCACAGCCGGCCCCCTGGCCAAATCTCCCCCACCCAAAGCGTGGGGGCATAAGTCAGGAACCGTCTGTGGTCATAACCACAGCCGGGCCCCTGGCCAAATCTCCCCCACCCAAAGCGTGGGGGCATAAGTCAGGAACCGTCTGTGGTCATAGCCACAGCCGGCCCCCTGGCCAAATCTCACCCACCCAGAGTGTGGGGGCATAAGTCAGGAACCGTCTGTGGTCATAACCACAGCCGGCCCCCTGGCCAAATCTCCCCCACCCAAAGTGTGGGGGGCATCAGCCTCCGAGTCCTCGGGCGTGTCTCCACACAGAAAGCAGCGACATACATTAGGCAGAGGTTACGTCCCTCCGAGCGCTATCGTCAAAACCAAAGGTATGACCCTTCTTCGGCTTATTTCTTTTTATTACTTCGAGTTGTATAGGTATTATCATCTTTCGAGAAAGATGACGACGCCTCAAGCAGCCACGGTTCCATGAAAAGGTTATTCATCATATATCCTTCGGCTACCGGCAAACCGGCTAGGGTCCCCCATCCATAGTATGGGGGCATAAGCCATCAACAAGTCCGTCAGTAGGTCTCAACCACAGACGGCGGCCTCCAAGTAGGCGACGACGTCGGCCCCCGAGTGGATGATGCCATCCAACAAACCCATACGCACGATGTAGGGGCATCGGCCTCCGAGACCTCTGGCGTGTCTCCGCAAAAAGAGTAGCGGCAAAACACCGGGCAGAGGTTGCGTCAATCCGAGTTGTATCAGCCGTGGTTCGTCCCTTCCAGGGATCATTTATCATTTGCCGGGCATGGGTTACGTCCCTCCGAGCGTTATCGTCAAAAGCAAAGGTATGACCTTTCTTAGGCTTATTTCCATTATTGTCTACCGGGTATGGGTTACGTCCCTCCGAGTTATATCAGTCGTTCCCTTCACGACGTTATCATTTTGTCTACCGGGTATGGGTTACGTCCCTCCGAGTTATATCATTCGTTCCCTTCGCGACGTTATCATATTGTCTACCGGGTATGGGTTACGTCCCTCCGAGTTATATCAGTCGTTCCCTTCACGACGTTATCATTATTGTTTACCGGGCATGAGTTACGTCCCTCCGAGTACCGTCTTCCGAGTAAAATCGCGACGCCTCAAGCAACCACGGTTCCGTGAAGAGGTTATTCATCATATATCCTTCGGCTACCGATGCACATAGGACTGAACTCTTTATTTAAGCAAACTGAAGAAACAATTCTCGATTATTGATCATCTAAAACCGGGCAAAAAGCTTCGACAGCTCCTACCAGATTTATAAGGCTAAACACGTGATACTACTCTAAAGTAAGGTCAGGTACATCATTCATCTCATAGGTCGGCCACACTCGGCACCAGACCCGGACACTAGTGTCCGACTTTGCTGAGGGCAAATTGATGGGGGATAAATCCCCCAGGCATGTAGGCCGACTTGGATAGACATGTAGGTCCGACCTCGGGTATATGGGCCGTCCTTAGGCATCGGACCCCGATCCCGGCTCGACCGATCCTCGGGTCGGCCGGACCCCGCGTAGACCGAACTCCGGGTCGGCCAGCGGACCCTCGTACCGCCAGGATCCAGTGTTGGTCGGATCCTCGTACGGCTGACCGTCCTTACGAGTCGCCACCAGTCGACTCGGAGTAGACCCCTCATGACATCACCCAGATGATGTCATCGGACGACATCACCCGGGCGACATCACTCCAATGATGTCACCACCTCTCCCTTCCTCTATAAATACTCCATTTTGGTAGAGAGGAAAAGGAGGCCAATTCACTACTATTCCCTCCACTATCTTGATCTTAACTATAATACGACTTATACATAAACATACACAATATACTGACTTGGGCGTCGGAGGCTCCGCCCCGGGGGCAATCCCTTGGGGCAGGAGTTCACCTTGCAGGAACGCCGATGACTCGCATCTGGATCCCGAGGAAAGCCGAACCGCTGCTCGAGCTGGGAACCATGTTTGTACCCCAAACAATTATTATTATTATAATTATTATTATTATTATTATTTTATTTTTTTTATAAAACGGAACTTGCATTAAACACCAGAACAAATTACAAGAAGTTAGAGGGAAGCCGAGATACTATCTGGGCCCCCACTCCCTTAGCGATTACAAAGCTAATTCTAGTGAAAATATGAACTGCGGCACGCGCTCCAGCATCCTGAGATAAAGCAAATTTCCGAATCCGCTGGAGTAGAGAAACAGCATCCGTGTCGAGCTCGCCGAGAGAGGAGAAGGAGAAAGGTAAGAAACCATACCCGATCACCGTGCAGCGTGCCTGGTACTAACCCGTGAAAATTATTATTATTATTATTATTATTATTATTATTATTATTATTATTATTATTATTATTACTACTATCATTATACTCTTTGATAAATGTTTATATTTAAAAATATATTAAATTCAATTTTTAAAACTATTTTAGCATTAACTGATAAAAAAGTTGTATTAAATTAAATATTATTAATTTTGTTTATATTAAATCGAAATATAAATATTTTGTTAATTTTAAAAAATCTCATTGATCGAACAGGTCGGGTCGTAATTTTACCCTAAATTAATGGGTCATTTCGGGTTCTGGTCAAACGAGTTGCGAGTAAAAAAAAAATAGTTCATGACCCTAAAAAGGGGCTCGATTTTAATTTTATCTACTTTCGGGAGAGATAATTCATGACCCGCATAGCCTGCCCATATTCGATTTGACCCGTATTCTTACCCGTCTTGTATATCAACTTAATATATAACACAACTATTAAACAGACTCATGAATCTTCACGGGTTGTAAAACTAGTCTGTGAAAATATGTCGTTCATTATTTAAAATCATTTTCAAGTAATTCACGGTAATACTTTTCATAAAACAGGTCGTCTCTAAACTATTAGTTCTATCTAACGTATACTTTTTCGTTTTTTCAAGTCAAATTTGTGTACACGGACCCACATGAGTTTTTAAACTGAGATACTGACCATACCGTAAAAATATTATTCCTCTAAATTCAATAATTTCACAAATGTACCACGCAATAGCGTCTTCCTGTTATACTGCTTATTAATTTTTTTCGATATGTTCTAATGCCAAAGAAAACGCCTCAACCCCGTAAATTTTCACGGGTTAGTACACTAGTTGGTTCTTATTTCCAAGTCCAAATGTTGCAAGAACTCTTGTTGTGACAATGGACAAACTTATCAAAATAAAGTTCTTAGGACAACTCAAGATGATAAACTATCCCTTGTGAGAAACTCTAATCGAGCCATGACCTATATTCTGACCCGATCTGTCATCGGATTGACAGGTCTAGCCCATTACCCTTCACTTCGCTGAAATCCTCCATAAGAATGTCCCGATTCTGGGTTACATATATACCCGTAGTCTGCTACATTGATAATTTTGTACTGCAACAACAGTCTTGTATTTATTCTTGGTGAAGGAAGAACATAAAAGATGAAGCAGGTGACTATATCATTGGACGGAGTGAGAGATAAGAACATGATGCAGTTGAAGAAGCTCAATATCACCCTTTTCCCTGTTCGTTACAACGATAAGTACTATGCGGATGCCCTTGCCTCTGGTGATTTTACCAAATTAGGTCTCTTTCTTCTCTTGTTTTCCCTAATTTTCATTTGTTTTGTTGAATAACGATGTTAGTCATTTGGGTATTTCTTCAGTTGCAACAAATGATAATTAGGTTTCGTGCATCTTAAATTGGTAATTGTTGCGGAAATTCCATTGCTGGTTGGAGTTTATTGTTTCATCTTTAATCAGCCTCTTTCGGACCCGACTGTTCAGATTTAGGAGGGAGATTTAGTCCTCCCAAAGTGCGATTTTCTGAATGTTATACGCGATTTTCTACTCGGATATGGTGGATTGTCTCCTATAATTAGCTGGCGTTTCAACTTTCAAGGTTTCTTATTCACAAGGGTTTTTTTTATTCATCTGGGTTGCTGCTAGAAATCATACTCCATGACTTAATTGATTGCCCTGAAATGCAAGATTAGATCTTTTTCTGTTACTGGTTGCCAATGATATTGCCTTATCGTGAAGTAATTATGGTTTGGGCACTGGTAAGTCGTTGTCGCTACTAGTATGTTGGCTTGGCTGGAGCTTCTTAACACGCTGGTGAAGTGAGTTTGGATTTAGTTAGGAAATTCAACTAAAATGGCATTATATTGTAAAGTGATTTGAAATTGTGGCAACAGACCTGAATCGTGTTGGTGTACTATGACACGATTGTGTGGGTAGTTACTGGGCACTGCTGCGCTTTATTACAAATTTACGACATATCTAGTACTCGTATATGTTATACCAATCAAATATAGGCCATTAATTGGCTATGTCAGTCAAATATCAGCCAACGCTCACCCTATGCCCATAGGCCATATCAGTCAAATTTCATTGGCAGCTGCCATGGAAGGATTGTGTGGGTAGAAGATCGTGGTAGAGCTTTAAAACCATTTTAATGCTTATTTTTTGATTTGTAATACTTCATTAGATTTTTTATTTTATTTTGGTAGAGGCATCATTGGAAAATTTGTGGTAAGATGAGTGTTACTGACAACTTTTTTGTGTCTGCTTTACAGTCAGCCTTTTTGTTAATCTTTACCTGTTTGTTTATCATGGATTCATGGAAATAATTTTCCGAACTAACTAAGCAAACTTTGCTTAAATGTCATATCACTGTTGCCACAAACACCTCTTACTCTTACATTCTTGCATAAATATCGGTTGTAGATATTCTATTTTTTTTTGCGCCTCTTTGTGCTGTGCGTTATTGATTCTTTGCAGTTGCTAATTTCTGTTTACATTTGCCATATTGGCGGTAATCACTTACATATGTATTACTTTCTGTTCACTCCTTAGTTGACTTTAGAAACTTCTTCTGGCTTTTGTTTTCACGAAACATACTAGTTTATGAAGATTAGTAGAAAGTTGACGCAATTGAGTCACCTGTGTTAGTTGATCTTGAATGTCTTGAGTATCAAGATTGGTAGTTTCATGAGAAAAGAGAAGCAGTAGTTGGAATTAGAATTCTTCGTGGGTTTATATGGTTAAAATTCAGATTAAACTTCTTATATTAAGGCAAGAGAGATTTTCAAAAGCAATACTAGAAAATCGAGAAGCTAGAGAAATATATTTTGAGTTGTAGATCCTGAAGGGTAAATTGAAGTCCGTCGTATCTGACTATGGGATGGTTGCTTTAATGCATGGTGAATCTGGGTGGGAAACTGAGTTGGGATCCTTGAGAATGATACCTTACATTGATTTGAGCTTGATGACTTTGATCTGTTCTTTCTTCCAAGTCATTACATCAATCAGTTAGTTCCTATTTGGCCACCGGACTTGCCCAAACTACACAAATCGCGAATCACATGTGAGTGTACTATGTAATGGCTCTGGCTTGGTTACAAATGAGGAGCCGTGACTCCTCAAGACTGATATACTGTTGTCAACCATAGCAACCCAAGCCATAGCAGGTTCTTGGATCTTGGGACGCGTGTGGCTGATACAGGAGTAGGGGATGGTGCTGACCAAGCAAGAATATCCTAGTAGTAAGAATAGTAACCATTGTTCTAGTAATGAAATTTGTCTTTTTGAAGGAAGCCTTCTCAAGACTCTGTACCTGACGTAAATAAAAGGAAATAACAATGAAGAATTTGCTGGCAACGAGATGTTATTGAAAATTAACAGTCAATTATTAAAGGCATGGAACTTCTTCTAGGGGTTAAACGAGTAGCGTTGAAGGGAATGTGGAAAGCCTGAAGTGTGGTATTGAACTAGAATTCTTAGGGGTGAGTTGCAAGAAATATTTAGCGCTACTGTTTGTATGTAAAGGAAATGCTGTTTAAAAGTCAACAACCATAATTGGGTGGTATTTTCTCTTATTGTTATTACTTACGGAAATACCAGTTACTAGTTGGCTACTTGGCTATATGCAACTTCAAGCTGTCAGGTTGCCTTGTATGAATTTGAGAAGCACCTCACCTGGTTCTTTTTTATGATTAATTTCTTACAGGTCTGTTGCATATGTTATTCATGCCACTGTTTCTGCTGTTTATTCACGGCATATTGTTGTTTTGTGTTTCAGCATACTACAGTGATATATGTGTTGGAGCAATTGCATGCCGTGTTGAAAAGAAGGATAACGGAGCTGCTTGTGTTTACATTATGACATTGGGAGTGTTGGCACCATACCGTGGTTTAGGCATTGGTGAGTATTTTTTAGAGTGTTTTCTGCTTCCCAGAAATTAATTTGCAATTTCTTGAAAAAACCTTCGAAGTTTCATCTTCATCTATACTGATCGGAGATCTCTGCTAAAAGCCTAAAATCAACCACTCCCTCAGAACCTTGCAAAACTATCATTCATCTACTGTAGTCTTAATTAGGTGATGAAGCTGTAGTTTGATGGAAGAGATAGGAGTGGAGATAGTGGTGGGCTAGGTGAGAATGAATAGATTTGTTGGTACTTCCAAGAACGTAATGGCTTAGAGCGTAAAAGTTATCTTATTTCACGTTTAACATTAACAACATTAGTCGAGTACCATATAAGCTTTTGCAATATCGGGCTGGGGATCTGATGCACGTTGCCCTGTGCATGTATATGTAAATCACACGCGAAAGCAGATCACCTGCTTTTGGAGTAGATGTTTGGTGGGCTCATGTTCAAATTTAATAGATGGCAGTTTGTTTCATTTCTCTCTATCTAGCCTAAACACCCTACGTTTGAATTCTTTGAGGATATATCTACTACCTCCGTGTTTTTGAATAAGCCCCTATTTCCCATTCTCTGTGAAGGGAAAAGTGGGCCCATGGGATTAATTCTTTAAAATAGAGGGAGTATTATTTAAATAATTAAATTTAGTTAGGGGGAAAAAATACTGGAGTAATACATTTGATTTTTTTTAAAGTTGTATGTTCAACCTTTAACCTAATCTTTAGGGAAAAAAATGCTCCCTTTATCTATTTAGTTTGTCCTCATTTG
The DNA here is from genome assembly GCA_958450325.1 of Agrostemma githago. Taxonomy (NCBI): domain Eukaryota; kingdom Viridiplantae; phylum Streptophyta; class Magnoliopsida; order Caryophyllales; family Caryophyllaceae; genus Agrostemma; species Agrostemma githago. The sequence goes on from OY288258.1 coordinate 21,255,509, forward strand.
ACTCATATTCTGCAGGTCATATCTAAGATGTGATGGTGAAATATCATTATTTCCCCTCGACTTAGTAGGAATTAAAGCGGCCTTTGGTTTGCAAATGAGCAAGGGTAATGAATTGAGAAAGGAAAACAGGAGGAAAGGTGGTTGTAAGATTTGGAGGGTTTTTAATCGTTACCTTACCCAATCCTAACCAAATATGTATATTAGTGAAAGAGTAACCTATTGCTTTTATCCCTTATTCCTTACACATTTGCAAACCATCTGACCCTTTAGCGCATGGTTCATATAGACTTAGTCTATTAGTCATTGAGAACCATTGAGTAACTGCGTGTTCAGTAATATATAATCAGAGTTAGCTTAGGAAGCCGTTTGGCTTATTGCATCACAATTCAAAACTAAAGAATTACCAGTCTGAGACTATATTGATTTATCCTCCATTTACAATAGTTGATAGAACCTACATAATAGGGAACCCTAACGCTTTCTTCCTGTTTTTTTCGTATTATTTTTTCAAAAATAATGTTACATTATCGCTTTGGTTTGTTACGAAACATATTTATCAAAGTGGTGCCCACCTAGGATTGACAAATCCCAAACCTAGCTTAACCCCACTTTCATAAATAATCTCCCTAATTACTTGCTCCCCTCACCCTCACCCTCACCATCCTCTCCTTCAACAATTCACCTAGGGTTGAGGGTGAGGGGAGTAAGTAAGTAGGGAGATTAATTATCAAAGTGGGGTGAAGCGAGGTCTGGGATTTCCCAATCCTAGGTGGATGCCACTTTGATATACGGAGTACTCCGTATAAGTTTTGTTCCGACCTGAAACGGATTTTTTTTGTTTTGTTTTGTAACATTATTTTGGAAAAAAATTGTTTTTTTCTTCCTTTGTTTTGTTATCAGCTCTTATCTTATTGCTGTTATCTCTGCTTCAATAAGTCTTCAACACTTGAAAAGTAAATTTTGATGGGTTCAATATGGCTGTATGTGCAGGCACAAAGCTGTTGAACCATGTAATTGAACTGTCGTCCAAGCAGAATATAACAGAGATTTACTTGCATGTTCAAACCAACAACGACGAAGCCATCTCTTTTTACAAGAAGTTTGGGTTTGAAATTACGGACACTATCAGGAACTATTACTCCAACATTATTCCTCCGGACTGCTATGTTGTGAGCAAGTACTTGACGCAAAACCAGCCAAAGAAATGATTCTTACTCGAGCATAGTACTAGGGTATTGTAGTTTGTGAAGAGTAAGCTCTAGTTTTCAAGTCAGTAAAGCACAATTTGCACCAAAAGGTTTCAACGTGTTTGTTCTGTTCTGATGATTGGAAGTAATGCAATGTTAACCCAGTTGAAAATCAAATCCAGTTCTCTGAAACTGATTATATTTGAACAGAAAATGTCATCGATGCTGGTTTTCATTGTCGGTTCACAAGAAGCTGACAATTTAAGCTTGAGTTTCGTCCTTGGATTTTTGATAATATTGAAGACTACAAACACATGTTAGTCATATTGCCTCAGTAATTTTACTAAGCAACTTAGTTCTAAATCTACTTAACCACACTCGAGTCCAATGCCATTTCTTGTCTATTTCTTTTGTAATCTCAATTTTTATGATACGGTTGGTTTTAGGCTTTTTGATTTGGGAGGCAGACATATTTTTCCTTCTGTGATTTTAATGTTGATATACCTTTCTAACAAAATCGAATCCTTTATGGCTATGATTAACAGATGCCACCACAAAGAAATTCTGTACCAAGGTGTTACCCTGTAATTCTGACCATTTTAGTAACTGCTAATAACGATTAATATTAATAAATCACGTCTCAACAACTATTTTTAAATCATGTCTTAATGCAACCGTGATATTTTAATTTCCCAAAGATGGAACAAAATTACGTTCATCCAACTTTGCAGTGTAGTTACTCTAATCTATTTTTTTTACTCTAATCTATTTTTAAGCTAACCTTAATCACATTGGGAAGGAGAAAGAAAAGCCACCAACCATAACCTATATCATCCTTTAAAGAAGGAATCATTGTTTGTGAGGTTAATTAGGGCATCAGCAATAGGGGTTCATTCAGGCCCGTCTGATGGGCAGCGCAATAAGCACATTTGCACTTGGCCTCAATTTAGAAGAATGTTTGTGATGAGTCTTACGAGAAATGTGAGGAGTCTTATAAGAAGTGTAGTGGTAAAGTGGTAAACTACTAGTGACATAATAGAACAACCTGGGTTCAAATCCCACAAGGAGCAAGTTTTAATTTTTTTTATTCTTTTCCCATTTTATCATATCCTCATTCCTCTCCATATTAATGCCCTTCTAATTCGATTTTCGTCCAAAATTTAAAACTTCCATATCCCTTATTACTCAGTAACTTTTATTAACAAAATAAATTAAATTACTTTCATAAAATAACTTTTTTTTAATATAATTATTTTGATATAATTATATTGTACAAGTATAGAATAAGAGTACTAGATAAACCGTAAATTGTATGCAAAGAGATTGTATATTCATATCATCGTAATACATGACTCGATACTGTAGACACTCACATTTTGACCGCCAGGTGTCTATAGAAGTTTCCGACAAACACCCGATGATGATCGGACGTAAACATGCTTTAACATACTCGAATATGGGCTCAAAATCATTGGCGTTTGGCTTGGGCTTTTTACAGAGTACATAGCTCACAAAACCAACCTCAAATTCAGGCCCAGTGGGTTATTTCGAGTCAAATAAGACTAATTTGGGTCGAATCCGACACCAGGGGTAAAACCGTCTTTTAGCGAACGAGTCAAAACCCGGTCAAAGATATTTTCGAGACATGCAAGTCAGCTGTGTCACCCCACGTGTCTGATTTAAGCTCAAACGCTACAAAAATCAGCTACACAAAATATTAAACAATTCCATTTAAGGATAGAATTCGATCTCAAATAGAAATTCTATCCGAATACCGGATCAAATACTCGACCGAGCATAAGGATACTCGGCCGAGCACCCTCATACCAGCCGGTTTCCTTGCCTTCTTCACCAAGAAACGGAATTCTCATTCCACACAACTTCTTACTTTTCCTATCTTAATCGGTATTTCTTATCACCCAAGCAAGAATACCTCTCCTAGTTGCAATCGAGGACCTCTCCTATAAATAGGACCCTCCCATCAATCATTCAAAGAACATCTACATCTACATCCATCATTGACACATAAAAACACACACAATTCACAACAACATAATTCCCGACACACATTCATTAGCAATAACATACACACACATAGCATCGAGCAACCGATATTACAACCCGAGATTACGCCGCTTTAGCCTTAGAACCAGCCGCCTCTTACCCGACACCCTACACGACCAAAACCACCATAACTCACCGACATTAACTCGACGCTCCCGTGCCTAAGCCACATTCCGACGAGCCCCGTTCCGAGTAAACAAAGCATGTAGGTTGAGGGTGTAAAATCAAACCCGACTTCTCCTTTCTCTCTTCCCTCCTCACGTTTTTTTTCTCGTCTTGTCGTCGTCGGTCGTCCGTTTTATTAAGGGTCATCATCGCATCTCTTATTTTTTTTATAATAACGATATTACAAAACTATTTTCATATAAAACAAAATGTTTTTAAAAATACGATATCGATTCTCTAGTCGAATATCGTATCAAAAAAGAACTAAATTAATCTTGTTGATGCTAAAAATCGTTACATGGTCTTAAAAATATAATACGATGATTTTTAACGCGGAGAGAATCAAACATCGCTTTTTTAGTCTAATTTTACAAAACGATTTTCAAAACCTTTCCTTTTTTATCTTTTCTAAAAAAATCGTTCCGAGTATTTGATATCGATTTCATAATCGAATATCGAATATAACGAATATCGCAAAATTAAATCGAGTATAAATCATGCAATATTTGTACGCGATTTAATAAAGTTATAAATTTTCCGAAAAATAATTTCGAAAACAGCCTTCTCGCGCGAGTCGCGTGCATCCCGGGCGAGGCGCGCGCCCTCCTGAAAACGCGACATAAAAAAGCAATTTCGTTCCAATTCTTCGAACATCGTTTCTTTAATGAAACAACAGGTTTTCTCGACGTATTTATTGACCTCGGTCAACACGTGTTTAATCCATCACGTGTCGTAAACTTTTCAAAATCATGCATATTATCGTATTTATATTTTTTATTCAATCGTTACTAACACGTTTGTTCATCTTTTTAGCAACTTCTTTTTATCTCTTGTTTTATTATACTATCTAAAACGAATTTCACATGCTAAAATACAACTTTGACGTTAATTTTAGTTGCATTAAATCGACTTAGCAACCCGTTTAATTTCTCACATGCTTAGGGAAAACAACGTTTGCATATCATTTAACCGAACTACTAACGCGCGTATTAGAAAGTCATTCGATATCCTAGTAGGGCCGCTAATGTGCGGGCGGGGTTGGGTGTTCTTTGTGAACTTCCCAACACGTACCCTCACCCCTTACTCAGAACCTCGGTTTCCGGATGTCCGAAACCATTGGCAACGAGAGTCATTCAATACACGGTATCCGATAATGTCGGTATCGGTATCAAATGCAAAGGGACGAACCCAATAAACTCTGAAATCGGAATGGGCCGTATTTTGTACACGGCCCACTACGACATAGAGTGGGTTCGAACGGGCCCGAACTCCCACAAAGTTCGGTGGCGACTCCAACTTTGATTTAAATTTCAATTCAATCCATTCTCATATGGAGATTCATTCGCCTCCCCAAACCCGCGCGTGACCGCGTCGGGGTGGACCTATGTCATGTCCACAAATACATATATATATAGATATCGATACAAAGGGATATGTTGCTTGGTGAAGGGTTGTATTGTTTGGGGATGATAACAACCATATTATAACACTCCCCCTTGGATGTTAATCATCCAAAATTATAATATCTTCTATGTTGCCTCATTAAAACCTTACCAGGAAAAACCCAATGGGAAAAAACCATGGTGAAGGAAAAAGAGTACAACTTGCATTACTCCCCCTCATCATTACCTAACTTAATCTTCGGATAACTCTTGATCTTCGATGTAGATTCCATTGTAGCTAATAAACATGATATCTTCGATTAATAAAACTTCGTGATACTTGTAAGTTTCATGTTCTTCAGAACTCATCATGTATGAATAATACGATCCATTTCATTTGTTTAAAACCATTTCAGTCATTCTCAGTATGAACAACATGAACACAGCTACCTCGTTAAAAACCTTGCTAGGTAAAACCCAGTGGGACAAAACCCTAGTCGAAGGAAAAAAGAGTGCAGCAATAATTATCCATCCATTTGATCTCTTCTGGAGAATCAAACTGATTAACAAATAATATAAGTCATTTCACTCACACTTCCTTAGGATAACTTCATATCATATTGTCGAAGTGATACATTGTTGGAAATATAGGGTCACTATAGGGGCGATATATAACTAGTAAATACACGTTGTTGTGTCGTGGTATGAAGGCCACTGAATGAGAAACGAAATCGCCCCGACTACGGTACAAATCGGAATGGGCGTCGTCCCCCAAGGTCACACAACACTCCTAAAAGATTGTGTACTCAACCGTTAGGTGTTGGAACTCGATGGTATACTCAGAATTTATCAAGATATTTGGATGAGGAAGTATTTGATGTATGTCTCTTCCCCATTCTCATTCTCTTATATCACCTTATATAAGACTACATGAGAGTATGAGACTAATATCAAAGGGTATCCAAGGCTATTCATGATGGTAATGAATTGTCATTACTATAAAGATAATGATATTCATAACCATCATGAATATTGGTGTCAATGTGCTACTTAATGGGAGATACCCTTACAATGCAACAATGAACAATCTACTGTCTTTGCATTATTTCTAACAATCCCCCACTAATGCAAATGACAACCAATAACAAAAATTATGAGCGTATGAAAAGGTTGACACTTAGACGTTAATATATTTCGATTTGAATTAACGTATTAGTGAAATGAGTCAACAACTTACTTACAACAAGAGAATATCTTTCGATTTGAATTCCTTATTGAACTTCGGTTGAATTACCCTCACAACACATATCATACCTTAAGTTCCACACGAGTTCCGCAATACGATCAACAAATTTATGGCCAAATGAATCTTGGGATTTTGATGAGTGCTCTAGAAAGATAACTCAATCTCTCATAGAAGGAGGCCAACCCTTCACACCAACTTAGGTGATTCTATCAAGGATATCTCCACATAACCCACTCACTTATGAGCTATAGAATCATTAAGAGCTCTAAAGCTCAACCTCTCAATACTACGGTGAATCCATCAAGTCCTTCACAACAGGGCCACCCAAACATAGGGATATAGATTCATTAAGAGAAATATCTCAACCTCTATCATTACGGTGATCTCATCAAGTCCGTCTCACAAAGACCACCCAAATTTGGGCTATAAGATCATTAAGAGCTATATGCTCAACCTCTATCATTACGGTGATCTCATCAAGTCCGTCTCACAAGGACCACCCAAATTTGGGCTATAAGACCATTAAGAGCTATATGCTCAACCTTTCAAATACACCAAATTATATTTGATGATTTCAACTCCCTCAAATCTGCATAATACATGTGTGTAATTCACTACACATCATTTTTAGCAATATGAAGCTGAAATCAGCATCAAACATTGCATAGCAATTGATGCTCCCACAATTATGTAATAAATATTAAGCTCACAATCACCATGCATTACTCTGGTAAGGTTAAAAGAGCAAAATAATACACATACATAATACATAAAATTATAACAGTCTTCTCAATAGACTTATAATAAAATTATTATAAAGATGAAACTTTACTCATGATTATTGTGCATCTCACCTTGGGATCCAACATCTTTATAAATATCCAACATGTTGCAATTCTCAATATTGCACTATGTATACACCATCATTCTTATATTAGAGAACAACAATCTCGATGATTGTTTCACTTATATTTTCTTTTTGCAAATCCACAAATTAAAATATATATCCTTTACTCACATAAAATCAATCATCATAATCTCATATAGTGTGGTGTAAGCCAAATGTATAACATAAATAAATGGACCTTACACAACCATTATTTATTGACTTAGTCAACAAATTAAAACTCTTACATTTGGTTCAATTATTCATGTATAAAACATGTTATCGATCATCACTTTTCCCCACAATTAGAGATATACATACTCTTCACAAATTATAAGATATCAACTCAAAAATTGATTCATGAATAATTTTATCAAATAAGTTGAATGACTTCCCCCACATGTTGTCACACCACGAAATAGTGACAAATATAATCGTTCAAACAAAATATACAAATTATTCATTCACTAATCATCCCAACTTTTAGATATCAAATAATTATGCCTGACAATTTATCTATTCCATAATCTATTCTTAGAGTAATTTATCAAATAATTCATCCATTTATTTAATACATACTTGATCAAGATTATGCATGTCAATAAAAATAAAATATTTAACCCCCACATATAGCTTATTTTACTCAAGTGAGCATTGATGCGTCTCTAGTGTGAAGTTAAATTCTCCTTTCAAATGTATCCAAAATAATTTACAAGACAAGTACACACGTGTCTTTTCAAAACATTACTAAGGATACGAAAAGTCACACTAATATATAATTTCAACATATATTATACATATTCAATTTTCTCAAGCAAAACATACATAATGTTCTTAAATTGATTAATGAATAATATTCAATATCATATATATCAAGTGCATAGAATAAATTTATAACGGCTATATAATAAATTTATAATATTGCTCTCATTACTCATAAGAGCATATAATCTCCACATGGTATCTCCCAAGACAACATAATTTGCACAAAATCATTAATAATTAATTATTACTTCACTAATAATCACATTAATTATTTTGATCGTAAGCATATAATATTTTCCATTAACACATAAAACAATCACCTTTTAGTTGTATACTAATACAAATATGTGTGCAAATTCATCATCCATCATGAAATATTGAGACTAACACATTCAACATATGTTCAGAAACAACATTAACATCTTACTTTTATCAGATAATTTATCTTCCAATCAATGACGATAAATAATACGGAGTACTCATCTACCAAACGTAATTATTTTACCATCATGAATCACAAGAAGACAAGAACAAAACACATAGATACCATACCTCATTCTCAAGGATGAATATTGATAATAAAATAAGATAATACCATCCACTCATAAACCTTCAAAAATTTCAGCATACTACCACGACATTGTGTCCCGTTTTCCGAAGGGTAAATGGCAGAATCAGCTCACGACTTTAACTAAAGAGTTGTAGACCTTCTTCTTAGCTTTCCAACGCCATATTACACGTCCCAATCAGAGGTCTAGAGACGGAGTTATTGCCATAATACCGAACTGTTGTCTCACCCTCAACGAGATGAATCTTACCAACGAAACAAGATAGCCAATTGAAACAATTCCAATGACAAGTGATGAACACAACCACAATAATAGTGACATAATTTCGTTTCTCAATTGTTGGAAATATAGGGTCACTATAGAGGCGATATATAACTAGTAAATACACGTTGTTGTGTCGTGGTATGAAGGTCACTGAATGAGAAACGGAATCGCCCCGACTACGGTACAAACCGAAATGGGCGTCGTCCCCCAAGGTCACACAACACTCCTAAAAGATTGTGTACTCAACCATTAGGTGTTGGAACTCGATGGTATACTCAGAATTTATCAAGATATTTGGATGAGGAAGTATTTGATGTATGTCTCTTCCCCATTCTCATTCTCTTATATCACCTTATATAAGACTACATGAGAGTATGAGACTAATATCAAAGGGTATCCAAGGCTATTCATGATAGTAATGAATTGTCATTACTATAAAGATAATGATATTCATAACCATCATGAATATTGGTGTCAATGTGCTACTTAATGGGAGATACCCTTACAATGCAACAATGATCAATCTATTGTCTTTGCATTATTTCTAACATACATAACATAATCTTAGAATCTCTATATAATCAATTCATTTATGAATCTCAATTTCATGATCATTTAAAACAAACTCCTTCAAGGAGTCATAAATCATGACAATGTTTATAGTTCTACACAAAAACTTGTATGAGACCGTCTCACGGTAATTTATCGTGAGACCTCTCATACAAGAGGTGGTTACTAAATTTGTAACCAACCTCTATGTGAGAGGTCTCACGATAAAATTACCGTGAGACGGTCTTACAGGAGAGTTACTGTTAATTCTATATATTTATCCTGCAATAAGACATTTTAATAATAATATGCATGCATGTAATATAATATAAACATTGTTTTATGATACATGTCTTAAGCTAATGACGATAATGTATGAAACAAAAAAAATGAAATTCTATTTACATGCATATGAGGATCAAATGTAAATTACACGAGATATTTAACCAATATTTATAATTTGTTTGACTTCGGGTCAATAGGTGGACTTCATATCCATGAGCTCATTTTAACCATAAATTATATGTCGACTTTCTTGATGGACTTTTATATAAGATCCCCACTAGTGTCCATTATGCATTGCGCGCAAATATTATTCGGTTCCAAAAGTAAATACATCGATATAATTTCTCATATTATCAGTACTGTTTGATGATATCTGAATTCAATTATTTAGTGGTACCAATATTTTCATGCAGGCCATCTATTATCATTCAGATATCTATGTCACTTCTAGGACATTCATTATTCTCGAAACATGAGTACCAACTGCAAATGCTTGCCATATTCTTACTCTCAATATTTGAACCGAATTCTACAAATCATTTGTGATTAATTCATGATTTTGGCAAGGGTCTCAATAATAGCATATCTTGATAAGGAAATGCGATCAAATTGATATAGTTATATACATCATTCTTATATATACATATATATGAACTTCGGGGTTCAGTTGGGGATCTTTGTTTTTACCAGCTTTCCCTTATCAATCTCCCCCTAAGGTGGTAAAAACTATCATTACCTGATAGATTTTAAGGACAATAATATCCACCTTAACTAGAAAATATTTCATTTTTCATAAACTTTAATCAATTGTTTCTTTTCAATCGAATAATATATTGGGGAGCTAGATTTAATGCAGTTGGTTTTCCGCGTGTTGAAAAATTGCCCATTTTGGAGATCACTGTGTTCACATAATACTAAAATTGTGAGAATATGAACTACTCGTTAAAATTCTGTGACTATAAGTCAGATAATTAACTCATACATAAACGTTCATTATTTTCATTTACAATTACGAGTAGTATTTAGATCTCCAACATAATTTTTCATCTCAGTGTATTGTCTTGCCTCAAATAATATTTCATTGATACACGAGAGGAGTTCAGCACTTATTTCAAGATAAACTACGGGTTTATCAAAACGGGTGTAACATGAACCTGGATGGCCTCAATTTTTGTCACATCTTTAATCATCATGCTAAACTTCTAGGTAGCTATATTCTATCGTATGTGCACAATAATTTTATTCTATCATATGGCCAAAACAAAATGATGATAGATGTGACATGACACTACTGGTGTTTAATATAAATAGGCAAGACCCGTCAATTTTTCTTCAGGGAATGACTATATTATACTTTCTTTGAGTATTTTAAACGGCGTAATTTATCCATTTTACGCGTATATTGAGTATGCTACATCATACTTGGCGGTTGATTAATATTATATTCTCGCGAACTTCAGGTTACACAATAAATTAGTAAAATTGCCAAAAGATTAATATAATACTTCATAACGATGAACTATACATAATATAACTAGTAAATTAAAACAATAATAAAACCCATTAAGATACATATTATGTTCATGAAATACTTAAACACCATAAAAACATATATAATGTATAATAATAAAATCCAAACTTTAAAAATAAAATAAATACAAATATGGTACTAATAAGTTTGATATGTCATAAAATCATAGTAATACTTTCATCATTTAATTATTCCCTTCATTGATCGGAAAGAAATCGGCCGCATCTAAGTGAGTTGTATCATTACGATCAAAGTCATCTTCACCATCGTTTGTATCATCATAATCAAAGTCACCTACACCATCGTCTATCACCAAGTTTGTCTCAACATTCATTCTCTTTTGCTTCATTGATTGTTGATAGAGATCAATTAGGTGCTTTGGTGTACGACAAACGCGAGACCAATGACCTTTCCCACCACATCGGAAACATATATTGGTCACATTCTCATTTTTATCGTCCACATTTTGTTCTTCATTTTGGTTCCACTACGGGTGGGATTGTGTTCTTTTGAAGTAACCTCCACGGCCTCTAAGATATCCACCATAACCACGTCCACGACCTCGCCATGGTCCTCGACCACGACCACGGCCTCGTCCGCGACCACTACTATTAGCATCATCTCTATTATAATATGTCGCATTCGCTTTAGGAAATGGAGTAGAGCCAGTAGGACGTGATTCATGATTTTTCATCAACAACTCGTTATTTTGTTCCGCCACCAATAAACAAGATATTAGTTCAGAGTACTTTTTAAATCCCTTTTCACGATATTGTGTCTGCAGGACGATATTATTAGCATGAACAGTAGAGTATATTTTTTCCAACTTGTCTCCATCGGTAATTTTCTCAACCACATAATTTCAATTGAGAAGTAATTCTGAACATCGCGGAGTTATACTCGGTTACAGATTTAAAATCTTGCAAACGCAAATGCAACCAATCATAACGAGCCTTTGGTAAAATAACTGTTTTTTTGGTGGTCATACATTTCCTTTAGATCGCTCCAAAGGATTTGTGGATCTTTAACCATCAAATACTCATTTTTAAGACCGTCATGGAGGTGATGACGGAGAAATATCATTCCTTTTGCCTTTTCTTGACACGTGGTCTTATTCCCGTCCTTTATCGTCTCACCTAGTGCGTTTGCACTTAAATGCATTTCCGCATCTAATACCCATGATAGGTAATTCTTTCCCGTAATATCAAGGGCCTCAAACTCGAGTTTAGTAAGATTCGACATGATTCACTATTTAAAATGAGCAATATAAAATAAAGTCATACTAGTATAAAATGAAATCAATAAATAACTACAAACAGAGCAAATAAGTAGACAAGTAAAAATAAAAAATAGGAAAAGCCAACTAAAAAGAAACAGAGTATCAGATGTAGTGTATTAGACTAATAAGTAGGGGTGAGCAAAACCGGATATCCGATCCGGTTTTGTAAACCGTATCGGATATCCGGTTTTAAAATTTGAAAATTTTCCGATCCGTATCCGATCCGGTTTTTTCCGGATATACGGTTTCCGGATATCTGGTTTTTTCGGATATCCGGTTTTCGGATATCCGGTATCCGGTTTTATATCTTTCTTCAATCTTTCTTTTTTTTTTAAACAATTTTTCATTTTTAATTAAGAGTAGTTAATTTATTTTTAAGCGACATTATGTTTTATATAAATTGATAAAATAAAAATACATAAAAGTACCTCAACAAAAATGATATATACGGAGTATGTCTTAAGGTATCATTATTCTAACAAAATATTATGTTTCGTTACATAATATCATAAATTCACTAATAGTTTTGTTTTTTTACCTTTGAAAATAATTGGTGAATTTTGAATTTTTTATTGTATAATGCATATTAGGATTATATTTTTCATATTTTTTATTGTTTTTAAAAAACCAGATCGGAAACCGGATATCCGGTTTCAATTTCCCCCGATACGTATCCGCTACGGTTTTAAGGAAAACCGTATCGTATATCCGGTTATTCGTATCGAATATCCGGAAATTCGTATAACTGAAAGTGTATACCGTATCGTATACGTATAATAAAACCGTATCGTATATTTTTGCTCACCCCTACTAATAAGTTGGGGAATAAAAGGAAACAAAGACGAAAGACATTAAATTCGTGGAGAATAAATGAGGATACAAACAGAGACCAAAATTTTAAGTTTATCAAGTTTCATACTTAATTAGAAAAAATAAACCAAAAATTCTTAGTGATACATCCCTAGTGATTGATTAATATTCCGTAATAATTTAATGAATCATGCCCCCATAATCAACATATACAAGTGTGGACATGACATAGGTCCACCCCGACGCGGCCACGCGCGGGTTTGGGTAGGCAAATGAATCTCCATATGAGAAGGATCGAATTGAAATTTGGGTCTATGTGGAGTCGCCACCGAATTTTATGGTTATTCGGAACCGTTCGAGCACACTCTATGTCGTAGTGGGCCGTATACAAAATACGGCCCATTTCCGATGTCAGAGTTTATTGGGCTCGTCCCTTTGCATTTGATACCGATACCGACATTATCGGATATCGTGTATTGAATGACTCTCGTGCGCCAACGGTTTCGGGCATCCGGAAACCGAGGTTCTGAGTAAGGGGTGAGGGTACGTGTTGGGAAGCCCACAAAGGACACCCAACCCCGCCCGCACTTTAGCGGACTCTACTAAGAACTCGAATGACTTACAATACGCGCGTTAGTAAAACTGGAAAAAATGATATGCAAAGATTTATTTTCCCTAAACATGCGAATGGAATCGAAAGGGTTTCTAAGTCAATTTAATGCAACTAAAATTAACGTCAAAGTTGTATTTTAGCATGCGGGTTCATTTAGTATAATAAACGAATTAAATTGACAAAAGAGACAAAAAACGCGTTAGTAACGATATAAAGATATAACGAATAATAACGGTTTGCAAATACTGAATTGAATTAAAAAAAATGCAAATATGAGGATGCATGATTTGAAAAGATAGTATACACGTGATTAATTATGCACATGTTGACCTAAGTCGTAAAATACTATCGAGTTTGAAAAATAGAATAATGTACGACTCGCGTTTTAGTCGTTACGAGGCCACTCGATCGAGTGGTCGATGAACTCGATCGAGTGGACCCTAAAAAACGATTCTGTTTTGCGTCAGAGACCGTACTCGGCCGAGTTATTGACCAACTCGGTCGAGTACATGGCCACTCGACCGAGTCACTGTGAGACTCGATCGAGTGGTGGTCGTGGTGAGCATTCTAATCCGTGAGGTGCCACTCGACCGAGTGGGCTAGGCACTCGGTCGAGTGCCCTCTGTACGAATTAAGATTCGTTTGTAAAATCGTGTTTTTATGTCGAAAATTGTTTTAAGTCGATTATTGCTATAAAATTAAATTTCCTCCGCATTGAATAATATCATAATTCTAACGAATTGTTTTGACAATTATTTTAGCCTCAACGGAAATTGCGTTTTGAATTGATTTTATGTGACTTAGGAGAATTGAATATTTGATTAAATAAATAAAAAAACTTGATTCCCTCGACTTCACCAACATCGAATAAATCCCTAGGGATTGTGATGCCGGATCCGTGTCAACGGGTTTCGACCCTTGTTAAAAATTGATTTGAAAATTGATGGATGCAAGATGGATGACGATAACGAGAAATAATAACGAATTATTGTTTAAGTCAACTCATCTCAATAATCAAATAATCGGGGTACCGGGATAAGCGCCGACGACGCGTGTGCAGTACACTTGTATATGCGGTTTTCCTTATCCCGGTATCCTTCTTACTTGACACAAATCGATGAGTATTTTAATGTTTTGATGTTAATACTATCGATATTAGTGATATTAGGATGCGATAATAACGATAAGATAAAATAAATATAAAAAGATAAAAAGATAAAAAAAAGAAGATGGACGGCGAGAGGAAGGAGAGAAGAAGAAAGAGGTTTTGTCACCCTCAACCTACATGCTCTTTGTCTCGGAATAAGGCTCGTAAATGCGGCTACAACACGAGATTCTTCGAGGTGTATGGAGGCTAAGTTGTGGTGGCTCGGGATTGATTTCCTAAAACTAGGTTTAGGGTTTTTTGCTAGTGTAGGATAACTAGGTTTTTGATTAAGGTTTGTAAGGATGTAGTGGGTGTATGATTGCTCTAGGGTGTATTAGGGTTCTAAAAAGATGTGTAAAGTTGTGCATGGAGGTTGCTTATATAGAAAAAACTAGGGCATCCGGTTTAGGGTTACTCGACCGAGTAGGTGGCTAACTCGGTCGAGTGGCCCGTTATGCCAGCCGTCGGGCTTGAAACAAGCCAACTCGATCGAGTGGGTGGGTCACTCGATCGAGTGGCCCAACTGGATCGCGCAGGTCCGTTGACTTTGGACTGTGACCTTGACTTTAATGGGTTTTGTGTTTGACTTGGACTTTTGATGATTGATGGGTTTTTTTGTGTGTCTCGGAAGCAACTTTGACCGGGGTTGGCCCAATCGTGAAAAATCGGTTTTATTTCCGGTGTCGGTTTCGGCCCAAATTAGTCTTGTTTGACTCGGAATAATCCACTGGGCCTGGATTTGAGGTCTGTTTGGTGAGATTTGTACTCTGTAAGTGTGTTAGCCAACGATTAATGGATTTGAGCCCGTATCCGAGCGCGTAGAAACATGTTAGCGTCCGATCATCATCGGGTGTTTTTTGGAAACTACCATAGACACCTGGCAGTCAAAATGCGGGTGTCTACAGAGCCCCCACTCTGACTGAGGCTTGGACAGGGCGAAAGTCAGAGTAGCTACCAAGCCCGCTAAGATCTGGTAGACTTTCGTTCGGGTCGTTTATAGTCCATTAGACTCACGTGAAGGGCTCGCCAACCTTAGGACAGAGATCATATCTGTGCTCCGTGGGGAATTTGGGCTTGTCGCGTAAGCCCTGGGTGTGCCTGTGTGTTGGCCCATCCCGTGATATCCCGAAAAATGCCGCTGGGGAGATTTGATGACTATCATGTCCCTGTTTGAGTCGTACCTGTATAAGTTACATAAAATGCATGCAACACGTAGGTAGTAAAATGACTCGTGCTGGGGAAAATGACTCTGAATTTTTGAAATTTGACATTTTGAAATTTTGAAATTTTGAAATTGACTCCTAAAGAAATTAGGAAAGTTCGGGATGATTATCTCCACACTAGTATCGAGACTAGGCTCGTGGCTTGATTCCGTTTGTAATTAGGAAACTTTTCCTAGAAGTGATATGGAAAGGAATTTGCAAGGCTAATGCTATATATAGCCCTCTATGCTCTTGAACTTCTTCATAATTCCCATCACAAGAAATTCTTTTACTTCCCCTAAGGCAAAAAGAGAGTCTCTTTATCCTTTTAAGAAATTTATCATGGGAATCGACAGGTTGAGTGCTATGTTGCAGGCATGGTCCCGACAATTTAGGGATGCCGATAGGATGGTTTTGAATCAAACGGGTATAACTCAGCTGTACCCGTTCCGTCAGATGGTGGTAGATCGTTACTTCTTGGATGCCTGCTTGGCTTACTGGGATGACATATACCATGTCTTTGCTTTCCCTCGGGGCGAGATCTGCCCTTTACCTGAGGAGATTGCAGCTATCGGAGGATGGAACCCGATGCTTCGGCCCGCCGTCCCGTATTCAGTCTATGATCCAAGGAGGAAGCTGAGGGAATTTTTAGGGCTATCCCATAACGAAGTGTCCCGTATGATGGAAAGTGGCAATATTTCTCTGATTGATTTGGCTGAGAAATTCATGAACCCGCATGATGTCCGGGTGAGGTCGGCCCATAGCCGTAGGGCTTTTCTTTCTGCATGCTCCATGTATACGCTTTTGAAGGTCACATGGACTGGTTATCTTGCATGGGTAATGCCCGTCTCATAACCGTGGTGGATTTGATGGAGACTGAACATAGTCCGGCTTGGTTAATCACGGGCGAAATTATCCAAGGATTGGATAATCGCAAAAGGGATCAGTCCGTTCGTCTCACCGGAAGCACCCGTTTGTTGCAAGTAAGTCGGATTTTTTATTTATTTGATTCCTCGATTTTTTTGAATTTTTTTTCGAGAACTCGGCTACTGCAGTGGGCACTCGATCGAGTGCCTTCGTAAAAAGGCTTCATGTTTGCTTCCAGTGACGCCACTCGATCGAGTCGCCCTGGCACTCGATCGAGTGTCTTCTGCTTCGTCTCGAGATCTAATGCTTTTGTTTTCTTTTTTTTCAGATTTGGCTTTATGAGAGGCTATCGGTGATAGATCCCCCACTTGATGCCAGCAATTACCGCCATAACCAGTTGATGACGAGGAGACGGGCCATCGATTTTTCTCGCTTGATTAGCCAAAAATATTGGGATGAGGTGCTATCAATCCACGGTGGGCGGTTGATTCGATGGGTCGTGCCATGGTGGCCCATCCCGGCTTGGTCAGGTTTGGACCCGAGGGAGAGGGCCCGGTACCAAGTGATCTTGTCCTTCAACCAAACGGTTCATCTCTACCCGGATCGCATACTAAGGCAGTATGGACGAACTCAGCGGATACCAGAAATAGAGGCAATTGTGAGTGATCCTACCCAATTGACGGATGTGATGTGCGACACGTGGATGCAAAGATGGTACACCCGGCACACTTGGCCCGTTTCCAAATCTCGGCATTCGATTTGGGTTTCAGACTCATATACCAAGTGGGCTAAAGCAGGTGATGCTAAAGCCCGAGTTGCTTTGAAGGTTGATGAAGCCTTTGACCTGCTGAGGAGAGAACAGGCTAAAGACAACAGGGGGTTCTTTGATGAGGGAGACACTCCAGCTACCCTAGTTCGTCTAATGTCAGGGCAAAAGAAGAAGGCTAAGACTCAAGCCAAAGGGTCCGGTGCTAAAGGTGCTCGGGGGCAAGTGAGCCCCCAGACAGACTTGGAAAGGAGACTGGGCCCTAGACTAGCCGTGCAGGACCGACTTGGCCCACGGGATAGGCTACCCGAGCATGTCCGGGCCCGACTTGGGCCAAAGACTGTGATTGAAGACCCGTCGTCAAAGAAGCAGGCCCGTGTTAAGGAGGTTCCCCTTGTGATTAGGGAACGCTCATCCCCACCTCGACGACCTCGGGCTCCACATGACCCGAAGGACAAGGGAAAGGGGAAGATGCCCGGATATTAGTCTCCGTATTTTATTATTTGAATATTACTATTTATTTTTTGGTGTGATTTTTTTGTATATGCCGTGTTTGGCGTTTTTTTTTTTTTTTTTAATTCCCGAGTTTATCGAGATATTAATAAAAGACATATTATTTGACACCGTTCTCGTCTTTTCAATATTGCAGTGGTTGTACCCTTTTGAGGGGTTGCCTACGTATCCACAATTAGCGGAATCAAACCATACGTAGTTCAAAATTTGATTTGATTGATTTGATTTTTTTTTTTTGTAATTTTCGAAATACATCAAGATCATTGATTCGAGATGTGCGACGGTAGAATAGTTAATTCTAACTTATTGACTTGTCTGAAATTTTGAAAATTTATAAAAAGACAAATTTTATAAATTTTTGCAAATGACATTGAGATAGGGATTTATGGGTAGTAGCGCTTTAGCTGGTCCAAGTTGGTTGGGTTGACGAACTCGTTGCCATACAGGTCCGTTAGCATCACCGCTCCTCCCGATAGGATTTTCTTGACTAAATATGGTCCAGCCCAATTGGGTTTGAATTTTTCCCCTTGGGTCAACCGGTAGTAAGGCACGAACCGATTTTAGGACCAAATCTCCTTCTTTGATCTTTCTGGGCCTAACTCTTTTGTTGAAAGCCCGTTGGATTCTTTTTTGATATACTTGAATATTGTTGAGGGCCCGGGACCGCCGTTCATCCAAAAGGACTAGCGAATCGTATCGGGCTTGGACCCAATCTGCTTCGGGTACCTGGCTTTCAAGCAATATTCTTAGGGATGGTACCTTCAGCTCGACTGGTTGGACTGCTTCCATTCCATATGTCAGGTAGTATGGAGTTGCTCCGGTTGCAGTGCGGATTGAAGTTCGGTATCCCCATAAGGCAAAAGGTATCTTGTCGGGCCAGTCTCGATAATTCTCAGCCATCTTTTTTAGTATGGTGACAATTGTTTTGTTGGCCGCTTCTACCGCTCCATTTGTTTGTGGTCGGTAAGGTGAAGATGTATGCCTCTGAATTTTGTATTTCGCCAGTAATGCAGTGGTTTCAGCTTGGAAATGGGTCCCGTGGTCACTGATAAATTCATGCGGGATCCCGTATCGGCATATAATCTTATTTTGGATAAATTTGGCCACGTGCTTGGCGTTCAAAACACGGTATGATTCGGCTTCTACCCATTTGGTGAAGTAGTCGATGGCCACCAAAATGAAGCAATGTCCTCCCGTCCCGGAAGGGTGTACTTTCCCAATTATGTCTATACCCCATGTCGAAAATGGCCATGGTGATGTCATGGTATATAATAAGGAAGATGGCATATGCTGTACATTACCGAAGATCTGACAGTTATGACAGTGCTTGACGTATAACTGACAGTCTATCTCCATGGTGTTCCAGTAGTACCCAAGCCTCATGATTTTACGGGATAGCATATGGGCGTTCATATGCGGACCGTTTTCACCGTCGTGGACCTCGGCCATGACCTTCTCGGCTTGAATTTTGTCGATACATAGGAGGAGAGCCCCCTGTGCCGTCTTTTTGTACAATTGCCCGTCATCAGTACGAACAAATTGGGTTGCTAATCTTCGTAGGGCCTTTTTGGCCCGATTTTCAGCTTCCGGAGGATATTCTCTCGTTGTCAGGTACGTTAAGACGGCTTGATACCAAGGTTCTGGGTCAGTTATCTTGATATCTTGAATGGCATGGATGTATGCTGGTTCGGACCGCCTTTCGACACAGATTGGCATGCTGGTCAGGTGATCCGGGATGTTCAGTAAAGATGCTAATTTGGAAAGTGCATCTGCAAACTGATTTTCCTCTCGGGGTAGGTAAATATATTCGACTTTCTGGAATTATTTCTCTAGAATCCGTACTCGCGCTTGGTAAGCCACGAGATTGGCGTTCCGAGTTTTCCATTTTTGGAGTGCTTGATTGATGACCAATGATGAATCACCGTGGACCCGGAGGTTTGTTACCCCTAAATCAGCGGCGGCTTGCAACCCGTGAATGCATGCTTCGTATTCGGCTGCGTTGTTGGTCACGTCGAAATCCAATTTGATGGATAAGGGAGTGTGTTCCCCTCGGGGTGAGATTAATAGAATTCCGACCCCAAATCCTCGGAAGTTGGATCCTCCATCGAAATACAGATCCCATGTCTCGGTATCGGTATGGAATATGTCTTCATCAGGAAAGGCCCATGTGTCAGTGTGTCCTTCTTCGGATATTGGGCTGTCAGCAAGGAACTCGGCAACTACCCGGCCTTTGATGGCTTTTAATGGTACAAATTTGAGGTCGAACTCGGATAACATTAAAGTCCATCTTGACATCCTGCCATTGAGGATAGGCTTCTCGAATAAGTACTTGATAGGATCCATTTTGGATAATACATGTACCTCGTGACTGAGCATGTAATGTCTGAGCTTTTTAGTGGCCCAAACCAAGGCTAGACACGTTTTCTCGAGCATGGTGTACTTGCATTCGTACTCAAGGAACTTTTTACTGATGTAATAAATAGCCCGTTCTTCTGAATCGACTGTCTGGGCCAGCATAGCCCCCATGGCTGTCTCGGTTGTTGTTAGATATATCGACAAAGGCAAACCGTGTTGAGGTGGCATTAATACCGGCGGAGCAGACAGAATCTCCTTGATTTTGTCAAAAGCCGCTTGACATTTGTCGTCCCATAGCACCCGTTCCCCGATCTTCAGTTTGTTGAAAATGGGTTCACATACCATGGTTAGCTTTGAAATGAACCGGCTGATATACTGGACTTTCCCGAGAAACCCCCTTATTTCCTTTTCGGTCTTGGGTGGCTGCATCTCGGTGATGGCTTTGATTTTAGCTGGGTCGACCTTGATGCCGCGTTAGCTAACGATATGGCCCAGTAATTTGCCCGACGTTACCCCAAAACTGCATTTTTGTGGGTTTAGTCTCATGTTGTATTTTCGCAGTCTGGTAAAGAACTTTCTTAGGGCCGTGATGTGCCCGCTTCGGTCTTTAGACTTAACGATCATATCGTCCACATAGACCTCCACTTCCTTATGCATCATGTCGTGTAATAAGGTGGTGGCGGTCCGTTGATAAGTGGCTCCAGCATTGATAAGCCCAAATGGCATGACAGTGTAACAGTAAGTACCCCAAGGTGTGATGAAGGTAGTCTTACTCATATCCTCTTCTGCCATTTTAATTTGATTGTATCCGACATACCCGT
The DNA here is from genome assembly GCA_958450325.1 of Agrostemma githago. Lineage (NCBI taxonomy): Eukaryota > Viridiplantae > Streptophyta > Magnoliopsida > Caryophyllales > Caryophyllaceae > Agrostemma > Agrostemma githago. The sequence goes on from OY288258.1 coordinate 21,276,775, forward strand.
CCATGAATGACAGAAAGGCATGGTCGGCCGTATTATCCACCAAAATGTCGATGTGTGGTAACGGAAAATCATCTTTTGGGCTGGCCTTGTTTAGGTCCCGGAAGTCTACGCATACCCGCACCTTGCCGTCCTTCTTGGGTACCGGCACGATGTTTGCAACCCAGTCTGGATATTCAGACACTTGTATAAAACCCGCTTTGAATTGTTTATCGACCTCTTCCTTGACTTTAAGAGACCATTCGGGCTTCATTCTTCTGAGTTTTTGTTTAACCGGTTTGCACCCATCTTTGATGGGTATTCGGTGTTCTGCTATTTCTCGATCTATTCCCGGCATGTCCTTGTAGGACCATGCAAAGACGTCTTTAAATTCTAGGAGGAGGTCTGTGAACTGTTGTCTCTCCTCTGGATCTAAAGATTGGCCCAACTTAAGCATCTGGGGCTCTAAACTGGTTCCCACGTTGATGGACTCGGTTTCTTCGATTACCGGATCTCGGGATTCCCTTTGCTCGAGCTGCTCGACCAGATGTTGTGGTAGAGGTACCTGTTCGTCGGGTTTCTCAATGTCATTGCATATAAAATTTTTGAAATTGAGAAAATTTCGGAAATAAGACAAGTCGTAAGCAGAACGGTGTTCGTTATTATTATTAATGGTAAATTTTGAAAATAGCTCGAATAGAGCTGCCATCTGATCGTTGGTCAGTGGCGGGATAGGGAGAGGTCTTGGGACAGACCCCGAGACCTCAGTGGCTAAGGGAAGAGGGGTTACAGACTCGACTCCAGCACCAGACCCTCTAAACTCGGACTCAGACTCCGACTCTGACTCAGACTCAGACTCGGACTCAGTATCCGGCATGTCTCCCTCGCCGGTGGTCAACTTGTAGACCCCTCCTTGACTGTCGGTCCATTTGACGGTCTTCCTCCAGGCCCTTGTCCCCGTATCTGCACCCACTTCGGTGATCAGCTTTGTTGGGTCGAACCGATCGCTGCGGAGGATTAGATTGACCAGGTCATCTTTCGGAGTAGGGACGGTCTTGTCTTCTCCAAATAATAGCCCCAGCACGGGCTCGGAGTCGCCTTCTTTTTTGGACTCGTCTTGGATGATGGTGAATATATCATTGGGGATATAGTTGCATTCCCGAGCCGTTTTGGTCTCAGGATATGTGATGGTGGGTTGGTAGAGGCCCACTTGAATGGCTCCGAAGACTGGAGTGACAAATTTGATTGCGGAGGCCCGGCCCACATTCTCCGAGCTTATAGTATATCCCAATCCGAGTCGGGATTCTGCATTGTCTAGGACCTCGATGATCTTCCCCGCTGGAAGATATGGTCTTGAGGTAGCTCTGGGTAGGTAACCCAGATTTTGTAGCATCGTGTCGATGCTAGGGGCGAAGTAGGGCTTGAAAAGATATTCTTCTTCAATCATACCCACGAAATCGAAACCTCGCGGTTCGGCCCGGTTTGTGGCATTACAGCTAGCCACGGTCATTGGGGTCGCCTCCAGTGTGATGATATCGTCTTTGAGGGGCATCTTGACTTTTCGGTGGAGGGTAGATGTCACGGCCTTGACTGCGTGAATCCAAGGCCTTCCTAACAAGAGGTTGAATGATGAGGTGACATCTATCACCTGGAATTCTAGCTCTTTTTCGATTGGGCCCGTTATGATCTTTAGTTAAACGGCCCCAGCTACCGGTTTTGGGCTTCCGTCGAAGGCCTGAATAGTTTGCGCTGTCGTGAGATAGTCGGCATCAGTGATGCCGAGGGCCTTGGCGGTCCTTAGTGGTAGGACGTTCACGGCTGATCCATCGTCAATAAGGGTCATCGGAAGGTACTTACCCTTGCAGATTACCGTGATGTATAGGGCCAGATTGTGATTGGGCCCAAATGGAGGTAGATCAGCTTCAGAGAAGGTTATGAGTGGGCCTTCGTTCTTGGATTCGCCCTTGAGGTAGGGCATGATAGTAGCTACCATTTCAGCGGGGGTAGCTTCTGAATCAACCTTGATTTCATCGAGAGCCTTAGTCAGTGCTTCTCGATGAGCCTGTGAGCTAACCAGTAGTTGCCATATGGTTAAGTCAGCTCGAACCCTCTTCATTTGTTGGACCAAAGCCGCATCATTGCTTGGTTCCTTGGGGGTCGGTTCCGTCCTGGCAGGTTCAGTGACGGATGCTGAAGTGGCACGCCCAGCAGTGGCGAGGTGGTTGGTGGCTAAAGCCTTGGATTTGGCTTTCCGGTCCTCTTCGAGGGTGATGGGGACAGCTTCCCCCTTGGCCAAATATACATCGTCCTCGTCATCGAACCATATCCCATTGATTTGTGGGATAAAAGGAGAAATGAGGTGAGAACAATCAATTACTTCCCCCGTGAATATGGCATGGGCGCTGAACGGGTTTTCTTTGTTGCTCGGCTTGTCTCCGGGCAACGGGACTTTCCCGCTCTCGATAAGATCTTGAATTAAATGCTTTAATTTCCAACATTTTTCAGTATCATGCCCGTTGCCCCGGTGATACTGACAGTAGGCTTGAGCATTGTAGTATTTGGGCCTCCTCTCTACTGGAGGCTCTGGAGTTGGGCCTATTGGTTGAATCAGACCCTTTGAAGATAGCCTTTGTAAGGCATAAGTATAGGTAGTCCCTATATCTGTGAATACCCGATTTGGTGTATTCTTTTTGGATGACGTGTCGAGCAGATTTACCTCATCAAAGATGCTGCGGGTTGCAGCTGCAGGTGTGGGCTTGTTTGTAGATGAGCTAGCCCCTTGATAGCCCTTGGTAGAGGCCTTAGTCAGGCTCTCTAACCTTAGATCATCTTCGATCCTTGTGCCCATTTCAGTAAGGACAACAAAGTTTGGGATAATAGCATACCGGAGATGGACCCGGTAGGATGGGAGTAGATTTTTGACGAAGGCTTCCACTAGAGCCTTCTCGCCGGGCTTGTCGACCAGCTTCACACTCTCGGCCCTCCACCTTTGCAGATATTTTGTGAACCCCTCTTTGGGCTCTTGGGCCATTACCTCCAGAGTACGCATTGCAGTCTGGATTTCAGTGTTATCGGCGTAGTTCCGAGCAAATTCGGTCGCCACATCATCCCAAGTCTTGTATTTCTTGGGGTCGAGCCTGTAGAACCAGGCCTTAGGGTGTTTCTCCAAGGAAGAAGGGAACAAGTGCTTGAACATAGTTGACTTCACCCCTTTACCGCCATGAAGTCTTTGAAAGCCCGGATGTGGTGGACCGGGTCTTCGGTACCCTCAAACATAGGAAGTCCCGTTAAGTTGAGGTTAGCAGGTAGCTCCTTATCCAAAGGTGAATAAGTACGAGCATTTTCGGTGTGGATCGAGTTGTTCGTCGATAAATGGACTTGCTCTTCAAGCCTACGAACAATACTAACCAGCTCGGCCATGGGCCCGGCGGGTTCACCTCCTTCGGTAGGGACCGTCTTCTCTACGGTGCTTAGGCGGGTGGATAAGGTCGCTTGATTGGCCTGGATGGCGGCCAGTTGGGTCTCGATCTTGGTCAAAGCATTTTTCAACTCGTCCATTTTGCGTTGAAGTCTGGTTTCGGGTGGCCTGTCTGTAAGAACACCACGTAATCAGAAACTAGCCCAAAATCCCGAAATAGGAAGTACATCCCGAACAAGACTAAAAGGGAAAAGACTCGGAAAAGACACCTAGACGGGTGACTTGCGAAAGGTGGGCCTTCCTTAGGATTTGGCAAGTGGGCCTAGTCCTGTTCGAAGGAAGGTTCACGTGAGACATCCCCAGACTTTTGGACTCGAGTGTGCTGATGGGCCCTCCTTTGTAGGAGTATGTCCTACGTAGGTGGGCCTTGCCTTAGTCTAATAAGGCGGACCGGGAAAGGGAAGAAACTCGTGATGTAAGATCGACAGAGTTTCGACGCTACGGACCTCGATAACTTAAGACGTGACCCGACACTTGCTAAATATGGGAAGTCCTAGAAGAGGAAGATTTTGAAAATTTGATGATTTTTGCAAATGGACCGAGTAAACTCGGTTTGAGGACCCAATTTCCGAAAAAACGAAAAGGGGTATTGGGCCGAGGATTTTGAAGGTTCGAAAGTATTTTCGAGTTTTGAATTGGGCAGCATACCGTCTAAAAAATAGGCTATTTTGAGTAAAATCATAAGTCCTAAATTCGGTATGTGTCCCGGGTTTTGAAATTGAATGGTTTGAAAAAGATGCAATTTTGAAAAATTGACGGTTTTTTGAAAACGACTCGGAAACCAAGTAGCACGTAGTCACACAAGCATTATAACGATGCCATGTATGCTCTATACTAAGTCTCGGTCGGTCTATAGAGGGTCTATACTAGTGTACATAGTCTAGACGTTGATCGGGACGGACTTCCTAAGTCGAGTTGATCTTAGAACATGCCGCGAAACCCACTCGAATCGACTATGGACACCTTTCGACATATCCATATTGGAGTACATCGACGGTATAGTGGGACGTCGGTCGCGAGTACTGGCCCGGGAAAATATGGGTTATGCATGAACCGTAGAACTAAAACGCGTATTGTATTCGTCAAACGATTTCTATTCGAGTCTTACCCTGAGGATGCCGATGGTAAGTCACGCATCAGTTAATCCCCAGCGGAGTCGCCAAATTGTGGACATGACATAGGTCCACCCCGACGCGGCCACGCGCGGGTTTGGGTAGGCGAATGAATCTCCATATGAGAAGGATTGAATTGAAATTTAGGTCTATGTGGAGTCGCCACCGAATTTTATGGTTATTCGGAACCGTTCGAGCCCACTCTATGTCGTAGTGGGCCGTATACAAAATACGGCCCATTTCCGATGTCAGAGTTTATTGGGCTCGTCCCTTTGCATTTGATACCGATACCGACATTATCGGATATCGTGTATTGAATGACTCTCATGCGCCAACGGTTTCGGGCATCCGGAAACCGAGGTTCTGAGTAAGGGGTGGGGGTACGTTTTGGGAAGCCCACAAAGGACACCCAACCCCGCCCGCACTTTAGCGGCCTCTACTAAGAACTCGAATGACTTACAATACGCGCGTTAGTAAAACGGGAAAAAAGGAAATGCAAAGATTTATTTTCGCTAAACATGCAAATGGAATCGAAAGGGTTTCTAAGTCAATTTAATGCAACTGAAATTAACGTCAAAGTTGTATTTTAGCATGCGGGTTCATTTAGTATAATAAACGAATTAAATTGACAAAAGAGACAAAAAACGCGTTATTAACGATATAAAGATATAACGAATAATAACGGTTTGCAAATATTGAATTGAATTAAAAAAAATGCAAATATGAGGATGCATGATTTGAAAAGATAGTATACACGTGATTAATTATGCACATGTTGACCTAATTCGTAAAATACTATCGACTTTGAAAAATAGAATAATGTACGACTCGCGTTTTAGTCGTTACGAGGCCACTCGATCGAGTGGTCGATGGACTCGATCGAGTGGACCCTAAAAAACGATTCTGTTTTGCGTCAGAGACCGTACTCGGCCGAGTTATTGACCAACTCGGTCGAGTACATGGCCACTCGACCGAGTCACTGTGAGACTCGATCGAGTGGTGGTCGTGGTGAGCATTCTGATCCGGTTTTGAGGTGCCACTCGACCGAGTGGGCTAGGCACTCGGTCGAGTGCCCTCTGTACGAATTAAGATTCGTTTGTAAAATCGTGTTTTTATGTCGAAAATTGTTTTAAGTCGATTATTGCTATAAAATTAAATTTCCTCCGCATTGAATAATATCATAATTCTAACGAATTATTTTGACAATTATTTTAGCCTCAACGGAAATTGCGTTTTGAATTGATTTTATGTGACTTAGGAGAATTGACTATTTGATTAAATAAATAAAAAAACTTGATTCCCTCGACTTCTCTGACATCGAATAAATCCCTAGGGATTGTGATGTCGGATCCGTGTCAACGGGTTTCGACCCTTGTTAAAAATTGATTTGAAAATTGATGGATGCAAGATGGATGACGATAACGAGAAATAATAACGAATTATTGTTTAAGTCAACTCATCTCAATAATCAAATAATCGGGGTACCGGGATAAGCGACCGACGACGCGTGTGCAGTACACTTGTAAATGCGGTTTTCCTTATCCCGGTATCCTTCTTACTTGACACAAATCGATGAGTATTTTAATGTTTTGATGTTAATACTATCGATATTAGTGATATTAGGATGCGATAATAACGATAAGATAAAATAAATAAAAAACGAAAAAAAAGATAAAAAAAAGAAGATGGACGGCGAGAGGAAGGAGAGAAGAAGAAAGAGGTTTTGTCACCCTCAACCTACATGCTCTTTGTCTCGGAATAAGGCTCGTAAATGCGGCTACAACACGAGAGTCTTCGAGGTGTATGGAGGCTAAGTTGTGGTGGCTCGGGATTGATTTCCTAAAACTAGGTTTAGGGTTTTTTGCTTGTAGGATTACTAGGTTTTTGATTAAGGTTTGAAAGGATGTAGTGGGTGTATGATTGCTCTAGGGTGTATTAGGGTTCTAAAAAGATGTGTAAAGTTGTGCATGGAGGTTGCTTATATAGAAAAAACTAGGGCATCCGGTTTAGGGTTACTTGACCGAGTAGGTGGCTAACTCGGTCGAGTGGCCCGTTATGCCAGCCGTCGGGCTTGAAACAAGCCAACTCGATCGAGAGGGTGGGTCACTCGATCGAGTGGCCCAACTGGATCGCGCAGGTCCGTTGACTTTGGACCGTGACCTTGACTTTAATGGGTTTTGTGTTTGACTTGGACTTTTGATGATTGATGGGTTGTTTTGTGTGTCTCGGAAGCGACTTTGACCGGGGTTGGCCCAATCATGAAAAGTCGGTTTTATTTCCGGTGTCGGTTTCGGCCCAAATTAGTCTTGTTTGACTTGGAATGATCCACTGGGCCTGGATTTGAGGTCTGTTTGGTGAGATTTGTACTCTGTAAGTGTGTTAGCCAACGATTAATGGATTTGAGCCCGTATCCGAGCACGTAGAAACATGTTAGCGTCCGATCATCATCGGGTATTTTTTGGAAACTACCATAGACACCTGGCAGTCAAAATGCGGGTGTCTACAATAAGCAATTTATGCATCACAATGTAAGTATAATACAGTAGTTAACTCTAAGTCACACACAATTTTCATCATGCTATTGTATAATAAATTTGATAAAGCAACAATAATGTTTTTTTTTTGGGTCTATAGAAGAGCGCACTATGTCGCAGATGAGAATTGAACCCCCAACCTCTCGGTCGGGGTAAGGTAGCTCTAACCACTTGAGCTTACACCTTCTTCTCGTAAAGCAACAATAATGTGGGTATATTCGTAAATGCTATATATTCATACAAAAATTCCAGATTTGGGGATAGGATTTAGTCAATTTTATTTATTTCACAAAATTCAAATTTGACTTCAAATATGATAAGAACACAAATAAGAGAAATATTTATCATTTTATATCTAAATGAATTAGATTGTTCTCAGTTTATATCATACAAGAAAATATATATGATTTTGTTGATACATACAATCTCTCAAGGTTTTCTATTAAACGTCGGTAATAATCGATAAACATCATGCATAAAGTATATAATGACGATAGTGAAATGTTAAAAAAAATGCAACAATGGATGATAAATTTATACAGCATTAAACATGTGGATTATCAAAAACATAGATAATAAAAAAAAGAGCAAATTAAAAATTACTCCCTTCAAAGTTGCGTTTATTAAAATTTACTCCCTTTTAAGATTTTATTATTATTTAACAGCCAAAACGATACAAAAGTTCAAAATTTGCTTGCAATTGTAAACTCCGGCATGGTAATCCGGCGAAACTGGATGTTCTACCTTTTTATTGCCTTTTAATACCCAAACTACCCCTCTCCCTTATATCCTATTGAAATCCCATAATTTTTTTCTAAGGTCGTATTGTTTGATTGTCGTTTTTTTTTGGACAAAAATTGATTGTCGAATTTCTAAGGTTTACGATTTAGGGTATTTGGGGATTTTCTAGGTTTGGGAATTGGAATGAAGATAGTGAAGGAGAAAACGAGGTTGAGTGAGGTGGTGGTACGCTGAGGGGCAATTCGGTCAACTTATCACTAAATTGGCCAGATTTTACCAATGCAAGCAATTTTTGAACTTTATTATCTTTTTGGCTGTTAAATAATAAAAAAATCTTAAAGGGGAGTAAATTTTAATAAACGCAACTTTGAAGGGAGTAATTTCTAATTTGCTCTAAAAAAAATATAAAGACATCAAAATAATCAAAACATTTGACAAAATTTCACCAACAGTCATAATTTCACCCGTAGTCCAACATGCAAAAAAAATACGGTATTAGAATTTGGTAGGATGACTTACAATAGACTGACGAAAATTCGAAGATAAGAATTAAACAAATCCCAATTGTCCGTTGCAATCAACTCCGATATGAACGTTGAACAATGAAGGTATTTCCGTAAGTGATTGTTGATTTTGAAGACGATCGTGCTGATAACGTGATATAATTATATTGTACAAGTATAAAATAAGAGTACAAGATAAACCGTAAATTGTATGCAAAGAGAATGTATATTCATATCATCGTAATACATGACTCGATACATATATATAGATATCAATACAAAGGGATATGTTTCTTGGTGAAGGGTTGTATGTTCGGGGATGATAACAACCATATTATAACATATTTCAATCTTTACTCTTATATTCTCTAGAATGTTTTTCTTTTTAAATTTTTATCGTAGTTTTGTAATATTTTTATTTATTATTCTGTGATAGATACGATATTTGTTATTTAAAAAAAATACTCCGTTAATGATTACATAACTTCATTAGTGTTATATATACTTATAAGCATCAAACTAAATCTCTTGTTAATTTTTAATTTTGACATTAATAGTTAAATATCCTTTTTGTAAAGTACTTTGAATTTATTTGAAATTGACACAAAATTGTTGGAAATAACATATTGGTTAGATTAATAAAATTTTGGTAAAAAATTCCGACCACTTCTTCAAAAGGGCCTCATTGTTTGAGTCTTGCTCCAGGCCTCTCTTATCTTTGAGACGGCCATGGGTTCGTTTAGTGGTTTTGTAAGAATGAACGAACGGAGTGCATGTTCGTGTTGTTGTGGGTTGCTATTATCTGTGTGGGTTTGCAAAAATGAACGTGTTTGTTGGCTAACAAGTGGGACATACCACACCTTGCAGACCTTTATTTCTATGCTTGCTGCACACCACCACAATACAAAATCTTTTACTTTGTTTACTATGTTTACAATACACCTTCATAATATTTTATACTCCATATTATTTACTCATTACATTATTTGAATTATTTGTGTTTATTAACTTTATAATATTATTCATTTTATATTATTTTGTTCACTTTATTTCATTCATTTACATTTTATGGATTTGTTATTTAATACGAGTAGTTTATAACTTAAAGTTTCGAATTTATTTACTCCTATACAGGGGCGGATCTTGGTCCCCAACCCAATTACGAAGCTTTTATTAGATTCGGTCTAAGTAGTCCTTTAAAATAAAACAAGTTACCTAGATCTTATATCACTTGTTCAGATTGTCACACTTGGTTAGGAATTTTGGTACTGACATGAATGGTCAGGGGTTCAACTCCTACTATGAGCATATTTCTTTGTCCATATGCAATATTTTCATTAGGCATTTTTTTTAAAATTTCAATGTTATCCGTTTCTTACAGTTGAGAATAGAGTGATTTAATACCAAAAGTTAGAAATTTAAAAGAGCGATAAAAATTTACGAATTTTTTTCCCAAAAATTAGAAATTTAAAAGAGCGATAAAAATTTACGAAGTGGTAATTTACGAAAAAAATTCGGCCCCCTGTAATATTTATCTCAAGATCTGCCACTGCTCCTATATGAACTATTTTCAAGCCAATAGGAGAAATAAATGTCTTACCAAAATACCGTCTCATATAAGTTTTTGTGATCAAAATAATTATACAAATACATTAATACTAACCCATCGAATAAGACATTAAAATAAAATACAACTTAATTAAACATTACTAATTAAAATAACTTACACTTAGTAATACTAAACCATGAAATAAGGAGTTAAATTAAACAATAACTTAATGAAATATTATTCTACCGAACAAGTTACACTTAGTAGGAGTTATCGTCATCAGATGAAGTATTATCGTTAGAGGAAAAATTAAGGCGGTCAGCTGGTTGCTCTCGAGCCGCTGAAAATTCTAATTCTTCCTCCATAGTAACTTCATTGTACACATCACAAAAATAAAGTCAGTAGCGTGCTTGGTAGAAAAAATCTTCCATCTCTAGACAATAGATCGTGCGAGGTTCAAATTTCATGACATTAGTCAATCTACGAATGATTTCTACGACTTCTTTCCTCAACATACGATGCTCATTAGCTTTTAGAAGATATGAATCTGCAAAATTGTAAGTAAAAAAAATTGTAGTATTAATTTCAAATGAAAGATTATAAAGGTGATTTATTAAATGAATAATGAAGTACGAGTATATATTACCTATAGTTGAATTGTACAAAAACCGGGGGAGTTAACACAGCTGCCGCATTTCTAGATACGATGGGCCCCAACATTGTTAACGGTGGTGTACAGTTTAACATATTCATGTACACCGTTTCTGCCATTATGAGGCTCAGACGGGTAATGAAATTTGGAGTTTGATTCTTGATGCAGTCAATATCTCTTTTGAAACCTTCTACCTTCATCATCCTAGTGAGTCATATTTACGATATTGTTTTCAATGAGAGTTGTTTGATTTTTGAAATTTTAGGATGATAGTTGTTTGAATGAGAGTGGAACGAAATTTTATGATGAAGATATCAAGTTATATAAGATGACATCTGAACAATTTGATAAGATTTCATAAGGAAAGTGACTACACAGTGATAATAAAATTTGATAAGATGACACAATACATGTGACTACATAGTGCTAGTAAAATTTAATAAGATGCAAGAATGCATGTGACGAATCTCAGTGACCCATTTGATAAGATGTCAGAATGAAAGTGACTACACAATGATAATAAAATTTGATAAGATGGCACAATGCATGTGACGAATCTCCATGACCCCTTTGATAAGATACCAGAATGAAAGTGACTACACAATGGTAATAAAATTTGATAAGATGCCAGAATCATGAAAGTGAATACATAGTGGTAATAAAACAATAGGTACAATATCCGGATAAGATTTTTGATAAGATAAGATTTTGTCATAAGATACATATCCATATATTAGATTACATTTAGATAAGATATGATTAAGATAAGATTTCGGACACTCTATATATAGTGATTGATTACAAATTCATATTTTACTCACAACTTATTTTACTCATATTAATAACTAAAAAATTAATTATGGATTCTAATTGGATAGAACCCTTCGGTAATTTATTGAACAATATTCTACCTTTCTCTACTCAAGAAGATTTGGAAAATATTTAAGCTCAAGATGATGGTGTTGGTGGTAAAAAGTTAGATGGAGAAAGCATTTGCGCAGGTATGGGTGACGATATCCACAGATCCAAGTGTAGGTATTGCACAGAAGGATGAAACATTTTGGAAAAGAGTCACTACTTACTTTAACAAATATAGCAATGGTAATAGTAGCACACTTGAAAAGTGCAAGTCTTGTTTCCATAGAGTCCAGACAGAGATAAATGAATTTAATGAGATATTCAACCGTATTAACAACCAATACCTTAATGGGTGGTCTGATGAACATAAGAAACAAGCTGCACGTGAGGAATGGTACAAACTAAAGAAGGGAAAACATTCCACCCTTGAGCATATGTGAGAGATTACCAAGGAGTGCGCCAAGTGGAATGGCGCTCGAGAAGAGGAAGAAACAATAGAGCCATCAGTGGGATAAAAAATGTCTTCTTCTTATGGAAACGACAAAGTTACCGAATGCCCTATAGGAATAAAAGCATCCAAGGCAAGGAAGAAGGGAAAGAACAAAGGAAGGCAACAAGGAGAATCCTTGTTAGATGAAGATTTGGTCAAATATGAAGCATATTAGTAAGAAAAATTGTCAATGCTAAAGGAAATAAACGAGCGTCTGCAAAGTACTTCTATGAGGGAAGAACTTACTATACTCAGTGCTGATACAAGTGGAATGAGCGAAGATGCAAGGGCGATTCACCAACGAATGTTTGACAGAATTCGTTCAAAGTATGACGTCTAGTCTTCAGTTTAATGTGTCAATGTGTTAGTTGTATAAGTTGGTATTTCATTTTACTTTAGTTATGTTTAGGCTGGTATTTAAGTTATGTTTCAGTTACCAAACTTTAATCAAATTACTTTCAAGTTAAGCCGAGTGTCAAATATTGATCTTAAAAAATTCATTAAAATTCAAAGTTAAAAAAAATATGAAAAAAAATATATATATACTACCTCCGATTTTTTATTATCTTCCCATTTGACTTTTAGGTGAAAAATAAAGATGTAGGAATGTGTGGCTCAAAAGAGAAGAAGGATGAGAGAGAAATGTAAGGGTCAATCTAGACCACGTGTTGATGACCCAAAATAGAAATAGGAAAGAAAGGGTGTTTCAGCCCAATAAGAAAATAGGGAAGATAGATACAAATCGGAGGGAGTATTAAATTTGAAATATTTTATGAATAAAAAAAATTAGTATTGTTTTATTTATTTTAAGAAAAAAAAAATTAATTTTTTTAAAATTAAATACAAGAAAATTTTGGTTGTCTAATTTGTTGATTTTTTTACTAATCATCATTTTGAAGTAATTGATTTCTCTTAATTTGACGATATGTTTTATTAAAATTCTATAATCTTAAGTATGACTTTTGAAAGACAAGTAACATTTACATACTGTAATATATGCTAACTAAAATGCGGCTCACATACCATATCAAGTAAAATAAGTATGTGATTAATCATCCATCATTGAGACGTCTAATATTATTTAAGACTCTTTCATTTTTACCGCTTAATTAATTAGTTTTTTTCACATGTAATACACTTCTTTTTAAGACAAAAAAAAATTAAAAAGAAAGTGACTGAGCATGATTTTTTTTTCCAAATTATTGATTTTCTTACAATATTTTCAGTGAGAAAAAAACCGCTTTATTAAACTTGTATTTAAGAATTCTAATCGGTCTATATATTTTTTATGGAATTAACTTTGACTGCAAAAACAATAATTATTTTTGTAAATTGTCTTTCAAGTTGTTTGGTTAGGAAGGAAGATTAATGTATTAGAAAGTCATGCTAAGTTCAATAACAAGTCAAAATAATTTTTTCAAAAAAAGAGAGGTATAAGTGAGAAAATCAAATAATTAACAAATACAAGTAAGAAAATCTAATAATTAAAGACTAATAGTGAGAAAATCCAAAACTAATTTATCGTCAACTGTTTAATTCAATAACTGTTCTGTAATATTATTTGGAGGATATTTTAAAAAAATGAATTTAAAATAAAATTTACTTAATGAAAAATAAAATTCGGGTACAACTTGAAGTAGGAAAGAAGAAACTCAATGAAGATAAAGAACTAATGAAATAAAATAACGACCGATAACGAAAGAAAAAACATATCTAAAGAACTGGCAATGAAACAACGTGGAAAATAGAAACTAAAATAAAAATATTGATAAATTAATGAAATCATGAGTCCGAAAATCAACTTCAAAACTCCTTTCTTTTCCGGAATAATATATTTTTAATCATAATATGTAAATCATTGGGGAAAAAAATTAATTACTCAAAAGTAAATGTAGTTTGTGAAAAAAACATCACTTTAAAAGAATTCAAACCAATGATTATGTCAATAAAGTTCAATTTCATTTCTGATAGCTGGTCATAAGAACTCCACAGTTAAGCGTATGCTTGAGTGAGAGTAGTGTTAAGATGGCTGACCTCTGGGAATGCTTTTCGATGCGTATGGTGAAATTAAATAATATTGGAATGACTCAACTATAAAGTTAGTAACCGTTCCAGATGTGACTACTATAAGGGTAGAGAACTCTTACGGTTATTAATTTATTTAATTTAATATATATTTTGTCACCGGAATAAATGATTCGCCACAAACATAATTAGTCACGGGATAATCCGTGGCAAAAAATGAATTCTAACCACGAGGGACTTCGTGGCAATAAAATCAATACTTGCCATGCTATTTTTTTCCCGTGGCTATTTGTTTGCCACGGCCACTTGCTCCACGAATGGTCTTTCCGTGGCAAAGTACTTTAGCCATAAAAATTTAGCACTTTTGCCACGAATTTAGCTGTGGCCCAAGTGCTCATTTGTAGTAGTGTGAGGAAATCTTGGATGAGGTGCTTCATGTTCCAACACTTTTCTGTATCCTGCCCCTTCCCATGTGGAACCGGCAGTAATGTTTAGCGTTCAAAACTTTGGAACGTCTTTATGAAGGTGGGTCAACTGTTGGGCCTATGGGCAGTATTAAGCCCTTTGAAGTCAACCTTTGGAAAGGGACGGTGTAGTACATATCCAAGTTGGTAAATGTCCTTTCTTTTGACTGGTTCATGATTTTCGGAGAGGTGACTTGGGGGTTACCTTTATCGGTTTTGCCATTTTGGTGGTACCGGAAAGTTTCGTAGGAGTCTTCACCCTTTAGATGGCTTCGTTGGGTGACTGACTGCCCTACCCGTTCAAGTTGTGTTAGACGAGATCAGATTCTTGCAAGATCTTCTTCGATGATGGCTACCCTGGAATTCAGGTTGTCTAGGGCGATATTAATTTTTGAGAAGATATTGTTGATGGAGCAAGATAGCATAAGCATACTCCCCTGGATATCCCCTTTCTAGATGGCTCGGGATTTGTTGTGATTTGGTAATGCCTTGTTTGTAGGGTCCCTGATCGGAAGAAACGACAGGTGTTAGAACTCGCCTAAGCTCTTTTTTGCACACATGGATGAAAGGGTGGCAAATTAGACATGGCTCGAGGCGATGGAACAACGTAACTTGACTCGGAACGTTCATATGCTGACATGGGTGAGGTACGACTCCCAAGGCAAGTGTGTAGGGCATGATTCTTGGAGCGACTATGATTAGTCACTCCGTGGGAGAATAGCCCCTAAGTGGGATCGGAAGGTTTTGTTAAGACTCGAGTGTCGAACGAGTGACCATTAGACGTAAGGGTCACAAACCTTTGGTTATAAGGCTATGCCTTGTAAAACGCTGACTCGGTCCTGAGGAAAGGCAGACGAGGTTGGGGAAGAAACTTTCGATGTAAGATCGGCAAAGTTGCTACGCGACAAACCCTTGATTCGACTTGAATAAGGGCGGACCCTAGGATTAGGGTAGATCCCTAAGTTAAAAGATTCTAAAATTGGGATGACTCAAATGACGAAAGACGAGCGAGATTCCCTCAGGAAAGGTTGTGGGGATTGACCTGTTGGAGGGAAATATCGCGTGGGACTTTCTAGTTAGGACTCGAGTGTGTGGACGAACCTTCCATTACGAGGGTATGCTTCGTATAGGTCGGTTATGCCTTATGGGCGAAGCGGACTAAGATAGGGGAGAAACTCGTGATATAGGATCGACGGAGTTTCGACGTTAGACCTTCGACGGACTAGGTAAGACCCGACACACGAATTACGGTAGGCCCTAGAATAGGAAAGGTTTTGAAAAGGATTGGATTTTAAAAATTCGGAGGACAATCCTGAATTTTGAAATTGGTAGCATGCTGATAGAACCGGACATTTGAAATATTGGAATGGTTATGAAAATTTTGCTTTTTGAAAATTGGGAGACGATCCCGTCTTTTGAAATTGGCAGTATGCCGACAGGACCGAGTTTTTGAAAATTTGAAACTTCTTTTTAGAAGAAATTTGAAAATTGAAATGGGCAGCATGTCGGCTAGAAAATAGGTTTGTTTTTTAGTCAAAACCTAAGTCTAAATTTGGCCAGCATTCCGGGTTTTTGAAAGTTCGATTCTTTTGAAAGGATGCATTTTGAAATGACTGTTTTTTAAAATGACTCGGAGACCAAGTAGCAAGTATTCACACAGACATTTTGACGACAGTATGTATGCTTTACTCTAAGTTTCGGTCGGTCTAGATAGGGTTTATACCAGTGCACATAGCATTTTCGATAAACGAGGCGGATTCCCTTAGCAAGTTGCATATAAAGACATGCCGCAAAACCCATATAAATCAGCCATGAACACCTTAACATAACCAGTTTGGAAAACATCGCGGTATAGTAGGACGTCGGTCACAAGTAACCGGCCCGGGTAAAATTGGGGTTATGCATGAAGCATCGAACTAAAATGTGTGCTTTCGTAACCAATCAATTTCTTTTTGAGTCTCACCCTGAAGACCTCGATGACGAGTTGTACATTAGGTTTCCCCAGCGGAGTCGCCAAATTGTGGACATGACATAGGTCCACGCCCGGCGCTGTCAGGCGCGGGTTTGGATAGGCGAATAAATATCGTGGTAAGATTGTTCTCGGATTGAAACTTAAATCGAAATTGCAGTCGCCACCGAACTTTATAGGAGTTCGGACTCGTTCGAACCCACTCTATGCTAAGGTGTATCGCGCTCAAAGCACGACTTGCCTTATAGTACTAGAGCTTGTGGGGTTCGTCCCTTTGCATAACGATACTTATGTCGAATTATCGAATATCGTATATCGAATGACTCTCGTTGTCAATGGTTTCGGGTATCCGGGGACCAAATATTCTGAGTAAGGGGTGAAGGTACGTGTTGGGAAGAACACGAAGGAAACCCACGAAGGAAACCCAACCCCGCTCGCACATATTCTGAGCAAGTGATGTTCATTTGAAAACCATAAATGCCAAGCAATGAAAATAACTAACTTGAAAATAGATTACAAGTTACACGGACGGAATACAACCCGGATTTCACAATACGATAAGCAATAATAATATCGAATTGGAAACGGTAAACGTGAACTACAAACGGACTCGTAAATAGAAAATGTAAACAAAAACTGCCAATCGAAATACTGGACAGACTCCGATCAGCTACGCATTATGCTATGTATTGATCAGAGGAAAAAAGCTCAGGCGCGTGAGCTCGTTCGCCCTGGAAGTCAGACGTAGGAGGCTCAGCGACTCAGCTTTCAGGCGCAGGCGTTGGGGCGCTTGGATCAACGGCGTGCAGGACCAAAGCGTGATACTAGCTTGATCCCGAGGCCTTGAAATCTCGTCCCGACTTATCCTAGTGAAGTTTGGTTGCCATTATTTATCAAATGTCGTGTCCGACTAAAGAGTCGTCGACATAGGATTAATATTGCAAGGCATTTCACTCAAAGTCGTAAAGGGAAAACGGTAATAGAATGAAAATGGATATGAGATGTGGACTTTGAAAGGAAACACGTGATGGATTGGCACATGTTGACTTGCGTCACAAGTATAATTCTCTAGATGAAACTTATATCGTTGTTTGACTACTTTAAAAGTCTACGATACCTCGTTTTGGCATCAATTGGGTACTTGTCCTTAATTGTCGCGATTTATGATATAAATTGATATATTGACTTAATATGAATATCAGAGCCTTCCGTATCGCGGCGTAGTTGTCGGGTCTCGTGGACTGTACGATAATGCTCGGATTGACATCGTTAGGTTTCGTATTAGTTCGATTTTTGATGACCCTTTTATGCTTGACATTCGATTATAGAATCGATGTCGAACATTCAAGAGCGAAGATTGTAGACGGTATCGAAAACATGCACCGAATGATTCTACAATCGCGTCATAACCCTGGGATCAGGCGCACGCCATAGGGTGTCATGACCCTTAGGCGCCTATGGTGGCGCGCCTCAATATTGAGGCGCCACCATCCTAGCACTCCGTCGGTTTGTTATGCAGACTTTGGGCAGAAACTTTAGTTGAACGAATCCGTTTTGAAAATGATCAATCCGAACAAAACCCTTTGCACTATTCGACATCGACATCGGACCACGGGTCCATGATGTGCGAATTGATATCATGGGACGTTTACCCCGAATTGATAACGACTTGTCCTCATAGGTTTTAGGTCCTACATATCCCGACATTCATTATTTGATCGTTAAGATCTACGATGTCGATACCATCATCGGACGCCCATTCGAGTCCTGTTAAAAATAGTTTTGATGGTTACAAATACACGGTAGTAATAAAATGAAAGCATAAAAGCGTTTTAAGGATTGACTCGTCTTAGACAACCAAATACGCGAGGTGACGAGATAAGCGACCGGCAATGCGAGTGTGGTACTCTTGTGTTCGAATTTTCTTAGTTTGTCACACTTAGTATTCGGTACGTGAAAGAGCGAGTATTTTAGCGTCGAATGATATTAGTAGTTAGATGTTAGGAACGAAAAGTAAATGTTAGATGCGAATAATGAAAATATTAGTATAGTTAGTTACGATAATTAAAAAAGTTTAGGGATTAAAAATGAGATTTGGGCACCCTCAACCTACATGTCAAATGCTTCGAAATACGGGCTCACGGAGTATCGTCGTAGACACGGGGAGCGTTTCAATGTATATAAAAAAAGTTAAGGCGTGTTTTGAGTGTATGTGGGAAAGGTAATGCTCTCCCACTCGTTTTTGAATTCTGAAAAAGTCGTCCTTCGGAATGGTGAATGAAGGGTGTATTTATAGAGTTGGCGTGTTTTGCGAAACGTTTCTGATTTCGAAATTCAGGCGACCGAAATCGCGCGTATCGGAAATCGCTTAAAATACGGATTGATATCCGGGTTAAAAAAGGAATGATTTATTCCATTAAATTTTTCTATCGCTACCTTAAATTTTGTCTATAAAGAAAATGTGAATTATTTATTGAGACGGAGGGAGTAACTACTTATGTAACAAACTATGTACATGAGGTGGCATGCTCAATAATACTTTTTTGATTTGCCTTGGCTTTTAATACAACCCTATTATGTAGAATTGTGTTAGCATAGAACACTATCTACCAATACTTAAGCTCTTTCAAAGGCGTCCCCTATAGCAAGGTAAGCAAGATTAAGGGCCCGTTTGGATAGAGGGGAAAGGGAGGAGTTTATTATCCTTTGTTTGGATATAATAAAGGGACGGAAGGAAATGGAGGAATTGATTTTCTTCATGTTAGTGCAAAATGAAATCTTGCCAAAGTTGTCAAGATTTGGAAGAAAAATGTATTATCTCTTCATTATTTATACAATTACAAGTTTTACCCTTACGAAATAGTCTTTTTACACTCATTTCATTTCCTTGTTTTTTGCCCTTTTTTCGTTACGGGTGAGTCGGGTTAGGATAAGAAAACGGATAAAAAATTACGATGCCTTGTGCAGACACCTGGATTTGTACCTAGTGGCTAGTCGAACGTCCGACAAACGTTCGATGATGATCGGACTGCAACACAATACAATTTTACGATGTTTTGGATGATTTTTCTATATATCAGATCAATTTACTACTCGGAAAAATTAATTCCATATTTAGACGGTCTTAGTTGAGTTGTTACGGTCACGTCAACACTAATTATAGTCGATTCCGACTCCGAGACCCTGAATCGGTCCCAGAATGCAAAGTCAAACCCGAGTCAACGGGTCAAACCGAGTCAAACCTCGAAACCGAGCCAAAAGCCCAAAACAACCAAAAAATACGGAATAGGATAGTCTTGGCACACAAGCAAATCCTCAAAAATATCTTAAGATCCCGTATCTTCACATTTAGGAAAATATCTTCGGACAAGCAATCCCGTATTTTGTTTATTCAACATTATCCTTCCTAATAATAGACCACTTATCATATTTCCTCTTTCTCTCTCTCTTTCCTTCCCATTTTGGTTATCCAAACAGACCCTTAATGTCAACCTTGTTTCCGAATAACATGATTTCAATAGTCTACCTACCATTAACTGAGTCGATTTAATTTATTTCATAAATAATTCAAAAGCAAATAATATAGACTACGTCCAATGGAAACGGAAACGAATTGCGCAACAATACGGAATAAATATTAAAATGTTGATACAATGACATCAAACTGAATGTCAAAAAAAATGAAAATTAAAGTAATCCGCTTTCTTTCTGGAACAACCCTTCACAATTTCTATCATAATGATCACGAGATGCCAACATATTTGATTTGAAAACTTACGCTCAACTTTGGTTCCTCCAATCTTCAAAAAGCACGATAAAGAAGTGAACTCGCAAGTAAAATTACAAGAGTGACAGTCGACAGGTAAGAGGGTAACAACACACATCCGCTGCAAAGGTTCATTTCAGCTTGGACTTGGAAGAGCTCTGCAGAGGTTTAGCAACAGGCCTAGCAGCTTGATTTCTTATAGCTTTCTTTATATCGTACTTGACGGACGCAAAAGCACAGATAAGCGCAAGCAACATTGTCGGATAGACATAAATAGATTGGGCCCCATCTGAGTTTGCTGGCCGTGAAAGGAATCCTTCCTTTACAAGACCCCACACAATCAGGAGAGTACCGAACATGCTCATTCTTCCTGGTTTCAGAAGTCCAATCAGAGCGCCCGCCACTGAGAAATAGCTACCTGCCAAAACCTAGTAGTATTGAATGATTAGGATGGAGAGTAACAATGAAAATAATTGAAAGTCTAATGGAAACTAACTTTAACCCCATCAAACAATATATGAATTACGACTCTGAGTAAATAGAGGACAAAAGCGAGGTTACCCAAATCTGGGGACTAAAATAACCAATAAAGATAAATATCCAATGGAAAATCTTACTTCAACTCATCAACCAATGAGGCACTAAATTCTGTTCACCTATAACATGACTGCATGGGAGTGGATGATGGGTTGGGTTGAGGGCCTGGGGCGCATGGGGTATCTCTATCTTCTCAACTTACGTGCTCAATTTAAACAGTCCCTGAACTCAGAAGTACAATAGAAACCTTGGAAAAGAGACAAGACTCCTGGCACTTGCACACACAGTTTCACACATGAACATGACGATAAAAATGAAACAACGTGCTTTAGAAGGGGGTACACAAAACTGCAGTTTATTGGCATATCACCCACATAATCCCCCTAGGTCCAAAAAGGAAACTGTCAGATCAAACATTCCTTTGTCTACTTTATAGGTTCAAGTCTCATCTACGGAATACAAGAAAAGCATCCAGCCAACCATGTGCAAAAGTTGAATAAAAAATTTATTTAATTTTCCAAAATATAATGACTTAACAGATTAATTTCTGCACCTAAATCATGCAGGTTAGACCGTTAGACAGGCGACAATGTGACTACCATACCATCACAAAAGCAGCTATAGCAAAAACTTGCTTAAATCATGAAATAGTAGGTCACCTACATAAAATCTTATGTATCTGAATTCTGAACGTGGGTCATCTACCAAGAGGGTTGAGAGGGGACAAGAGAAACGGTCACACGACAAAAGATAGAAGATATTGCCTAATAAGGTACACGTCAAGACAGATTAAAATGAAAATTGAAAGGAATCAGATTTGATTTTAAGACATGAAAAGAAGACGGACAATGAAAACAGAAAGGCCCATCAACAGCATATCTGGATATCAGACAAGAGGTAGACATTGACTAAGGGAAATGGAACATAATAGAATAATTTATTCTAAGGGAAAATGAAAAAACCAAAAGTGATTTTATGGTTCTACAACAAATTGGAGACAATAGAAACATAAACATCAACAAGTAATCATTAAGTGTATAAAAGAAACTAATGCGGTTTTCTATATAACGAGCCATTGTGTTTCAGTAATACGGAGTAATCAATAATCTAAATCAAAATACATGATTCAAAGACTACAGAATGAGAGCAACCAATTGCACAATATGCTTGCAAACACAAAACCTGATGATCTTGATGGCTTGATAATGTCAAAAGCAATTCCATTCTCGTTATCATAAATTTGGTCTCATTCCAAATCTGGATTATAAATAGACCAACCCCAAGCCAACCCCTAACTCGAAGTACATGATTCCAAGACTATTGAATGAGAGCAACCACTGCACAAGAAGCTCGCAAACACAAAACCCGATACCTTGATAACGTTAAAAGCAGCTACATTCTCCATATCATGGATTTGGTCTCATTTGAAATATGGGGTACTTGATCAGCTCAATCCCTAGCCAACTATGATCTGTTCCACTGTATTCTACGAGGCCTCGCGTTTAAAATGGACATTATCAAGATGGACATATTTGTCTTGAACATAAATGAATCCAAAGTTGTAAAATAAAATAAATGAATCTCAAACATAAATAGTTATGAACTTTTTTAAAAAATTAAAATTAAAATTAAGGAAAAAACTAAAAAAATAAACAATTTGTCCTCAAATATCATCAACCACCCAAATAATCTTCCTCACATTGTCTCATCCAACGTCATAGCTTCTTCAATCCCAAGAAACTACATATCATTCTCAAATCACTTTTATCCAAATATGTTTACGTCTTTCCCGACCATTCACCAACCTATGCTCTCTCCATTCCTCAAACCTCCGTATATGTGCATCAATCGGGCCTCTGTCTCACATGCACAAACCTATCCTCCGTCAACTTATCCTCTATAGAGATCATTGGTACTTTCTCCCTAATCACCTCATTTCTAAGTCGATCCTTTCTTGTATGACCACGCATCCGTCTTAGCATACGCATTTCAGCCACATTCATATTTTGTACATGACTACTCTTTCCCGGCCAACATCCCATTCCATATTGTTGGGTAAATTTTGCCCTTTAATGTGTTAGGTATGCCTTTATTGCATAGTAACCCTGTCGCTCTCACTCTTCCATTTCAACCATCCCACTTTAACCTCGCGAATAATTCATAACAATAGGGCGTTACGAGTCTGGCATAGATAGATCCTAGGAAGAGTGAACACAGGAAACTGGAGACATGATGGCAGATAATGCAAACTTAAGGGTAAAAGAATGGCACATCAATCACTGAGACACTGGCATAAAACACTCAATACAAGAATTGTTTTCATAGAAGTGAAGAAAGCAGTACCTCGAGACGTTTGAGATCAGCTACGACAGGGGCGTCTTTTGCACTTGTAAAATTATAGATATTCTCCAAACTACTCCAACTAGGAATAACCCTGCTGTGGGCGAGTCCATGAGCGACGGCTCCAGGGAAGATAAGAGTCTTGACAACCCCCACAGGTATGATATCACTGGCAACCAGCTGGGAACATGTCACATGCATTGGGGTTGTGCATACACCAGACCTACATGGAACTCTGGACAAGGCAAACAGAAATAAATGTAAGATGGCAGCTTTTTCGCAACAACAAAAAAAAACAATGGAATAAGATAGATACAACAATCACGCATTAGATTTTCGGTCCTCATCGGATTATTTCGTCAGAAATCATAAAGATTTTTTTAAAAGAAAATTGAAAGTTTAACAAGTGCAGATTCATCAGAAAGAATGTGTAACCGCGACTCAATCAGTAAAATTGAGTAATAAGTAACCGAATCAATCATGCAAAATATAGAGCAAAATAGGGTCAAATAAATCAAGAATCGAGAATCAAAGAAAAGGAGAATAAATTGAAAAAAAAATACTAGTTCGAAAATGAGGACCTGAAAAGAGGGATCTGGAGGAAAATGAGGAAGAAGAAGGTTCGAGAGGCGATGTTGGAGACACGAGTGCTGCTCCATCCTGATCCACCCCTTGTTGTCGTCGCCATTTTTATGATCCACCACTCTCTGCTTGCTTACACTTGGATCTCCTCGGGGATTTTGGAGTTGCTGGATTTCAGCCACCCGGTGCCGGTCCTCTTTAGATTTAAAGTGGGTTTATTACGACCAACTACTGTACAAATCACGGCTTATACATAAATATTTCTTACTGTATTAATTAATCAACTAGTTTTAACACATTGAAGATTCACGGGTCCGTTTAGAGTTATGTTATACTCTCTTCCACTTATAGTTACCTCCCTTTTCACAATTTTGAAGAAATTTGATAAAAACAAAAATATTATTGGTAAATCAATTGATGTTATAGATCCACCAAACTTAAAGTAAGAAAAAAGTAGTGTATTTTGTGTAAATGGATGAAAAATATGAGGATTAAAAGGTAAAGTCATTTGTCAAAAGAGGAACGTAAAGAGTTGATTGAATTGTCCACTTATATTATGGATAAAGAATTGAATGGACGTGAGAGTTTGTGTATATATATAATTGAAATAAAACTAAAAATTATGAATCAGATACTCCCTCGTAGTTGTTTATATCTTTCCTCTTTTTTTGTCACAAATATTAAGAAAAGAATAAATAATTGATTAAAGTAAAAAAATGTGGGTATAAAGTAGAAATATGGTGGAGTTTGTGAGTAAAGGAAAGAATAAAGAATTGAAGGAAAAATAAAAAATTGATTAGAGTACAACCAAAAAATGAAAAGAAAAAAGATAATACAACTAGTGTCAAACTAGGAGGGAGTATATCATATATGAAGTGAAATAAAATACAGTATGTATATTAGAAAAAAGAGTATTCATGGTATTATGTACGTGTATTATCGCAATGATTAACTAAACAAAACTGAAACGAACATTGTCATACTATCTCAAAAATTAGTTAAAAGAAAAAAGAAATCGACCCCTTCCCCCCAATTTTTTAGGGTCATAAACCCATTTTTTAGACTCACAACTTGTTTAATTGAACCCAAAATAACTCGCTAATTTAGGATCGATACCCTACCCGACCTGTCCGGTTATTGAGAATTTATTAAAATTAAATAAATTATGTATACCTAAATATTATATTTAGATTTATAATTAAAAATAAATGTTTTTTTATTACAAATATTCAATTTAATACAACTTTTTTTTATCATTTAATTGTAAATAATTTTAAAAATTGAATTAATTATTTTTTAAAATATAAACATTATTAAAGAGTACAATAATAATATTAAAAAAAAATATATATTAAAAATATTTTTGTTGGACTTAAAAAGTCTATAAAAAACACTCTCTCCCTTCATATCCAAACACACCATATCTCTTTTTGACACTATTCACGTGTTAAGAGAATCTTCGATATTCTCGGCAATCTACAATAGTAAATATAGTCACGTGGGATCTTGTTTGATTCGTCTCTACGAGTTCATTAAGAATATCAAATTTTTATGATTTTTATAATTTTTACTAAAACGAAATAAAAGATATCGATGATGTAAAACACGTCTCGGCAAATGTGAAAAAGCAAATGGTGTGTTTGGTTATGAAGAGAGGGAGTACAAGCATTCGAAACTATTTTTTACTCTAATCCGAACGGTGACTCGTATAACCCGACTTATATTTGATCTGACCCATATTTGGACCCGACCCGCTGGACCCATTTGACAGATATACATATTAAGCTTCCGATTATTTTTGAGTGGTTGAATAACTTTAATTGATGGTGTTAATTTTCAACCTGTAACCGTAAAGTTAAAGATCAGAGATCGGACCCATAAACGGAATTAAAAGTATAGTCTAGGCACTAATCTATATATTATAATAAATAGAAAGCAAAGCACTCACCATGCTCTATACAACCAATACTCAATTCTTAAGGCACACACTTGGCATGCTTTGATTGGCTAGAAGTTGAAAGGTCTTGGCATGATGTGATTGGCTAGAAATTGAAAGGGAGAGAGTTGAATGCATGATCAATGGCAAAGTCGGTTATTATTAGTTACAACCCTTCAACTTCTTCCTCATTTATTATTTAGAATTCATAGTGAAGAAAAGGGAGTTGAATGCATGATCAATGAGGAAGTCGGTTATTATTAGTTACAACCCTTCAACTTCTTCCTCATTTATTATTTAGAATCCAAAGTGAAGAACCCTTTCAACTACTTTCTCATTGATTATGTAGAATCCTAAGTGAAGCAATATCATGTGCCCCAAGGCTCGATAATCACCTCGGAGCTGACACTTGAGCACCCCGACTCCTCCGACAGTGAAGGTGATAATGACGGTATGCTTCTCGATGCCTACACTACTCATAAAATATCCGTAACTATATAACGCACTACGTCATTACTTACTGGACTAACCGCCCATACACGCAAACCGCAGAAGCGGACGACCAGCTAGCCTCTGACCTAATTGAAGACTGTCCGCCGGATATGCGCAACCATGGTAAAAGTAAGCATCCTTATATTTTTGAAACTCTCCAAACATCTTACAAAATTGCTTTGTGCACATTTCCCTTGAACCTAGCACCTGTAGTTGATCACGCATCATAATGACATCACTTTTATGCTCAACTCCCTGGAATTATTCAGTTGTATTTTTTTTGGCTCATCTCTACTAATTTTTTTGAATTTCACCTTGGGGTTTATGTTTCAAGTAATGAGTTGTGATTATTTCTTGGTGCTTTGTTGATTATGTGAATCTTTTAGTTGGTTTTTCGTATTCAGTTATGAGGGCAAATTATTGGGTCACGATCGGTTAAATGTGATTACAATTGGATGCCTTCTCTTACCGGTTTTGGTGTTGTTCGGGTTCATGTTGTTCTGGATGATGAAATGGTTGATTGTTTGATTGTTGGGATTATTTGTATGTTGATAATTGCCTTTGTTTTCATTTGGTGTTGACTTGATGATGGTTATGTTGATATTCCATGGACCACCAACCCTAACCACTCTTTACTATGAATCAAAAATTAGAATTAATTTTATAGTGGTAAACGTAGTTAATCTAATTGCTTATGGCGACTAGAATTTGATCAAATAATTTAATTTTGGACACCTACGGCTTATTCATTTCTATTTGATCAAATAATTTAATTTTTGACACCTACGGCTTATTCATTTCTCCACAAACAATATCCATTGTTTCACAAGACTGTTTACAGAACCTTGGTGTTTTGGGCAGCCAAGTGAACGTAGTTGCGAGTTCTGCGGTGCAACTTTTTGGATTGAGGAATCTATTGGCAGGAGGAAGAAGCATGAGCGCCCTAAATTTAGCATTTGCTGTCAGAAAGGGAAAGTCAAGCTCCCTTTTCTGCGGCCTCCACCAGATTATTTAAAAAATTTAATCAATCCATCAGGATGTTCAAAATCAAAGACATTCAGAAGGTTGATCAGGACTTACAATGGGTTGCTTGCGTTCACATCCACAGGAGGCAAAGTAGACAGGACTGTGAACAATGGTGGTGGCTCATATTGCTTCAAATTAGGGGGTCAGACCATAACATCGGGTCTCTGCTACTGCCAGAAGGGAAACAACCGAGGTTCACGCAGTTGTACTTTTACGACAATGAACAGGAACTGACACACAGAATGAATACTTTGAACGCTGAAGGGAGCAAAAAAATAGATCCTTCAATTGTTGAAGGCCTCTCAAATATGCTGTATGAGCACAACGCCATAGCAAAGATGTGCAAAATGGCAAGAGAGAAGCTGACAGAACCCAATCTGCAAAATGTACAGCTGCGCCTGATTGGAGGTCGAACAAAGGATGGGCGACAATACAACTTACCAAGTGCTTTATGTACAGCTAACACGCTTTCACATGTGTAGAAGAAACACGCCTCGATTATATTCGTACGCATCAAAAAGACATACGGAAATATTCGTTGCGTGGCCTGGTCGACGCTATTGACAGTGGGGAGACAATGCCGGCATCACTTAATTGGTCAACGCTATATCCTGCCATCTTCGTTGCGAAGAGGGTCTAGTTAAAAACATATTCCAGAATTATCACGATGCATTGGCTATTTCCCGCTGGGCAGGCCCTCCTGATTTATTCATCACTTTCACATGTAACCCACAATGGCCAGAGATTTCAAAATTACTCGCCTTCATGCCCGGGCAACGTCCAGATCAAAGACCGCCCAGATATCGTCGCTAGGGTATTCAAGATCAAACCTGATGAACTAATACGCGACATCACAAAGAGGAACTTCTTCGGGAGAGTGCTCGCAGGTACGTTCTACAAATTGTTCCACCCACGCTTCATTTTGAAAATATTTGAGAAACCACGTCACTCTCATCTCATTGGTTGATTTTAAAAAAAAAAAACAAAATAATTAATTTTAATATTGAATGTGCGGCGTCAAATGCAAATAATTAATACTAAAATTAGATTAATGAATTAATTTTAATATTGAATGAGCGGCGTTAAATGCGAATAATTAATACTAAAAATTAGATTAGTAATTAATTTTTATATTGAATGTGCGGCGTTAAATGCAAATAACTACAATTACATTGTTTATATTTTAAGAACAAAACTAACACACCCAAAATGTGTTATAGACCTGAAGTAACAGTAAAAAAGTATGCAATCGTACAATAGAAACCATGGAAGAAAATAAACCAAATTTTGAAAATCCTAACTAAAGACGCGAGAGAAAAACTAAGAAAGATCAAAGTTATAATTCAATTCAATATGATTACGTTCTCCAATAAAAGTTAAAAAATTGAATTATTAGTTATTATGCATTAAATCTTATAGCGTTATATCTCATTTTTGTCAATAATCACTCACTTACATTCTGACAAACACACTTTCAGTCTAATTCACCTTACTACACTTGTGGTGACATGTTTGATGCATCATGCATGTTTCGGTACTTTCAGTCCACCTTTTTATTCCCTGTCATTCATTTAACATACATGCCATATATATTTCTGTAACTTGGATCGTTCAATCTTCCTAAGCTCCGTCCTATTCACAATTTACGAATTTCTGTGAAAGTAAATAAACTTACAAAAGACATGAAATCAAAACAAAAAGTGAATAAATAATGAAATAAATATAGGACAATACGACAAAAAGACGGACCTGATATTTATAAAGGCCATAAAACAATATAGTCCCGTGCGGTGCACGGGTATGGCGACTGGTCTTACCATTAAATATCTTTCAATCGGTTTTGCGTGCTCTCATTGTTTTTAGACATATAAACTCTTTATAGGATCGAATACGTACCTGATTAATTATTTAAATCAGATAAAATATTTAGATTCAGTTTTGATGTTTACAATTAACCCTCTTTTAAGGGTCGTGAACCCATTTTTTCGATCCACAACCCGTTTGACCGACCACAATACGACCCGTTAATTTAGGGTCTAAACCTGACCCATCTCATTCAATCCGTTGGGTCAGTGAGAATTTATTGAAATTAATAAAATATTTAAATTTAAATACTTTCTCTAACTTTCTAAGATCTTTTTACTTCATTATTTTATTCTCACTCAAATGAATATATAGTGATTTATAATTTAAAAATAAATACGTATTTTAAATTACGAATATTCAATTTAATACAACCTTTTTTTTATCATTTAATACAAAAATAATTTTAAAAATTGAATTAATATTTTTGAAGTACAAACAAAATTATTAAAAAAAATATAGTAATAATAATAAAAAAAAAAAATAATATTAAAATTATTTGTGTTGGACTTAGAAAGCTGGTAAAAAATATAGGCGTTCGAAACTATTTCTGACCCTAAACCCCTGACCGTATAACCCGATTCATATTTGATCTAACCCGTATTTGGATCCGACCCGTATGACCCGATTAGCTGGACTCGTTTGATATGTTTTCATATTATGCTCCACTTTATTTTTTGCGGGGTTGAGTTACATTAATTGTCGGTGTTAATTTTTGACCCTTAATAGTAAAATTAAAGAGTTCGGACCCTTAAATGGAACTAAAAACAAAATTCGGGTGCTAATTTTACTCTTAAATAAATCTTTCAATCAGTTTTGATGTTTTTAGACATATAAACTCTACGACTGAATACGTACATGATTAATTAGACATATAATTTATTATTTTTCATTTATTGTTCGATGACATCAATCTATCCATATTATATTTGTATTACGATTATTGCATGGCGATAATTTTGGTGTTAAAAATTAATACTGTAATATCAACTTTTAGTATTCTAAAAATAAAAAATTATTTTAAATATATTTAAGAAAATATCAGATTTTTTTAAATATATTTATTATCTTTAATAATGTTATACGAATAATAATTTTACATAAATTTTATGTGAATAACAATATTACGTAAATGTTACTCCCTCCGTTTCATTGATTTCTTCCACCTTAGGGCTCGCTTGGGATGGAGGTTATGAATTAGGGGGTAATGGAGCCAAAGGGATGACCATTGTCGTTGTTGTCATCGCGTCTGCTAGTACGTGGTCCACCTCCGCAGCTTTCGTTCTCCATAGTCCACCTTTCTCTCATCATCTCTATAAACTTGTCTTGCTCCTCCAACCTCTTATGTTGGGATCTTGTTGTCTCTTCTAATGTGTGCAGACGCTCTTCTTGTCTCTTGAAGTTTTCTTCAATGCACTCGTTAACTGTACGTTCTTGGGAGGCGACGGTGGGGAAGTATGTGTCCACAGATGGGCTTTACCACGACTCAAGCAGGAGCGAAAGAGATCTTTCGCCGCGCTGCCCATACCTACCCCAGAACCGTCTCTTCTGGTTATAGCCCCCCGCGACATCGTGGAAGATGCATAACGTGTTCGGTGATTGATCCGAAGCTCGTCCCTCCTCCACAGCTTTGTCAAAGTTCTCCTGAAACAACAATAGGAAACAGTGTTAGAACTTTCAGAACAATACACTTTGACATCATAATTTTTGGGAGTAGTATTTTTTGAAAAACTGTACTACTACTCACAATGATTGATAAGCTAGTCGTGTACCTATCAAAAAACCAACTACGGTCTAACTAAAAATATAGCTAGGGAAGTCGGGATCGATTTCACAGGGAGACAAATAAATCCTACTCGCAATTAAAGTCTATCTAAGTAACCAATTGGGGTTTTTTTTAGTTTTGTGTTTAACTAAACTAAAGTAGTGAAGGAAAGAGAATTAAAAGAGAAGAAATAATTAAAATAAATAAGATGAATTAAGACGAACTTATATGGAGAGAAAACTAGGATTGTCGGTTCACTACGAATCTCATATGGTCACGGTCTAAGTCACAAGTCTGTCGCAGATATTAGTCTAAGGGTCGGGGTAGTGAAAAGGTCCTTCCGGTCCGTTATTCACCCTAACATGCGTCTAAAGGCTTCCGATCTTATTAGGGCAAACTAATGTGTTGTAGCAGGTTTAACTTTTACCAGGCTTCCGATCTTAGGTTCAAGTTTACCGAATTCAATTAATTAATTATTCGCATTAACTGACTAATCGCGATTATATGCTACAATTGACAACTCAGACGCAATATCATTGACAGATCTATAAATTATTTAGTGACTACATTCAATTCGCAGATCCCCTAAATCCTAGCGAAGGAAATTAGCTACTCATGATTAAATTAAGAACAACAAGATTAATAAAAGATTTTACTAGATTAAACATGATGAATAATAATAAAATTACGACAAGCATAAAACAAAGATTAAGAATAATTAAATATGAAGAAGAAGAACAACCAAAGATTAAGAACAATCAAGAACGAAGAAGAAGGAAGAAAGAAGAAAGATTAAATTACAAAGAGGAATAAAGGCGATTCGAATCTTGAAGTCTTACAATAACCGAGTTTTAAAGGAAGAAATTAAATTAGAAGTAATTCTAAGAGAATAAGGAGAAGGGATCTAAATAAAAGTCTAAGGAGAAGTAAAAGTATAAATTGGAGAAGTGGAGAAGTAGAAATAAAAGTGGCTGAAAAGCCCTATTTATACAACTTAGAATGAGTTAAAACTGATTAGGAAACTTCTTGCTGAACACGAAACTGTCCGCGGCCCAGAAAATAGTCGGTCGACTAATCATTCACTTATTTGATCTTCTGCAGACTCCAGAATAGTCGGCCGACTAAAACAATTGTCGTTCGAGTATCGTCATAGTCGGCCGACTATCGTAATAGTCGGTCGACAATTACACCTAGTTCAGCGATCAACTTCTTCCAGCTTCGTTTTGGCTCGGTTTTGGTTCGTTTTAGTTCTTGTTGCCTCCGTTCCTGCAAAAAGACAGAATAGACACAAAGTAGCCTATTTGGGGCAAAATGGTAGCTTTCACTACTCGATAAACACGAGAATGCGCGTAATAAGAGCATAAAAAGTATATATAAAATACGCGCATCAAATCTTCCCAAACCAAACCCTTGCTTGTCCTCAAGCAAGCACAAAACGATAACTCAATCCTAATGGAATGTATATAACTCATAGCGGAGTATGCTTCAACCCAAACCAATGCGCAACGATTAAAATTAATGTAAACAACCACATACAACAAGCTTGACCAATGACAACAATACTGAACCTTCAACCTTGCAAGACTCGTCTATGTCGGACTCTCACGGATTGCTCATCACACAAAACGGGTGATATTGTGAGTTTATGTAAAAATGGAAAGACAAAGCACTCACCTAAACTGCGACCTACAAGAACATGCATGCAATCTAACATGAAAGTAATCTCTACTAACCGTACATACACATTCTATTGGGAAAAGACACGTGCCAAGGACTTACATATGGTATAAAGTAAGGCTAATCGTGTAAGAAGGGGCAAAACGATATGGATATGAGGAGGTAAAAGCCAAGCTAGTATTCCTTACACCCATCAATAATAAACCTTCCGTTCTCACCAAACTCCAGTCGAGGAAATTAGGCATAGCAACAAGCGCCTTATCAAAATCGCTTCCCACTAATAACTATGAAATTAGAGAGATCAATTCTTTTCTCATATCAAAAACACATTCTTCTTCTAGTTTAACTTCATTTTTTTTCTTCTTTCATTTTTTTTTTCATTCAATTTTTTTCTTTCATTAAATTTTTTTTCTTTTCATTTTTTTCAATTCCCCTTTTTTTTCCATCATCATGGTACCAAAATTAACCCGGAAAAAATAATTTCGTCCAACTAATCTACTAGCTTGACTAGGGTAGGCAATATATGGCATGTAGTTAATAAACGGGTCAAACTGGTCAATTTGGCTATGTGAGGCTCATGGGAATTAAATAAAAGAAAGGATTTGCCTTTTTCGCACATGTCAAAACCACGAGTGAAAAACGTACAGGTACCTAAGAGACGAATGTCATGCTTATGCAATTTGATGTTACATGTCTCATAAGGAGTACTACTCTCAACCTAATGAAACTGATCATGAATGTCATCAGTTTAAGGCTCTAATTCCCTACAAATCTGAGTAATTTGCCAACAATGAGTGAAGTTTATTCGTTCAGTACAGTTATCCAAGGATGTAAGGATGCCACATGTAATTATATACAAAAATTCTAACGGCGCACTAGCATAAGCAACTAAATGAAGACATAGAAGCATTATCATCATCGCTACATACATAGCATTCCGACTCAACTAAGACTCGACTAAATGCCAAAATATATTTTTGATGATTTTTTTGATTTTTTAAAATGCATGCGGAAATGCAAGAAATATGCAGATGGATGAAAACCAGACAAACGCATACCCTCCCCCAAACTAAATCACACAATGCCCTCATTGTGTACAACAAACAATAAGAGGCAACAATAAATACGGGGAAGGAATGCAGAACGATGGAAGTGCAAAAAGAAAAAGAAGAACTACTTACAAGATGTACATACAAGCGAAGACCTCCCCAAACCGTCCTAATCGGAGCTCTCGTTACCGCTCTCCTCCTGACTACCACTTCCACTATCGTCATCCCCATCGTCGTCATCTCCCTCCTCATTCCCGTCATTGTTACCATAGTCTCCCTCGGGATAGGTGTAATAAGTCGGGTGATGCCAACCTGTAGGAGGGATCTGACCGAGCTGCATTGAATTGTCGTAAAAGGGAAAGTCAGAAAGTGCCCGATTTAGCTGTACCATGGCTATCCGGTGGCACAACTCATTAAGCATTCCAGGGCCCGCCGCTTGGTCGAGGACTGCATGTGTAACATATGGTGGAGGAGGCACAAAGTTGGCCAGAAATGCAGGCACATTAGAATAATCAGTATATGGAAATGCACAAAGAGGTCGTGGTGGGCCCGAAGGTCCAGCCGCAAAAGATGGTGTATGTGATGCACGGCTAGTCGATCGGCCACCCCCTCGAGATTGTCGAGAAGATCGAGACGGGCCACCCGTCTCGGGTGCGAAGTGTGTGGGGGTCTGAAGATCCCTCCTAAGTGGTAGAAAATAAGAGGGATACGGTGGAGGGTCCCTTTCAGGACCAAAGGGGAGATGGGGGAAGGGGGTAAGATGTGGTAGATTGTAAGGGAGGATAACCGAGTCATCCTTTGCTATGAGCCAACGCAAATCTGGACCTAGCCAATGAAGACCCCTGAGGACAGAAAAGTTCAAAAGGCGACTATCGAGTCGCGTGGCAGGTGGAAGATCGTGTCCTATAGGTTCCTTCCCGCACGGGAAGGTCGGGAATAGCTGACAACCGATGTGGGAAACGAGACCCCCACAATAAATGACAGCTATAAGCCCATTTCGATATATTGGAAATGGTGGGCAACAAGGGCGGTCACATTCGTGACATATGGCCGCTCGCTATCGATGTTAAGATAGCCGGCTAGACTTTCCAACTCATCAGCATTAACATTATTCGGCTCTGTACATCCGTAAATGGTGCACCCTAATAGACGAAGCCAATATCAGATGACCGGGTGGTGGACTTCGTTGGCCCATTTACGACCCGTATTACGATTAGAAATAAAAGACCAGATTTCGTTGGCTAGTGATAAGTGTAGTTTGTAGTGCCTATTTTGCTATGTTTTGATCCCATTTTCCTTGTGGAATCGCTCCTTGGGAGCGATTTATGGGCTACTTATGCTTCTTCTAGTTCGTTTTAGGTTCCCGAGACCATACATGAAGAATTGGAACGATTCCGACTCGTTTCATACACTTTTGGAGCCAACGAAGAGAAGGAACGATCACTTGGTGCCATGGATTCGATCTCGAGACCTTGGGACCCATTCCCGAGCCCCTTAGACTCGATTCCGAGCCCCGAGAATCGATGAGAAGGCCATGAGATGCAAGGAGGGACCTTAGAGCTCTTATTAGAGGCCTGCAAGACCCTTCCCGGGCGGGATAGTGGCATTCCCGACCGGGAAGGAGTGCGCGATGCAACCAGCCCCTGTTTTGGGCCATCTCGGCCGAGATCAACCTTGTCTCGGTCGGGACCAGCCCTTCCCGGCCGAGATGGGGCCGTCTCGGTCGGGACGGAGGTGCTGCAGCGTGACTTCGCTTCCTTTCTTCTCCTTTCATTCTTGTAACCTTATATATATACCCCCTCTTGTAATTTTGTGTGATGTTAGACTACTTTAGCATAGATTAGCTTAGATTAGAGTAGATTAGTCGGTAATTAGTTGGTAATCTTAGTTTAGTACTTGTATTAGGGAATTCTTCAAGATCCATCCAAGATTGACAACCTTGGTTGATTGTTTTGGGTTTTTCTCATTAATGCAAGTTTTCATTCTTCCTTTCATCTTGCTAGTAGGTATAATCTTCTCTTCCCTTCTCTTAATCTTGTTTATTCATCCAAGTTTCAAGCTTTGTTCAATGTTTTGTTTATAGTTCATTGTTTTCACTAGTTTCTTTAGGTATGTTTTGTTGTTTGAGTTAGTTTATCTTGTTCTTGTTAGTTTTTCCTTTAGATATGTTTGAGTAGTATTCTTGCTAGGGTTAGTAGGGTGATTTGGGTGTTTAATGGATGATTAAGGGTTTGTTGGAGATGTTGGTGGAAGTTTTGGGTTTCCTCTCGGTTTGATGCATGGTACATGTTTGTTGAAATGCTTGAATGACATGTAGATGCATATGCTTGTTTTTCTTGCCTTTTCTCTTGTGGGTGATAGTTTGCTTGTGGGTTTGGTTCCCTCACTACGTAGCGAGAGCCCGGTGAGGACGACCCCTAGGTCGGTCTACGTAGCGAGAGCCCGGATGCGACCTAGGCCACGATAGCACGCTAGGAACCTCGTTTGTCATGTGTGTCGCTAAGATGGGTTCTATCAAGAACCTCTAGGTCGGTCTACGTAGCGAGAGCCTGGACTACACCTAGATTACCCGACTACCCCTTCACCTTAGCTCTTCCTTGACCATTCCATTACCCCTTGAACCCGACCTAATCCTAGCCCTTCTCCTTATTTTTTTTCTCCGTCACCTTAGTCGTAGTCTTAGCCTTCTCCCCTTCTTATCATCGTTCTAGTTTAGCTTAGTTTGTTGACCTAGTCTCGTATTTGGGTGACCTTAGTCTAGACGCCTTCTTACCGTCCCCGTGGATTCGACCCGACTTACCCTATCTATCCAGTTAGGAATAGCCGGTTATTATTTGATCGGTGGGGATCCACGGCAAATCCTTACCATCAATTTTGCGCCGTTGCCGGGGACGGTGCTAGTTTAGACCTAGTTTGCTTATTTACTTGACTTTGTCTTTTGTTTTTGTGTTTTTCTTATTTTTTTTCTTTTTGTTCCTTTGCATCTTGTGTGTGCGAAGTTTATTTCTCTCTTGTCTAGTGCCCAAAAAGCACTAGGCTTCTCACGTTTGCTCTTAGTCTACAGTTTGTGCTTAGAGGTGGTGACCATCTTCTTCTTGCAACTTAGAGCCGCTTTAACGGACGGTTGCTAGATTGAGAGGTCCTCAACCGGGTACGAGCCACGATTTTCGAGCATAATATGAGGTTTGATCTAAATTCCGCACCCATGGAAGCCACCATGAGCTACTCCTCTCCCTCTATGGATCAAAGCTATGACATGATGACTCCTAATTACTATCAAGCTTCTTGGGGTAATCAAGACACTAGTGGGTATGAACTTCAAGGATATAGGAACGGTTACCAACAAGTGAACGCTTATCAATCCTATGATCATGGTGACTATTACTCAAGCTATCAATGCGAACCCACCATGTTTCACCACGATTCACCGTATGGAAGCCAATTTCCCCAAAACCCACCACATTACCCTCCACCCCAACCACAATATGAACCCCATGACCCACAATACTACCAATCACCTCAACCTCACTATCAACAATATGATGCCCCACTCCTTGGGCATCATCAAGATTTTCAAAGAGCGTTACAAGACCCCAATGACGACCAATTGTCAAACTTGGAGTTGTATCAATCGATTCTTCAATTGCAAAGGAGCAACCAAGAAATGGCCATTCAAATGCAAAAAGATCAAGATGAATTCATGGCCCAATATCAAAGGGAAAACGAGACGAGGGATGCTCGATTAAATGCATTATCGGTTCAAACCGTAATGTTTTTATCCCAAACGTCACAATTAGATGAAGGGTGCCCACTTGAGGAAAGGGAGAAACCTAATCACGAAGCCGCCGATGTAGTTCCCTTTGGAAGAGAAATTTGCTTTGAAGAACCTCAATCGTCTACCGAAAAAGAGACGAATGAGGATATGACCCTTGGTGAAGGCAACATTGGTGAAGAATTGGAGGAGGTTAGTGGGTTGGATGAGTTGGTGGAATTTGTGAAGTTGTTGGGTGAAATTGACAAGCCCAAGTTGCCCATGTCCGAGAATGTGGATAAGCATCAAGAGCCTCTTGTAAGTAAACAAAGCAATGATTTGGAAGAGATTGAAACCGCCGGTAGAAGTTTCGATTCTCTCCTCCAAGATGATGTGGGGACAAGTGATGAAGATGGGGAACCACAACTTGAGGAAAGTGTGGGGGTGTGCAACAAAGAGATGAGGCCAAAGCCGTTTTTTGTGCCTCATGATGAAAACTTGAAGCTTGCTAGTGATCGAAGACGATGCTTAGGGAGGAAGAGGTCGGTAAAGCTCGTAGGATGGATAGACCCCGGAGACAACATGAATGATGACGTTGGGTCTTGGGATTCCTACTTCTTGCCTCCACCTAAGGGGCCGTGGAGGTTAGCTTGGATCGTTTGCTTGAGCCCTCATTATGATGTGGCTCGTGCGTTTGACTTGCTACTCCGAGCCCTTGAAGGCTATAGTTAGTAATGAAGAGTCCACCATCCTAGGTTTGACGGAGTTCCTTAAGAACCGTCATGTTGTACATTCCCCTACCTCTCTTCTCTTTAGTTTTGTGTTTGTAATTGTGTTTATTGTGATTTTGTTTCTAGGACTCTTTGTTTTGTGATATTCTTGTTATGTTGATGAGTGATGTGAGGGAGGGAATTTGATGTTGTATTTGAGTTTATTGTGATAGGTGAAGTGAAGATAATTCCTAGAGAGGATTGGTTATCGATAGAGCTTGGATCGTGAGCAAGGGAACGGGTTTTTGAAGCTTTGAATAGCTTTTGGGGTCTTGGAAGGCTAGAAGATCGATCCCGACCGGGAAGAAGGCTTCCCGGCCGGGAAGAAGGAGCCATCCCGACCGGGAAGGAGCCATCCCGATCGGGATAAGGGTGCCATATTTCGAGTTTCATGGAGTACCGTCTCGACCGGGAAGGGAGATTCCCGACCGGGACGGGTGTGTCATCCCGACCGGGACCATCCATCCCGACCGGGATGGTCCCCTGCTCCCCCTTATGCCTCTTCTTCGACATTCAAGTCCACCCAACCATTGTATACCCCCTCCCAACCTCCCTACCTCTCCTTGCCCATATCATATGACCCTTGCACCTCATTTCCATACCTTCACCTCATTTCCTCCTCACTTTACACTGAGATTCACATCAAATCCTACACCCTCATACCATTACTACCTCTACCATGCGTTATTATCAAGTTTGAAGCGGGTTAACAATGAAGAAGACAAGCAAAGTGCCTATAGTGACCATTGAAGACGATGGAGAGAGTGAGTTGCTAACCTATGGGTATGGCAACTATCCTTTCTTTTCCGTTTTTGTTGTTGCTTGTTTTCCCTTGTTTGTCCCCTTCCCCTTGTACACTTTTGTGTCTTGGTGTCATGATGGCCTTCGAGGCCTTGGTAGTTTTTGCTCCCGACTCTCGATGATGTGATTACATCGATAGTCATTTTGAAAATCCAAATTTATAAGATTTTCACCCTTTTTTTGGGATTTAGTCGGATTTAGGCGGAATCCGGGCTAGGTGACTTGATTACACCTAGCCCTCCCCTCCCATTTCCTATTATTTCTTTCCTTTTTTTTTTTCTTCCCCTTCCATATCTTTTCTCGTCTCGGCCCATGGTGACTTGACTACACCCCGGCCGAACACATTCTACCATTTTCTCCGCTTTATTTTTGATTTTTAGCTTTATTTTCGTAGTTTCTTTTCTTTCCTTTTGTCTCTCCGCACACTACGATCGAGCATGAGAACATTGCTCGGTTTAAGTGTGGGGGAGCGATATTCTATCATAGATAGTTTTATTTTCATAGTTTTTCGAAAAAAACTTTAAAAACCCTAAAAATTTGGAAAATTTTCACAAAAATCAAAAAGATTTCCTTTTGTGTGTTTATTTTTGTGTCATTGTATCGTATATTTGTTTTGTATGCGTGTTTTTCCTCCCTTTTTCCTTATAGGTTGCTTAAATCACCAATAGCTTTGGAGAGCTTTCAAGACTTCCGGTAACATCTTTATCCCTTTTTCTTCTTTATCTCTTGCGGAGTTTGGAGGAGATTGTGATGGTGTGTGCTCGGGTGGAGCTTGATGCAAAGTTGTGGTTGATTTGGTGGCTTGTTTGGAAGATCGAGGTGGTGTTTGTTTCGTTTATGTGTTTGATTTGTTGTGTTTTGCTTTTTGTTGCTTTTGTCTCTTTTTCGTTCATTTTCGTCATGTCTTCGTTTTGTGTTGTGTTAGTTGTGTCTTGTGTGTATAATCGGCTTTCGAAAACCCGGTTTAGAGGCTAGTGTGCGAGTGTTTACTTTCTCTTCCTAGTAGTGTAAATCGAGTCTTGGACTTTAGCCTAGTAGAATGACCCTAAATCAGTGATTTCGTTGGTCCTTTACCTTGAGTCCACCTAGCTTACTAGGGATTTACTACGGGATTTGCATTTTGACCATTTTGACCACCCACGGTGTGAAAAGGCCTTGGTTGCCGAGTCCCGTCCCTTAGGTGACCGTGTTTAGGATTGTTTTATTAGTCCAAGTTCTCCACTTTTTGTGGGTTTGAAGAGGGATCGCGACCCCCGACTTACCCATTTACCTACCTCCTACACATATCCACAAAATAAATTGCAATTTGTTGAATTCTCTCTTTCTTGTTACACAAAGAATTGCCAAAAAGCCAAATCAAGCCAAAAGGGCAAAGAAAAGAAAATGAAATATATGAAAGAAAGAAAAGAAATGAAGAAAAAGAAAAGGCACAAAAGCCAAAAAGAAAATAGAAAAGAAGAAAAAGAAATGGCATGTCGATACACAAAGCATATATGCAAAAGAAAAGAGAAAATGCCAAAAGAAAATCGTCTCACAAAAAGATCCTAACCCCACAAAAATAAGTCTTTTTCCGACTTTTGCCGTGAAGAACCTACCGAAGGACCAAGTCCCTAGGAAGGATGATAGCGGCAATGGTCGGTCTTCCCTCACTTTGCAAATATTTCCACCTTTTTACTTGGACTAGTTAGGCGGTTTTAGACATGGGACGACCCTCTTGGCTCATCGCTAAAGGGGGCGGGTCTTCACTTACCTACCGTGTCGACTAACACCGTGGTTTATCACTTTCCATCCCGCCGATCGTCCCGTAGTACGTTCTTAGAAAGTTAGGAGGACCTAGGTAAGTTACCAACGTTTTTGTTGCTTTATCGTCATACTATTAGGGTTTAGTTCACCTTGGTTTGTATTGCTAGCTTGGAACATTGTCACTTGCCTCGAGTCCTAAACCGGTGCTTCTTTCACCGCTTGTTTGAGGGAAGCGGTATTTTTTTTCTTTTGAGCGCAACCGATTTTTGTTTGTTTGTTTGTTTGTGTGTTTGTTGTTTAAGTGTTTTGTGTCCGGTTGCATCCACAGTTTTGTCGCAAGACCCCACTTGCCTTGCGGAGTGCACTTTTCCCTCTAAGTGTACTCGCGTGAGTTGAAAGGGCGTAGGGTGCGCTAATACCCGCTCGGCTAGTTTATTAGTTAGTATGTGCTTACTCGAGGGCGAGTAAGGGTTAAGTGTGGGGGAGTTGATAAGTGTAGTTTGTAGTGCCTATTTTGCTATGTTTTGATCCCATTTTCCTTGTGGAATCACTCCTTGGGAGCGATTTATGGGCTACTTATGCTTCTTCTAGTTCGTTTTAGGTTCCCGAGACCATACATGAAGAATTGGAACGATTCCGACTCGTTTCATACACTTTTGGAGCCAACGAAGAGAAGGAACGATCACTTGGTGCCTTGGATTCGATCCCGAGACCTTGGGACCCATTCCCGAGCCCCTTAGACTCGATCCCGAGCCCCGAGAATCGATGAGAAGCCCATGAGATGCAAGGAGGGACCTTAGAGCTCTTATTAAAGGCCTACAAGACCCTTCCCGGGCGGGATAGTGGCATTCCCGACCGGGAAGGAGTGCGCGATGCAACCAGCCCCTGTTTTGGGCCTCTCGGCCGAGATCAACCTTGTCTCGGTCGGGACCAGCCCTTCCCGGCCGAGAGGGGGCCGTCTCGGTCGGGACGGAGGTGCTGCAGCGTGACTTCGCTTCCTTTCTTCTCCTTTCATTCTTGTAACCTTATATATATACCCCCTCTTGTAATTTTGTGTGATGTTAGACACTTCCCATAAAACCCTAGACTACTTTAGCATAGATTAGCTTATATTAGAGTAGATTAGTTGGTAATTAGTTGGTAATCTTAGTTTAGTACTTGTATTAAAGGAATTCTTCAAGATCCATCCAAGATTGACAACCTTGGTTGATTGTTTTGGGTTTTTCTCATTAATGCAAGTTTTCATTCTTCCTTTCATCTTGC
Source organism: Agrostemma githago (assembly GCA_958450325.1). NCBI lineage: Eukaryota > Viridiplantae > Streptophyta > Magnoliopsida > Caryophyllales > Caryophyllaceae > Agrostemma > Agrostemma githago. The sequence goes on from OY288258.1 coordinate 21,318,487, forward strand.
TAGTAGGTATAATCTTCTCTTCCCTTCTCTTAATCTTGTTTATTCATCCAAGTTTCAAGCTTTGTTCAATGTTTTGTTTATAATTCATTGTTTTCACTAGTTTCTTTAGGTATGTTTTGTTGTTTGAGTTACTTTATCTTGTTCTTATTAGTTTTTCCTTTAGATATGTTTGAGTAGTATTCTTGCTAGGGTTAGTAGGGTGATTTGGGTGTTTAATGGATGATTAAGGGTTTGTTGGAGATGTTGGTGGAAGTTTTGTGTTTCCTCTTGGTTTGATGCATGGTACATGTTTGTTGAAATGCTTGAATGACATGTAGATGCATATGCTTGTTTTTCTTGCCTTTTCTCTTGTGGGTGATAGTTTGCTTGTGGGTTTGGTTCCCTCACTACGTAGCAAGAGCCCGGTGAGGACGACCCCTAGGTCGGTCTATGTAGCGAGAGCCCGGATGCGACCTAGGCCACGATAGCACGCTAGGAACCCCGTTTGTCATGTGTGTCGCTAAGATGGGTTCTATCAAGAACCTCTAGGTCGGTCTACGTAGCGAGAACCCGGACTACACCTAGATTAACCGACTACCCCTTCATCTTAGCTCTTCCTTGACCATTCCATTACCCCTTGAACCCGACCTAATCCTAGCCCTTCTCCTTATTCGTTTTCTTCGTCACCTTAGTCGTAGTCTTAGCATTCTCCCCTTCTTATCATCGTTCTAGTTTAGCTTAGTTTGTTGACCTAGTCTCGTATTTGGGTGACCTTAGTCTAGACGCCTTCTTACCGTCCCCGTGGATTCGACCCGACTTACCCTATCTATCCAGTTAGGAATAGCCGATTATTATTTGATCGGTGGGGATCCACGGCAAATCCTTACCATCAGCTAGACGGCGAGGGGGATGTATTGAGTCCCCTTCGCTAGTGACACCCAAAACAAAGCAGACCGAACTCGCAAACGGTCCTAGAAAAACTCGTGTTAAAGAGTCTAAAAAATATGCATGGTGTGTCCCAATTCGTGTCACTAAAGAAATTAAAACTACTAAAAAACTCTAGAGTCAGACTCTTATATGTGAACTCAAGCATATAAATAAGTCCACTCATACCAGTACCATTCAGTAAGTCAACAACATGCTGATAAATGCCCAACATGTTCAATACCTCACGGTCTAGAAACCGTGTCGGGACTACCTTAAGAGCTGCCAACCGGACGAAGCGCTCCCTCTGATCTTCCCAGGTAAACCGAATGTCGGGGTATTCTGGTATGCTCTGCTCAGAATATGGAACGAGATCCTGAGTCGGTGCTGACTCCTGGCTAAGGTCGACCCGACGCCTTGTGCTTCCCCGTTGTCTTTTCCTTGCATCCATTTCGACCTGAAATAACAAAAATCAGACTAGTGTGCTACTCAAACAAAAAACCCCAAATTGATTGAAATCAAAACCCTAATTTCATAACTGAAATTTGGGTAAAAACATGATAATGTGAAAGAAATCAATTAACTTGGGTAAGGAAATTGAGTAATAGCAGAAATCTGAGACAAAACTAAGCCAAAATCTGAAATTCAAAGTCTGAAATCCAACAAACCAGTAAACCCAGAAATCGTGAAAAATTGCCCGACAGAAATGATAGTCGTCCGACTATCGTAATAGTCGCTTGACTATTCTGATGGTCGGCGACTTCCGGCGAACGGCAGACAACAAACAGCGAAGTGGCTAGTTGGACGGAAAAAAGAATAAAAATACAAGAAAACTTACTTGAATGGCTGGAAAATAGTTGCAACTTCAATAAAGACAAGAAAATAGCAAAAGAAGACAAGGTTAGAGGATAGAGATGGAGAAAAGGAGTTGGGTGAGGAGGTTGAAGATGAAGATTGATGGGCAGAAGATGAAGTTAAGAATGGAGGTAGGTGGGAGGAGTGAGAGAGAGAGAATAGGGTTTAAGGGTTAATTTTTTTCAAAAAAAAATGAACTGAAGTAATAGAGTAAAGAGAAAATATGACTTATGTAACGGAAATAGTCAGCCAAGGTGCGCGATAATTGCCAGAATTGTCGACCGACAATTAGAAAAATCGTCCGACAATAAAAATAGTCGGCCGACTATAAAAATAGTCGGTCGACTATTGTTGACCAGTTCCTGTTTTCCTTCAGCAGCCTGTTCTCTGCAAAACTCAATTTCAGCCTTTAGACCCTCGTTCTCACCCGCACAAAATCTATAATGCAGAAAATTAAATATGCTATAACTGACTAAATGCATGTACAAATGTTTTACAACCCGTGCCTCCCGGTCAGCGCTGGTTTAAGGTCCCGCACGACCGTAGTCACCTTTCTCAGTTGGTGATTGTATCGAGGTACAAAACCTCGACTTCTCCTCCCGGCTCACCTTTCTCGAGGTAGTGCTTTATTTGGTGACCATTGACCTTAAAGCGATTTCCCGTGATAGAGTTTTCAAGCTCGACCGACCCAAATTTAGAGACCAAAATCACCGTATAGGGGGCCAGACCATCTGGATTTTAATTTTCCAGGAAAAAGACGAAGACGAGAATTAAACAATAATACCTTTTCGCCCGCTTTAAACTCCCTCGGAATGATACGCTTATCGTGCCACCTTTTTGTCTTCTCTTTGTAGATACGGGCACTATTGTAGGCATTCATCCTGAACTCCTCGAGCTCATCTAGCTGTAAAAGTTGATTTTCGCCACACAATTTTGGGTCAAATTTCAGCTCTTTAACGACCCACCAAGCTTTATGCTTCAACTCTACGGGTAAGTGACAGGACTTCCCATAAACCAACCGATAAGGCGATGTACCAATCGGTGTCTTATAGGCAGTCCTATACGCCCATAGAGTGTCATCCAGTTTCAGGCTCCAATCTTTTCTTAACTTCGAGACAACCTTTGCCAAAATGTCCTTAAGCTCCCGGTTGGAAACTTCGACCCCAAACCTCTGCGATGCATAACACCATATTTAGATAATAAGGCAATAAGTTGTTTTTCTTTAAAGTGCATACCTCCATCACTAATGACGACTCGGGGGACGCCAAAACGTGGAAATGTAATCTTCTTGAAAAGTTGGATGACGGTTTTAGTGTCACAATGTACCGAGACAACGGCTTCTAGCCACTTAGATACGTAGTCCACAGCTACTAAAATGTACCTATTACCTCGACTTGTCGGGAAGGGGCCTTGATTGTCGATGCCCCAAACATCGAAAATCTCTACCTCCAAAATACCGACCTGAGGAATCTCATGCCTCTTGGAGATATTTCCTGTCCTTTGACAAGCATCACATCCTGAAACAAATGATTTGGCATCAGAAAATAAAGATGGCCAATAAAAACTTAACTGAAGTACCTTAGCCACGGTCCTAGCGGGACCGTGGTGACCACCATAAGATGAGGAATGACAGGCTTCCAAGATAGCATTGGTTTCCCATTGCGGTATGCATCGCCTAAAAAGTCCATCGGCACACTCCTTGAAAAGATATGGATCGTCCTAGAAATATTGCCGAACATCATGTAGGAACCGCTTCTTCTGTTGATATGACAAATCAGGCAGCATTATTTTACCTACAAGAAAATTAGCATAGTCAGCATACCAAGGAGTATCCATTATACCAATAGCCATCAAAATATCATAAGGAAAAGAATCATCTATCGGTAAAGTATCGCCTCCGTCCTGCAATGGAAATCTAGAAAGGTGGTCCGCCACAGAATTTTCAGCGCCCTTCTTATCCTTGATCTCCAGGTCGAATTCCTGAAGTAGGAGGATCCATCGTAGCAATCTCGGTTTGGTTTCCTGCTTCGCGAGAAGGTACTTCAAAGTCGCATGGTCCGTATAAATTGTGACTTTCGACCCTATTAAATAAGATCGAAATTTCTCTAATGCATAGACCACAGCTAGAAGCTCCTTCTCCGTCGTAGTATGCTTCACCTGAGCCTCATCCAGAGTTTGGCTCGCATAATAGATGGCATTCACTGCCTTTTCCTTCCTTTGACCCAGCACCGCTCCGACCGCATAATCACTAGCGTCGCACATTACTTCAAACGGTAACTCCCAATCCGGGGCCTGAATAATAGGTGCTGTGACCAAAGCCTGCTTCAACCTGTTAAAAGCAGATAAACATTATTCATCAGAAAAAATGAATGGGGCATCCTTAAGGAGCAATTGTGTAAGTGGTTTAGCAATTTTAGAGAAATTTTTGATAAACCGGCGATAAAATCCGACGTGTCCAAGAAAACTCCTAACCCCCCCCCCCCCCCCCCCCCCCCACATTAAGGGGAGGAGGCAATTGCTCGACCACTTGCACTTTTGCTTTGTCTACTTGGATGCCTCGATCTGAAACTAATAAGTGCCCAAGGACAACTCCCTCGTTGACCATAAAATGACACTTCTCCCAATTCATCACTAGATTGACCTCAATACATCGCTGCATCACTTTATCAAGGTTAGTTAAACAATCAGTGAAACTACTACCGTAGACACTGAAATCATCCATGAATACCTCCATAATAGACTCGATATACTCGGAAAATATCCCCATCATACACCTTTGAAAGGTGGCAGGGGCATTACATAACCCGAAAGGCATCCTGCGATAAGCAAAAACACCATGGGCACAAGTAAAGGTCGTCTTATCCTGATCATTAGGATGGATCGGGATCTGAAAGAACCCTGAATAGCCATCTAAATAACAGAAAAACTTATGTGAGGCTAACCTTTCTACCATTTGATCGATAAATGGAAGAGGGAAATGATCTTTTTTTGTGGCGGCATTTAATTGTCTATAGTCAATGCACATCCGCCATCCTATTACAATTCTAGTAGGTATTAATTCATTTTTATCGTTTTTGACCACGGTAGTCCCTCCTTTCTTTGGGACGACCTGAACAGGACTCACCCATTTAGAGTGACCGACAGAATAAATTATACCTGCATCTAACAACTTCATCACTTCTTTTATTACCACTTCCTGCATTTTCGGGTTCAACTTACGTTGACCCTGTCTAACAGGTCGGCGATCCTCTTCAAGTTCAATTCGATGCATGCAACTTTCCTTAAGGTCATCTAGACTGTAACCTAATGCATTCTTGTTCTTTTTAAGAACGACCAACAAAGCAGAAAGTTGGTTCTCATTTAATTTATTACTTACGATGACGGGATAAGACTCTGAATTGTCTAGAAATACATACTTACTATGACGGGATAAGACTCAGAATTGTCTAGAAATACATACTTACTATGACAGAATAAGACTCAGAATTGTCTAGAAATACATACTTAAGATGAGACGGAAGAGGTTTCAGGTCGGGTTTGGTTACCTCTACAGCATAAGAAGTATCTACCAACCTATTTACCACTTCTCCGTCGATGCTCGTCAGTTTCTGTGTATCTCCTAAAATATCCCACACAGCATCATCGTTAGTCTTATTACCTGCACAAGTGTCTAAACATGTCAAAGCCTCGAGCGGGTCCCTACTCAGGGAACCCGTACAAACATCAAGAATAACTTCATCAATAATATCTATTGTATAACAAGTATCCTCGATCATAAGCTTAGCTAATGTGTTAGCCAAGTTAAAGGTCACTTTATCCTCCCCCACCTCTAGAGTCAAGCGTCCGTGCTTGACATCTATAATAGCCCCCGCAGTATATAGAAACGGCCTACCCAAAATTATAGGAATTTGGGTATCCTCGGCCATATCTAGGACAATAAAATCGACAGGTATAAAGAATTTACCTATCCTAACGGGGACATCCTCTAAGACTCCTAGGGGACGTTTGACTGACCTGTCAGCCATCTGAAGAGTCACACTTGTGGCTTTAAGCTGACCCATATTCAGTTTCTCGCAAACTGAATATGGAATAACACTGACACTTGCACCAAAATCGCATAAGGCTTTATCAATCACATGGGTACCTATGGTGCATCGTATGGAAACACTACCCGGGTCTTTTAGTTTGGGTGGAGACTCACTTTGGATTAGAGCACTACACTCAACAGTAAAAGCAATTATCTCATGTTCATTAAAGTTCTTCTTACGGGTCAAAATATCTTTCATAAATTTCACAAAAGAGGGTACCTGGGTAATTAATTTCGTGAAGGGAATGGTTACCTGGAGATTTTTTGACGACCTCCATAAACTTACTGAACTGGTTCTCGACCTTCTTATTCTTCAACCGGCTAGGAAAAGGAACTTGAATTTTGACCTATTCAGTAGCTTTATCTTGTAGAACACATGTTTCCACTTCAGCATCAGACGTCTTATCAGCAGCGACCGTTTCTGATCTGGATTCCGTCTCTGGAATAGTCGGTCGACTATCAGGAATAGTCGGTCGACCATTATCAATAGTCGGTCGACTATTTTTCTCCTCACCTGCAGTTTCTGGTAATCTGTCAATGATAGTCGGTCGACTATCTGAAATAGTCGGTTGACTATTATTGACCAATTCGTCATTCACAGCAGTTTCAGCAGTTTTTAACGATACATCATCAATTACATCCTCAATTACATCCTCCACAATAACAGAATTATCATAATTAGGCATCTTGGGCTCGTCATTAGTAAGGCCGCTACGAAACTGAATCGCGTTGGCCGTATCGTACGGTTTTTCCGGCTGTGACGGTAGTGTCCCCGGTTGCCTAATAGATTGATTTGTGGCAAGCTGCGCCACATGCGTCTCCAACATCTTGATCTGTGCATCTTTAGATTGGTCACTTTTTTGCATCTGGATCATAAGAGATTGCATCATACTCTTCAATTCTTGATATTCGCTTTGACCTGGAGCCAGAGTCACAGGCGATGGACGAAGAATAGCAAGAGGCTGGGTCGGCGGTGGAAGAGATAGAGGCTTTTGGAAGCCTTGTTGTTGTCCGCGATGAGGCGGAATATACGATTGTTGCTTCGGCTGAGGAACTGGGTTCAACACATTCTGACTTGTCCAACTGAAGTTCGGATGTTCCCTAGTCCTCTCATTATAATAGTTAGAATAGGGATTACCTTGCTTGTAATGTTGAAAAGCTAGAACTTGCTCCATCCCGGTCATACATTCCCCCGCGTTGTGGTCTTCGGTACCACATCGCTCTGTTGTGTGCCAAATTTGGACCGTTTTTCCTCCCATTTAGACCGTTTTTCCTTCATTTTGCGAGAATAAAGTGCGATTATCGCCGTATTTTGAGTAATTCTCGCATTAGCATCTCTGTTTTGCATTTTACGTGTTTTTGGTAGTTTTCTGTCTATTTTGATAGGATTTTCGACCAAAAGCGTGTCTGAGCTCCTATGAGCATGAGAGAGAGAGGGAGATCGTCCGAAAAGCAAAGCGCACAACTTAAAATCCAAAGTCCAAACCCAAGAGGTGAAACCTTGAGTGAAAAGGAAAAAGTAGAGTCCATTGTGCATCTTCACCGGAGAGGTCGAACTTCAAATGGGTATATCTAGAGTTCTTGACCTCGGATCAAAGCGATTCTAGTTGGAGGTGAAAGCTTATCTTCTTAGCTTTCCAACGACATATCACACGCCCCAATCAGAGATCAAACGAGAGAGTTATGGCCCTATGAAGTCACAAGACAAAATTTCACCCGATGAGAATTTGACCGGGCGAAATTTCGCCCGACGGTGTTCCTCCCCAGATTGCCATTTTGGACGAAAAGTTCATAGGGTGAAATTTCACCCTATGAGATGACCGGGCGAAACGACCGGGCGAAATTTCGCCCACCGGGTGAAATTTCGCCCGATGGAGAAAAGCGCCAAAAATGGCGATTCGAGAAGAAAATCTCACCGGGTGAAATTTCACCCGGTGGTGCTAATGTCGTCAACCGCGGGGCAAAACTTCACCCTATGAAGACTCATTGGGCAAAGTTGCATCTCAAAGGACAAAGTCTCACTAATGGGCAAGGATTAGATTATGGGCTTTAGGTTAAATACCCATTAAGAGATTACTATATATATGTTACCCTAGTTTATTGCCCAACTCACCTCTCCATTGTGCTAAGGAGGGAAGACATTACACCACTCCACCATCCTATTACACCATCCATTAGTAGTAGTTTAGTAGTATTCTAGTAGAAATCCTCCAAAATTCTAGTAGTTTACATAGTAATTAATAGTAGATCTACATAATTTCCATCAACAATTATCTAGATCTCAAGTTTGTAAGAAGATTATTCAAGTTTTATTTGAAGATTTGTTGGGTTTAATGAAGGATTAGTGACAAGTTCTTCACTTTATTCATCAAAGATTCAATCTTTACTTATGCAATCCTCTTATTTCCTATAGATATACATAGTTGGTATAATTCTCTTCCACTCCCTAATCTCTAATTTAGTTTTTATGTTGTTTTCTCATCATTATCTTGTTTAGATCTAATTAATATGCATGTTGAAATGATTTCCATGATGAATTGTGAGTAGATTTCTTTGTTGGGGAATTAGGGAGGAGGATTTGGATTATTTTATTCAAGGGATGTTGGTGGGTTGTTTACTTGTTAATTATCGATGTTAAGGTTTTTGTGTCTTTGTTGACTTAGAATCGCGACTAGGTCGACCTTGACTCATTTCTACCAATATGGGGAAACTCGGGGTAGAAGTTACCTTAGATTGAGACTTACCCTTTCGTCGCGAAAGCGGGCTTAGGTAGGTTGGGTAAGGATACCGAAAGGTGGCACTCTCCTTTCTAACGTTGTAACAAAAACTCGATCCCGAGACTATTAGACCCCATTTCCGAATCCCGACTCTCCCCAACACCTTTCCTATTTATTGACCCTAGCCTACAATCTCTCGACCTCTCTCGACCTCTCGACCCAAAACCCCCCTTTCTCGACCCAATCACGCTTAGACCTTGACTCGACCGATTTTACCTAGCCCGTCCCTGTGGATCGATCCCCGACTTACCGCTACTACGTAGTAGTTAGTTGGAGTTTATAAATATTGTTTGACCGCGTTGGATAGGCGACGATTCGACGCGCATCAAAATGGCGCCGTTGCCGGGGACGGCGATTGATTGGTTGACTTTTAGTCTATTTGTGTTTGGTTATTGTTTCCTCTCCACCCTAGTGCCACTTGGTGCTAGGAGACTCACTTCCTATTTGAGTGTGTTTGCCAGGAACAGGTTATCAACTTTTTGGTTCGATTCCGTGCCAAAGATGGCAGTTCAAGCCTTGAGATTCATGGTAAATATCTCAACTAGAGTGATTCCACATCCGTACCTCACACCACCAACCATACATACTATCCTTCCATCCCCTCCAAATCCATCCATATCACCAACATCCATATCACTTGCACTTTTCACTCCACGAAATCTACCTTCCACAACTTCTCTCATCACTCCAAACATAGAACCACCCTTCAATCTACATGAAACACCATCTCCACAAGAAAATTCTCTAACCCTTTCACCTCCCAAATCACCTCCATCACCAAACAACTTTCAAAAAGTGAACATGACAACTCTCGGTTCACATTCACAACTCACTCACGAGAATTTTTCTTCCCCCGTTTTCTATGGAATTATCCCCGAAAATTTTGAGCTTAAATATTCCTTGATCAATGAAGTGCAATTAGATACCTTCCATGGATTCTATCAAGAAGATGCTTTTGAACATGTATGCTCTTTCAAAGAAAAGCTAGTTGGAACCAAGCTTAACGGTCTTAGTTCATGTCAACTACATCGCATCCTCTTTCCTAAGACTTTGAGGGACGATGCCAAGAGATGGTTATAAAGACATCCGAACAACACCTTCCAAACATGGTCCGACCTTACAAATGCTTTCTTAGAGAAGTACTTCCCTCCATCGAAAACCAATCAATACCGAATTGAAATTCAAACCTTCCGTCAAGAAGAACATGAAAGCTTGAGTGAAGCGTGGGATAGGTTTCGCGATCTACTTAGGAAGTGCCCTCATCATGGCATTCCTGAGTGGTTAACAACTCTAACTTTTTTCGAAGCCTTATCCTTGAGATGGAAAGAAAATATAAATTTGGCGGCCGGAGGAGATTTCTACACTCTTGGGGACGATGCATTTAGAGCACTTTTGGAAAAAATGGCAAAATGCAATTCTCTTTGGGGCCAACCTCGAGATACTTAGAAGATGGGAGATGCAAATTCTCCTATGAATAATGAATTGAAACCCCAATTGAAAAAGGAAGAGCTAACCAAAAATCTTGAGGCTATGAATGCAAAGTGTACACCAAAAGGTATGTATCGGATCCAATCAAGAGATATGTATCAATCGAGTCAACAGCAAAGACCCTTCAATTCCAATCAACAAATATCTTTCAACCAAGGGTCTGTCAAAGTGCCTCCACTTATGCCTCCTTGTCAAAAGAGAAACTTCAACCCCCAAGGTAGAAACTATCATGTTCAAAGAAATTTCCATAATCAGAGTGCAAATCCAGGAAACGATTACCATGATCAAGGAAGTAATTATTACAATCAAGGGTTCAATCAAAGGTACCAATGCAACTATCAAGGTAACCAAGGGTCAAATCAAGGGTACCAAGGGTTCGATTTTCAAAGACATAACCAACCCTCTCCTTTTTATGGAAATCAAGGTAATTATCAACATGGTCAAGGTAGTGGTCAAGGGTATGGTTCGACCATTGATATGAGAAAGACTTTGGTCAATGAAGTGTATCAAGGAAACCCGAATTACCAAGGTAATAAAGGTTATAAAGGATTGCACTCTCAAAGCTACAATGAACCCTCTCAATTCTTTGGCAACCAAGGTCATTTTCAACAAAGTCAAGGAAACGGTCAATGGGACAATTCATTAAACGAATTGCGGAGAACAGTAGAGTATTTGACGAATGAAAATGCGAAAGACAAGGCAAGGCTCGAACTCTTGAAATCTCAACGAGCATCTAAAATCTTAGTCGCTCCCATGCACCTACCCCATGACTTTCCCGTTCAACCTCAATACCCAAGGGATCCACCATGCCAAACCCATGTTGTTATCCAAAGAGAAGGAAAAGAGCTTGAAAACCCTCATAATCACTTGAGTACCAAGACAACATCAAATTTGCAACAACAAGAAGTACCACATGCAGCTACCCTCGATTCTCCCAAACAAAACCGGGGAATTCGAGAAGAATTTGAGTTAGTTGCAAAGGCCGAGGACAAACAAACAAATTCAAGGGAAGCGAGAAGGCAGGAGCCTGAGAAGACACTTGAGGAAAAGGAATCCGATGTTCCACCTCCATCGATCTATGCACCAACTTTACCATTTCCGCAACAAGCTAAAGTTCAAAAAGGTAATATCAAGTGTAGCCGATTTGTGGACATGATCGAGAAGGTAGAAGTATCCTTGCCCTCCACCAAGGCCATTCAAGAAAAATCAACCATCATTGATGGAATGAAAAATGGTGGAAAGCTTATGGACACCAAGTCTCCTTACCCCACAATGCAATCCAAGAAAGCAACTCAAGGCGAAGTAGTGATCATTGATGATATCGATGAGAATGGCAACATTTTGTCATCAAGGATAGAGATCACCACTTTTACTCCCAACAAGGAACTCGAATCCCAAAATTACCACATGGTAAATGCAATCAAGAATGTCGAGGATCTGAGTCTTTGGGATGAGTTGAATGAGGTAATAGATGATGTTAAGTCTTGGAATGATGATGAAATCAAGTTGCCCTTGTGCGAGAATGTTGAAGAGCATCACGAGTCCTTTGCTAGTAATCCAAACTTTGGTTTAGGAGAAATTAAAACCGTCGGTAAAAGTTCAGAATCTCTCCTTCACGATGATATGAGGACAAGTGATGTCTTGAGATTTAGGGATATGGGCCCGCAACTTGAAGAAGAAATGGGGATGTACAATGGGGAATTAAATCCTAAACCGCCTTTCATGTTGAGTTGTGTGATTGTGAGGCTTGGGAAAGCTAGAAGGTATTTTGGGAAGAAATGGTCACTTGGACTTGTGAGATGAGACCACAAGAAATATGATGGTTGGTCTTTTGATAATCGTTTCTCGCTTCCGACTTGGAAGCTTCTCATGATAGCTTGGCTCGGCTACATGAGCCTTTCTGAAGACTCTTCTAGAGCCTTTGACTTACTCCTCCGAGCCCTTGATGGGTATGGTGGAGATTACACTCTGAAGATAAATAAACTTTAAGGTTTGGCGGTCCTAGCCAAAACCGCGCTTCTTGGGAGGCAACCCAAGCTTTTTAGTGCATGTTTACGCTTTTTTTTGTGTGTTTTGATTTTGTATGTAGGAATCTTCAACAAGAAGCCAACATGGATAGATGATGAAGAATTTGGAAGCGATCAAAGTATGGGAGAGATTCTATTTGATTGTTCCATTTGGGATTGTGGATTATGATGCTTGCTTGTATCTTGTTGGAGGATTGGTGGTGTATTCGTATTTGTGATGTTTGTTAGCTTGAGAACAATGGATGAACTTGGATTTCGTCATGGAGCAATTATTTGGATGAAGATCAAGCTTTTGGAGAAGTTATGGAGCGTAATTTGAAGACCACAAGCATGTTTGTGGGAGATATTGATTTTGTAATGTGAGTCGAGTCAATATTTGAATCTCTAGGTGATTATTAAAGAGCCATGCAATGGCAAGGCGGAAAAACGCAGCAAAGAAGACCGCCGGGCGAAACTTCGCCCGGTGAGACTCGACCGGGCAAAACTTCGCCCTACGGAAAAGTTGCCAGAATTGTCGAAATTGGTGAAGATACCACCGGGCGAAATTTCGCCCGGTGAGATTTTCACCGGGTGAAATTTCACCCGGTGGAAAAAGGTTGGCAAAATCGATTTTCATGACGGAATACCGCCGGGTGAAATTTCACCCGGTGGTGCTTGACCGGGTGAAATTTAACCCGGTAGCATGAGCTTGAACCTCAATCACCTATAACATATTTTCTCACTACAAAATCAATTCCCTACTTCCCAAATATCCCACATAACTTTCCCTCCAAAAATTTTTACACCAAATTTTACCACCCACTTTAAAACTTTCACTTTCCCTCCTCAACCACCCTTATTTATATCACCCTTTTTATCCCTCAATTCACTCCACATTATCACCCATCATAAACACATCAAACCACCTTCCATACACCTCAACCACATTTAAACCTCCATTCATAATTTCATCCACATCTTAGGTGATTATATTTGGGTTCTTTGAAGAGGTGAAGTTCAAGTTTTTTTTGGGGATTATACTTGCAAGGTTATCACTATGGAGACAAGAGCTCAACGAGCCGCGCGTAAACAAGGTATGGCATCGACTTCTAATCCTTCTAAACGTTCCTCTTCTAGTAAGTCTTCTAAGCCTATGAATTTACCTTGTCTAAATACTTCTTTGTCGCGGACCTTCTCTGAAAAGATCTTTCAGAGCACTAGGTGGCCTTGTCCCCACACAATGACCAATCTAGGAATAGTAGACGATATTAAAGAGTTATCGTCGAGAACCGGAACTAGCGAGCTCCTTAGCCTCGCAGCCTTCACCTATAAGGACCTTACTTGCGAGTTCCTAGGAACTTTCGTCATCGACAGTCCGACCACATCTAGAGCGATTAAATTTAGACTATTCGGCAAACCCCATCGTTTAACTATTTCCGAGTTCGGCCTAGTGCTAGGCCTACCCTCATCGGGTACCGGACTTAGTGCACCCTCGAGCAAAGTACAAGCCTGTGTATCTAGGAGAGATCTTTGGAAGCGCATATCACGCTGTAAAGGGGGTTACGAGGCTAATTTATCCTTTGCCTCCGAAATCCGTAACCCCGCAATTCGCTATTTTTGCGAGATGCTCTCCCACTGCTTGCTACCCTCGGCCGATAATATTTATACTCTTAATGTGTGTGTCCTGCAATTGATCTGTGACTCTTTGTTCGGTAACCCTAACCCCTTAGACCTACCACTTATCGTGGCGTTGCATTTCCACCGTATCATTGTTACCCAACGCCCCTCATTAGATTGTGGAGGTCTCGTGACCATAATTGCAAACAAATTGGGTTATTCGATCGACCACCTCACCCCACTAGACGATTCCATATGGCTTGACGAGGCCTATTTTCCGACTTGGATTTTTCATGTACCTCATTAGCGCCTCGTCTACATTAGCCATGGAAGAGCTTTAATAGTTCCGAACACACACCGAACCACTATCCATGTTCACAAAAATTGGGACCTACCCTTGGGTCCTGGTGAATTCCGACTGACCAAGACCGAGTCGGGAGGAAGGGGAGTTTGGGAGTATGCACACTATAAGTTGCCCAAGGGTCGTACGATCTACGACCTTTGTGAGATTGAATCCGACTTTGCCCTCTCGCTTAGCGACGGTCCGGAGGAGTTTTCTCCCGAGCCATCCTCCGAGGGTATACCCTTTTTCTATGGGTCTCCTAGCGCTTCATTTGCGTCGGACGATCACTCAGACTAGACCCTCTCATGGAGTCGGTGGTGTGTGTGTGTGTGTTGTGTATTTGTGTGTGGGTTTGGTCGATGAGTCTTTAATAATCTATAATTGCATGTCCTTTGGTTGATTCCGTTCTTATTCCTTTCATCCTATTGTCATTGTGATTGATTTATCTCTAACATAACTTTGCAAGCTGTCCCACTGTTCGATTGTTGCGGCCAAAGCAGCCTTGGTATTGCTCCCGGTCATTAGGCGATGTGATTACGCCATTGACCTCTTGAAAATCCAAATTCTTCCCATTTTCTCAAATTTTTCTTAATCCGGGCTAGGTGATGTGACTACACCTACGCCCATTTTCCATCCTTTCTTTTAATTTCTTTCCTTTTATTTTATTCTCATTTTCTTAGCCACTTGGCTATGGTCTAGGTGATGTGATTGCACCTAGGCCCGTCACTATCTTATCGTTTTCTTTATTTTATTTTCTTTTTCTTTTCTCAATATTTTTGAAAAACCCAAAAATATTCAAAAAATTACAAAAATCCAAAAACATTTGAAAAATTATAAAAATCCAAAAAGATTTTTCTTATCTTTCTTTTTCCGTCTTTTTCGATCTTTTCCCCTACTTGTGCATTGAGGACAATGCACAGTTTTAGTGTGGGGGAGGGATCTACTATCCTTTTGTTTTTCAAAAATCTTTCAAAAAACCATAAAAATTGAAAAATTCCGAAAAACCAAAAACTTTTTCTTTTCTCGTTTTCGTTATGTTCGTGTCCCTTGTATAGTCTTGTTCTCTACTCTTACAGGTAACCACCACCTTGATAGCACAATTCGAAGAGTTATGGAAGCCACCCGCTAGGTAACTTCCTTCCTTTTCGGTTTCTTCTTTACTTTCGTAGAGGAGTTAGGTTGTTGCTATTTTTGGGTGTTGTGGTTGATTTTTGTGCTTGAATGTCGATGGAGTACGAAGGGCATGACTTTACTCGTGTTTTCTTTTATTTGCCTTTTCTTTTTCGTGTGTCCCTTTTGCTTTTGTATAGCGTGTCTAGGATTAAAAGTTTTCGAAAACCCGATTACGAACTTATTGCAAGAGTTTACATTCCATTGTAGATAACCCATTGTAGATTTTGGACCTTAGTCTAGTAGAATGACTCTTAGGCAATGAATTTGTTGATCCTTTAGCTTTGAGTCCACCTTCTCTACTAGAGGTTTACTTCGGGGTTTGCATTTGACCACCTTGACCACCCATGGAGGAGTTAGGCCTTGGTTCCCGCATCCCGTTTTCTAGGTGACCTTGCTTGAATGACCATTGCACCTTTAGTCCAAATTCTATTCGCCTTTTTGTGGGTTATCCGGGGAAGGCGCCGTTCTCGGTTACCTATTTATCCTTTCACCCATACATCACCACAATAAGTATACAAAAAAATAACCTCAAAACTTGGTTTCGAACCACATCAAAAGAGCCAAAAAGGGGCAAACCAAAGCAAGAGAAAAAGGGCACAAAAACATGACAAAGAAAAACAAAGGAGAAAGAAAAGGAGCTTCAAATGAAAAAAATCGTATCGTCAAAAACGTCTCCTTGAAAAAAAAAAAAAAAAGCCCTTTGATCGATTCATCGCCGTGAAGTGCCAACTAGAGGACCCAGTCCCGAGGTAGGAAGATAGCGGTGATGAGTCGATCCACCCAAAAATTGTAAACACTCCATCTTTTTGTTTGGGCTAATTTAGGAAATTCGAGTTTGGAACGACCCTCTTGGCTTAGCCAAAGAGAGCGGGACTGCACCTACCTACAGTGTCGAACGAATCCATGGTTCACTTTTTCCACTCCGTTATACGCCCCGTAGTACCCCTTTAGAAGATTAGGAGGACCTAGGCTAAGTTATCAACATCTATATTGCTTAAATGTCATACTATTAGGCTTTGGTCCTTATTTACGTGGGTGATTTATCTTGGAAGTTTATTGTTGCTTTAGGTAAGTTTTCGGTGTCTTTCCCCGCCGTCTCGATGAGGGATTCGGTGTTTTATTTTTGCTTTGGATGCGTCTATTCTTTCGTGTTATGTAAATTTGTGTGTTTAGTCGCATCCACCATTTTGAGCAAGACCCAACTTGCCTTGCATGGGAGTACTCTACCTCATGGGTATTCTGATGTGAGTTGAAGGGACGGAGCGGGCCCGTTAATTGCCTCGTATCGGTTTAGCATAGTCTAGCTTAGTAGTAGCAGTAGCTAATTTCTTTTTTGGGTCTTTGCTCGAGGACGAGCAACGGTTTAATGTGGGGGAATTGTTGTGTGCCAAATTTGGACCGTTTTTCCTCCCATTTAGACCCGTTTTTCCTTCATTTTGCGAGAATAAAGTGCGATTATCGCCGTATTTTGAGTAATTCTCGCATTAGCGTCTCTGTTTTGCATTTTACGTGTTTTTGGTAGTTTTCTGTCTATTTTGATAGGATTTTCGACCAAAAGCGTGTCTGAGCTCCTATGAGCATGAGAGAGAGAGAGGGAGATCGTCCGAAAAGCAAAGCGCACAACTTAAAATCCAAAGTCCAAACCCAAGAGGTGAAACCTTGAGTGAAAAGGAAAAAGTAGAGTCCATTGTGCATCTTCACCGGAGAGGTTGAACTTCAAATGGATATATCTAGAGTTCTAGACCTCGGATCGAAGCGATTCCAGTTGGAGGTGAAAGCTTATCTTCTTAGCTTTCCAACGACATATCACACGCCCCAATCAGAGATCAAAAGTCACAGGGCGAAATTTCACCCGATGAGAATTTGACCGGGCGAAATTTCGCCCGACGGTGTTCCTCCCCAGATTGCCATTTTGGACGAAAAGTTCATAGGGTGAATTTTCACCCTATGAGATGACCGGGCGAAACGACCGGGCGAAATTTCGCCCACCGGGTGAAATTTCGCCCGATGGAGAAAAGCGCCAAAAATGGTGATTCGAGAAGAAAATCTCACCGGGTGAAATTTCACCCGGTGGTGCTAATGTCGTCAACCGCGGCGCAAAACTTCACCCTATGAAGATTCATTGGGCAAAGTTGCATCTCAAAGGACAAAGTCTCACTAATGGGCAAGGATTAGATTATGGGCTTTAGGTTAAATACCCATTAAGAGATTACTATATATATGTTACCCTAGTTTATTGCCCAACTCACCTCTCCATTGTGCTAAGGAGGGAAGACATTACACCACTCCACCATCCTATTACACCATCCATTAGTAGTAGTTTAGTAGTATTCTAGTAGAAATCCTCCAAAATTCTAGTAGTTTACATAGTAATTAATAGTAGATCTACATAATTTCCATCAACAATTATCTAGATCTCAAGTTTGTAAGAAGATTATTCAAGTTTTATTTGAAGATTTGTTGGGTTTAATGAAGGATTAGTGACAAGTTCTTCACTTTATTCATCAAAGATTCAATCTTTACTTATGCAATCCTCTTATTTCCTATAGATCTACATAGTTGGTATAATTCTCTT
Source organism: Agrostemma githago (assembly GCA_958450325.1). Classification (NCBI taxonomy): domain Eukaryota; kingdom Viridiplantae; phylum Streptophyta; class Magnoliopsida; order Caryophyllales; family Caryophyllaceae; genus Agrostemma; species Agrostemma githago. The sequence goes on from OY288258.1 coordinate 21,336,311, forward strand.
CCACTCCCTAATCTCTAATTTAGTTTTTATGTTGTTTTCTCATCATTATCTTGTTTAGATCTAATTAATATGCATGTTGAAATGATTTCCATGATGAATTGTGAGTAGATTTCTTTGTTGGGGAATTAGGGAGGAGGATTTGGATTATTTTATTCAAGGGATGTTGGTGGGTTGTTTACTTGTTAATTATCGATGTTAAGGTTTTTGTGTCTTTGTTGACTTAGAATCGCGACTAGGCCGACCTTGACTCATTTCTACCAATATGGGGAAACCCGGGGTAGAAGTTACCTTAGATTGAGACTTACCCTTTCGTCGCGAAAGCGGGCATAGGTAGGTTGGGTAAGGATACCGAAAGGTGGCACTCTCCTTTCTAACGTTGTAACAAAAACTCGATCCCGAGACTATTAGACCCCATTTCCGAATCCCGACTCTCCTCAACACCTTTCCTATTTATTGACCCTAGCCTACAATCTCTCGACCTCTCTCGACCTCTCGACCCAATCACGCTTAGACCTTGACTCGACCGATTTTACCTAGCCCGTCCCTGTGGATCGATCCCCGACTTACCGCTACTACGTAGTAGTTATTTGGAGTTTATAAATATTGTTTGACCGCGTTGGATAGGCGACGATTCGACGCGCATCACGCTCACACATGGCCTCCTGTTTGATCATAGCATGAACAATTTGCTGATTCGACTCGTTTCTATGAGGCGGATTCTGAATTTTATCGAGACGGACATGAAAATGATCAAATTGAGCCATAATCTCACTGGTTTCTGTTGCGGCTACCCGAACACTACCCCTTGGATTTCCGTACTCGGCTCGATGCGTGGCCATCTCCTCGATCAATTTCCAACCATTGTCGTCATCAACATTGTTTTGGAAACGTCTGTTAGCTGCACCATCAAGAATAGCACGATTATCATCAAATAAACCGTTATAAAATTGATTACATAAGAACCATGGCTGGAATCCGCGGTGAGGAATAGAACGGACTAGATCCTTAAATCTATGACATGTTTCTTTTAGATCTTCCAACGGTCCTTGCTTAAAACTGGTTATTTGACTTCGTATCTGATTGGTGCGCTGAGGAGGGTAGTAATGCTTATAAAAAGCAAGCGCCAACGAGTTTCAGTCATTAATATTAGCTGCTTCTTTATCCAAGTCTCGATACCATCTACGGGCTGGACCTGCAAGAGAAAATGGAAATAAGGCCTCCATTACTTGTTCCTGTGTTACCCCGGGAGCAACCGGAATCGAACAACAATAATCAGTGAATATTTCCATATGTTGTCCGGGGTCCTCGTCTTTCTTGCCCAAGAAGGTATTTCGCTCCACTAAATTGATATAAGCGGGACGAATCTCGAAAGAGCCGGTGGTAGGAGTAGGTAGCTTCCATCCTTTCGGGATGTTAGCCTGAGTCGGCTCGGAGTGAGTGGAAAGCTTCGGCGGCATGATTGGAACTGAGATATCTGACTCAGCGTCTGATTTGGTGCTAGAGTCGTCCTCTTCGTGGGACGAATATTCCACTTCCAGGTTAGTGGAATCTGGGTCAAGCGGGTTAGATTTTTCCGCTTGGCGTACTTCCCTCCAAAAACTTCGTCTTGCTCGTAAAGTCTTCTTGGGTTCAGGATCAAATGGATGAATCTCGAACCTGTTAGACCTGGGCATACACAGAACTAAGAAGGAAAATATGAGAACCGTCCCAAGGAACGAAAGTTCCCTAAGACAAAAGATAAACTAAAACGACAAGTAAAATAGACCGTCTCCCCGGCAACGGCGCCAAAATTTGATAAGCTGTCGTGTACCTATAAAAAATAACCAACTACGGTCCAACTAAAAATATAGCTAGGGGAGTCGGGATCAATTTCACAGGGAGACAAATAAATCCTACTCGCAATTAAAGTCTATCTAAGTAACAAATCGGGGTTTTTTTTGGTTTTGTGTTTAACTAAACTAAAGTAGTGAAGGAAAGAGAATTAAAAGAGAAGAAATAATTAAAATAAATAAGATGAATTAAGACGAACTTATATGGAGAGAAAACTAGGATTGTCGGTTCACTACGAATCTCATATGGTCACGGTCTAAGTCACAGACTCACAGGTCTGTCGCAGATATTGGTCTAAGGACCGGGTAGTGAAAAGGTCCTTCCGGTCCGCTATTTACCCTAGCATGCGTCTAAAGGCTTCCGATCTAATTAGGGCAAACTAATGTGTTGTAGCAGGTCTAACTTTTACCAGGCTTCCGATCTTAGGTTCAAGTTTACCGAATTCAATTAATCAATTATTCGCATTAACTTACTAATCGCGATTATATGCTATAACTGACAACTCAGACGCAATATCATTGACAGATCTATAAATTATTTAGTGACCACATTCAATTCGCAGATCCCCTAAATCCTAGCGAAGGAAATTAGTTACTCATGATTAAATTAAGAACAACAAGATTAATAAAAGATTTTACTAGATTAAACATGATGAATAATAATAAAATTACGACAAGCATAAAACAAAGATTAAGAATAATTAAATATGAAGAAGAAGAACAACCAAAGATTAAAAACAATCAAGAACGAAGAAGAAGGAAGAAAGAAGAAAGAAGAAAGATTAAATTACCAAGAGGAATAAAGGCGATTCGAATCTTGAAGTCTTACAATAACCGAGTTTTAAAGGAAGAAATTAAACTAGAAGTAATTCTAAGAGAATAAGGAGAAGGGATCTAAATAAAAGTCTAAGGAGAAGTAAAAGTATAAAGTTGAGAAGTGGAGAAGTAGAAATAAAAGTGGATGAAAAACCCTATTTATACAACTTAGAATGAGTTAAAACTGATTAGGAAACTTCTTGCTGAACACGAAACTGTTCGCGGCCCAGAAAATAGTCAGTCGACTAATCATTCACTTATTTGATCTTCTGCAGACTCTAGAATAGTCGGCCGACTAAAACAATTGTCGGTCGACTATCGTCATAGTCGGCCGACTATCCTAATAGTCGGTCGACTATTACACCCAGTTCAACAATCAGCTTCTTCCAGCTTCGTTTTGGCTCGGTTTTGGTTCGTTTTAGCTCATGTGGCCTCTGTTCCTGCAAAAAGACAGAATACACACAAGGTAGCCAATTTAGGGCAAAATGATAGCTTTCACTACTCGATAAACACGGGAATGCGTGTAATAAGAGCATAAAAAGTGTATATAAAATACGCGCATCAATGATATCCGGCGCTCGGGGGTGATTCCACTCCCCGTCCTTCCCCTTCTTTGTCTTCTCCAAAAGCTGCATCGGGGTTGCGGTTGGGCCCTTCATAAAACAGTGTTAGAACTTCCAACATTTATTTACCCATAATATATTAAACTATAATTAAATTGATTATTTATCTTACAAACACTTACCATTTGCTTGAAAGTAGTTGTTGCGCTCCTACTACCAAGGCAGCTGGTGGGTTTAGCGACTCCGTCCACTTGCCCACATCTGCGGCCTTCTTCACCGCCACCTTCTTCTTGAACTCTGGATCATCTGCCTTCCATTTCTGTTCCGCCCACTTCTCCTCCGGAATCCAATTCGGCTTCTGAGCCCTGGGAACCGCTCTCTGGAATATATAAGTTATTCTCTTCTTTATCCGACTCTCGTAGTCGGATTTGAGGTCGTACCCCAGGTCTACACGCACTCTTCTCTATTTGTTCAAAATATAATTTGTTACTCCCCCGTATCTATATGTTCGTCCACTTTATTCAATATATGGGTGGAGTATTATATTAAAAGTGGACGAACATATAGATACGGAGGGAGTATAATTTAATATATAAGTCGTACGATGAACAATTGTGAATGACAAACATGGCAATTATCGCGAAGTGCGTTTACATGTCATCTCGAGCTCTCTGGGACGCCTCCATCTAGCTACGGTATTCGCCTGGGGTAGACACGTAGGGCATGATTACAGAATCACGCAACATATTAGAGTATTGTTTGTCCTCCCACCTGTATTTGTAATTTTGGATGTTAAGCAAACAAATGAGTGAAATAAAATAAAACACTTGATTATAACAATAGAAACTCACCAAGTAGCGCCCGTAAATTATTGCCGTGAGAGGTAGGGCTTCGAAGGTGTTGCCACGTACTCCGTCGCTCCAATTTCCTGTACAGCGCCCACGCCATGGACGACGGGCATGTCTTCCTCCATACGGGTAGGGTTACTCTGGCTACCACTACCCGTAACCTGAACGATTCCACTATCACCTGTCATAATTCACTTCTACGAGAAACATGTTTGCTCAAAGTTAAAATATAGAGTCAATTAGTTTAGCGTAATCTAGGAATTTCACTGATTAACAAAATAGTCTCGAATTACAAATAAATAAATTACAACTTGTACTGAATAAAATACAAAGAACTATAGACAATCTAATTATCGTCACTATCATTATCCGCATCGGTGTGCGCTTCAACGAATTAATCGAGCTTAAATATAAATAAATGAAAAGAATTTAGAATTTAAACAACCGAAATAGACTTTCGATAAGAATTAAATTAAATGTATAAAATAAATCGAAATAGAAATAAAAGTATGTTTAAAATATAAGAAGAGTTTCCGAGACAAATAGAATTTTAGGAGTTTGAAACGATTAAACGATAAATTCGTTTTATAATAATTTTAAGAATTACGAGTTAAATCGTAAAAAATAAAAAAGCGAACATAATTTTAATTTAATTCAATTTATAAAATCAGGGGTATTACACAAACCCAATAAGGAAAAGAAGTGACCTACTTGTTTGCTAGGTTGGTTCTTTTTATAAGAGGATTAACAAACCGGCTTTGGTCTATTAGCTCATACAAACGTTTGGAGAATAGATATAAGAAAAACGGGTATTATTTTAATATAGTCAAATCGTGTACGGATATTTTAACCCATTAAAAGCGAGTCAAAACGAGACAATTAATTTAAAACGGATGAAGGAGGTAATAAAATATAGAATGCATATAATTATAAAATACGGAAATAATTATTTTAAATAACGAATTTTCGGAACAAATATTATTATAAAATACGGGGTGTTACACGGGCCAACTGATCCAATCTTGAACCAGAATTTTTCCGCGATTTTGGTCCGTTCTAGGACCGGTGCACCGTCCTACTTGTTGTATTATGTAATCCCCGATCCCTCCTACTTGTTGTCTCTGAACTCGTTGCAGGATCATTTCTATTTGTGTTGCCAAGTATAAAAGAAATTATGGTCCGCAAGGGTGAAGCCTAGTCGTTAAAACATGTGGCCACAGACGGTCTCAGGTTGAAGCCCCTGCAAGAGCGTTGAGGTTATGCCATCTAGACTCGAAAGGATGACTTATATGGTGTGCGTGGTTTGCAAGCTATTGCTTATAGGTTCTTCGCCACCAAAAAAAATAAAAATAAATAAATTATGCATTAGTAATAATAGTCCATAATGTTAAGAATAAGTGAGGGGTAAAAGCGTAATAATGATAGTACAGTCCACCAAACATTTGAGTCCACCGACGGGGGCAATCGTACTACCGACACTCACTCATTTTTTGTTTACTAGTTAAGTACAGTCTGTCACCCAACACATCTAAACAAATGCTTGATTATAAACACTGCTACTCTCATTTCATGTGTTACTTAATCATAATAATAATAATAATAATAATACTCAATCACACCTACTTGTGTTTTTAAGTAGCTCATATAAAGTGATAGAGAGAGAGAGAGAGAGAGGAGGGAGACGAAGAAGCAGAGAGGTGTGGTGTGTGATATGTGCCCATCTCATTTGCTCACAATTTGAGCAAGAGCAATTACCACCCATTTCAGATCTCCCCAAAATATCCCTCACCCACCCACAAAGTCGCCATTGATTTTGGGGGGTTGGTGCCCAATTCAGATCTATCTGCCTGAAAATTTGGAGAGCAATGGAGGCAACAGGTGGAATGGTTGCTGGATCTTACCAAAGGAAGGAGCTTGTCAGGATTCGTCATGATAGTACTGATAGTGGGGTGAGGACATTCATTTTTATTTTGATGCTCAAAGATCTGGGGGTGGGTGGGCGGGCTGATTCTTCTACTTAAGTTTAGGAATGGTGGTTGCTTCATCCATAATAGTACTATTTTGATGTGGATGTTTATTTTAAGACTGATGATGATGCTTCTAGTACTGTCATGTCATATGATGGAGGAGTGTAGAATTACGCATTTTGTTTTGAGTTAAGATCTTATATAAACTACAACTCTGACTACGATCTATTTCATTTTGATCCCTGCCTGCCTGCCTGCCTGGGTGATTGCATGCTTCATCACTCAGTGCTGAATCAAGATCAAATTTCTTCCTCTTATTGCCCATCTTAGATACTACTCCTAATACTCACTCACTGTCTCCCCCTACACGAGATTCGATCACTGTTCAAACTTCAAATATGTTCCGAGTATTGATCAAATGATACTTATGCTTCTGTAAAACCTCTTTCAAATGCATAGATACTTACGCTTCTGTAAAATCTCTTTCGAATGCTGGTGACATTTGCCTATTGGACTGTTACTTGTTATATGGTTATGTCATCTTGGTAACTCTCTTGAATAAGCTTCAGATTATGGTGTATGTCATGTAAGTTCTGACCCGTTTTTTTGCTATTATATTGACTTGATGTAAGTTAACTTTTTGTGGAGAATGCAGTCCAAACCTTTGAAGAATTTGGATGGGCAATTATGTCAAATCTGTGGAGATACGGTTGGAGTTACTCCAAGTGGTGATATCTTTGTTGCTTGCAATGAATGTGCATTTCCAGTTTGTAGGCCTTGCTATGAATACGAGAGAAAAGATGGAATCCAATGTTGCCCTCAGTGCAAGACCAGATACAAGAGACTCAAAGGTGACTCATTTTTGGCCGTCCCTTTTCCCTCTTCCCATTTATATTCTTCTCGAATTGATATTCGAGCAATGTTGACGACCGTTAATTTGTCCATTTATATACCCATACAATACAAGCTTGAAATGTTTTTTTCCTTGGAATAAAAAAAGTTATATATGAAGAAGTTCAAAGTTAATATGATAAAATCCATTGGTTGTTGAAGTCAAAAGAGGACAATATAAATAGGATAGATCCAGGGCATATTTGTCACTTATGATGAATGAAGCTGATACAGCATTTTTTCACAGGGAGTCCTCGAGTGGAAGGAGATGATGATGAGGAGGATGTTGACGATATAGAGAATGAATTCAATTATGCTAGAGGAGCTAGCAAAGCCAAACAACAATGGGATGGAGATGATATAGATCTCTCTTTATCATCTAGGCATGAATCTCAGCCGATTCCTCTTCTAACTCATGGTCAATCGGTAGGTTAAACACAGTTTTTTTGCTTCCTTTCCTGTATTCAGGTCCTTCCTTTTTCTTATTCGTTGCATTGTTATAAGTTGTCTTTAAAGGCATATACCGTCTATAGTACTTGGGCACATTCACTTTGGAGGCATGTTAAGTGTTCAACACCTTATGCAATACGCCATGATAAGATATCATCAACACATCATGTTAGGCTAAAATACATGGAACTTTTTCATTACTTTATCTGTGTCCGACACTTCTACTTTGTGTTCCATCCGACACTTGTAGGTGAGTTGAAATTACATACTAAGTTATTAGACCTTAAATTTCATCTGTGTTCAAAGTTATTATGTGATAAGCCTAAAGGCATGGGTTTCCACATTCTTGTAAGCTCCATAGGACGCATCATTGAGAAATTTCATCCTCAGGTTTGCTCAGTGGAGACTTATGTTTGTTGAGTAGTTGCATTTAGCTTCCCTGGGATGCTTTAGTTACTTAAGGATTGAGATCTAATCTAATCTGGTATTGATAAACACAGAGTAGTTCACACCCTCCGTTTCCTGTTTGATTTTTCTGCGGGTTTATTAATCTGAATCTGCATATGCCAGGTGTCTGGAGAAATACCAATGGCTACACCAGACAATCGTTCTGTTCGAAGCAATTCAGGCCCTCTAGGTCCTGAGAAACGTGGTAACCACTCGCTTCCTTATGTTGACCCATGCCAACCAGGTAATTCAGTGATACTACTATTGTAAGCACTTCATTTTTCATTTTATGGTGTAGTTTCTTCGTCATGAACTGAAATGGATTTGTTTGTGACAGTTCCTGTGAGAATAGTGGACCCTTCCAAAGACTTGAATTCCTATGGGCTTGGCAGTGTTGATTGGAAAGAAAGGGTTGAAGGTTGGAAGCTCAAGCAGGAGAAGAATATGGTGCACACTACTCGGTACTCCGAAGGTAAAGGTGGTGACATTGAAGGCTCTGGTTCGAATGGTGAAGAACTCCAGATGTGAGTATCTCTCATGTGGTTTTCAATATTTTGTGCGTATGTAACCTTTATTTGTCTTGTGGCTTGACTTGATAGTTTTGAATAGTGAATGGACTATGTTATCTGTATTTACGGTTTTGTACGCTCCCTTGCGCTGCTCATTCCAGTGTTAAGTTCACTTTTTTTTTTTTTTTTTTTTTTTTTTTGGGTTCCGGTGTATTGAAGGTTTTTCAACTGCGCAAGTCCATTTGAGATGGGTAGGTATTCTTCAATTTGGTGGATTAATAGGCAACTGGGTGGAGTTTATAGTTAAGTGGACTGTTCTCACATTATAGTCCCATGAAACTGTATTTTTGAGAGACTAATTGCTAATTGATATTACAGTCTCACATTTGATAAGATTTTTCTTCACCATGCACAATGACCTGGACCGCCATAAACAAGAAAATCATGCATGAGTGCTGTGATAATATCAGACTTCGAATTTCTCTTTCTTATGATTAAGACAATTCTTGTTTTACAGGGCTGATGATATTCGTCAACCTATGAGTCGTATCGTCCCCGTTTCTTCAGCCCATCTCACTCCTTACCGTGCTGTGATCATCCTTCGTCTCATCATCCTTGCCATTTTCTTACAGTATCGTATTACTCATCCTGTCAAAAATGCATATCCTCTATGGCTTACATCTGTAATTTGTGAGATCTGGTTTGCTCTGTCTTGGCTTTTGGATCAGTTTCCAAAATGGTATCCTATCAACCGTGAGACATTCCTTGACAGGCTTGCATTGAGGTTTGTCCTTTAATCTTAGCACATCCCTTCTTCAGACACAAGTACTTGTATGCTGTTCTTTGTGAATGCAACCAAGTATGAGACCACCTCATGGTAAGGCTATACTAAATACTAATTACGCATAAAATTAGATTAATATTATTGGGTAAAATTAAGAAAATTAAGAACCTTTTACATGAGATGGTTTTGTACAAAACTTGCTCTGTCATATAAATGTTATGGCTTTCAACGCATTGTTCGGGGTATTAGAGTGTAGTTCTTAAGGTTGTTTACAATTTTCTTTCTTATTCTGCTAGGTATGACCGCGATGGAGAACCTTCACAATTAGCTCCTATTGACGTCTTTGTCAGTACAGTGGATCCTATGAAAGAGCCGCCTATAATTACAGCTAATACCGTGCTGTCCATTTTGGCGGTGGAGTACCCAGTTGACAAAGTTTCCTGCTATGTTTCTGATGATGGGTCAGCAATGTTGACTTTTGAGGCTCTTTCTGAAACTGCGGAGTTTGCAAGAAAATGGGTACCATTCTGTAAAAAGTTCACTATTGAGCCAAGGGCTCCAGAATTTTACTTCGCTCAGAAGATAGATTACTTAAAAGACAAGATTCAGCCTTCTTTTGTCAAAGAACGCCGAGCAATGAAGGTACATTATTAATAGGCATATGTGGTCTTAAGAGCCCTTATGCCAATAAGCCCTCTGTTCAAAATTGCCCTCATAAAATTAATGTTGCAAATGGGGTTTATTGGCTGAAATGGGAGAGGAAAGTTTAGCGATTATAATATTTTGAATACTACGAGGCTTGACAGATGTACATCTTAACTCAATGGTCAATGTTCTCATTATACTATCAAGAGTATGATAGAATTTATTTCCTTCATGCTGACCATAGTATTCACATCTTTTTTCGTTTTTTGTGTGGTTGTTTCTCTTTTGCAGAGAGAATATGAGGAGTTCAAAGTAAGAATCAATTCTCTCGTTGCTAAAGCACAGAAGATTCCTGAAGAAGGGTGGACAATGCAAGATGGTACAGCATGGCCTGGAAACAACCCAAGGGACCATCCAGGAATGATCCAAGTAAGTGGCATATCTTAAAACAATAAAATATCCTGTCAGTTTTGGGCTAATATCAAAATCTTATAATCTTTCTTTTCCAGGTGTTTTTGGGCCACAGCGGAGGGCTTGACACAGACGGAAATGAGTTGCCACGGTTAGTCTACGTTTCTCGTGAGAAGAGACCTGGATTCCAACATCACAAAAAAGCTGGTGCCATGAATGCTTTGGTTTGTATTTTTTTCAACTTTTGTGATTTCAGTTATTTGTACTCATTTTGGTGTCTGCATTCTTCATTAGTCCCATTATTACTATGAAAATATTCCGTTTGGCCAATCAGTTTAAGTATTCCTAGATTTACATATCTAAGTCCATTGTCCACATGTTGTTTAGGGTTAGTTTTTGTAAATGACGTAATTACCCTCTGTTTTTGTATGAATAACTCGTTATTGGTAAACCTCACTATGCGCGGATAACTTCTCTTTTGAGTTATGAATCTAAAGTTTTCCTAAAGCAAGTGAAAGTAATTGGTTTGGTTCATGTGTCTTAGCCACTTCAGTTCACTTTAGTCCACTTCAGTTCGGCCTACTTCAACCAAAAAGAACAAGTCATTCGAGAAGTATAGTTACCCTGCCATCCTTGCACTAGGCTCTAGAGCTCTTGTCCATGAGCCACATTGTGTACAAATCGCCAAGGTTTCCACGACTGTGTTTTGAGGCGCTATTGGCCAAATTTATGTCGCGGTAACTAAGATCAGGTCGCCACAATTTATACGGAAAGCCTGTCACAAACAAAGATTTAAGACCACGAATGACATATTTCTTTCTTTGTTTCATTTGTTAATCATTGCACCACCCTTATCTTCTGCACAGCTTATATTGCACCGTCCATTTACTTGAGATTGATTATGTTTGTTGTGCAGATTCGTGTGTCTGCAGTGTTGACCAATGGTGCCTATATTTTAAATGTCGATTGTGATCACTACTTCAACAACAGCAAATGTCTTAAAGAAGCCATGTGTTTCATGATGGATCCAGCTTATGGAAAGAAAACCTGTTATGTGCAGTTTCCGCAGAGATTTGATGGCATAGATTTGCATGATCGATATGCTAACCGAAATATTGTGTTTTTCGATGTGTGTGACTGACTACCTCTCTTTCATCCAAGTTTTACTTCAATCATATTCTGATCTATTTAGTTTGAATAATTTCTGGTCCTTGCATTCATTAGGTAAACATGAAAGGGTTGGATGGCCTCCAAGGGCCTGTTTATGTGGGAACTGGATGCTGTTTCAACAGGCAGGCTCTCTATGGTTATGATCCAGTCTTGACAGAAGAGGATTTGCAGCCAAACATCATAGTCAAGAATTGCTGTGGATCAAGGAAGAAAAAGAACAAAAAGTACATGGATAAAAAGAGGGGACCTAAAAGAAGTGAATCGTCGATACCTATTTTCAACATGGAAGACATTGAAGAGGGAGTTGAGGGTAAGTAAATTAAGTTTATGGATTTGACCCCTTTGTTAACTCCAATGGTCTATCTTTACATTATTTAATCCGATTGCATTCTTAACTCCATTGGTCTATCTTTACATTATTTAATCGGATTGCATTGTTAGTGAATAAGTTAATATCTCGCACCCGTTACTTCCTCCACTCACTAGAGCCTTGGTTTCTCTGCATTCTTCTCGTTGGGGGTAAATTTTGACTTGCTAAAGACAAATATGCTGTATAAAGGTCTAGGTTCCGGTATCCATTTACTTGATTTTACATACCTCTATCCACTTGACATAAACACCCTTCCCAAGTAAACCTTCCTTAAATCCCACGGAGTACTTCATGTGGAATTGTACTTGATCAAAATGAAGAAAGGAATCTTGTTTTTATTCGGACAAGTTTTTTTTCTATCATAGCAAGAAAGGGTAATACTAGTGTCATGTGCTGAAACTAAAATTCAAAACTATCCAAATATAAAACACTCACATTCTTTTAAAAACACAGGGTATGACGACGAGAAGTCTATTCTTGTTTCTCAGAAGAGACTGGAAAAGCGTTTTGGTCAGTCTCCAGTATTTATTGCAGCCACTTTCATGGAGATGGGTGGTATTCCACCGTCCACAAACCCTGCAACTCTTTTAAGGGAAGCGATCCATGTCATCAGCTGTGGATACGAGGACAAGACAGAATGGGGAAAAGAGGTGAGATTAGCAGCAATCTGCTGTCACCTCTGCTCTTTTTTTGGATGGTTGTTATTTGATTGAAGTAAATTTATAACTCCACTATATATTAATCAACTGCTCTCCTATGAAAGTATGCGACGGTGCTATAGTGTGAGATTGACCCATATGGAGAGTTGTCCAAGAGGAAATAACTTGTATTTACATATCTTCTATTCTATTTTAACAATTTAAATGTTTTATATTGACGATGGGCACTTTAAGTCGTTTGATTTCATTATCATTAAATGCTGTTTTATTACGCATAATTAGCCATATCATTCAATATTGTCGTCGTATAGAATAGCATATCTGACTTATTAAGTGAAATGTATTATGTGAATTCCTCATGTATTGTTAACTTCCTGGACTTTGGTTTACTCATAGAAAATCCTATTTGTGTAATTGACATGTACTTTGAATGCAGATTGGGTGGATTTATGGTTCCGTCACCGAAGATATTTTGACAGGGTTCAAGATGCATGCCCGAGGCTGGATTTCAGTCTACTGCATGCCACCAAGGCCCGCGTTTAAGGGTTCAGCTCCTCTCAATCTTTCGGATCGTTTGAACCAGGTCCTTCGGTGGGCTTTGGGATCCATTGAGATTATGCTCAGCAGGCATTGTCCCATATGGTATGGCTACAATGGACGGCTTAAGTTTTTGGAGAGATTGGCGTACATCAACACCGTTGTATATCCCTTGACGTCAATTCCTCTCATCGCCTACTGTATTCTGCCTGCTATGTGTCTCCTTACTGACAGATTTATTATTCCCGAGGTGCGTATATGTTTGACCAATAACTTCTCATAAATATCTTCCTGGATGTTTTTTGTCTCGCGATTTCTCATAATTCATACTAAAGGAAACTCATATAAGGGTAGGTATAATCATTGGACCCTCCAATTATATCAATACGGAGTGTAATGTACTTCTAATGTTGCCCCATCAGTTTGATATTATCTTGTCAAAAAGATGTGAACTTGTTGCTGGAGGATATTGTGAGAAAATAATAGGAATGACGTTTTGTTATTCCGTATATTGAAAATATATTGAATCATCCAGCTTTGATATCAAAACTCTTATTTTTGATTTTGTGCTCTTTTGCAGATAAGCAACTTGGCCAGTTTGTGGTTCATCATGCTTTTCGTGTCTATTGCCGCTACCGGTATTCTTGAACTCAGGTGGAGTGGAGTCTCCATCGAAGACTGGTGGAGAAATGAACAGTTTTGGGTCATTGGTGGTACCTCGGCCCATCTGTTTGCTGTCTTTCAGGGTTTGTTAAAGGTGCTTGCCGGTATAGACACCAACTTTACTGTCACTTCCAAGGCGGCCGATGAGGATGGTGACTTTGCAGAGCTATACATATTCAAGTGGACGTCACTTCTCATCCCGCCCACCACCGTCCTCATCGTCAACATGGTTGGTGTCGTTGCCGGTGTTTCATATGCCATTAACAGCGGGTACCAGTCGTGGGGACCGCTCTTCGGGAAACTTTTCTTTGCTCTTTGGGTGATAGTCCACTTGTATCCATTCCTCAAGGGTTTGTTGGGACGGCAAAACCGGACTCCCACCATCGTCATTGTTTGGTCCATTCTATTAGCGTCCATCTTCTCCTTGCTTTGGGTCAGGATCAATCCCTTCATGTCGGACCCAAATAAAATTGCTGCCGCAAATCAATGTGGTATTAATTGTTAGGAGGACCCTTGAGTTATGTTTCATTATTTTTTTTTTTGGCTCAAACTCTCAGCTTTCCAGTCGAACGGGTGTGTCAAACCTAGTTACGAGTATTATTTATGTATGTAGGATTGTGATAAATTATAATTGTAGAGAACGTATACAGGTGTATTCTTTTAAACAATTACTTTTATATATGGTGAATTCTTGTATTTAGCATCTTTGTTACATGGTTGAATGTCATGACTTGGGTCCTTTTCCTATGGATGAAACATGCCAAATTTTGGTAAAAGAATACATGCTGAACGAATTTATTTGCAAAGTTGGATGAAGTGCTAACATGATGCCATTGATAGAGACGTTACACTTCTATTTTTTTTTGGCAGCAATAGAATTTACTACAGTACGTAAGATGAAGGAAGATACATGACTATATATTAGGAACCGAGACTTATTATAACTGAGAGAGATTCTTAGTGATGTAATGGTAAACATTAAACCTACTGGGATCACATGGGGTAATACGTATCTAGCTTCCGCACAAGAAGCTGCAATCTTTACTCGGGCAGTGAAAGTAGGCTTCAGCTTGGTGGTAGGAAGAAGCGTGTCTCATAGTCCGATGCAAAGCATAGGTATAACCTGGAGAAAAGAGGAAGAAAGAAAAGAAAAAGAGGAGGAAGCAAGTAAACATCCATTGGGTAGGAGCCTTGCTGAAGAAAACAGAAAGAGTGTAGATCAGAATGGAGTCTAGGGACATTCCTTGACAGGAAGTTAGCATTGCTGAACAATATGGTTTATCAAACGAATCACTTGCCTATTAGAGTGATGCCAAAATTCAAGTTTGTGTTTCTCAAAAGACTGAATTAAGTGGATAATAGAGGTCTTCTCTTCGGAAAATAACATTGTTCCGGTGTTTCCATATTGCGAAGAAAGTAAGAGGGAATTGAAGAGCCGTGATGTCTGCCTCGAACCTATTCTTGGTCGCCGACATTTCAGCCAGGTCGTTGGCGTTTTATAGCGTGAAACAACATTGCCCTTCTTTAATTACTTTCATTAACATTACTAATTACAGTAAAACGATTTATTGTGTTAATAAAACTCAATAATGTAACGATTTTTTTCCCGTAAAATCGTCCTTTTGTTTTCCCTAAGAATTTAAATGATGTTTACTTAAATATTTAAATGGGATAAGAAAATGAGTAATTAATGAGTAATGAAATAAAAAAGTGGGTAATTAATGAGTAAAAAAGCGGGTAACCTTAGGTACACAATATAACTCACTTACCACTTGTGGACATGACATAGGTCCACCCCGACGCGGCCACGCTCGGGTTTGGAAGGCGAATTGTTTCCCGTGTGAGATAGTTCTCGAGTTGAAATTTAAATCGAAGTTGGAGTCGCCACCGAACTTTGTGGGAGTTCGGGCCCGTTCGAATTCACTCTATGTTTTGGTGGACAGTGCACAAAGTACGGCCCACTTCAATAATAGAGCTTGTGGGGTTCGTCCCTTTGTATTGCGATACCGATGCCGAGTTATCGGATATCGTATATCGAATGACTCTCGTGCGCCAACGGTTTCGGGCATCCGGAAACCGAGGTTCTGAGTAAGTGGTGAGGGTACGTGTTGGGAAGCCCACAAAGGACACCCAACCCCGCCCGCATATAGCGGCCTCTACGAAGATATCGAACGATTTTAGGATACACGCGCCAGTGATTCGATAATATGTTATGCAAACAACAATCTACGATGTATAAAAAATAGAATGGGTTGCTACGTCATTTTAATGCATCTTAATTCACGTCAAAGTGATTTAGCATGTGATGTCCATTTAAATAAATGGCTAACATAAAAAATGGAAAGCTCGTAAATAATTACAAATTACACGGGCGGAAATACAACCCGAAAATACAATACAACGAGCAAAATAGAATAAACGAATTAGTAACGGTATAATGTATAGATTGGAATAATAATGTGATGTATGATTTTGAAAGAGTTAGCACGTGATTGTCTTGACACGCGACGACTAAATGTCGTAAAAAAGAATTTGATGAGGCTTGTGTTATTTAGGAGGCTCATGGTGAAATGTTATGGAGGCCACTCGATCGAGTCATGGGAGGGACTCGATCGAGTGCCCTTCGTGATGACCCCTTGCCTCGTTTTGAGGGGGTCACTCGATCGAGTGGTCTTGTGCACTCGATCGAGTGGTCTTGTGCACTCGATCGAGTGACCTCTGTACGGGCAGCATCTCGTCTTTTGAGACGATCCATTTCGTAACTTTTATATTTTGGAATCGAGATGCATTTCGCTAAATATAAATATTGTCCGATTTATATTATCTTTAAATCTCGAGGGCTCACCATACTTGACGTTCGGCTATGGAACCGACATCTAGTATTTAGAGCGAATTTCGTAAAATAGAACTTGATCGAACTAGAACAAATATTAATTCCCTCCACGTCACGATGTCGTAATCAACCCTTTCGGATCGTGTGACTATCGATTCGGCGTCAACGGGTTTTGTTCTAACCCGACTAGTCGATAATTCTCTTAGAAAAATGTTTTGAGAAAAATGATATTGAACGCGTTAAAAGTCAAATTTCCGCGATCGCATCACGCCCTTAAGTGTTTAGGGTGCGCTCCTCGAAAGGGCGCCACCTCCAATACTACTTGTAAAGGGATTAGAAGGATCTTAAACGGAACTTGCTTTTAAGCATATTCAATCCGAAAGCGGTTAATATATTTATATATACACGGTAT
The DNA here is from genome assembly GCA_958450325.1 of Agrostemma githago. Classification (NCBI taxonomy): domain Eukaryota; kingdom Viridiplantae; phylum Streptophyta; class Magnoliopsida; order Caryophyllales; family Caryophyllaceae; genus Agrostemma; species Agrostemma githago. Next base: position 21,353,115 of record OY288258.1, read on the forward strand.
TATTAATGACGATTATAAAAAAATGTTAGACGATAATTAAATGTTAGAGTACATAAATAAAATGTTAGAATGCAAAAATAAAAAAGGTTAGTAACAAAAAAATAAAATGTTAGTATCGTTAATATCGATTTTATATATATATATATATATATATATATATATATATATATATATATATAGAAGTGGCATAAGGTGAGTCCACTTATATATGTTGAGTCCGTGAGTCCCCATCTTAGCCCTTGATTCAAGGTTAGATTAATGGACAAGATTTGATCTCATAATTAAGGAAATAACTAACAAATCTGGTAAATATATCATTTTTCTCTTTCCTCCTTAATTAACTCAATGCAAATCTTTTCTCTCTCTTATCAATTTTTTTAAATGTTTTTTCTCTCACACAACAAGTTTTTTTTCAAAATTAAGTTTTTTTCATTTTCACCAAAAAAACCATCATTTTCCTACTGCCATTGTACGTATGTTACTATGTTACTGCCATAATCCATAAACTATGTTACTTTAACTCATATAACGTGTTACTTTAATTCATGAACTGTGTTACTTTAACTCATCAAATCTGTTACGTTGTTTAATATATTCTCTTGCAAAAACTATTACTCTAACTCATACAATGTGTTACTCTAATTCATGAACTGTGTTACTTTAACTCATAAAATCTGTTACGTTGCATAGTAGTCTCTTGCAAAAACAGGAGTTCCAATTAACAAAAAAACAATGTTTGTTTTTATTAAGATACTCCAAAACAAAAAGTGGTACAAGATTCCAACTAAATCAACTCCATTACAATTCCAATGTTTCACACTTGTTACTCATAATGTCCTACTTATAATTATGCTTCTTCTTCATCCTTCTCGTTCTCTCCGTCTTCTTCTTTTTCATCTTCTTCATCATCATCTCAGAAGCTTTGATTTAATCTCACCACCGCACAATGGAGGAAACTCTCACCCACATCCTTATATCATTCATGTGGATTAAAGTAACAGATAACAAGAGTTAAAGTAACAGATGAAGTGCGTTGAAGTAACATTGAATTAAATTAACAGAGTATGTTTATACACCAGGTATAAAGTAACAGAGGTCAGACATTAAAGTAACAGATAGTATGAATTAAAGTAACAGATAATGTTCATAAAATAACACCAGATATAAGTTAGTGCAAATAATTCATATAATGATAAAAATTGAGAGTATGATGCAGTATCTTACTCTTTGATATTGTTTTCTATTTTGAAGTCATCACGTCCCATAATTATAGGAAGTAGTATTTTTTTTATATGGCATTACTCTTTGATATTGTTTCCTATTTTGGTGACAATCACGTCGAAACAATATCCTTTTTTTTTTTTTTTTAATATGGCAGTTTCCTAAATTCTTAGGACACTAGAATGCACTACAATAACAGATGAAAAACACTAAAGTAACAACTGGAGTGTATTAAAGTAACACGACATATAAAGTAATAGATGATAGACATTAAAGTAACAGATGCTCTACACTAAAGTAACGCAGTATATGAACTACAATAACTCAATATATTGTAAACGTAAAAACTAATAATTGAGTAGCATCTTAACGACTTCCATGGCGATTCCAGTATAAATTACAAAACATATATACTCACCGTTTGTGTGTTCTATGATTTGCATACGAATCTATGATGAATAACACGACCATGAAAACAATATCAACATGAAAATTGACGCAAAACATGAATGACACGACCATGAAAGCAATATCAACATGAAAATTGACGCAAAACATGAACACAAATTGACGCAAATTAATCAAGATAATGAATAAAAATTGACGCAAAACATGAAAGCAATATCGAAACTCACCATTGCTATACTCGATGAATTGCTTATCAATAGTTAATGAAGATGTCGCGATCATTGAATTCATAGTAACAGAATTTCGAGCACAGATTTGATTGAATGATCGTGATGATCGATGGGAGCATTTTTTTTAAGGTTTTGATGAACCTGTAACGTAAATGAATGAGGAATGATTGTGATTTTGGGAGTTATTTTTTCCTAAAATCATGGGAGTTATTTTAGGATACTAAATCTTCCTCTTTTTTTTTTTTTTTTTTTTTTTTTTTTTTTTAAAAAAAATACAAAATTTTAGGATGCATCTTGTCCATCCATCCTCATCCCATCCAACGGATGGGATGAGGACTTAGGGACTCAACATATTTAAGGGGACTCATTATGTTTGGATGTCAAGTTGGTCTGTATCATGCTAAATTGGCAGTAGGGAATTCTGTAATTCTTCCGATTATATTAATACAAAGCTTACATTTCCCCAAATATATATATATATATATATATATATATATATATATATATATATATATATATATATATATATATATATATATATATATATATATATATATATATATACTAGTTTTGATTCTCCCTAAATCTGTGATTAAGAAAGTGGAGGATATTTGTAGGAACTTCTTATGGAAAGGTCACTATAATTACATCGCTGCTCCTTTAATTGGGTGGCAACAGAGTTGTACGACTATACAAAGAGGTGGATTGGGTATTAAGGATGCTTATGCTTGGAATATGGCTACAATAGCCAAATACATATGGTGGATAGCAGCAAAGAAGGATCATTTGTGGGTAAGATGGATACATAGTAACTTTTTAAAAGGAGGAGATTGGCAATCAATGATATCTAAAACTACATCTAGCTGGTCTTGGAAGAGAATTGGAAAGATTTATGAACTGTTCAAGCATGGGTTTGTGGCGGATGGATGGAAACAGGCTGGTAATGGTTACACTGTGCAACAGGGATACGAGTGGTTGAGGGAAGGGAAACAAAAGGTGGATTGGAGTGGTATGGTGTGGCATAAGTTGGTGTTATCGAAGCACGCGTTTATTGGTTGGATAATGATGCATAAGCGGCTTCAAACAAATGATAGATTGGCAAAATGGGGACTCAAAATCAGGGAGGAATGCTGGCTATGTGGATCGGTGAAGGAGACGCATGAGCATATTTTCTTTTCCTGTCCATATAGCAAGCAATGCTTGGTCATTTTGGCTGAATGGCTGCGAGTTAACATCCCTGAAAAGGATGTGGTGAGCTGGTGGCATACGGAATACTTCGAGAATGCTGGTCATAGGAGGTTGGTTGGTTGTAGTATTATTGCGATTATTTATCATTTATGGAGGGCAAGAAATGTTAGCAAGCACGAGAACTGGTTACCCAGACCGGAGTGGATTATACGATCGATTCAAGGAGAGCTAAGGACAAGACATAGATTCTTGTTAACTCAAGGAAAATTGATGCAAGTTATGAAATTTATGTAATGTTGTCAATTATGTTTGGATGTCAAGTTGGTCTGTATCATGCTAAATTGGCAGTAGGGAATTCTGTAATTCTTCCGATTATATATATATATATATATAGAGAGAGAGAGAGGTAGGTTCAAATAAGGTCCACAATTTTTTTAAGTCTATATTGAAGTTACAGATGACATACGCTGAAGTTGCATTTGTTCAAAATTAATATATATACAAATGCAACTTTAGCGTATGTCATCTGTAACTTCAATATAGACTTAAAAAAATTGTGGACCTTATTTGAACCTACCTCTCTCTCTCTCTATATATATATATATATATATATATATATATATATATATATATATATATATATATATATATATATATATATATATACTAGTTTTGACCCGTGCAAAATTGCACGTATGTATTAAAAATGTGCTATATATAAACTTTAAAGAAGAAATAATTTGATATATTAAAAAGAGTATGAAAAGTTAATTGTTATAAGGAGTAATAGAGATTTTCTACGTGGTACTCGTGTTTTTAGTTTTTCTATATGGTACCCATGCACTTTTATAAATACACATGATACCTCTCACTTTTAGGGTATTATGACTCCATACTCGTGATGACGTTTTCCGTCTTCTTTGACTTCTGCTCTCCGTTAGTTGTGTTGCTTTGATTATGGTTAAGTGATTGTTTATGTTAATCTTAAACCTTCATTTTTTGTATAAGCAACACAATTAACGGAAAAAAGAAGTAAAAAAAGACAGAAAACGTCACTAAGGATATAGAGACATAATACACTAAAAGTTGGGTATCATGAGTGATTATAAAAGTGCAGGGATACCATATGAAAAAACTAAAAAATAGGGGATAATGTAGAAAATCCATATATACTCCGTAATATTTATGACTATACAGTAAAATGGTTGTCATGTTTAAATGATATACTCCATCCGGTCACTATTTTTCGTCTCATTTCATGAATAGTTGTGAGGAGTATTTTAATTGAATGAGGAAAAAAATAGTGACCGAAGGGAGTACTTAACATTATGAGATATACGAAAATTATATTCCTTGATCTTATGTATACGGTTTTATATTGTTTTCAAAATCCTTTAATTTTCATACTTGGCTTGAGATTCGTAAGCATTAAAAATTTATTATTAACGCTTTCAAATTAATTTTAAAACTATATCTTTATTATTTTTCTTTTTCGATACATTGTTCATTTTTCATCTATTTTTATTTATTTTGGGGATGACGACTTGACACAAATTCTTTTGGAACTATTCCCTCATGTGAATGAGTGCGCCCTCTATTTTCTAAATAGGGTTGATCGGATGTAAAAAATCAACAGGTGCTCCCGCTTTTGCGCAAAGTAAAAATCCAATTGCACCACTGCATGAGCCATGACAATACAATGAATTCTTAACAAATCCCGACATATGAATAGAATAAAAGTTTGAATTTACACCGAATTTAATGAACGACATTCAACATTCTAAGAACAATCCCGTCCCAATCCTTATAAACAGTATTGAAATCGGTCACCACGACATCATGCATTATTACAAACCCAAATCACAGCCCACCACTGAAATCCCTCTTTTCAACATGATCCCCGGCTCGAACCATATCTCTCTTTGAAACCCCTCGATTTTGTTAAGGTAGTCGGCTAACGCTGCCTTTAGATTCGAGTCTTTAGTGCTCCGCTGATTCACATGTGCATCAGAGTACAGAACTGCAATAGCTCGTGCAGCGCAGAACATGACGGCAAGAAGAACAACGATTTATGTGTTGAAATCTCTTCCTGCAATTATGTCCACGCAGGTTGTGCATTCTCTCTAGAAGATCTGAGGGTTCAGTAGAAAATAACTTAACTAAAATTTCTCGGTTATGATTTGAAAGTGCTTGACTTGTGTTGGATGCGTGTATCATTTTTTCTAAATAATAAACTAAATTGATTCATATCAAAAAGAGAGAGAATGAAAATTACAGAATGGAAACGATGTGTTTGTAGACCTCACGTTTGAGTTGATGGAAGCAAAGTTTACGAATCTCTTTGACGATGTCGTCACTATTGTTGTCGGAGAAGCGGCGTTTGAGGTGGAGGTACCTAAGACGGCAAGTGCCAGGAGAGAATTAAAAAAATAATGGATGAATAATAATATGCTAGACATGCAGGTTCTTGATGGACAGTTTTAAGGAGAAGTGGTTAGATAGGTAGGCGGTTTCATAGAAGATTACAACTACTCTTTACAATTTAACTGTCCATATTCTACATGTGACAGTAACATCCCGATGGATCACAGACTGAAGTCAAACTCAGACGGATGGAAGATTTTTGTATCGATAACAGTACCTAAGGCATAAGCTTACGAATGTAAAAAAATAAAAATAGTAATGCTGAAGTTGATGTATGAAGTTGAAGACGCGAACCTTGCATTGTATAGTAATCCATTTGTTGGCTTAGTACCCTTGAGAATTCATCATTCATTACATAAGCAGGTACACTATGTATAACACGAAAATAGGTCTTCACAAACCTTTGATGTATGTCTTCCATAAATGCAAATGAGATTCTTCCTGCAAAACAGAGCTTTAGTGCATAGAAGAACGCAAATTTCCAATTCCAATATTTCTAATTCAAATTCCTTATCTCCCTATAGAGGAATTCGAATTCCAAATAAATGAATATTTCATTTTCGCATTAATCGTTCTGTGAGTACTTGATGACGATCTGCACTTCATGGGTTAGAGGACTTCAACTTATAATTAGGCCGCGATGTGACCTCCAACTTATAATCCTAACACTACACCAACAACTATTGTTACATATAAGTAATTGGAAACAAATCATGATGAGATGCATTAACAGAAATCATCATATTTCTTGTACCCCTTTTTTTTTCTTGTATTCTGTCGATCTTTATTAGGAACGACAAACAAAGGCAGATCATATCTCCAATTTAAACTATTAATTGACTTAAATTGGTAGAATAAAGGGAATAAGAGGATTGTAAACCTATGATGTTTAGCGACTACTGCCATCATTTCACTTGAGACCCGTAACTTTTAGGAACATTTGCCTAGATTTTATCTTGCAGTGACTAAATAAATTACAATAAAATTAGCATGTAGATGAAATTTATGGCTCACAGTTGCAGGCTCGTTGCTATTTCTTGTAGATAATAGGCAATTTGAAATACACATAGTAAACTCATGAATCATATATAATAAGTTGAATTTACTGTCTGTGGACATGACGTAGGTCCACCCCGACGCGGCGAAGCGCGGTTTTGGGTAGGCGAATGAATCTCGTGGTAAGATTGTTCTCGGGTTCGAAATTTAAGTCAAAATGGAGTCGCCACCGAATTTTGTGGTTATTCGGAACCATACGAGCCCACTCTATGTCGTTATGGGCTATACACAAAGTAAGCCCACTCCGATTTCAGAGTTCATGGGGCTCGTCCCTTTGCATTGCGATACCGATACCATCTATACCGGTAATCGTGTAAAGAATGACTCTCGTGCGCCAAGGGTTTCGGACATCCGGAAACCAAAGGTTCTGAGTAAGGGGTGAGGGTACGTGTTGGGAAGCCCACTAAGGACACCCAACCCCGCTCGCACATGGCGGCCTCTACTAAGACACCGTTCGTGTTCGTGTACGCGCGCTAGTAAAATAATTAAATGATATGCAAATAGCATTTTCGGGCTAAGCATGTGAATTATTGATTTGCTACGTCATTTAATGCATCTTGATTCACGTCAAAGTGATTTAGCATGCGAGGTTCGTTTATAAAGCGTAAAAGCAAGTAAATAAACAAAGCTCGAAAATAAATAGAAATAGCGTACAAATTACACGGGCGGAAATACAACCCGGGATTCACAATACAACATTACGTAAAAGAAATGAAATGAAAATAATGCGATATAATTAAAGGGACGGACCCATATGTAAACTAGACCGCGAAAATATGTAGGCGGACTAACCTCGATTAAATATGCATTATGTCGCATATTAAACGAAGGACGGGAACATGAGACTGCGGCATATTGCTAGCCTAATCTCGCGTCCCGTAGTCTTGTCCCGACTTATCACGTCAAAGTGGTCAAAGTCGTTCTACGTGTCGTGATGTGTATAGTTTTGAAAATAGGATGGTCGGATGATGGTCTAAAGTCGATAAAGAACGGGGCTCGAAATATGTGTCCAAGCCCTCGGTATTGTGGGTTATGAGACCCACTTGATCGAGTCATTGACTGACTCGGTCGAGTGTGTTATTAGCGTGGCTACTGACCACTTTTTGGGGTGCTACTCGATCGAGTGGCCTATGGCACTCGATCGAGTGCCCCCTGTACGAGAGGTAACTCGCCTCGTTTTATGACTTGAAATCGATAGTCGGCCTAACCAAATACGAATATTGCACGATTCGTACTTAGCTCGACCTCCGGTACTATAATCGTGTATGAACGAATATAATACCGTCATCGGGATTTTGTGGAAATATTTTATCGTTAGATTAGGAAATTTTGAATTAGTGACGAGATGCATCCCTCTACGTCACGACATCGAAACTAACCCTTTCGGGTTATGTGATGTCGGTATTCGTGTCAACGGGTCTCGAACCAATTATGGAAAAGGAATTAAATCCGTTCAACTACGACCGATCACGGTCGCGTCACGCCCTTGAGTACATTGGGGCGGGGCTCCTCGAAAGGGCTCCACCTCCGTCGTTGCTCGTAAAGGGATTAGACGGACCAAAAGTGATCATCGCAGTCAAACGTTTTAAAACCGATTTTGATACTAGTTTACATATACACGGTATTAATAATGTGAACGATGATAAAATGATATAAAATGAAAATATAAAAATGCAAAAATGTTAGTGTTAGTGTTGTGACGATCATGACTATAATAGAATAAAAATAAACAAAATGACGGAATAAATAAAGATCGAAAGGGAATTTAGGACACCCTCAACATACATGCTAGTATAGACCTCGGAAATGGACTCGTAATAGCGGCACGGGCTCGGGAGTATCGAGGATGTATGCGAGTTATGGTGTGTATAGGTGTGTGTGTTGCGTCGGTTTATCGACGGACGAAAGCTCGGTTTTTGTGTGTTTTTGCTTAGGTTTTCTAAGGCTTTGATGCGTAGGTATGTAGGTTAGATTGTGGCTGAAAATGTAGGATGAAAATATGATTGAAAAAGTTTTCCAAATGCATGGGGGTGAAGCGGTATTTATAGGCCTCACCCCTCGACCTAGGGGCACTCGATCGAGTGGCCCTAGTGCACTCGATCGAGTGCCTTTGAAAACGGGCCAAGCCCAGTTATTGACGCTCCACTCGACCGAGTGGGTCAATCCACTCGATCGAGTGGGTCAAGCAAATCGAGAGAAATAAGGAAAGATTTGATTTTGTTTGTTTTGATTATTTTTTGAATTTTGATTTGTGCGCCAGCTTTTAGGAATGAATGTGGCTGATTTATGAGACGGTTTCGTCTTTGACCGGGTTTTGACCCGGTCGCCAAAAGACGGAAATTATTTTTGGTGTCGGTTTTGGCCCAAATTAGTCTCATTTTGCTCGGAACGGCCCACTTGGCCTGAATTTGAGGTCTGTTTTGTGAGATTTTACTCCGCTAAAAAGTCCATGTCGGATATTATGAATTCCGAGCCCAAATCCGAGTATACTAAGTCACGTTGACGTCCAATCATCATCGGGTGTTTTTCGGAGACTACCATAGACACGTGGCGGTCAAAATGCGGGTGTCTACAGTGCCCCCACTCTGACTGAGGCTTGGACAAGGCGAAAGTCAGAGTAGCTACCAAGCCCGTTACGACCTGGTAGACTTCCGGTCGGGTCGTTTATAGTCCAGTAGACTTGCGTGAAGGGCTCGCCAGCCATAAGCAGAGGGTCATACCTGTCCTGATGATGATAGCTTTGCGGGGAGTCAGACTTGTAGCATAAGTCCTGGGCGCGCCTATGTTTGGGCCCATCCCGTAACACTTCAGGAAAAACGCCGCCTCGGGCGTTCCGCTGGGGAAGTATGTGAGCTGTACGAGCTTGCCTTCGAAGCCTTGAGTCGTACTTGAGCTGGTGATGATGCTCCGTGGGGAGTGAAATTTGCCTTTTTTGGGGAGTAGGTGTACCCGTATGCCGACACATCGCACTTTGGATGTAGCATACCGGGGAAAAGCTGACTCCGTTGGGGAAATTAGGTAGTTTCGCGGGGACTTGCTTCTGAAGTCTGGGGTGTACCTGTATGCTGACACATAACAATTTGTATGTAACACATAGACAAAACACCGACTCTTGCTGGGGAGAAAAGTAGCTGCGCGGGGACTTGCTTATGAAGTCTTGGGTGTACCCGTATGCCGACACATCACGTCTTGGATGTAGCATTCCAGGAGAAACACTGCCTTTGTTGTTCCGTTGGGAAGCATTAGCTGGTACCTGAAATGTTAGATACATAGGCAGAAATAGCAGGCATGGTATGTAGCAAGATAGCACATAGGAAATGCAGTTAGCATCTATAGACTGGCTTGCGCTGGGGAAAATGGTTTTTGCTTCATTTTGAAATCGAAGTCCTGAAAGCAACTCATGTGCTAGGAGATAGGTTTTCCAAATTGAAAGGGATAGAAAAGAAATTTGCAGTATAAATAGACCGAAATTTGACCTTGTCGAAAAGGATTTTATCAAATGGCTAAGTTTTGCAAATTTTAAAACAAGAATTTGGAGAGAGACATATCGACAGACTCGACTCTGGACGTGACAGGACGAGTTGACAGACACGACTGGACTTTCGAGGGGTTGGACCGTGACTCGGTAGGGGGGTGGGCCACCTAAGACGACAAGACTCTTATGCTGCGCTAATCCATAGCGTAGGCGAGTGGCAACACGGTCGAACATCGAAAAGAGAAGGATCCGGTATAGAGGAACTGCAGTAGTCTGTAATGAGACTGTTTTTGCAGGACTTAGCAGTGGCAATGTTGTAGCCTAGTGCTTTTTGAATTTTGTTTGGTTTTGGGATGCATTCCCAAAGTGGGTGTTGCTTCGAGTCCCTAACAGATTCTCGTCTTCGACTGAGCCGAGTACTAGGACACTCTATAGAAAGGAGGCTAGTTTTTTGAAAGTTACTTGGATTATGTGAGTGGATGGAGAACTTCTGCTTAGGAGAAGCCCCCAGGATGACAAAGCAGACTGCTGAGAACATGACAGTGTCGTGACCGGAATGACGGTGCTTTTTTGAATTTGTGTCAGTGTGGGTGGTTGTGCCCTTGTTGAAAGGCTGCCTACGTATTCAGGTGTAGTGAAATCAAACCAAGCCGTAGTTCAGTGGTTTGGAAGATATGTTATGGTGCCTAGTTTATTAGGGCTTTGTGTAACTAACCATAGCGATGGTGTAGGCTAGGTGCATTCCCAATGATGTCTTGATCAAAGGGCTAGAATAGTTAGGATGTTGATCCTGTGACTGTGAGCGTTCTCCGGGATAGCCCCCAGAGGTGGTGTGAACTATTTGGGCATGTTCTATGCCGACCGCAGGTTGAGTTCCCATGTTCGGGGTTGGTAACTGGTTTGGATGTTTTTGGAAATGTGGTGCCAGGCAATAAGTGGCTTCACTGTTTTGACATCTGGAGCTCGATTTTGTGGAGCTAAAGCTTCGAGGGTAAGGTATTGTAATGTGGTAGGAAAGGGGGGAAGTCGAGTAAAAATGACTCGGACTTCAATTGGGGTAGGTTTGATAATGCGGGATCTGATTTCCATGTCTGGCTCTAAATGGTTAGGGTGTATCCTATGGAGCTTGAATCCTCAAAATTTTGGGCTGTCTCTTAGCCTAGGTCTCGGGAAGGTCTTGAGGGTTGTAATATGGGGAGGCTAAATGTGGTGTTAGCTAACCAGCTTGATTGTTTCTCCCCTATTTGATGGTATGGGCATCGATAATTTTGAATTGACCGTACTCCGGTGAAGGGACTTTCACTTGAGTTGACCGTTGACCACGGTCATGGGTATTTGATTTTTTTTTTTTTTTTTTTTTTTTTTTTGGGTTGACCTCCTAGCCCCGGTCGTGGGATTGACCGTATCTGGTCGGGGGATGCTGAGAGTTCTTTTTTTTTGATGGCCAGCTCTTTTGTTTTGGGCCTTTTGCTTTTTCCTTGGACTTTTGATTTTTTTTTGTCCAATTTTTTTTTTCACGGTAATCCCCTCCTATGGCGTTGTGGGTGGATATGGGGGTGGGCCCATCGGTTGGATTAGGCTTGTGGAGCTAAACCTTTGTAAGGTGTAAGCCTAGTTGGTGTTTGTGTGAGTGCAACTCGCGGTGGAGTACTCTATGGTAAGCATGGTGATTTGGATCTCGGTATTGTCATCATAATTCCGAGCAGGCTTAGTGGGAGCATCGTCCTGAGTTGGGTATTTTTGGCATCAAGCCTATAGAGTCACGATGCTTCTTTTTTGCTTCTGGTCAGACTAAACGCCTAAGGTAGGGATTGGTTAGTCTTATTGGATGAGTGTTTATTGTGGGAAATGGGCTTGCCTCCCGTCTTGAACCCAAACTAGGAGACTACCTAGATTTATCATAGGATTCGATACCGCTCCTGCTAAGGGTAGTTATGTGGCTTTCTATACCAGACATGGAATAGGTAAAGGAAAACATGGGCCTCAGTTCCTGCAGTCATCATAGATGTGCCTATAATAGTCACGTGCATGTGCTCACAGTGTATGATGGTGTTCATCATGTTCTCGGAAACACAAAAAGGAAGCATATATGAGAGACTGAAAAAAAAGCTGATTTTATTGGATTGAAAAAGAGGACAAAATACAGTTGACTCTGACTCTGACTTTGAAATTGAAAGAGATAGAACATCCTAGACTCGGACTCAGACTCGGACCCAAATCAAATCTGGACTCTTGGATGGGGTTGTCAGTAGACTTCGGCTTCTAAGGACTCAAGTGGATGTCCAGTGTAGCCTTTGGTAGAAGCTTCACCCAAATCTTCGTTATGTCGAAGATCGTCTTCAATCCTAGTGCCCATTTCGGTAAGCACAGCAAAGTTTGAGATGCCGACATACCTAAGATGGATGCGATAGGAGGGTAGGAGGTTGTTGATGAATGCATCTACTAGTGTCTTCTCGCTGGGCTTGTCTACCAGCTTAACACTCTCAGCCCGCCAACGTTGAAGGTATTTGGTGAAACCCTCTGTTGGATCTTGGGCCATGACTTCTAAAGTCCGCATGGTAGTCTGAAGTTCGGTATTATCAGAATAGTTTTTAGCGAACTCGGTGGCCACATCCTCCCAAGTGGGGAATCTTTTTGTATTAAGCCTATAGAACCAGGCTTTTGGATATTTCCCGAGGGATGCGCCGAACAAATTGATGAACATGTCGGCTTTGACCCCCTTGATCGCCATAAATGCTTTGAAGGCTCGGAGGTGTAGTAATGGATCCTCCGTCCCTTCGAATATGGGTAACCCCTCTAAGTTGAGATATGTTGGTAGTTTCTCATTGATGGGTGTATAGTCTCGGGAGTTCTCAATATGAATGTTATTCCCTTGAAGGGCGTGGAACTGTTGTTCGAGCTCACGCTCCGTGCTGATCAGTTTGGCAAATGGCCCAGTATTTACCGATTCAGAATTGAAGTCTTGCCGTTCAATGACAGTTAAACGAGCATTCATGGCCTCTTGGTTGGTTTTTAGGAACCCTATACGGGTTTCGGTTATGGCCTGCCTACTAACCATTGTTTCCAGCGAAGCCTTTATTTCATTGATGGTGTTTTCCATGTCCCTATTCCCGTTTGTGGGTGCCATACTCTGCGAGAATACCCACGTAATCAGAAATGTTGCTTCGGAACCCAAACACGCCAAGGCATAGGAAATAGCGCGGGAGGAAAGACAACTCGGGTTTGACTCGGGTTTGACTCTCCTAAAAAAAGCAAGGTGCGATTCTCGAAGCGACTGTGGTTAATCATTCCGTCGGAGAATAGCCCCCAAGTGAGATTCTAGGTTTTGCTAAGACTCAAGTGTCGGACGAGTGACCCTTAGATGTAAGGATCACGAACCTTTAGCTACAGGGCTATGCCTTGTAAAAGGTTGACTCGGGCTCGAGAAAAGGTGGACGGGTAAGGGAAGAAACTTGCGATGTAAGATCGGCAGAGTTTCGACACTAGAGACCCTTGACTTGACTTGAATAAGGATAGACCCTGTGATTAGGGTAGACCCTTAAGTTAAAGGATTTTTAAATTGGGATGACTCGACTAACGGATTGAAAGACGGGCAAAATTCCCTTAGGAAAGGTCGTGGGGACCGTCCTGTCGGAGGGAAAATTGCGTGTGACTTTCTAGTTAGGACTCGAGTGTTTACGAACCTTCCGTTTACGAGTGTATGACTCGTGTTGGTCGGTTGTGCCTTTAGGATAAGGCGGACTAGGATGGGGAAGAAACCCGTGATGTAGGATCGACGGAGTTTCGACGCTAACGACCTTCGACAAATCATAAAAAGACCCGACACACGGATTACGGTAGGTCCTATAATCGGAAGGTTTTGAAAAATGATTGAATCTTGAAAATTGAGAGGACGGTCCTGAAATTGGTAGTGGGCCAATAGGACCGGGCATTTTGAAATGTTGGAATGGTTGCGATTAATTTCGCGTTTTGAAAAATTGGGAGACGGTCCCGTTTTTTTTGAAATTGGCAGCATGCCGACAGGACCGAGTTTTTTTTTGAAAAGTTGAATATTTGGAATTTTGAAAATCTGAATATCGAAAATAAATTTCCGAAAATTTGAAAATTGAAAATGAGATCCCGAAGATTTGAGAATCGAAGACGACATCTCGGAGATTTGAAAATCGAGAATGAAATCTCGAGGATTTGAAAATCGCGAATGGCATCACGAAGATTTGAAAATTGAAATTGAATTTTGAAAATTCGAAAATCGAATGGTGGATCGGAAATTCGAATTGAAATGGATAGCATGCCGGCTAAAAAAAAAGGCTTGTTTTGAGTCAAATCGTAAGTCTAATTTTCGGCAGCATTCCGAGTTTTTTTTGAAATTGGATATTTTTGAAAAGACGGGTCCCGAAACGGACAGTATTTCGGGTTTTTCAAAATTTGGTATTTTTGGAAAGATGCATTTTTGAAATGACGGTTTTTGAAAAAAATGACACGGAAACCAAGTAGCACGTAGTCAAACAAGCATTATAACGACGCTTATGTATGCTTTACACTAAGTCTCGGTCGGTCAAAATAGGGTCTATACCAACAACGATGGCTTTCTCGTGTGATGAACGGACTCCCTAAGCCGAGTTGGTCTTAGGACATGCCGCGAAACCGAGACGAGTTCCACCATCGATGTCTTTAGCGCACCCATGTAGGACGTCGGTCACAAGTAACCGGCCCGGGCAAATTTGGGTTATGCATGAATCATTAAACTAATGCGCGCACACTATTCTACGAACGATTTCTCTTCGAGTCTCACCCTGGGAACCCCGATGACATGTGGTACATCAGGTATCCCCAGTGGAGTCGCCAAATTGTGGACATGACGTAGGTCCACCCCGACGCGGCGAAGCGCGGGTTTGGGTAGGCGAATGAATCTCGTGGTAAGATTGTTCTCGGGTTCGAAATTTAAGTCAAAATGGAGTCGCCACCGAATTTTGTGGTTATTCGGAACCATACGAGCCCACTCTATGTCGTTATGGGCTATACACAAAGTAAGCCCACTCCGATTTCAGAGTTCATGGGGCTCGTCCCTTTGCATTGCGATACCGATACCATCTATACCGGTAATCGTGTAAAGAATGACTCTCGTGCGCCAAGGGTTTCGGACATCCGGAAACCAAAGGTTCTGAGTAAGGGGTGAGGGTACGTGTTGGGAAGCCCACTAAGGACACCCAACCCCGCTCGCACATGGCGGCCTCTACTAAGACACCGTTCGTGTTCGTGTACGCGCGCTAGTAAAATAATTAAATGATATGCAAACAGCGTTTTCGGGCTAAGCATGTGAATTATTGATTTGCTACGTCATTTAATGCATCTTGATTCACGTCAAAGTGATTTAGCATGCGAGGTTCGTTTATAAAGCGTAAAAGCAAGTAAATAAACAAAGCTCGAAAATAAATAGAAATAGCGTACAAATTACACGGGCGGAAATACAACCCGGGATTCACAATACAACATTACGTAAAGGAAATGAAATGAAAATAATGCGATATAATTAAAGGGACGGACCCATATGTAAACTAGACCGCGAAAATATGTAGGCGGACTAACCTCGATTAAATATGCATTATGTCGCATATTAAACGAAGGACGGGAACATGAGACTGCGGCATATTGCTAGCCTAATCTCGCGTCCCGTAGTCTTGTCCCGACTTATCACGTCAAAGTGGTCAAAGTCGTTCTACGTGTCGTGATGTGTATAGTTTTGAAAATAGGATGGTCGGATGATGGTCTAAAGTCGATAAAGAACGGGGCTCGAAATATGTGTCCAAGCCCTCGGTATTGTGGGTTATGAGACCCACTCGATCGAGTCATTGACTGACTCGGTCGAGTGTGTTATTAGCGTGGCTACTGACCACTTTTTGGGGTGCTACTCGATCGAGTGGCCTATGGCACTCGATCGAGTGCCCCCTGTACGAGAGGTAACTCGCCTCGTTTTATGACTTGAAATCGATAGTCGGCCTAACCAAATACGAATATTGCACGATTCGTACTTAGCTCGACCTCTGGTACTATAATCGTGTATGAACGAATATAATACCGTCATCGGGATTTTGTGGAAATATTTTATCGTTAGATTAGGAAATTTTGAATTAGTGACGAGATGCATCCCTCTACGTCACGACATCGAAACTAACCCTTTCGGGTTATGTGATGTCGGTATTCGTGTCAACGGGTCTCGAACCAATTATGGAAAAGGAATTAAATCCGTTCAACTACGACCGATCACGGTCGCGTCACGCCCTTGAGTACATTGGGGCGGGGCTCCTCGAAAGGGCTCCACCTCCGTCGTTGCTCGTAAAGGGATTAGACGGACCAAAAGTGATCATCGCAGTCAAACGTTTTAAAACCGATTTTGATACTAGTTTACATATACACGGTATTAATAATGTGAACGATGATAAAATGATATAAAATGAAAATATAAAAATGCAAAAATGTTAGTGTTAGTGTTGTGACGATCATGACTATAATAGAATAAAAATAAACAAAATGACGGAATAAATAAAGATCGAAAGGGAATTTAGGACACCCTCAACATACATGCTAGTATAGACCTCGGAAATGGACTCGTAATAGCGGCACGGGCTCGGGAGTATCGAGAATGTATGCGAGTTATGGTGTGTATAGGTGTGTGTGTTGCGTCGGTTTATCGACGGACGAAAGCTCGGTTTTTGTGTGTTTTTGCTTAGGTTTTCTAAGGCTTTGATGCGTAGGTATGTAGGTTAGATTGTGGCTGAAAATGTAGGATGAAAATATGATTGAAAAAGTTTTCCAAATGCATGGGGGTGAAGCGGTATTTATAGGCCTCACCCCTCGACCTAGGAGCACTCGATCGAGTGGCCCTAGTGCACTCGATCGAGTGCCTTTGAAAACGGGCCAAGCCCAGTTATTGACGCTCCACTCGACCGAGTGGGTCAATCCACTCGATCGAGTGGGTCAAGCAAATCGAGAGAAATAAGGAAAGATTTGATTTTGTTTGTTTTGATTATTTTTTGAATTTTGATTTGTGCGCCAGCTTTTAGGAATGAATGTGGCTGATTTATGAGATGGTTTCGTCTTTGACCGGGTTTTGACCCGGTCGCCAAAAGACGGGAATTATTTTTGGTGTCGGTTTTGGCCCAAATTAGTCTCATTTTGCTCGGAACGGCCCACTTGGCCTGAATTTGAGGTCTGTTTTGTGAGATTTTACTCCGCTAAAAAGTCCATGTCGGATATTATGAATTCCGAGCCCAAATCCGAGTATACTAAGTCACGTTGACGTCCAATCATCATCGGGTGTTTTTCGGAGACTACCATAGACACGTGGCAGTCAAAATGCGGGTGTCTACACTGTCACAAAGTGATCTACTAATATAATTGCGGTTAACGTATCTCCAAACATTTTTTCAAATACAACGCCTTCATATCTTTATAGATTGTGACCTAAATAAGTTAATGTATGAATGTTGACATAGGAAATAACATAAACGAACTTAACTATACATAAAAAATGTAATGACAATATGATCCAGTGACTCACTTTATATATCAATGTTCAGGTTAAAAGAAAATATGATCCAAGAAATGTTAAATGGATTTCTAATTCTCCTGATGTAGCTTTTTTCTGTAAAAAAAAAGGGATGAACATGTACTTATTTTGTTCTCGTAAACATACCTTGATGTAAATTGTATACACCTTCGTCTCTGGTGATCACGGATCGTCTGATAGACTTAAACAATAATTGAACCATGCCAAAGCGGCAATGTAGCCAACTAACTGATGTCGCTTATTTGCTTGCATCACAATTGGTTTTTTCTCTTCAACTGATTTTTGATCGTTCTGGAACCTAACAATGACGCGGAGCAGATCGGGGAAAAAATCAATTATATTCAAAAAAAATCCCGGAAAAAAGCCAATCAATAAAAAATGTAAACCAAAATTAAACATTGAAATAATGTATTAAGAAAAGCAATCGAAATCAAAAATATTTGGCAATAAGAAATTAGAAACAAAAGCAATTGCAATCGCAATAAAAATTAGAAATTAGGAATTGAAATAATTTATTTGGCAATTTAAATGATCAGTTCAGATATGTAGCCAAAGTACCTTTTCGTTGTTTTCTGCTCGATAAATCCTCTAGATCCTGCAGATGGTGGTGTTCTGCTGACAGATGACCTTGTCTGAAGGGATGAAAGTACATAGAAACAATTCTGTATGATTAAAAAATTGCACATTTCATCAATGAATTTATATTTTAAAGAAGGTATAGAAGATGAGGACTGGTAATACTAATGACTGAACGTAAATTGTTACCATACAGATCTTCTACAGAGTGAATCCATCCTCAGAATTTTGTTGACGGTTAACTGGCTAACAATGAGCCCTTTGTTAGAGGATAAAAAAGACAAAAGAATGGGAAGGGGGAAAGGAAAAGGGAGGGCAAGAGGGAGGTTAAATTGTTACCTTGAAGACATGATGTTGAAGGGCATCAGCAACCATTGGTCTTTTTGAATGTGTTCCACGACAAAAGTGACTGAGAACAGCAGAATTTCAGTTACAGAACTGAGATGGGAGACACCAAAAAAACTCGTTTCAATTAATTAAGAAGATGAGCTTACCACTATGAGCCTGATTGCATCTTCACTTGCTGAGGGTAGGATCGTTACAATACATACCGCAAGAAGCTGAAAAAAAATACACAAAATCACCCGTCAAGAAAGAAGAAATCTAGTCATGTAAGATTCCAGGTGCAAAACACTAATTGCAAGCACATAGACCCTAAATACCTAAATAAAAACAATTAAAAAAAAATCAATCAAAATATTTAGGATTTCAATATTATATTACATGCGATTATACTACTCGAAGAAAATAAAACCTTCTTGTTATCATCTTGTTACTACCATATGTTCCAATCTTGTTAGCCACATTCAAAACAACTTGGTATGGAGCAATCAGACATATGCCTTCTTTGTACCATAATCGAGCCTAATCAATGTGTTCACTTTCGTTCTTTGCCTGGATGTCGTACATCTTCTTCAACAATGAAAGCCAAGGTCTTGTTGTCCTTGATCTTCTTCATCGTCGATTCTGTGGTCAAATTTCCAAGAGAAGTTTTTGAGGAGAGTGACTGTGAGATATGTACAACAATGGTGATGGATTTTAGGGAGAGTAAATTAGGGGAAAACTAACGGAATAAAAATTACAGCATGTAGGATTTAAAGAGAGACGATTTGAGTAATGAGAATCAGGGGGAGAAGGGGTGTTCTATTGCGTGGGAGTTGACGGTTTCTAATATCTTACAAAACCGTCTGGGTGGTTCTGCATAGAATATGAGTTTAGGTAGTGGGATAGAAGTTAGGGAAATTAAGGGAGGTTATGGAAGATAAGAAACTCCCGTCAGTTAGCCTCTTTTTTTTTTCCTTTTTCTTTTTTTAACATATCATCTCATTGTCACGTTATTGCCATGTCATTGCTACATCATCGCCTAGTTGGCTGCTAACGTGGGTGAATGTGTTGCCTTTATTTTCTTCTACTTTAATATATAAAAGATATATATATATATATATATATATATATATATATATATATATATATATATATATATATATATATATATATATATATATATATATGAATGAGTTAAGATCGGGTGAGAACCTATCTCTCAATGAGAACTGTGAAAACTATTTAGAACCATTAGATTTTATTCAGATCTAATGCTTGACATTATTCTTAAAGCATCCCCTCTTCCTTTAACAAAAAAAACCAAATCCGTTTCTTTTCCTCTCTTCCTTCTCCTTTCCTTCATCAACAATGTCTTAAATTGAAGAAAAAAATTCAACAAAATTCACCAAAAATCAAGAAAAGGCAGATGAAGCTTTGTTCATCAATCCAAATTCAGGAGGTTTGTTGTCTAATCTTAATAAATTAGGGTTCCGGTGTTCATAAAATTGGGGATTTCTTTAAATTAGGGTTCATATTTTCGTTAAAACCATTAAATATGTCCACTTGATTCGAGATTTTTGTGTAATTAGGGTTCTTGTATGTCAAATTAAGGGTTTGTGTGGAAGCTTTAATTGTTGTATATGTAGATAGTGTCGATTTCTTGCCTCTTGTTTGTCGGATATAAGTAGGCTTATTAGTTCATCTTGCTGTTTCACTCGTTTATTGTTGTTTCTGCTGCAAATCTGCTGTTATTCCGTATTTCCAGTGTTATAGCTGAAAAAGATACAATAGCACTCTATTTCTCTACTCAGAAATTCCCCCATGGCCATGTCTCTAAACTGGTGTCGATTTGCAAAGGGAGCAGTCCGAACATGATCATACTGATGAGGAGATTTGCAGTACACAACTTGCTTATGATTCGTTAATTTGAGATGAGGAGATAAGTATTGTTAATTTGAAAAGGAAAGTTAGACACTACAATGTAGGAATAGTTATTAGGTGTCCTTAGATTAAATAAGATAACTGGGGTAAGTTGTCAGTAGTTTTGGTGTGGAAAATGTATACCAACACCATCTTGAGTGTGTAATTTTTTCTACTCCATACTATTTTTTGTTGTCTTTTGTAATTTCTTGATTACTAATTTTGTAGTAACGTCCGTCATAAAATTGAAATCACTTAGTATATAACATATACACGATCAACT
Organism: Agrostemma githago; assembly: GCA_958450325.1. Classification (NCBI taxonomy): domain Eukaryota; kingdom Viridiplantae; phylum Streptophyta; class Magnoliopsida; order Caryophyllales; family Caryophyllaceae; genus Agrostemma; species Agrostemma githago. Next base: position 21,373,787 of record OY288258.1, read on the forward strand.
TAGGAACTTAAGATATACACGGTCCGTCTATAAACTACTGTATTCATTCTATATATCTTACGGACTACAATTATTCAATTATAGTAATAATTTTTCGACTTTTCACAATCTAAGATTCGATCGATGTAGTCAGGTTTCTTCTTAAAATTCAAAAAGGTTACACCAAAAATGGGTACATTAAAATTGAAAAAGAATACGCTAAAATTGAAAAAGGATACACTAAAATTGAAATTGAAAAAGGGACGCTAAAATTTAAAAAGGATACGCTAAAAGTGAAAAAATGTACGCTAAAATTGAAAAAGCGTACGCTAAAATTTAAAAAGGGTACGCTAAAATTGAAATTGAAAAAAGGTATGCTAAAATTAAAAAAAGGCACGCTAAAATTGAAATTGAAAAAGATTACGTTAAAAATGAAAAAAAAAAGGTACGCTAAAATTTAAAAATGGTACACTAAAATTGAAATTGAAAAAGAGGTACGCTAAAGTAGAAAAAATGATACGCTAAAATAGAAAAATGGTATGCTAAAATTGAAATTGAAAAGGGGTACGCTAAAAGTGAAAAAAGTACACTAAAATTGAAATTGAAAGAGGGTACGCTAAATTGTTAAATGTTACGCTAAAATTGAAAAAGGGTACGCTAAAATTGAAATTGAAAAATGATATTCTAAAATTGGGGGAAAGAGTGAAAGTGGCAGGGGAAAGCAAGAGAGAGTACTAGAAAAATAAAATCAAAGGTGGAAGAAAATTAATTGACTAATTCAGATTGCATTAAGAGATTAAAGTGCAATCTCAATCATTCATTATCATAGTATGATCTAATGGTTGGGAGAAGTTCTATATATATATATATATATATATATATATAAATATATATATATATATATATATATATATATATATATATATATATATATATATATATATATATATATATATATATATATATATATAGAGTAAGGCTCTTATGAGTCCTTCTCTATATATGAGTCCCTAAGTCCTCATCTCATCCATTGAATGAGATGAGGATGGATGGACAAGATTCAATCTAATCTTTGCATTAAAAAAATAAAAATAAAATAAGATACTGCATCCTAAAATAACTCCCATAATTTTAGGAAATAATAATATCACGTTCATTAATTATTCATTCATTCATTCATTCACGTTCATCAAACCTAAAAAAAAAACCCTTCCAATATCACGCTCATTCATTCATTCAATCTGTGATCGACAACCCGTTACTATGGATTCAATGATTGCGACATCTTCATCAACGGTTGATAAGCAATTCGTGAAGCACAAAAAAGGTGAATTCCGATATGGCGTCAATTGTATTCATGTTTTGCGTCAATTGTATTCATTTCATTCATCATATTTTCATATCATTGATCTCGTGTTAGTATAGATTCTAGATTATTATGTTTATTATTTAGGTTTTTCATAATCTTCACGGATTATTATTTAGGTTTTTTATAATCTTCATCAATTGTTATGCTTTCATTGCCATGGAAGTCATTAAGATGCTCCATATTATTAGATTTTACGTTTATAGTATGGAAACTGCATATTATTAAAGATCTGATCATTATATGATTTTTTCGCACAAACATATATATGGAGTTATTGTAATGCACGAAATATGTTACTTTAATATAGACCATCTGTTATATGGAGTTATTAATGTCTAACCCCTGTGTATAGGCATCTTCTGTTAATTGAATCTCGTGTTACTTTAATGCACTTCATCTGTTACTTTAGTTCTTGTCATCTGTTACTGTAATGCATTGGAGTAACAAAGGATTTAGAATAACGAGTCATCATCATTAGAGTAACATACCTAATGTATTACAGTAACACGTTTGAAGCATTGGAGTAACATATCATCGGATTTAGTTATTAATGTTTTGGTTAGAATACCGTCATATTTCAAGTTCTGATTGTTTGTTTGTCGCCACGTTTATTTGCATGGTTCTTGTTTTTGTAGTAGACGCAAAAGCACAGGAATGGTGCCGGGATGTGGGTGAGAGTTTCACTCCATACATAGAGCAGATCTTCAAAGATGTAGATGAGAAGAAGATGAAGAAGAATCATTAGGAAACGTCATGTAAGTCATCGTCTGACGATGAAGAAGAACAATCAGAAGAAGAAGAAGATGATGATGATGAAGATTGAAGAAGAAGCACAATTCTGAGTAGGACAATATATTGCTAGAGTAACGTACATTATTCGTTAAAGTAACGTACTGAATAAGTTACAATAACACAGTTTATGAGTTTGATTGATTTTCCAATATCACACATATTATGCGTTAGAGTAACATACTTAATGACTTACAGTAACACAGTTTATGAGTATAATCTGATTTCCAATATCCAGTTCTTAGAGTAACATATGTGAAAGTGTGAAATATTGGAATTATAATGGAGTTTTATAATTTTTGTTTTGGAGTATCCTTAATAGAAACTTACATTATTCTTTTGGTTGATTGGAAGTTCTGTTTTTGCAAAAACTATTATGCAACGTAACAGATTTTCTGAGTTAAGGTAACACAGTTTATGAATTAGAGTAACACATTGTATGAGTTAGAGTAACAATTTTTGCAAGAGACTATACAACGTAACAGGTTTTATGAGTTAAAGTAACACAGTTCATGAGTTAAAGTAACACATTGTATGAGTTAAAGTACTCCCTCCGTCCTTTATGTTTCTTCCCATAATTTAAGATTTGTGAGGAGTATTATATTGAAACGGGAAGAAACATAAAGGACGGAGGGAGTAACAGTTTTTGCAAGAGACTATTATACAACGTAACGGATTTTATGAGTTAACACAATACATGAATTAAAGTAACACATTGTGTGAGTTAAAGTAACACAATTCATGAATTGAAGTAACACATTGTATGAGTTAAAGTAACATATTTTATGGGTTATGGCAGTAACATAGTAACATACGTACAATGACAATAGAAAAATGATGATTTTTTGGTGAAGATGAAAAAAACTTAATTTTAAATAAACTTGTTGTGTGAGAGAAAGAAGCAATTAAAAGATTGATAGGAGAGAGAAATTTGCATTGAGATAATTAAGGAAGAGAGAGAAATGATATATTTACCAAGATTTGTTAGTTATTTCCTTATTTCAGCTCAAGCAATCACAACCATTCATCTTCCAATTGATCAATGGTCCAAAATTGGACTCATGGACTCAATTTATATAGAAGGACTCACTTGATCCTTCCCCTCTCTCTCTCTCTCTCTCTCTCTCTCTCTCTCTCTATATATATATATATATATATATATATATATATATATATATATATATATATATATAGGTAGGTTGGTTCAAATAAGGGCAACAACTACTTTAAGGACATAAGGTCAAAAGTTAAAGTTACACAAAAAGTGCTTAAAGTTACACGAGATGAGTGATAAAGTTGCACTTTATCACTTGAAGTGATAAAAGAGCTGAATGTTATAGTTACATATCAATTTTAAACAAATGCAACTTTATCGTATGTCATCTGTAACTTTAATATAGACTTACTGAAACATGGTGCCCTTATTTGAACCTACCTCTCTCTCTCTCTCTCTCTCTCTCTATATATATATATATATATATATATATATATATATATATATATATATATATATATAGGTGGGATTTGGTGTAAATATCCTAATAATCTGAACCGTTGATCGAATCTTGATCAACGGTTGAGATTAATTGTCAGAAGATAACAAACAACCTGCCTCTCTTTCTCTATCTTCGGTTTAGGTTTCCTCCCAAAAAACCCCCAAAATTCCTTTCAAAAATTCATCATATAAAATTCGTTCATCCTATCATCCTAATTCGTTTTATCTCGAAAATTTGCTCAGTTGTATACGGAATTCGTTCAAGTCGTATACAATTCGTTCAATTCAATTCAATTTTCAGAAATGCAATTCAATTCGTTCAAATTTTCAGAAATTCCTTTTTGATGAGCATGGATTCCACCGAGCATGGACCTATTGTTGATGAACATGAAGGTAATGTTGTTATAATTCAATACCTATTCGTTTTTTAAGTTAATTTATCCGGTTTTTGAGCATGGATTCGTTTTTAACTATTGGTTTTTGATTTCCTCCAGAATTCTTTATCAACTTGAAGGTAATCTCAGAATTTTATAAATGAATATATGTGTTGGAATAGTTGAATATATAAGTTGGAATAATTGAATATATGTGTTGGAGTAATTGGATATATGTGTTGGAGTAATTGGAGTACTTGAGTATATGTGTTGGAATAATTGAATACATATGTTGGAATAGTTGAATATATGTGTTGAAGTAATTGAATATATGTGTTGGAGTAATTGGAGTACTTGAGTATATGTGTTGGAGTAATTGAATATATAAGTTGGAATAATTGAATATATGTGTTGGAGTAACTAAGTATATATGTTGGAGTAATTGGAGTACTTGAGTATATGTGTTGGAGTAATTGAATATATATGTTGGAATAGTTGAATATATGTGTTGGAGTAACTGAGTATATGTGTTGGAGTAATTGAAGTAACTGAGTATATGTGTTAGAATAGTTGAATATATGTAATTGAATATATGTGTTGGAGTAACTAAGTATATATGTTGGAGTAATTGGAATACTTGAGTATATGTGTTGGAATAGTTGAATATATATGTTGGAATAGTTGAATATATGTGTTGGAGTAACTGAGTATATATATTGGAGTAATTGGAGTACTTGAATATATGTGTTAGAATAATTGAATACATATGTTGGAATAGTTGAATATATGTGTTGGAGTAATTGAATATATGTAGACCTGACAAACAGATCAGGTCGTGTCGGGTTCGTGTTCGTGTCGCTTATAAACGGGTCAGTAAACCCCTGACCTGAACCCGACCTGTTTAGTTAAGCGGGTCAGTCCGCCTGACCTGAACCTGATCTGTTAATATATTAACTAACCCGACCTGATCTGTTCAAACCCATTAATAAAAGATCAATTATTTTTCTTACCCGTTCAACCCGAATAACCCGAGTAACCCGAAAGACTTGTTTAACCCGGTAAACAAATAAAATAGCAAAATTTCATATTTAATGAATTAATGACATTGTAAAAGTTACAGATGAATAACATCCACCAAATTTATATGAATAATAAAAGTACTTAAATACTAATTCCATAATTTATTAGAAACTCTTAGGAAAAAAAAAGTAGCAGCTTAGTTCAATATTTCTTCGGGACTTCAGATGCAGTCCCCACGGCGCAAGTGCACATCAGAGGACTTCCAGCTAGTTTTCACTTTAATGCACATCAGCAATCAGCTATATCTCCGGACTCATCGTCAACCTTAACCTTCATAACTTGGCTACAAAGCTCCTCAATTTCGGGAAGAACCGAATCTACGAAAACGATAAAAATAATACTCCGTAATATTTAAGAGGAAGTATTTATGAAACATTAATATAAGATGTTGAAGAATTGAAATACCTTGATTAAATGCCCAATCTCTAAGGCAAACAAGAGCTTCGACGGTAGAAGGCTTCAAAGAGCTTCTATACGGATCGAGAATTCTACCACCAATGCTAAAAGTTGATTCGGAAGCTACTGTAGATATAGGAATTGCCAACACATCGCGAACCATTTGAGTTAGGATAGGATACCTCACATAATGCGTCTTCCAATACTCAAGCACATCAAATTCAGTAGTACGTGGCAGTACAGGTTCTTCTAAATATAACTCTAACTCAGATTTTCCGACATTACTAAAAGTATTGCTAGTGTAAGAGTCGTAATCCTATAATCAGTAAACATGAAGGGTAATATCAGAACTATAGTTATCATTAAATATCAGTAAAAAGTAATAAATATCAGTAAAAATTATCAGAAGTATAATATCAGTAAAAAAAATTAATATTAAATTTGTTACGGAGATATTTACCATCAAGAAGTTATCCGATGACGTATCCTTATGAACATCGCCATTAAGGCTGTCAACGGAGGGTGGAGCAGAGTTGCTTGATAAAGAAAAATACTGGTTGAACAACTCAAAAAGCTTGTCCATGAAGATCTCCAACTCAAGATCAGAAGAGTCACCGAAAATTCTTTTATAAGCCCAATCAACAATCTTAAATTTGTATCGAGAATCCAAAACAACGGCTATTGCCATGATTGTACTGAAAGCTGACCAATATTTGTCAAATTTAACAAACATCTTAGAGGCCATGCTTCTAATGAAGCCATCTCTAGATCCCATTTCATCTTTAAGTAACAACCTCACCCTCAAAACTTGGGTGAAATAAAGATTAGCCGTAGGAAACTAGCTACCAGAGAAAGCACGTGTAACATCATAAAACACTTTCAAAAATTTGCAGATTTTATCAATCTTATCCCACTCAGCTTTGGTTGGACAATGCAAGTAGTTTAGGTCAGTTTTAGCAAGATTATTGAAAGCTCTCCGATAGTATAGAGCACTCTCCAGCATGTGAAAGGTGGAATTCCAACGAGTTGGAACATCTTGTCTTAATCCACGGACCGACTCAAGATTAACATGTTGGACACAAGATTTAAACCTATGCTTCCTTGATTGAGAACCCTTGCTATACTTAACACTATCCCTAACTTTAATAATTGCATCATCCATATCTTTTAACCCCTCTTGCACAATCAAATTCAATATGTGAGCACAACAGCGAATATGGAAGTAATTACCATTACACATCAAATTTAAATCGGGCTTTAAGGATTCAACCATTGAATCATTAGCAGATGCATTATCCAAAGTGATGGACATTATTCTACCCTCTATACCCCATTCATTAAGTAAAGAAGCAATCTTAACCGACATAGCCGCACCACTATGAGGAGGGGGCAAGAAACTAAAGTTAAGAACACGCTTTTGAAGTTGCCATTTCTCATCAATAAAATGGGCAGTAAGTGAAATGTACCCATCTATGGTAACAGAACTCCAACAATCAGAAGTAAGGGAAATTCTTCCACTTGCTCTTTTAAATAACCCAACGAGTTTGTCTTTCTCTATATCATACATCCTCCAGATGTCAGACTTAATAGTATTCCTAGTAAAAAATTTAACATCAGGGTTTAGATAAGAGAAACAGTTCCTTATTCCTTCATACTCTACTAACTGAAGAGGTAAATTATGCTTAGCAATGACAACAACAACCAATTGGCGAAATTCATCAGAGGAAAATTTAGGAAGCCTAGAAGCCAATGATCCAACATTGTTTTGGAGAATAAATTGACCAATATCTCTAAAAGAGTTTCCTTTGCATGTCTTTAGATGTCTAATCAAATTTCCAGTACCATTCTTACTTTCGGCAATGAACATTTTAGTACATTTCTTACATTTGAAAACAAGATTACCGTTTTCATCAGGTTCATCTTGTATTTCAAATTGACTCCACACAGGCGAAGTTAACTTTCTTTGTCGTTTACAAAGTTTACCAGGTACCTTGGGTTTAAGACTTTTGGAGAGTTTGGAGGCTTTAGTTTGTCTCACTGACGTCTCCATCTCATCTCCGGAAGGAACATCAATCGGACTTGCAGCCTTTTCACTCGTACCATCAGCCCTAAAAAATGAAAATAGACAATTAGAATCAAATTGAAGATTATCAGTTAAAAAATAAAAATCAAATTACAAATACTACTGGCAAATAATCATAAATTTGTAATTACTAAATAAAAATGACAAACAATAAAAAAAATGGAGTGTTCATGATGAAAGCAAGGTGAATAAATGACGGAGAGTAGATATTAGAGAAGAATAACAGGCCAAAACATGTCTTCTTTACAAAAATAATGATGCATATGGTGATGTTTTAATTATTATAATACTAATACATATATTATAATAGATTAAATGCACTGCCTGCATATATTATAATGATGCATTGTAGTATTGTACTGGTACAATACTCGGTTTTCTTTCCTTCCTCTTACTGCAGTTTTAAATTTTTAATAGATTCTAGCATACTGCAATCATTTCTGCTGACTGTAAAAATTGTGAACAACTCAAAACACACTGCAATATCGAGAGCATCAGACGTTTTTTATCTCACATTCTCACCCATAATGCAATATACTGTATTACTGTGATATCTTTTTATTTCTCATAATATCTCGTGTCAATTTGTAGTTCCTACTTGAAAAAAAAGCCCAACTACTAACACCAAAATACTCACTCAAACACATGCTTTATAATTTATACAATTACTCGTATATGCTTAAGGTCGGTGTTCTTCCCATGTGAGCCTAATCTCTCTCGAACATATTTGAATGTGTGTGACAGTGGCAAATGAAGATTGAAGAGTCCATACAAAATTCAACGAAAATTGTTGTCTAAGATACAAAATTCAATGAAAATTCAATGAAAATTCAAAATTCAACGAAGATTGAAGATACATAGTTTAATAGTACATGTGACAGTGGAAGATTAATTACTACCATAGAAATTACAAAACAAAAATTCAACAAAAATTCCAAAAACTCGAAATCGACTTTCTCAGATCTTAATTGAAGAGACAATATGCGAAATTTATATAATAAGGAAAAACATAATAACAGAATATGGGGTGCGTAATTGGAAATTAAAGAGAGCAGAGAAGTTGGATTCGTCATAGATTGAGAGAGATCATATACATGTACAATTGAATAATTGATGAGAGATTGAGGAGAGGAACTTACATTTTTTATGGGACTTGACTTGAGAGTTGAGAATGAAGTTGAAATGGCAGAGAAGGAGGTAGAGTCAGACCGTCAGAGAGGGAGACGGTGACTGTAGAGAGTTAGAGAGGGAGACGGTGAGTCAGAGAGGGAAATGAATTTGGTATGGATTAGCAGCGGTTTACATGCTTATCATTTAAAGAGGGGAAAGATTTCGTTAGTTTAATTTAATTATCTTATTTTCAGTTTTCAGCCGTCACAGTTATCAATAGTAAAAATTTAGGTTAAATTTTTAAACTGAACTTTTGTTTAATGTGTATTGTGAGGCCCAATAAGAAATTAAGAATAAGGAACAATATATTATTGGGTTAATCGGGTTATCGTGTCAACCCGACCTGATTTGAACCCATTTAAATAAATGGGTTAATCGTGTCGGTTTCGTGTTTTGATAAGTCAACCCTAACCCGACCCAATTAATTTTCGTGTCGTGTTCGTGTCGACCCACATACATAAATGGGTCATTGACCCTCAACCCAAACCCGTTAATTTCGTGTTGGGTTCGTGTCGGGTTGTCGTGTCGTGTTAACTTTTGCTAGCTCTAAATATATGTGTTGGAGTAACTGAGTATATATGTTGGAGTAATTGGAGTACTTGAGTATATATATGTTGATGGAATAGTTGAATATATACGTTGGAATAGTTGAATATATATGTTGGAGTAATTGAATATATGTGTTGGAGTAATTAGAGTACTTGAGTAATCATTTATATATGATCATTGATATATCGCAGCTTGCTAGCTTTGTTTAGTCGGTGTAAGCTTAGCTTTTTGTGTTTGCCGGTTGATGTAATTAGATCACATTTTTTGTGCCAACAACATTACTACTGTCTAATCTTTTTTCTCGCTTTCCCACTTAGTAGTGCAACATCAGGCCCTTTATTACGTTTGTTGTTATCTTCTGTACGTGCAGGGGAACATTGGTATGTTTCAAACTACCCACGAGCAAGTTGTGCAATTAGCTATCACCGGAGCTGCTATCGTTGCTGCTGTTGCTAATATGCTTAAGATCGACTATTTTCTAGTTCTTCTCCCTTCGAATGTCGTTTTCGTGTTATCCTCTTCAAGGTGTAATGTGAATGTTGTTTACGGAGTATGTGTATGTGTATATATCTATGTGTTTGTGTTACTATATGATGTAAACTTGGGATAGTCATTAGTCAATAATCACCCCGTAATTGAGTGGGTTGTCTGTTGTAATTATGAACCTCGAAACTTTACTTAATGTACTCGAAATTCATAATTAGCTTGTAAATAAGCCCTTGTTTACCGAAGATTAGTTAAGTAATTTATTTTATTTTTTTTCACTTTTTGGGGATTTCGGTCATTGTAGCATCGTCGTAGCTATGTGACACCAAAATTTTATATCGAAAGCTTATTGTATGATGTATACGATCAAGAAGGCATGGTCGTTGATACGGAGAGTCGGAGATGGATGAGCCGACATTACTCACCATTGCATTTCTATGCAAAATTAGTACATTAGGTGCACAAAATCTTAATTTAGGAAGAGTGTATAATACAGGACAACCGACAAGCGAAAGCCAAAAACTTTCCATGCACAAAAGCACAGATACATACTACAGAAGTAGAGTACATTGCATATCAATTACACTTCCAAGAGAAGAGAAATGGTATGTGTATGTTAATGTCTACGAATTCATTCGTTCACCCTTGGTAAATGGCATGTTATCGTCTACAACAAACCGATCATTCAGCCTTGGCAGGAAAATGGTTGCCTCCCGTTGCTACCTTGTATACATAAAACGCGGTCATGAAAGCACTGCAAGCACAAATAGGATATTAGTTAAAACTAATCCTGCAAACTACAACTATTTACTGCACGTCTGCAGCATCGACATGGGAAGGTGGCTGTTTGGGCTTCCTGTCCCCTGCAGTTTCTTTCATGTTTCAACTAAACGCGATGTAAGTTCTGATGACTGTCATAATTTAAGTATGCGAATATTAATCAGGCACAAAGTCGACAGTTCTTCCACAGTAGAAACACACCAAACAAGAGTTACAGGACGATGCAGTCACAAAAATGCAGTGACGGTACAGAACAGTGAAGTAGATTACCTTATGGCAGCAACGATCCCAGCGGGCATGACCTTTGAGGTTTCCATGTAACGTTGTCCCATGACATACGTAAGTAGAATTGCAGTCACTGCCAAGGGAGAGACAGATAAAGTTCAGAACTTTAGGTACTCAGTGAAGAGATCTTGCGACAAGCTAACAAGTTTTAACCACAAAAGTCGGACAAAAAAAAGAATAAAACATAAGGTGAATCTTGTTCAGAGACGATCCAGGAAGGAAAGGCGAGAACTTGTACAGACACAAAGGTTTAGATTCTTTTGGACGAGATTCTTTCCTCGCATTTATCATTCTTATTCTCCTCATTCAATACGGGGTACGTTGACGTGATACACCATGTCCAAGAAGAAGATACAACTACAGAAAGCAATACAAACAGTCATAGACTCAACCATTCGTCATAGACTCATAGCTCAATACAAACAGAACTTCCAAGGAACCCGAGACATTAGAGGTCGGTGGTGCTATACGCTGCTCCCTTTCGTGTGCCTTTGGAATAAAACACTAAATCTCTGAGATACATGCGAACAAAAAAAGAAACAAGCGATTCAGCAACGAAATTAGAATCATAAGTGCATAAACTGAATTAATCGAAGTCGGAATGAACCACGTTATCAAAAATTCAACCTAACAAAGCTCGGAAAGCTAAATGAAAGTTGTCATTCATCAATAACAGCAATTAAGAACAAAATTAGAAAATTAGAAACAAAATAAACATAATGTAGTACATTTTGAACGAAATAAAGATATAACTAGTTGAAGATACCAAAATTGGGCAAAAAACAGAGTGAAGAAATTGAAGAAATTAGGGCGGAATGATGAAGATGATGATGACTGTTATCAAACCCTAACAGATAGGCAAAATATAACAGATACACAGTAATAGAAACAAATTCACAAAAATCAAGCAGAAATAATGATGAAACGTGATTTAGAACAAACAAAACACAAACGAGAAGTCGGAAATTAAACTCGTCATTCGTCAAGTCTAAAATGCAGTGCGAAGTTTTATACCAGAATCAGCGAGAACTCCTGCTCAGGAATTGTTGAGGTAAAGCTTGAAGCAACTGAAATGGATGAAATTAGGGCTGAAATTGACGAAAATCACCTGAAAAATTAGCAAAAATTAGCAAACTGAAACAGATGAAATTAGGACGGAACTATGATGATGATGATGATGATGAGAGGATTAGAAGGAATCGCGGTAGAATTACCTGAAGAAATTGAACAGCGATGATGGTGGAGATGAAAGGTTTGTTGCTTGAAGAAGACGGAAAGAAGAACACAGTAGAGAGAGAAAGAGACGAAAATTGAAAATGAAGAGAGAGAAAGAGACGCAAGAGTGAGGAATGAGGGTTTTGTTTGGGTTGTGACATCTAATCTGAGCCGTTGATCAAGATTAAGATCAACGGTTCAGATTGTTAGGGTGTTTACACCAAATTGGTGTGTTTACACCAGATCCTATTTCTCTCTCTCTCTCTCTCTCTCTCTCTCTCTCTTTATATATATATATATATATATATATATATATAGGAATTGCATCTCGTAAGTCCCCCTATCTTAGGTGAGTCTGTCCCGCAAATCTCCACCAATGGATCTGACTCAAATGTAGGGCGGAGATTACTCCTAACTCACTTTAGTTAAACCTCCATCCCTGTTAGCAGCCATCACCCTACTTAAAGACTATTTCCTCTCTCCAAATAATAAACACGTCCGTATTAACTTTCTAATTACATATTGCTTTAATTTAACCGAATTTCCACTGAAATCTCATTGTTCATGTCATCCATTAATTAATACTTCAAAATTGCAGCATATATAAAGATTTCATTTTTCAAGTGAGATCAATGGTGAATTCATTAAGTGGGTCACTTACATCAATATGTTTATCGTTACCTCGTTGATTGTTACTGTAAGAAGTTCGAGTGTTACCCTAACACTGTTACAGTAATATTTTTACCGTAACACTATTACATTAAATTTGTTACCGTAACACAGTTACAGGTTATAGTAATATTGTTACTGTAACACTTCAACACTGTTATAATTTACAGTAAGTTATAATAATATTGTTACTGTAACACTTCAACACTGTTACAGTTTACCGTAATTTATAGTAAGTTATAATAATATTGTTACTGTAGCACTTCAACACTGTTACAGTTTACCGTAACAGAGTTACTGTAACATTGTTACTTTACAAAACCATTCGAAACATTATCTAGTTCATTGTACTAGTAGAATCAAAGGCAAAGTACATACTTCACCATGACGACAATTGTCAATTAACAATTTTGTTTAAGTAAAGTGGTAAACTATGAAATAACAATTGCAAGATTTCGACAAACAACAATGGACGGACATAAAAACAGGAAGAACAACAAAATAAATAGCTACGAAGATTAATTAATCGAAAATCAACAACTTCAAAATAACAATTTAAAATATTGTAGCAACATCAATCACACCAAAAACTTGTAAAAAAATATGGTGCAAATTAAATTTCATCGATTTATTAGTTTTCATTCTTTGACATAGGGAAGCAAAAAAATCGTAGCTAAAGATCTTTAGTTGCCTTTTCTGAATATTAGTGAAGATTGTAGGAAGGAATTTTTTTTTGTAATAGTATAATGAATGAGAGTCAAGGTGGTAGAAGGCTAGGAGGGGAGAAACGTATATGAATATTTTTTAATCCATCAAATTAGTTGGGGATGTGGTTGAATGACAGCCCTTGGATCTCTTAGATCCAATGGTCTAAGATCGCGGGACGGACTCATTTAAGATGAGAGACTCACCGGATGCTCACTCACTCTCTCTATATATATATATATGATTTAGGTTCATGTGAGAACCACTCCTTCAATGAGAACCATGAGAACTATAATATGAGCCATTAGATCATAGTGTTCAATCTCGTTCGTTGGATCCTTCAAAAATCTTCAATCCCATCAATTAATCACAATTGCTTGAGCCTTCAACCCGTAAGGTCGTAACTCCTTCTCCTTCTACAAAATTCTTCGACCCGTAATCCTTTAATCCATAATTCTTCAATCGACCATTGAATCCGATTTTCAATCCATCAATTTTTCAATCGACTTTTTTTCAGTCCATCAATTTATCACAATTGGGTATTGAACCTCATTAACCTAAGTAACTCTTACTTGTTTTTTAAATTAATTATTTTATGAGTTAACTTATTCGATTAAATTCATTATTTCATTACAATAGTAATAATATTATCATCGGCAAATATAATTGCAATAATCCCTGCTATCTTTTTTTTTTCCAAATTTCCTCATTAACTTAGGAATTAAAATATTGTCCTTTAATTTCCTTTTGTACGGATTTTATATGGAATACAACACTTCTTCTTCAAGCCCTACTCGATTTAATTTCCCTTTTCAATTTTAGCGTACCATTTTTCAATTTTAGCGTACCGTACCCTTTCTTAAATTTATCGTACCCTTTTTCAATTTTGGCGTACCCTTTTTAAATTTCAGCGTACTCTTTTTCAATTTCAATTTTAGTGTACCCTTCTTCAATTTTAGCGTATCTTTTTCAAATTTTAGCGTACCCTTTTTCACTTTTAGCGTACTTTTTTTTCAATTTCAATTTTAATGTACCCTTCTTCACTTTTAGCGTACCCTTTTTCTATTTTAGCGTATCCTTTTTCAATTCAATTTTAGCGTACCCTCACTTTTGAATTTTAGCGTACATTTTTTAATTTTGGTGTACCCCTTCTCAATTTTAGCGTACCCGTTTTGGTGTACCCTTTTTGAATTTTAAGAAGAAACGTGGCTACATCGATCCAATCTTCAATTGTGAAAAACCGAAAAGTTATTACTCCGTACATAACATTGAGGTGCTACTTTAACTATAATTGAATAATTGTAGTCCGTAAGATATATAGAATGAATACAGTAGTTTATAGGCCGACCGTGTATATCTGAAGTTCCTAAGTTGACCGTGTATATCTCGTTATTGAGTGCTTCGATTTAAATCACAGAAAAGACGGCTTTAATTACTTAAAAATATACTACTCTTACTTAAATGAGACGAATAGATTTGCCTTAAAAAATACTACTCTACGAGTACTCTTTACTTAAATGCTTGGCATTTAAAGAAGATGAATAGCAGAAAATTTTGTTTACCTGAAGTTGTCGCCGAAATCATCCGATCCAATTCGACTCGAAACTAACCAACCATTCGAAAATGTACTATATATCCTACTCTATGATACCCAAATTGAGTCGGGCCAACTAAATATTAATCTATCAATCGACTAAAAGATAAGTGATACTCGACATTACAAATTTACAACAGAGAGAGACTCGAACTAAGAACATAAAAATAGAATGAATAATTGAATAATTGAACTATTTAATGGGGGAATGAGGCGTATATTGAATAATTGAATTATTCAATTGAATAACAGCTATATAGTTGGTTTTCCAGGTGTCACGTTACACCAAGAGGAAGGGAATAATTGAATAATTGAATTATTTAATGGTTCTCATAGTTCTTATTGAGGGATAGGTTCTCACCCGATCTCTCTCTCTCTCTCTCTCTCTCTCTCTCTCTCTCTCTCTCTCTCTCTCTCTCTCTCTCTCTCTCTCTCTCTCTCTCTCTATATATATATATATATATATATATATATATATATATATATATATATATATATATATATATATACCGGTGCGAACCTTAGTTCGGTCCGAACCATCCGAACTATATAATACAGTAACAAATTAAAAAAAAACGCGCTCCATTTGTTCTAATCAAACGTACTGTTCTATCTTCATTCTTCCCTAATTGCCCAATTTCCTCGACAAATCCCCCCTCCATCAATCCTCTCAAATCCTTCATTCAATTAATTTGCTGCTCAATACTTCAATTAATCATCTCAATACATCATCGACGATTTTTGGTTTGTATTTTCTCATCTGCAATTTTGATTTTCGATTTTTTCAATTTGATCGATTTATTTTAGTTTAGTTTCTTCGTCGAATTCTTTGATTTCTTCTGGAATTTGATTGCAAGTACAATGTGAATGTTTAATATGCTTTGATTGATTGATTTTGTGTGCTTTTTCATGTGAATTTCTACGCATTTTACTCAATTAGGGTTTATATCATTCATTCTATGATTTGTTATTTCCAGTATTTGTTCATTCAATTTTAGTTGTATTTGTTCATTCATTGATTTGTCAAATATCCACAGTAGAATTGCTCTAGTATCGGTTTTGTTAGTCATACCATGTCATAGGAAATCTTAGGTATAATTTTTCAAAATTTGCCAACCCTTACTCACGTGAATTATTTTCAACCAATGGAAATATTATGAATTGTAAAAGAGCCTGGACTAATTTCATAAAAATAAATAGAAAGTCTGAAATACATGTTTTGCCCATTTTTATTTCATTGTGTAGTTTGTTTTTTTGTTGGGTATTTACTATCTACCGACAATTTACATAATCAATAATCGATAATGTTGACAATGGGTAAAGTTTTTACTCCGTAGTCCAAGTATCCTAATACTCCGTACGTGTTTTTTTTTCTTTTTGCGCTAACAGTGGATTTCCTCGTAAAAATATATTTTATAATTAGTTTGTAATTTTAAATTAAGAGGATTTGCAAGGATCCAATCGTCGAAATATGTAGGGTTGTAGTGATATGTTAATGACAATTTTGTTCGAAACGATTAAATTGCTCAAGTATCAGTTTTGTTAGTCATACCATGTCATACGATTTGTTCATTCATTGATTTTTTTCGTTGATTAGCATTAGTTTTATCATTTTAGGGTTACACTTGGTCTATTTTCTATGAAGATGGTAACCATTACAGCTAATTCTTCATCTTCCGGTATGAATTCTTCATTTGGTTTATCAAAGATATTGATCTTTTATATGATCTTTAAAAATGAAATTATCTCATTCTTGTAGGTTACGCTTTAAAAGACTTCACTTACACTTTTAAAGACTCCACTTACACTTTTTAAAAATTTTAAGAAGTGTAAGTAGAGACTAAAAGAAGTGTAAGTAGAGATTATAAAAGTGCAATTGTCTCATTTACACTTTTTAAGGCTCCAATTACACTACTTAAGAAGTGTAAGTAGGGACTAAAAGAAGTGTAAGTAGAGACTATAGAAGTGTAATTGTCTCATTTACACTATTTAAGGCTCCACTTACACTACTTAAGAAGTGTAAGTAGGGACTAAAAGAAGTGTAAGTAGAGACTATAGAAGTGTAAGTAGAGACTAAAAGAAGTGTAAGTAGAGACTATAGAAGTGTAAGTAGAGACTATAGGAGTGTAATTGTCTCATTTACACTTTTTAAGGCTCCACTTACACTTTTTAAGAAGTGTAAGTAGAGACTAAAAGAAGTGTAAGTAGAGACTAGGGAAGTATAAGCAGACACTAGAAGTTTAATTATGTAATTGCAGATGTATATGTTGAAGTAATGGAAGAAGATTCACATATGTTAGATGTAGATTTAGGTATATAAAGTTTGTTAATTATTTCCACATAGAAGTGTAAATGGATAGTAAATAAGTGTATCAAAATTGTAATTAATCATTCATGAATTGATTATTCAGATGCGCGTGAGACAATTTGTACAACGATTGTTTCAGGTACAATACTTTCATTATTGATTCTTCTTTTTGTTAATATGAAAAGTTCATTGTTAATTCTTATTACTTTTTGTTTATAGTGAGCCCAAAAGAAGTCATTTCTAAGACTCCAATTCAATCAGTGCCTTATTGTCGAGAGGAGCTTAAGCTGTAGTTGGGATGAAATTTCCATACTTGGACAAAGGTGTAGAATTTTATAAAGAATATGCCAAGGTTGGCGGTTTTACTATGAGGATAGATTCATCCAAAGTGGAAAATTTAATGTTCATTTTTTTGGGATGAATTAGTGTGTATTAGTGAAGATTTTGTCATAGGATCATAATCGGATTACCCTTAATTTCAATTTATGTTCGACTTCGATTGGGTTTATTTTTGTTAGCCACTTCTATCGGTTTGATATTATATTAGACAGAAATTACTTTTTCCGTATTGGAAAATGTCAAGAAGTTGAAGAAGAATATGGAGAAAATGAGGAAAGAAAACAAGGAATTTGATTTTTTTAGTGGCATTAGTAGGACATGGCATGTTAAATACTCCGTAATGTTGGGAGTTTTTTTTTTTTTTTTTTTAATCAAATTATGTGTTTGTTTTTGTGTATGTAAGAGAATTAGAATGAGTGTTTTGATCAAATTATGTGTTGGTAATGCTTGTCACAATGTGGCATATACATTAGTTAGTGTGAGTAATTAGAGGGTGATTATGCTTAGTTTATGCTCCTCATGACACGCTTTATTACCAAGTTGACCGCATTTCAAAAACGTAAATGAACTAACTTCTCTATCTATACTAAATTTCTCTCTAATTTCCTTAGCTAATTACCAAGAAATACACAATTAGAAAAAATAATAATATATACACTTCTCTGATGACTACTTACACTTGTCTAGCGGTTAATTACACTTATCTAATAACTACTTACACTTCTCAAATAGCTACTTACACTTCTCTAACGGCTACTTATACTTTTCAAATGGCTACATACATCTCTAATCGCTACTTACACTTTTCAAATGACTACTTACACTTCTCTAGTCGTTACATACACTTCTCTAGCGGCCACATACACTTCTCTCATAACAAATAACACTTTCGCTACTCTTGCCGCTTAATAATATCGTTACCAAATTCTTCCTTGCTTCCCACGGGCATTTACATAGAAGCCAATGGTAAATAATTACAACCGACAAAAATGATAACAATCAATATAATTACAACCTCAGTTACAAAAATAATTCCAAAGGTGTATCTATGATAAATAATTACATTTTAATGCAACCGACAAAAATGATTAGAATCGATGATAGTGTGCAGAACATTCCTGTAATAGGCATCTTTGCTTTTGCTTAATGCAACCTAAGGAAAGATCTGCACGAAAACAAATACAATGAGAGTACTAATCAGAGTCACAACGAGCTCAGGAGTGTAACCACCATATTAGAATTAGAAATTATATCAAACAATTCCATGATTTAAAGCATATCTTTAGATTCTGATGGGATTAAATATAATCTCTGTAATTCTAATATCTCAGCAAGAACTTTCCAGAGTGTTTTAGAGTTTACACACATTAACCTGCAGTTCATCGCTTCACGACATCTAATAAGGCCTGTACCTCTAGTCTGCTTTGGAGGGTCTTGGGCCGCCAACGCCAAAAGAGAGAGGGATCAGCGTTAGGCCATTATAATATATATTTAAACTAGGATCAGAGAACAAATCTAATTCCCAGCAGAAATTTGCATTTCAATTATCTATTAAAATCTCAGTACTTCAGTGTTTGACCAAAATAATCACATATAACTAAACAAGAAAACAAATTAACCCCTTAATGATTTGAGAAACCTACATCATTGAAATCTATGCCACCAGACCATAAAAATGCATGGGTATGAAGCTGTTGTAGAAAAACATAAATTGCCACAAAAAAATTTGAAAACAAGTAGAGATTAATTGTAAAATTGGAACAAACCAATACGTGAGAGCAGCCACGGTATGAGAAGATCAAGATCAGATGACGAAAATGGTGAATGAATTTAGGGGGAGAATTGCTGTGAAAAGACGAAGATGAAGAAGCGGAGAGCTGCGATGATGACATATTGAAATGGGTCAATCGGGTTTTGGAATTAGTTAGGGAGCTTCTAGAAATAGGGGAAAGTGGAGAAATCAGGTTGACTGAAAGAATTAGGATGAAAAATTGATGAATCGAGGATTGATTAAATTGATGAATTGCGATTGATTGAAAAGGGAATTGGGGAAAAATAACAGTTGATTGAAGGGGTTGGGGAATTGGGGGAAAAAATGAACGGGGTTGATTGGGGAATAAAATCGCGCGTGTTTTTTTTCTTCTTTCTATTATATATAGTTCGGACGGTTCGGACCGAAGTTGTGGTTCGGACCGGATCCTATATATATATAAAGAGAAAGAGGGGGAAGAAGAGAGAAGTCGAGATTTGATTTGCACCCTCAACCTACATGCTTTAGTCTCGGAACACGGGCTCGTCTAGTAGCGGCAAAGGTGCGGGAGCATCGAGATATATGTAGGCAAGTTATGGTGTGTATGATTGGGGAGAGGATTTGACGAGTTTTGCTCTCGGTCTTTGACGAGTTTTGATCTCGGGATATGTGTGTATGAGTTTGAAGCCAAGTTAAGGGATGTATGTGTTAAAAGGTTTGAATGTGTTAAAGAGTTGATGTTGAATGAACGTTGTTGTATTGTGTAAAGGTTGAATGGGTTTGAAAAGATGGTAGAAGTTGTATATAAGTTGTAAATGTGATGGATGAAAAAGTGGTGTAAAAGTTGTGAAATGAATGTGTGATGATGGGGTATTTATAGGAATGACCCCGGTTTAGGGTCACTCGATCGAGTTGTGTAAGTGCACTCGATCGAGTGCCCGGTTTAGGAGCGGTTCGGCCGGTTTGTGAGTGCACTCGATCGAGTGGGCCTGAACCACTCGATCGAGTGGGGCAAACCGGATGGAGGGATTTTAGGAAAGGATTTTGACCCTTTTTTAAATGTGATTTGGTTTTTGTGACTTGATCCATTTTGTGTATTTGGATGCAGCGTGAGGCTGGTTTCGTCTCGGGATTCGACTTTGACCGGGTTTTGACTCGGTCGCTAAAAGACGGTTTTATTTCTGGTGACAGTTTTGGCCCAAATTAGTCTTATTTTATTGGAAACAACCCACTAGGCCTGAATTTGAGGTCGATTTTGTGAGATTTGTACTCCGCTAAAGCCCATGCGGGATACTATTGATTTCGAGTCCATATTCGAGCGCCTTAAAGCACGTTTACGTCCGATCATTATCGAGTGTTTTGTCGGAAGCTGCTATAGACACTAGCAGGCAAAATGCGGGTGTCTATAGAGCCCCCACTCTGACTGAGGCTTGGACAAGGCGAAAGTCAGAGTAGCTACCAGGTCAATCGAGGATTATGACCTGACAGCCTTCTGGTCTGGTCGTTTATAGTCCATTAGACTTGCGTGAAAGGGCTCGCCAGCCATAAGATAGAAATCATACCTGAGTTCTATTATCTGGGATAGCTCCGTGGGGACTTGCTTTTGAAGTCCTGGGTGTGCCTGTATGCAGACACATCCCATCTTGGAGCAGCGCGAGGACTTGCTTCTGAAGCCCTGGGTGCACCTGTTTGCAGACACATCCCATCTTAGAACTGCGCGGGGACTTGCTTCTGAAGCCCTGGGTGTACCTCTTTGCAGACACATCCCATCTCGGACTTGCACGGGGACTTGCTTCTGAAGCCCAGGGTGTACCTATTTGCAGACACATCCCAACTTTGATGTAATACTCTAGGAGAAACACCGCCTCGGGTTTTCTGCTGGGGAGTAAAGGAGCTGCGTGGGGACTTGCTTCTGAAGTTCCTGGGTGTACCTGTTTGCAGACACATCCCATCTTGAATGTAATATTCCAGGAGAAACACATCCTTTGACGTTCTGTTGGGAAGCACAAGCTGGTACCTGAAATGTTAGATACATAGGCAGAAATAACAGAAATAGCAGATAAAAGGACAACACATAAGAAATGCAGTTAGCATCTATAGACTGACTCACGCTGGGGAATAAAAATTTTGCTTCATTCTGAAATCGAAGTCCTGAAAGCAACTTACGTGCTAGGAGATAGGTTTTCAAAATTGAAAGGGTTAGAAAAGAAATTTGCAGTTTAAATAGACCGAAATTTTGACCTTGTCGAAAAGGATTTTCTCAAATGGCTAAGTTTTAAAAGTTTCAAAGTAGGAATTTGAAGAGAGAGGCTTACTGACAGACTCGACTCTGGACGCGACATGACGAGTTGACAGACACAACTTTGACTCTCGAAGGGGTTGGACCATGACTCGGTAGGGGGGTCGGCCACCTAAGATGAGAAGACTCTTAAGTTGCGCTATTCTATAGCCTAGGCGAGTGGCAACAGGGTCGAACATCGAAATGGGAAAGATATGCAGTAGTCTGTAATGAGATTGTTTCTGCAGGACTCAGCAGTAGCAGTGCTGTAGACTAGTGCTCTTTTGAATTTTTCGTTTTGGGGTACATTCCCGAAGTAGGTGTTGTTTCGAGTTCCTGACAGATTCTCGTCTTCAACTTAGCCGAGTACTAGGACACACTATAGAAAAGAGGCTATTTTTGAAAATTTTGGATTTTGTGAGTGGATAGAGATCTTCTGTCTAAGAGAAGCCCCCAGGACCACAAAGCTAACTGTTGAGAACTTGACAGTGTCGTGATAGGAATGGTGACGCTTTTTTGAATGTGTGTCAATGTGGGTGGTTGTGCCCTTATTGAAGGACTACCTACGTATTTACGTGTAGTGAAATCAAACCAAGCCGTAGTTCAGGGGATTGGAAGATATATTATGGTGCCTAGTTTATTAGGGCTTTGTGTGTAACTAGCCATATTCACGGTCTAGGCTAGGTGCATTCCCAATGATGCCTCGATCAAAGGGCTAGAACAGTTAGGATGTTGATCCTGTGACTGTGAGCGTTCTCCGGGGTAGCCCCGAGAGGTGGTATCAACTATTTGGGCATGTTCTATGCCGACCGCAGGTTGAGTTCCCGTGTTTGGGGCTAGTAACTGGTTTGGATGTTTTTGGAAATGTGGAGCCAGGCAGCAAGTGACTTTGATGTTTTGACATCTGGAGCTCGATTTTGTGGAGCTAAGGCTTCGAGGTTAAAGTATTGTAATGTGGTAGGAAAAGGGGAAGTCAAGTAAAAATAACTCGGACTTCGGTCAGGGTAGGATTGATAATGCGGGATCTGATTTCCATGTCTGGCCCTAATGGTTAGGGGTAT
The DNA here is from genome assembly GCA_958450325.1 of Agrostemma githago. Classification (NCBI taxonomy): domain Eukaryota; kingdom Viridiplantae; phylum Streptophyta; class Magnoliopsida; order Caryophyllales; family Caryophyllaceae; genus Agrostemma; species Agrostemma githago. Next base: position 21,396,541 of record OY288258.1, read on the forward strand.
CCTATGGAGTTTGAATCCTCAAAATCCTCAAAATTTGATGAGGCTTGTGTTATTTAGGAGGCTCATGGTGAAATATTATGGAGGCCACTCGATCGAGTCGTGGGAGGGACTCGATCGAGTGCCCTTCATGATGACCCCCTGCCTTGTTTTGAAGGGGTCACTCGATCGAGTGGTCTTGTGCACTCGATTGAGTGCCCTCTGTACAGGCAGCATCTCGTCTTTTGAGACGACCCATTTTGTAACTTTTATATTTTGGAATCGAGATGCATTTTCGCTAAATATAAATATTGTCCGATTTATATTAGCTTTAAATCTCGAGGGCTCACCATACTTGACGTTCGGCTATGGAACCGACATCTAGGATTTAGAGTGAATTTTGTAAAATCTAACTTGATCGAACTAGAACAAATATTAATTCCCTCCACGTCACGATGTCGTAATCAACCCTTTCGGATCGTGTGACTATCTATTTGGCGTCAACGGGTTTTGTTCTAACCCGACTAGTCGATAATCCTCTTTAAAAAATGTTTAGAGAAAAATGATATTGAACGTGTTTAAAGTCAAATTTCCGCATTTTTCAGACGCCGTACTTCAAAATTCTATTTGTGGCCCCGCTGTTTGCGGCATCATGAAAAACGCCTCAAATAGTTTTTTTGGAGCCGCAAATTGCCTTTTTTCTACTAGTGTGTCACATTGTCACTACTGATGTGCGGGCGTTGTGACCCGCATGATCAAACAATATTTATAACCACGACAAACTAACTACGTAGTAGCGGTAAGTCGGGATTGATCCACAGGGACAGAACATGGGAAGTCGAGTCTAGGTCTTGTCTATTGATTAAGATCTACATGGTGGTTTTGAGGTGAAGTCGATGGAACTAGACTAAGGGAACGAGACTAGAATAACTAAGATAATCAAGCAAAGGAAAGGAGTAGGGGGAGTCGGGGGAATTAGAAACGGACACATAAAACAAGGAATCAAGCAAACGATACACAATCGATAAAGAAGCGAGTCACCGTTTGGTTTCTCAACCCAACCTCATTAAAACCCGCTTTCGCGGCGATTAAGTTAGGTCACTAATCGGAATTTCCCAAACCCCGAGTTTTCCCATATTGATAAGGATGAATACGTGTCAACAATATTGATCAAGTAAAGTCAACACATATACAACAATTCCAAATTAGACAATTCAATCCAAGTGTATGAATCACCAAAATTCCCTAATTCATGTTACCCAAATTCTTCCTCCCCTAAATCCCTAACCCCCCAACTACTAATCTACTCACTAATTGTACTAGAGAATAAGTTAACTAAATAATAACTCACTACTAATGATAATATAGAAATAAACATTAAACTAACAATAGAATAACAACTTATGAACTAACAAAATAAACTATAACTTGAGACAAAAATAATAAAATGAAGAGAAGAAAATACCAAACATAAAGGAAATTGGATGAGAAAGAAAGGTTGAGTACTTGATTAAAAGAAAGATTAAGTCTTGGATGGTAATTGAAAAGATTAATTAACTAGATCTAGAGTAAGAGTGGACTTGGATTGTCACTTCCAAAATGTCTCTCTCTAATCTCTAAAACCTTAAATAATTGTCTAATAATAATGTGATCTAAGGTAATGTGAAGTGTCCTCTCTCAAATGAGGGTTACATTCTCATATAGGAGAGTCTAATTCGCCTCATTAAGGGTAAAAAGGGAAATAAGAAAGAGTAATAAAGTTGGAAAACAAAAAGGAGAAAGAAAATAAAAAATGAGAATAATAAAACAAAATAAAGTAGTGGAATTATTCCAGTAAAGATCCAGCTACACCCCTGATCACCCGATCACCTTCTTCACTTTGTCCGTGGGGCAAAACCTTACCCCACGACAATTTCAATATCAATTCACCCGGCAAAAGATATACACCACGACATTCTGCATTTCACCTGTTCTAGTTCGACTTCACCCAATGCAATTCACAGGGTGATAAATCACCCCACGACCTTCATATTTCACATGATGGGAATAAACCCAAATTGAGTTATGCCTGAGCTCGGTCTTGTCTCGAGATCTGGGTTGTGCCAATTTAAGCTCGGTGGTGGTTCGTCGATGGTGCTCTGGCTCGTCGGAGAGCAGAGACTGGTCTGATGTTGAAGGAGGTTCGGTGGGTCGAGTCATCGAAGTTGTTCTGTGTTTTGAGAGGTTTTGAGTAAGGGAAAGGAAGTTCTATATTGCATAATCTCATAATGAAAGTACAAGCTCTAAATAAAACATTCTTAGTAACTGAACTCCCACTCTTCCATGCTTCAAAGTCATGCCTAATTAGTGGGGTTGACTCCTACATTCAAGCAAACACTAATAACAATACAAACTGCATACTAGCTGCACTACTTTGCAGTCTCCAACTTATTTACTAACTCAACTTACTCGACTAACTGTGAGGCTCGAATCATTCATTCAACACCTCCCTTTGATTCAGACTCTTAGACACCGGTTTGTTCGATGAAGAATTGGTGTTTTTCATAGCTCAGACTCTTTGTGAATATATCTGCAATTTGACTGTTGGTGCCACAGATTTTTAGCTCTACCATTTCTGCACTTACTAGTCCTCTTATAAAGTGATGTTGTAACTCTATATGCTTTGTCCTAGCATGGAATGCAAGGTTTTTTGTCATTGCAATTGTTGATTTGTTGTTGCACCATAGTATAGTGGAACCTTCTTGCATGTTCCTTAAATCAATCAGCAATTTTCCCAACCAAACAACTTGTCTTCCTGCTGCTCCAGCAGCTACATACTCTGCTTATGTTGAAGATAACACCACTATTGTATCTTTGAGCTCCATGTGATGGCTCCTGAACCAAAACTGAATATTGACCATGAGGTGCTCTTTCTATCATCGATATTACCAGCCCAATCGCTATCAGTGTAGCCTATAAGACTGAAATTTTCTGTTCTTTCATACCAAACTCCATACTGTGTGGTTCCTGCAACATACTTTAGAATCCTCTTTGCAACTCCAAGTTGCTGTTTTGTTGGACTGTTCAGGTATCTTGACACTATACTAACACTATAGGCTATGTCTGGCCTAGTATGTGTTAGATAGTTCAAGCCACCTACTATACTTTTGAAGAGTTTCTCATCAGCAGCACCTGTACCATCTTTCTTCTGCAATCTTTCTTCTGCATTCGTAGGTGTGATTGCTCTATCACATTATTCCATTTTGAATCTGTCCAACAGATACTTTGCATACTTTCTTTGACAGATGAATGTTATAACTTGACTTTGCTCCACCTCTAGCCCAAGGAAATACTTTAGCAGCCCTAAGTGTGTCATTTCAAACTCACTAATCATGGCCTTCTTGAAGTCCTCAATCAGTTTTTGTGATGGACTAAAATAGACTATGTCATCTACATAGAGGCAGACTACTATTGTGGACATGACGTAGGTCCACCCCGACGCGACCACGCGCGGGTTTGGGTAGGCGAATGAATCTCCATATGAGAATGGATCGACTTGAAATTTAAGTCGAAATGGAGTCGCCACCGAACTTTGTGGGAGTTCGGACCTATTCGAGCCCACTCTATATCGCTATGGACCATACACAAAGTATGGCCCATTTCGGTTTTAGAGTTTGTTGGGCTCGTCCCTTTGCATTACGATACCGATACCATCTACACCGGTAATCATGTAAAGAATGACTCTCGTGCGCCAACGGTTTCGGGCATCCATAAACCGAGGTTCTGAGTAAGGGGTGAGGGTACGTGTTGGGAAGCCCACTAAGGACACCCAACCCCGCCCGCACTTAGCGGCCTCTACTAAGACATCGTTTGACTTTCTAATATGCGCGTTAGTGATTCGGTGAAATGATATGCAAACAGCGTTTTTAGCTAAGCATGCGAATTAAATGTGAGCTATGTCATTTTAATGCATCTTGATTCACGTCAAAGTGATTTAGCATGCGATGTTCATTTAAGGCAATAAATGGCAAACATCGAAAATAGAAAACTCGTAAATAAATTACAAATTACACGGGCGGAATACAACCCGGAATTCACAATACAACGAGCAATGATATAATAATCGAATTAGAAAACGGTAAATATTGACTATAAGTGGACCCGTAAATAGTAAATATAAGCTAGACCGTAAATTGAATAAATGGACGAACTTCGATTAAATACACATTATATTGTGCATTAAACGGAGGACGGAGACTTTAATACGCGTTCGCGTATGGGACCGAAGCGTGATGCTAGCTCGATCCCGGGTCTCGATGCCTTGTCCGACTTATCATATGGAAAGATTGGTGTCTAGACTAGTCATGTATCGGATACGACTAAGAAGTCGTCGACACGAGACTAGTCGTATAAGACGTTAGTCAAAGTCGTGAGAGTAATAAAATAGAATAAAATGTATGGGTTTTGAATATGTAGGCACGTGATTGACTTTACACATGTCGACCGAAGTCGTAAAACATTTGACGAGGCTTACGGTATTTAGAAGGCTCACGGTTTAGGCATGATACAGGACACTCGATCGAGTCATGAGGGAGACTCGATCGAGTGCCCCTCGTGGGGACCTTCTGCCTATTATTTGCGATGTCACTCGATCGAGTGAGCCAAGGCACTCGATCGAGTGCCCTCTGTTCGAGATGCTACTCGATTTGGAAAAAGTGGTGATTCCGATTTATTAATTTTGAAATCGACATATAATTACACTATATATAAATAATGTCCAATTTATATTAGTGTAAATATCGATGGCTCGTCATACTCGACATTCGGTTATAGAACCGACATCTAGTATTTAGAGCGAATTTGCAAAATCGAGTTTGATCGGGCTAGAACAAATATCGATTCCCTCCGCGTCATAATGTCGTAATCAATCCTTTCGGATAGTGTGACAATTAACTCGGCGTCAACGGGTTTCGTCCTAATCCGATTTGTCGATGATTCTTTTAGAATAATATTTTGAATGAAATGGGGTCGGACATATTTAACGACGAATCTCCACGATCTATTACGCCCTTAAGTGTTTAGGGCGGCGTACCTCGAAGGGTGCCACCTCCAATACAACTTGTAAAGAGATTAAATAGACTTTAGGCGGAATTCGTAATTAAACATATTCGACCCAAAAATTTGACCGTCGTTGCAAACTTAAGTCCTAGGCATTTTAATATCGTAATTCGGCCTTAAGGCCTACGATCATTAATTTAGCCTCAACGGATGTTGCTCGGATCATTTTGAAAATAATTTTGTTAAATAATTATACACGGTATTATATAAGACGGAATATAAATAAATAACGGTAATTAAATGTTAGATTGTTAGATTGGTTAGTATGCGAATAATGAAAATGTTAGATGTTAATTGACATAAAATAAAATGTTAGTGTACAAAAATATAAAATGTTAGTATACATAAAATTAAAAGTTAGTATGTTAGTATAATTAATAATAATAATAATAATAATAAAATTAAAAGTTAGTATGTTTCCGTTCCGGGGTCTCGGCTGGGAAGGAGATCGATATTGGCTTGATTGATGATCAAGACAGATCCTTGCGTCCTGCAAATTTGCTTCTTTATTCGTGGGACAGGGGGCGTGACGTTTGCGTAGATCTTACCGGGTCTTCTCCTTTGACTCAGTCCGGGCTCTCTGATTTCGCGCCAGGCCGTGCTGTGGGTGACGTTGCCCGGCGTAAATGTGTTAAGTACAGGGACCTATGCTCAGGGCTTGGGTATGGGTTTTTTCCTTTTTCTTTCTCTTCGCTGGGGGAATTGGAGGCGGATGCTATCGGCTTACTCAAGAGAATTCAAAAATTTTCGATAGCACCGTATGCCGGAGCACGCGCTGCTCCTTTTATTTTTACCAGACTTAGCTTTGCTATAGCTAAGGGGGTGGGGGCCCAGATTGTATCTCGGTTACCCACCAATTTTTTGTAACCTGCTTTTTGATTCATCAATAAAATTCTCCATTTTATAAAATAATAATAATAATAATAATAATAATAATAATAATAATACATGTATATATATAATCGAAAAAGAAAGAGAAAGGGGAAAGAGGTGATGGGATTGAATGTTACACCCTCAACCTACGTGCTTTTGCTTCTCGGAATAGGGCTCGTCAAATGGCGGCAAGGGCGCGGGAGCGTCGAGATACGTAGGAGGAGTTGATGGTGTGTATGGTTTGTAGAGGTGGATTTTAACGAGTTTTGCTCTCGGTCTTTTACGAGTTTTGATCTCGGGGTTGGTTTATGTATGTGTATGCGTAGAGAAGATGAATTGCTAAGGTTGAATGTATGATGAATGTGATAAGTTGTGTAAGACTTGTAAATGTGATTGGTGAAAAGGTTGGAAAAAGTTGATGTAAAAGTTGATGAAGAAAAGTTGTCAAATGGCTTAGGGTGACGGGGTATTTATAGAAGAAATACCCCGGTTTAGGGTTACTCGATCGAGTGGCGCGGGTGCACTCGATCGAGTGCCTGGTTCAAGCCCGGCTTGGCCGGTTCAAGGCCTTACTCGACCGAGTGGATGTGAACCACTCGATCGAGTGGGTCGGGAAGGAGGGAGTATATTTAGGGAATGATTTGTTGACTTTTTTGAATGATTTGGTTGTTGTGACTTGATTCATTTTGTGTATTTGGCTGGTTTATGAGATGGATTCGTCTTTGACCGGGTTTTGACCCGGTCGCTAAAAGACGGTTTTATTTCCGGTGACGGTTTTGACCCAAATTAGTCTCATTTTATTGAAACGGCCCACTGGGCCTGAATATGAGGTCGGTTTTTTGAGATTTGTACTCCGCTAAAAGCCCATGCCAGACATTACTGATTCCGAGCCCATATTTGAGCGCGTTAAAGCACGTTTGTGTCCGATCATCGTCGGGTGTTTTTTGGAAACTGCTATAGACACCTGGTAGTCAAAATGCGGGTGTCTACAACTATGTGTTCCGTTTTTCCTTGATTTTTGATATAGAGTGTGGGCTCATTCTCTCTCCTTTCAGAACCATTTTTGGCAAAAAAACTCATCTATCCTGTTGTACCAGGCTCTCAAAGCATGTTTTAGGCCACATATAGCTTTTCTCAGCTTATATACCTTGCCTTCTTCCCTTTCTTTGACAAAGCCTTGAGGCTGATCGAAAAACACTTCTTATCTTGAAGATCACCATTCAAAAATGTTGACTTTACATCAAATTGATGCACTTGTGACTTGAAATGTGCAACAAAAGAAAGTATTACTCTTACCGGTTCAAATCTGGCAACTGGAGAATAGGTTTCTTCAAAATCAACTCCTTCTACTTGAGCATATCCCTTTACCACCAATATGGCTTTGTGCTTCTGTATACTACCATCAGTATTAAATTTTGTTCTAATGACCCACTTCAACCCGATTATATTCATTCCTGTGGGAGGATCAACCAAATCCCAGGTTTTGTTTTGTGTATAGCCATCATTTCTTCTTCCATTACAACTTGTCATTCCTCTTTTGTTGCTGCTTCTTCAAATCTTGTAGGATCTGTAGCAAGGAGTGCAAATCCACAAGTTTCATATATCTCCTGCAGAGATTTCAACTTTCTTGGAGGTGATTCATTTGATGTATCATCAGATGATTCATATAAACCAGTTGGTTCTGAATCAGATTCTCTATTTCCTTGTTGATCTTCATGTGGCTGTTGCTGAACTTCAGATTCAAAGGTGAGAGATCTTTGAATCTTCACTTGACCAGTCCTATGTTGCATCTTCGTTGAAGATTACATTGCTGCAAATTATTACTTTGCCATCCATTGGATTATATAACCTATATGCTTTCGAATGAACTGCATACCCAATAAATATGCACTTAAAAGACTTCTCATCCAATTTTGTTCTTAAGTTAACTAAGCCATATGCTATACATCCAAAATCCCTTAGATGACCAACCTGTGGAGTTCTTCCTCTCCACACCTAATAGGGAGTTCGATCCTGAACTGCCCTTGTAGGCGATATGTTTAATAAGTAGATTGTTGTTGCTACTGCTTCAGACCATAGTTCATTCGACAAATTCTTTGCCCTGAGCATACTTCTTGCCATTTCCACTACAATCCTATTTTTTTTGTTCAGTCACCCTATTATGTTCCGGGGTGTAGGGTGCAGTTAGCTCTCTTTTAATTCCATAAGTTTCACAGAATTCATTAAACTCAATTGAGGTGAACTGTCCTCCTCTATCAGTTCTTAGAGCCATAATTTTCTTTCCACTTTGATTTTCCACAATGGCCTTAAATTTTTTGAAATTTTCAAAGGACTCAAACTTGGTTTATTGAAAATAAATCCAACTCATTTTACTAAAGTCATCAGTGATGAGTAGAAAGTAAAGACTCTTAACCAGTGATTCTGTTTTCATTGGGCCACACATGTCTTCATAAAGGAGTTGCATACTGTCACTTGCTCTCCAGGTAGTTCCAGATGGAAAAGAACCCCTAGATTTCTTACCATATATGCATCCTTCACACATTCCTACTTCTCCAACTTTAGGTAATCGATTTACCATGCGTTTATTGCTTAGTAACCTTAACCCCTGACCATTTAAGTGCCCATAACACAGGTGCCATAATTTTGCATTATCATCCTTTTTTACTGTTAGTGCCCTACTCACATTTCTTAAGAGGTCTAATGAAAACATCTTGTTTCTTCCCATAAGTGTTGTAGCTACTTTTTCATTTGTGGTCTTGTATTTAATTACACAAGATTCATTATCAAAGAGTAAACAAAATCCCCATTCTAGTAGTTAACCAACACTTAGCAAATTGTAAGCCAACAAAGGTACATACTGAACATTGTGCAGAAGTTTGCTTTTACCTTGTTCAATCTTGAGAACCACAGTCCCAATGCCCTCTACTATCAGTTGCTTATCATCACCAAGACGTACCTTGCTCCTTTTTTATTCATCAAGATACTTGAACATTTCTATAGTACTTGACATGTGGTTGGAGCAACCACTATCAATGTACCACATCCCATGTTCCACCTCTTGATATCCTTCCTTTGTCATGAAGAGCCTTTCTTCTTGCTTAAAAACATTCACATTCTGATCCTGATTCTGCTCACTTTGATCCTTCTCTTTTATCCAACACTGAGCAGCTTTATGGCCTGGTTTGTTGCAGTAATAACACTTCATCGTGCTTTTATTGGTGTGTGGCTGATATTTTCTTCAGTCCATTGTCCTCTGTCACGACCACCTCTGCCTCTTCCACGACCTCCTCTTCCTTCTCTACCTCTACCTCTTCCTTGTTGTTGCCCAATCTTTTCTCTAGGTGACTCAAACTTGGCTTGGAAGGCTTTTTCCTCTTTTTTCTCAGAGGATCTGTTAAGCCTCTCCTCATGAGCCTAAAGAGACCCCATCATTTCATCAAAGGTATATATTGTCATATCCTTTGATTCCTCTATGGCTGCAATAACATGATCATACTTGCTAGTGAGACTACTGAGAACCTTTCCTACAACATGCTCATTTGTAATCCTTTCACCATAAGATTTCATCCGTTGAACCACAATAGAGACTCTGGACAGATAATCCTCTATGGATTTTGTCCTTCATAAGTGATGTTTCAAACTCCTTTCTCAAAGATTGTAGCCTTATTGTGACTATTTTCTTGTCTCCTAGGTACTTTTACTTGAGTATATCTCGTGCTTGCAGATGCAATTCTAGGAAAGATTTCATCATCCAAGGACTGTTGGATGATAAACAATGCTTTGGAGTCCTTCTTCCAGTTTCTTTCAACTGGGTGTCTGGTCTAGTATCTTTGAAACCCTTATCAACCAGTGACCACAACTCTTGTGACTTAAAAAGCGTTTGCATTTTCAAGCTTCAGAATTGATACTTGACACCACTGAATATTAGAAGCTGTGTCATTGAGTTGCTGCCATTGCCATTGTCCTACATCTTAAACAATGTTCAACAAGGTCCTTGAATCCTGAACCCGGTTATGCTCTAATACTAATTGTTTTGTTTTTTGAGAGATTTTGAGTAAGGGAAAAAAAAGTTCTATATTGCATAATCTCATAATAAAAGTACAGGCTATAAAAACCACAATCTTAGTAACTGAACTCCCACTCTTCCATGTTCAAAGTCATGCCTAAGTAGAGGGGTTGACTCCTATATTCAAGCAAACACTGACAATAATACAAACTGCATACTGATCGCCTCCATCTAGGATCGGTCATTACCGAATGATAGGGGATCAAACAATATTTATATAACTTGCAAATAACACAAAAACAAATAAATGTAGTCTTGGTAAGTTGAGGTCGATCCACGGGGATGTCGCTGAGTTGATTGAGCAAGAGCGATGCGTTTGGGGTCTTAATGGGGGGTTTTGAGTCGAGTCTATACTAAGATGCGATAAATGACGAAGAATAATCAATAAGGAAAAGATGTTAGGGGGAGTCGGAAATCGGAAATCGGAAATCGGATTCTATGAGTCAAGAAATTATGGGGTCGGTCACAAAGTCGATAAAGGGAGAATGCCACCTTTCGATTTCTTCACCCAACTTATCTAGATCCCGCTTTCGCGGCGAAAAAGGGTAAGTCTCAAGTCAAGGTAACTCCTACCCCGAGTTTCCCCATTTTGATAGGAGTGAGTCAAGGTCGATCTAGTTGGCCGGACTAAGTCAACAAAGACACAATAACCTCAAGCATGAAACCAAACCACAAATCCGTAATTCATATTACCTAAGATCCTCCTCCCTAACCCCCTAACAAGAAAATTACTCACAATTCATGAAGAAAACTATAAGAACAATAACAATGGAGATAATACCAAAAACATGCATAATGATGAAAACTAGAGGAAATAAAACTAAAACAACGAAGGAAATTACATCAACAAAAGAAACTACAAAGCGATCTAAAAATAATGCAAAGAAAAATAAATGAAAACGATGCAATAACGAAAGAGCAATAGTAAAATCTAATCTAGAGAAAAGGGAGAGGAAGATAAGTATACCAACAATGGAGAAAAATAACAATAAGGAAGATGAAGATGCATAAAAATAAGGAGAAGTCTTGATGAAGACGACAATGGATTTGTCACTAATCCTTTGATGATCTCCATAGAACTTCAAGCAAGATTAAAACTAGAATTCCATACAATAACTTGAATCTAAAACTAGATGAAAAAGATGAAGATTGATAAAGACAATGTACCCTCCTAAAAATTATCTAATGGCTTTCTATCTAATATAATGTGTAGTCTGTAATATATGTTGTGCATCTAACTAGGTTAACTACATATATAGTAGTAACTTAATAGATCACTAAACCAAAGCCCAAATCCAATTTTTGCACTTTGAGTGAGACTTTTGCCTAATGAATCTTCAGAGGGTGAAACTTCGCCCTGCGAACTTTTGTCAATCACGAGCCATTTTCGTCGGGTGAAACTTCACCCGGTGGTTTCACTCAGTGAACTTTCCTTCCAGATTTTGCATTTGTATGCCTCGTTACCGTCGAGTAAAACTTCACCCGATGGGTGAAAGTTTCGCCCGATCATTTTGCCCGGTGGGTGAAAGTTTCGCCCGGTCATTATTTTGCTCGGTGGGTGAAATTCAGAGAGGTTGAAGTATCGTTGGCGAAACTTCGCCCAGTGGTATCTCGTCGGGTGAAACTTCACCCGATGGTTTCCTTATCCTCTTTCCTGGTTTCGCTCTTCGTCATTTGATTGTTTGGACTTTAGGTTTCGTGTGTTGCTTTTGGACGGTATCCCACTTTCTTGTGCTCATGGAAGCTTGGACATGTTCTTGGCGACGAATCCTATCAACATAGATAGAAAAGCTACCAAAAACACGTGAAGTGCACAACAGAGACACTAATGTAAGAAAGACTAAGAATAGGGCGATAATCGCATTCTAATCTCAGAAAAACGGAGAAAAATGAGTCTAAATGGGAGGAAAAACTGGATAAATTTAGCACACATCAAATACTAACTGCACTACTTTTCAGTCTCCTACTTATTTGATAACTCAGCTTACTCGACTAATTGATTGTGAGGCTCGAATCATTCATTCAAAAGTTTAATGTTGGCTGCACTTCTGAGATGGAGCGAGGTGGTGGCTGGCTGGTGAAGGTGAAGCTTGCCGGAGCTGACTCGAGTGCTGGGCTCGCCGGAGTTTCGCTGCTGCTGTGCTTCGGATATGGCAGTGACGGTTGTTGGCCCAGGTCGGCAATGGTGCGAGGGGGCTACATCTTGGCGAGTCAGCTGCGCGTGAGAACGACGGAGGTCCGACGAGGATTCGTCTGAACTTGGGGTGCACCTTGGAATTGACGGAGGGCGAGCAAGGCTGGTGCTACGCTGGAATTTGGGCAGCGTCGATTGAGGTGGTGGAACGGAGGAACACGATGGTGTTTCAGGGGAAAGAGTTGGTGAATGGAGTTGATGACGGTAGTCTGATATTGGATAAGGGGAGGTCTTGGGTCATGGGTCATGGGTCAACTTGACCTATGACTAGGGTAATTTGGGTTGGTAAATGGTTGGGTCATTGGAACTGGGTTATGGAAATGGAATTGGCTAAGGGTAAATGGGTTATGAGTTTGAATGTAAATGGCTATGATGGTGAGTGGAAAGTAGGTTGGTAAATGGGTTGACAGGGGATGAGATGGTAGTGCATGGGTGTTGGTAGACCTGTCAAAAACTAACCCGACCCGAATTTTTTTTGAAAAAATCCGCCTGAAAATGACCGAAACCCGAAAGTGACCCGACCTAATAACAACCCCAATATATTGGGTCAAAACCCGCACGAACCCGTTACCCGTCCGAAAATAAATAAATTTAAAAAATATTCCTATTATACACTAAAGTTTCTTAAAAACACAAAGAAATACTTTTTTATTTTCAAAATTTTAAAAAATAATATATATATATATATATATATATTTATTTATTTAAAATCATATTTTTATCACATGATTATTATAATGAGAAAAAAAAATCAATAAATCGAGTCAAAGTTCGTCATATATATTCGTACTTCCTATAGAAATAAAATATCAATGTATATTAAAAATAGAGTTATTTAATGGGAATAATACCAAATTTGGGTGATATTTCATAAATAAAACCAACTTTAATTAATCTGGGAATAAACTCATGTATGAGACACATCAAACACGAATGGATTCGGGTTACCTGCTACCTGCTATGCTTGTACACTATTCCATTATGGTTAATTTGATGTTACCAAACTAACTGATAACAACCATAATGAACGTCGATAAAAAATCTTCCTAGTGTTTTTTCCCTTCTTGATAGTCCTAATCACCGCTCGTAACTTGTGGTTAGGAAAAACATCTTTCGAGATGTCAGATTCCCATGAATTTGAAGAATTTGAGTTTGATGGATTACCCATGAATTTCAAGAATTGTTGCGCAAAATTAAGATTTAAAATTTGGGTTTAGGGGAGAGAATTTGGTTTAGGAGAAGAATCGACATTGATGTGAAAAGAAAGAAGATGTAGCTGCGTTAATCAGTGACTATGGGACCCACATAAACCTGCTGTATACGATCACTAATGAGCCAATTTCATTCGTGGTTAATGCGTCTCATACATGAGTTTATTGCTAGATTAATTAAAGTTGGTTTAATTTATGAAATACTACTCAAAGTTGAGATTATTCCTTTTAAATAACCCTAAAAAATATACTCCCTCTGTTTCTTTGATATCTTCCACATTTCCTTTTTCAACCATTTCTTTGATTTCTTCCACTTTCCTTTTTTCTATCACACTTCTCTCTTACCTAGGTGGCCCACTTACTTTACTCCCTCTCTACTTTTACTTATTTTATTGTTTTTCTTAAGAAATGTGCCACTTTTAAGGTGGAAGAAATCATAGAAACGGAGGGAGTATTAAATAAAACATATTTATTCTCACCAATATCATATATTAAATTAGATGATTAAGAAAATTAAGAATAAAATTGTATTTACGATAAAAAAAAGTTAAGAAAATTAATGTTTTCAAAGTGCGTTAATAACCTGTATTTGATCCGAAACCCGACCTGTATACAATCCGTATTTTTCAAACCCGAATTACTCCCGACCCGTATTTTACCCGAACCCAAAATGACTGAACTCGAAACTCGTCGGCCCGACCCGTTCAACGGGTCTAGGTGTAGGTGATGGGTGGATTATATGGTCTAGGTCAAAGTCATATTTGACTCAGATTGCTTTGACTTGATCTCTTTATTCACGAACATGTACCTATAAAACAAAAACAAACAAAAGCAGTACCAAAATCTACAAAAATGACGATAATTACGAATAAACTAAACTAAAACTAGAAAATACAAAATATATACAAAAATGAGTTATATTGACGTTTAAGCATACAAAATCGAGTCAAATACAAGTGTAAATGAGGGGAACGGTCCAAATTTGCTTGTCAACATCTACAACAACCAGACCAGGCCACCCTACCCTATCTTGGGAGTAAATTTGTTGTCTTATTTTGTTCGTTATGTTAGTAGCTATCGTAAAGTACTCACACATAACTCGATAGATATGAAATTGTCAACTTTAAAGTAAAACATAATGATATTTTTATTCAAGAAGAAAAACAACCTACGACAAACAAACAAGGCATGCTCCTCAGTAGGTCACATAAAACAGCGGTTAGAAGAGTAAGTATGAAGCAATTACATTTACAAATAATCGTACTATATGTCTGATTATGCCAACCTAGGTTGCACAGACACTGACACGGGCACGGACACAGAGACGTATCGGACACGGGACACGGCGTTTGAAAATTTATAGGACACGGACACGGCAGAAAAAAAATTCAATATACATATTTAGACAAAGAAAATTTGAAGATTTTTATACCTAAACTATAGGTTTGGTTACTTAAACTATCGAAATTATCGTAAAATAACAAAAGAAAAATTAAAGTCTTATAAACTCAGTTAAAATCAAATCTTAAAAAGCTTAAATAGTTATACTACTGTAATATAATAATTAATTAATTATTTTGTCTTAAGTAGAACGTTTATAGTATCAAGTAACCCCTATAAACATATAATATTGTTATTTTATTAAAGTCCATAAATTCATAAACAATACTAAGTGTGTCCGATGAGTCTTCAATTAGTACGAATCGTGGCCGACACGTCTCAAAATAACATGAAACGTGTCCGACACGTCTCTAAATAAATTAAAAAAAAACCGGACACGGTTTTTCAGGTGTCCGAGACGTATTGTCGTGTGTCTGACGTGTGTCGGTGTCCGACACGACACGACGGTTTGGAGAAGTGTCCGTGCAACCTAGATGCCAACTAACCGAGTATGTGTATCATGCATCGCAGAGATGAAACTGAAGAGGAAGAAAAAATCACGGAGGGGAATAGAACTGGAAAGCTTTCGAGACTACTGTTACATGAGTACTATTGTTAGTTAAGGAGTTGTGGACGTCCGTCCGCACCGCCCGGCACCCAGCGCGTGCCCGCGCGTGACCGACCCGGTTTTTCAACGTGTGGCGGCGGCCACCCAATCGGCCCCCTCCCTGTCGGGGGCCGGTCCGATCTCGCGTACTGGGCGATGTTTCGGACCTCGATTCGGATGACGATCCGGACTTGTACTAGACGGGTGAGGGCACCCGTTTTCCGTTAGGGAATCCATCGAGTCGTGGTTGTAAATGTTTAAAGGTCGATTTATTTGGTAATGCGACCTTTTTTATTGAACTGAATTCGTTGCCGATTTACGGAGTCACCACCGAGTCAATTATGGGGACTCGTAAACCGTTCAAGTCAACTTTGATCCCTTGCCGGCTCAAAGTTGAGTGACACGGGACCTAAAGATAAAGACTTGTACCCTTAAGCACTCCATGCCTGGAATGACTCTCATTGCCAATGGTTTTGGACATCCGGAAACCGTCAATTCTGAGTAAGGGGTGAGGGTACGTATTGGGAAACCAACATCCGATAGATGTCAACCCCCAATCCCGCCCGCACTATAGCGGCCTCTACTAATCAATCGGTGGGCTGATAACCTAGTTCTTTTGTTGTGGTGGAAATACTGTAACATCCATTGTTTTAACCCTATACCTTTTGCTACGTCGGTTGTTTAAAGAGAAGTAAGTTTTGTCGTCAAAGTGGTTGTGTTTACATTCTTTGCATGCGATTTCACGTGACAAGCAGGCCATCAAAATATGCACGTAGGAGAGTAGAGAGTACTAGTATTATACGTATTAGCAAATCAGTTTTAACATGATAATACGGATATTAATCATTCTCGTGGTATACCTTACTTGGTATTCTACTTAATATGCGTCGGTCCGATGTTAATAGAGATGCGTCGAACCTAGTAAGGCGAGCACCTGGACTAATACAGAACCCGACCATCACTTTGTTCAGTTTTAGTTGTTTTACTTTTTGAAATCAGTGTTAGGTGATGTAGCATGCGATTATAAGGTCATAAAAGCAATAAATCATACGAAAAACTGTAGATGCGAATGTAAGTAAATCACATTGCGAGGAGTTGCACCCTCGGAGTATACACTAAACGAGACACAATGCATAGATAGTTTGAGAACAGATCTTGGAATTACTCGGGTCTTATCTAGTATATTTTAGTGTTTGCGGTTGAAGTTGGGACGTTACGTATTTTAGTACGTGTTTGTGGACCTAGCGTCCACATCTAGTGTTGTCTAGTGCATAATAATAGAAAGTACGAATATGGAAAGTTTTGTTTAGATGGCAACCTAGTGATGACTCGACTTCAATAGGCGGATCCTCCTAGTTTGACCAGTGACTCCGGCAGAGCTCCGTTACCGTTGACCCTTCTTGCGGGTACTCCGGCAGAGCTTCGTTACTACGGGCTGATTCTGCGGCTAATCCGGCAGAATTTCGCTACTAGATTTGAGCTAGTCGAACACAGGCACCTCGGTATCGAGTGGGGTGCTCGAAAGTGAGGAGTAGCGTCGATGTCGCTTTTTTATTGGAACTACGATCGAGTGGATCGTTTGCCTCGGGTGTCGGAGTGCGAGCCCTTAGCGAGAGATTAGAGGGAGAAGAGAAGATGAGATGTTGTGTCGAATGAATGAGGTGAGGGGGGTATTTATAGGTGTTTTCGGCCCTCGTCGCCCATATGGGTGCCGGAGCTAAGGCGCACCGAGACTCAGGCGCCTGGGCATAGGCGCGGGGAAACCAAGACGCGTGAGGTTGGGCGGTTGGGATTTTGAGGATACGATTTTGATATTTTCCCAAACCGAGAGGGAGAGTATAATACAAAGCTTGGGAGCTAAGGCTTCCGTGCGTGCTACCCTAGCGCCGTGAACATTAGTGGGCCTCGAGTGTGCATCCCGAGGTTCGCTTGGCGCGGTGTTGACTCTGTTCGAGTTTTGGAACCGAATCGGGGTCCCGGTGTCAGAATTGACTCTATTTAGTGTTTATGCGACCGTAACGACATGACTAAAGCCGCCATCATGTTAGTTTAATTTTCCCGAGTAGTTTATTTGATCCGTTCGATAGAAAAACTACCTAAAACATCGCGAACCCGTGTCGCGTTGCATTCCTATCGTCATCGGGTGTTCGTTGGACACTTCTGCAGCCACCAGGTCCAAATCTAGGTGTCTACAGAAGCCCCCACTTTGACTGAGGCTTGGACAAGTGTGGACATGACATAGGTCCACCCCGACGCGGCCACGCGCGGGTTTGGGGAGGCGAATGAATCTCTATATGAGATGGTCAAATTGAAATTTAAATCGAAGTTGGAGTCGCCACCGAACTTTGTAGGAGTTCGGGCCCGTTCGAACCCACTCTATCTCGTAGTGGGTCGTGTACAAAATACGGCCCATTTCCGATGTCAGAGTTTATCGGGTTCGTTCCTTTGCATTTGATACCGATACCGACTTGATCGGATACCGTGTATTGAATGACTCTCGTTGCCAATGGTTTCGGACATCCGGAAACCGAGGTTCTGAGTAAGGGGTGAGGGTACGTGTTGGGAAGGTCACAAAGAACACCGAACCCCGCCCGCACATTAGCGACCTCTACTAAGATATCGTTTGATTTTTAAATACGCGCGTTAGTAATACGATGAATGATATGCAAACATTGTTTTCCTAAACATGCGAGGAATTGAATGGGTTGCTAAATCGGTTTAATGCATGAAAAAATTAACGTCAAAGTTGAAGCATGTGAGATTCGTTTTAGTATAATAAAACAAACGATAAAAAAGGATGAATTTGCTACAAAAGATGAACAAACGAGTTAGTATCGAATTGTGAATAAAAATATAGCAAATATGATGAATATGCGAGATTGAGAAAATATTAGTCGAAATCTGAAAATATTGCTAAAAAGAAGTTGTTTTGTCTAAAAAACGATGTTCGAGAAAATAATAAAAAAATAGAGCGAACTCGATTTTTGTGTCGCGTTTTCAGGGAACCGCGCGCCTTGCCCGGGACGCACGCGACTCGCGTCCCGGGCTATTTTCGAAATTGATTTTCGGAAAATTTTAGCTTTATTAAATCGCGTATAAATATTGCATAATTTATACTCGACTTAATTTTGCGATATTCGTTATATTCAATATTCGACTATGAAATCGATATTAAATACTCGGAATGATTTTTTAAAAAAAGGTAAAATAAGGTTTTTGTAAATCGTTTTAAAAATTAAACTAAAAAAACGATGTTTGACTCTCTCCGCGTTAAAATCGTTGTATTTTGTTTTAAGAAAATTATGTAACGATTTTTTAGCATCAACGAGATTAATTTAGTTCTTTTTGATACAATATTCGATTATAGAGAATCGATATCGTATTTTTAAGAACGTTTGTTTTATAAAAATAGTTTTGTAGTATCGCTATTAGAAATAATAAAAAATACGATGATGACCAGAAAAAAGAAATTGACCGACGATGCAAAAAAAGGGAAAAGACGAGAGGAAGAGGAAGAGAAAGGAGAGAAACGGGTTTGATTTTACACCGTCAACCTACATGCTTTGTGTACTCGGAACGGAGCTCGTCGGAATGTGGCTTAGGCACGGGAGCGTCGAGTTAATATCGGTGAGTTATGGTGGTTTTTTGGTTTGGACGTGTAAAGGGTAAGAGGTGGCCGGTTTCGTCGGATCTCGGATATACTATCGGTTTCTCGATGCTAAGTGTATAGTTCCGAATCGTAGATGTGTGATAAAAAGTTGATGGATGATTGATTGGTGATCTTAGATGTGTTGTGCAAGGGGCCTATTTATAGGGAAGTTCCCGACCTTGGCTAGGAAAGGTAGTTGGATAGGAACTACCGCTTTGGATAGGAAACGTAAGAGGCTGAGAAGAACGAGAATTCCGTTTACTTGGTGAAGAAGCAAGGAACTCAGCTGAAAATAGGCTGCTCGGCCGAGTATTTTGATGCTCGGTCGAGTGTTTGATTCGGTATCCGGATAGAATTCCTACTTGAGATCGAATTCCATCCTTGAACGGATTTGTTTAATATTTTGTGAAGCTGATTTTTTGTAGTGTTTGAGCTCGAATCAGCCACGTGAGGTGTCACGGCTGGTCCGTGTGTCTCGTGAATATCTTTGACCGGGTTTTGACTTGGTCGCTAAAAGACGGTTTTGCCCCTGGTGCCGGATTCGACCCAAATTAGTCTTATTTGATTCGAAACGACCCACTGGGCCTGATTTTGAGGTTAGTTTTGTGAGATATGTACTCCGTAAAAAGCCTAAGCCAAATGCCAATGATTTTGAGCCCGTTTTCGAGTATGTTAAAGCATGTTTGCGTCCGATCATCATCGGGTGTTTGTCGGAAACTGCTATAGACACCTGACGGTCAAAATGTGAGTGTCTACAACAAGGCGAAAGTCAAAGTATAGCCACCTAGGTCAATCGAAGATTACGACCTGGTGGCTGTCCGATCGGGTCGTTTTAAGTCCATTAGACTGCGTTTTGAGGCTGCCAGCCAAGGCTTAGAAGTCCTACATGACGTCTTCGCTTGCGGTCGCTTGCTTGGGCCCGGGCCGTTGCTGGTCATCTTGTTCTTGATTCTTTATGCGCGCGCGCTTCATCTTCTTCGGTTTATTTAAAGGTTTTGTTCAAATTTAAGCGTTTTCGTGCGTAGGTGACGCGTTAAGCGTGGGTGTAAGGAATGTTCATATGTGTTGGCTTTACTTTTGGGATGCTTGTGAACCCTTGATGAAATAATACGTTCGAGGGTGTCAGTCTCCACTCGAACACTTGTCTTTGGGATGCTTGTGACCCCTTGGGTTAAATAAACAAGATAAACTACTCGAGGGCGTCGGTCTCCACTCGAGCAGCTACCTTCGGGGATGCTCTGATCCCTAGGAAAAAATTGCTATTGTAAACTACTCGAGGGCGTCGGTCTCCACTCGAGCAGCTGTCTTCGGGGATGCTCTGACCCCTAGGACAAAATTGCTGTTGTTAACTACTCGAGGGCGTCAGTCTCCACTCGAGTAGCTGTTTTCGGGGATGCTCTAACCCCTAGGACAAAATTGCTGTTGTAAACTACTCGAGGGCGTCAGTCTCCACTCGAGCAGCTGTCTTCGGGGATGCTCTGACCCCTAGGACAAAATCACTGTTGCTGTGCCTCCGGGATACTAAGATCTCTCGGGCAAAATTGTTGTTGCTGTGCCTCCGGGATACAAACGTCCCTCGGGCAAAATTGCTGTTGCTGTGCCTCCAGGATATTAACGTCCCTCGGGCAAAATTGCTGTTGTTGTGCCTCCGGGATACTAACGTCCCTCGGGCAAAATGGTTGTTGCTGTGCCTCCGGGATACTAACGTCCCTCGGGCAAAATTGATGTTGCTGTGCCTCCAGGATACTAACGTCCCTCGGGCAAAATTGCTATTGCTGTGCCTCTGGGATACTAACGTCCCTCGGGCAAAATTGTTGTTTGTTTATTCTTTTTAGTTAAATTTTGTTTTGCAGGTTTGTCTTATCGTGTTCGGGTTTGTTCTTACTTTTGTCTCGGTTTGTTTATGCATTTGAGTCTTGTTCAGAGTTCATTTAGATTAGTTCGAATTGCTTTATTATGCGTTTGGGTGCAGCGTTTAGGTTAAGTGCGGTTCTTATGCTTGTTTCATTATCGAGACTGCGTTATCGATGTTGATTAGTAATTGCTCCGTTATTGTTATTTTGCTTGTCTTAAAGGTGCATGTTTTTATGTGTATCGAACTTCGAGTCTTGTTTGTTTTGCTTTAGTATGTACTGGGCCGTTTAGACGCGCATCCGTCTGCGCCCTAATATTCAGGCGCCTAGCCCCCAGCGTGCTAGGCTTCAGGCGCGTCGCTTGGGGCGGTCGGGTTTCTGTGGACCGGGTCTGTTTAAGTAATCGAAAAATTGGGGCGATCGTTCATTTGATCTAAAACTCGAGCGCGTCACCCCCTTCGCCTACAAATCGATTTCTCAACTTTCTTTGCCAAATTCGTCTTGATTTTTCGTTGTACGTGACAATGTCGACTCCGGGTAAACGTTCTTTATTGTCGGTTTTGTTTGATTTGATTGATTTTGAGTTCATTTTGTTGAAAACCCTAGAAAATCGATTTGGGTGTTTTTGATTTATTAAGGTTCGATGCTTGTGCTTAATCTCATTGTTAAATCAAAGTTGATTAGAGCTTGTTAAAGTAGTTATAAGCTTGGTAAGGGTTTTCGAGGTACGACAATGGCTACCTATGGAAATGTGTTTGGAATGCTAGGGTTAAGGACCGTTTTCCCGATTATTTCCATATTTATTTTGCGTAATTTTGCTCAAATAGTGTATTTGAGGATGTGGGTAGCTCTCTTGTCGGTTCTTATGGGCTAGGATGACCTTTAGGACCCTCCGTGAGGTTTTGTGTGTCTTAAGACAGACCAAAAGGTGTCGTAACGACGCCGGATTTTCCCGAAACTACTTCCATTGTGACCGGGATCGAAAATGCGTGCTAGCGGCTTTCTCGGAATTTTGATATCCTTATTCGAAATTTTGACCCTATTTTGACTTGTTTAAGCTGTGTTAGCCTGACCTGAGGTATGTTTTTTTGTTTGGTTTCATAGCTAGAGATGATACCGAGCGTCCCGAGGGAACTTCCTCGGCTGGTGCTAGTGAGGAGGTTGTTGGGGCGAGTTCACAGACTCCTCGAGGGATTCGCAAGAGGCGACGGAGCATCTCGTCTCAGCGCCGCGACCCCGAGACCATTAAAGAGGCTGATTTTGATAGAGTGAAGAAGCGTAAGCTTCCGGAGACAGTGGCTAGGAGGGTTCATGTTCCGGTTCTTGTACCGGAGAATGAGGAGGTCTGTTACGAGGATCCCGATTGGGCTCGAGACTGGGATGGTCATCAGCTGATGTTTCACCTTGACCTTCACGTTTCTCATCGTATCGTGCGTGGTCTGGTGAGTGTCCTATTCGTGCTTATTAGTTATGTCTCAGATTTTTCTTTTTGCTCGGGTTAGGTTAGGTTTGTTTCGTTTATTCTTGCATTGTTTTGGTTTGCAGTCCCCAGGTCCGATGAGGACTTTCTCGGGCTTTATTACGTGTCTCGATATTTATTTTCATAAGTTGACCCACGCGGTAAAGGAAATTATCGTGAGGACCGCTCTATGTCCCGTGGTCGAGCAGTGGGTCCAGATGGGGGTTGCAAGACTAAGTGCAACCTTATGGTGATTAGGGCGATGATAGATCGCTTTCATGATACTAACTCGACCTTCCACATGGCTTTTGGGGAGGTCGGGAGTACTCTAGAGGATTTTGGGATGATTACCGGTCTGCCCTGAGCTCCGGATAGGATTAGGTGGGCTGCCAAAGGCCCTAGGCTAGATAGCGATGAGGTGCGGGGCCTCATCGGGGATTGTTTGGAGCGTGAGGCATATAGTGCGCCTCATGCTTTGGTGAGCTCGTATATCACCGATCACTTCGAGCGAGCGGCGATGTTAGAGGGTCGAGAACCCAACACGTCGGAGCAGGATGCCCGGTTGTGGTTGTGGTATTCCTAGGGTCGACCCACTTCTCAGATAAAGGCGAGAGGTTTAGTACTAGGATTTTACCTTTCCTAGCTGACCTGGCACAACTAGGACGTTATGATTGGGTGACCGCGGCTTTCGCGGAGATGACCCGCTGTCTTCAAGTCATGGTGAGGCCGCTGGTGATAGGGTCGGCTTCAATTGTGCCTATCGTGGGTCCGGTCCTTATACTGGAGGTTAGTTGCTATTCTCGCTTTTGTATTTCGAGTTCTACTTACTTTTCGGCTCGGTTTTGCTAAAGTTGTTTTGGGATTTTACAGGCTTGGATCAACTCCTATTTCCCTTGTTTGGCACCTAAGACGGTGCGGGTTCACCCGAAGAGATTCCCGGCGGGAATCGAGTGGAGGCTGGCTCAGCCTAAGAGCACAATCAGCCATTACCCGTCGGAGAATGCGTTGGTTAACAAGCTACGCCT
Organism: Agrostemma githago; assembly: GCA_958450325.1. Lineage (NCBI taxonomy): Eukaryota > Viridiplantae > Streptophyta > Magnoliopsida > Caryophyllales > Caryophyllaceae > Agrostemma > Agrostemma githago. The sequence continues at coordinate 21,419,931 of OY288258.1, forward strand.
CGAGGATGTAGGTTTTCTTTTTATAGCTTATTTTGTTCAATAGCCCCCAAGGTTTGGGATTCATTGGGATGTTGGTTCTATTTGTGTAGTTTGTGGCCCGCCCTTGGGCCGATTATGAGGGCGTGCCTGGGTATGTGACTGCGGAGCTGAGGCCTCGGAGTTATAGGAGGATGCTCCTTCCTGCGTTGTTTCGCCCAGTTTGGTATCTGGGCGAGCGGTTGGTATGTCAGTGTCTGTATGACGATTTCAGGGTGCAGGTTGATCCTCCCCGGACCATGTTCAGACCACCGACCGCCGCAGAGGTCCTCGAGGATAGGGACGGAGAAGGAGGCGATACACTCTTGGTGCATGGTGCCTTCTACCTATCTAACGTCACCCGGCGGTTAGCTTGGTACCGCCTCGTGGTAATGTTCTAATTTTGGTTCTAAGGTGTGTTTTGTGGTTTATTATTTCTTTGCCCTCTGACCGACCTAATTGTCGTTTTCTTAGTTGGCCGATCCGGCCGATGAAATCCAGCCCTCAGATTTTCCCCTGATGCTGCTTAGGGTGGACGCGGCCGGGATACCTTTCACCGAGCCTCTTCCCCTATGTTCTGTCGAGGAAATGGATGTCGGGATAGAGTGGCGTGATCGGGTATACCAGGTGAGTTTTGGCTTTCGTTTTCGAGTTGGGTTCTAAGGTTTAGGATTGGTTTACCTAACTTTTATGGTTTCAACTCTCAGGTTTCGTCAGCTTGTCATCAGCGGTTGTGGCAGGCCGCCAACTGCTTCCGGGCCTACGCCTCGAGGATTTCTCGTGACACTTCGGGACCTCGATCGGTGAGTTTGCATGACTAAGGTGGTTTTCTAGGCTGCTTGCGTATTTTCCTAATGTTTGAGTGTATTCGCAGGATGTCTCGGATATGGTGGGATAGCTGGAGACTCGGGTGACCGAGATCGAGGCGAGAGAGGTTGAGTCGCAACGGCTCCTGCAGTCTCGGGCTGACGAAATCGCCTTCCTTAAGGAGCAGCTGGCTTGGTCTCGGGGTGGGACCTCTGCGCAGGGTGAGGCGAGGCATCGGATTGAGAGGGAGACTAAGGCTGAGGCTGAGGCTGTGGGTGCTACCGAGGAGGGTGGAGGAGTTCCCGAGACGGCTACCCTAGACATGTTGTCGGAGATGGATGATAGGGCGTCTCCTCTTCTAGATTTGGAGGACCTATGTTTAGATGATGACATTTGTGAGGTTGTGATGGCCATTGGCGCGGCTTCTAAGGGTCCTCCATAGCCTCGATTTGTGTATGGATTTGTATATTTCGTATATTCGCTTTAGTATTTGAATTAGTTGGATTAGTCTTGTGTTTGGCGGATTTGTTAACCTAGATTGACAAGTAATCACTCCTTCGTTTGTTTGCTTTGCGATTCGACCTAGTTTAGGGCGTGTTAGCGTTGCATGAGAGTATGAAAACAATTCCTTTCGGATGTTTTGAAATGTGTTAGTTTGAGCCGGGAATCGGATCATATGGTACGTCGATTAAAATGTTTGACTCGAGACGTGCAAAATGTAAGGAATGCTCTTGTAACTAAAATGTTTCGACTGAATGCGTGTTCGGTGTTAGGAGACAAGTGTAATTGTCCCGACATTAATATTTAAAATGAGGCAAAAAGAAAAAGGCTAGACCACTTTTGAAAAAAGTGGACCACTTTTTTATACTTAAATGATAGTGTCGTACTAGGCAACAGATGCGGATTGACGATGCCATTAAAGGCTACAACACGCCTATGTGGGGTAGCATATTCCCAGCGGAGTTGCCAAACTGTGGACGTCCGTCCGCACCGCCCGACGCCCCGGGCGTGCCCGCGCGGGACCGACCCGGATTTTCAACGTGTGGCGGCGGCCACCCACGCGTCCCCCTCCCTGTCGGGGGCCGGTCCGATCTCGCGTACGGGGGGATGTTTCGGACCTCGATTTGGATGACGATCCAGACTTGTACTAGACGGGTGAGGGCACCCGTATTTCCGTTTGGGAATCCATCGAGTCGTGGTTTTAAATGTTTAAAGGCCGATTTGGTAAGGCGACCTTTTTTAGTGAACTGAATTCGTTGCCGATTTGTGGAGTCACCACCGAGTCAATTATGGGGACTCGGAAACCGTTCAAGTCAACTTTGATCCCTTGCCGGCTCAAAGTTGAGTGACACGGGACCTAAAGATAAAGACTTGTACCCTTAAGCACTCCATGCCTGGAATGACTCTCATTGCCAATGGTTTCGGACATCCGGAAACTGTCGATTCTGAGTAAGGGGTGAGGGTACATATTGGGAAGCCAACATCCGACAAATGTCAATCCCCAATCCCGCCCGCACTATAGCGGCCTCTACTAATCAATCGGTGGGGTGATAACCTAGTTCTTTTGTTGTGGTGAAAATACTGTAACATCCATTGTTTTAACCCTATACCTTTTGCTACGTCGGTTGTTTAAAGACAAGTAAGTTTTGTCGTCAAAGTGGTTGTGTTTACATTCTTTGCATGCGATTTCACGTGACAAGCAGACCATGAAAAGATGCACGTAGGAGAGTAGAGAGTACTAGTATTATACGTATTAGCAAATCAGTTTTAACGTGATAATACGGATATTAGTCGTTCTCGTGGTATACCTTACCCGGTATTCTGCTTAAGATGCGTCGGTCCGGTGTTAATAGAGATGCGTCGAACCTAGTAAGGCGAGCACCTGGACTAATACGGAACCCGACCATCACTTTGTTCAGTTTTAGTTGTTTTATGTTTTGAATTCCGTGTTAGGTGATTTAGCATGCGATTATAAGGTCATAAAAGCAATAAATCATACGAAAAACTGTAGATGCGAATGTAAAGTAAATCACATTGTGAGGAGTTGTACCCTTGGAGTATACACTAAACGAGACACGATGCATAGATAGTTTGAGAACGGATCTCGGAATTACTCGGGTCTTATCTAGTGTATTTTAGTGTTTGCGGTTGAAGTTGGGACGTTACGTATTTTAGTAGGTGCTTGTGGACCTAGCGTACACATCTAGTGTTGTCGTAGTGCATAATAATAGAAAGTACGAATATGGAAAGTTTTGTTTAGATGACAACCTAGTGACGACTCGACTTCAATAGGCGGATCCTCCTAGCTTGACCAGTGACTCCGGCAGAGCTCCGTTACCGTTGACCCTTCCTGCCGCTACTCCACCAGAGCTTCGTTACTACGGGCTGATTCTGCGGCTAATCCGGCAGAATTTCGCTACTAGATTTGAGCTAGTCGAACACAGGCACCTCGGTATCGAGTGGGGTGCTCGAAAGTGAGGAGTAGCGTCGATGTCGCTTTTTTATTGGAACTACGATCGAGTGGATCGTTTGCCTCGGGTGTCGGAGTGCGAGCCCTTAGCGAGAGATTAGAGGGAGAAGAGAAGATGAGATGTTGTGTCGAATGAATGAGGTGAGGGGGGTATTTATAGGTGTTTTCGGCCCTCGTCGCCCATATGGGCGCCTGAACTGAGGCGCACCGAGACTCAGGCGCCTGGTCTTAGGCGCGGGGAAACCAAGACGCGTGAGGTTGGGTGGTTGGGATTTTGAGGATACGATTTTGATACTTTCCAAAACCGAGAGGGAGAGTATAATATAAAGCTTGGGAGCTAAGGCTTCCGTGCGTGCTACCATAGCCCCGTGAACATTAGTGGGCCTCGGGTGTGCATCCCGAGGTTCTCTTGGCGTGGTGTTGACTCGGTTCGAGTTTCGGGACCGACTCGGGGTCCCGGTGTCAGAATTGACTCTAATTAGTGTCTATGCGACCGTAACGACACGACTAAGGCTGCCATCATGTTAGTTTAATTTGCCCGAGTAATTTATTTGATCCGTTCTATAGAAAAACTACCTAAAACATCGCGAACCCGTGTCGCGTTGCAGTCCTATCGTCATCGGGTGTTCGTTGGGCACTTCTGCAGCCACCAGGTCTAAATCTAGGTGTCTATAGGAGTCTACTAACAAAATTTGAAAATTGTTTACATAGTATTGTTAGTTACCTAATTAAATAGCTAACACAAACGAACATGTATGCGTTGTACTAGAATAATATTTCCTCTGCTTTAAATGATTCCTTTGTTTCATTATAATACTTCTCAAATATATTACCCAAATGGGACAATAATTTAAAACCGGAGGGAGTCAGTGTTATCATTTAGATAATTTTTTCACATATCATTTACTATTTTTTATTTTTTTGCTTCAAAAAAAAAACTATGTTTACTTTTTTTTTTAATGGTGTGTAAGTTGAAAAAAAAAATAGGCCACAAATAAAGGTATGATAATAAAGAAAAATCATATATATATATATATATATATATATATATATATATATATATATATATATATATATATATATATATATATATATATATATATATATATATACATTGTCAGACCCTGAATTTCACGGACACGAAAAGTAGCTTAAACATTCAATTACTTTCGATTTATGGGTCTAGTATCTAGTCTATTCAGACAGGTGCAGATGGCCATGGCTACGTACATATATTAACTAAAGTCGGATAAAACTGGAACGTGATGTATGAGGTCCAAAGGTGATCAAGTACAAAGTACTTCTCATAATCATACACAACCACAAGAATGACCAATAATAAACCTAACCAATTAAGCTTTGAAGATTTCAAAAACGTGCATACGGAATACATACACCCACAACACACAAACATGGAAAATCAAGCCTCGGTTTCGTCTCACGTCGTGGTTATTCCGAGCCCTATGCAAGGCCATGTAACCCCAATATTTCATCTAACCGGGCTTCTTTGCCTAGCAAAAATCAACGTAACCTTCATAACCACAACCTACATCTACCAACGCCTTAAGGACTCGATCGAGGTGCGGTTTTCCCTCTATCCGGGGTTTCATTTTGAGGTTGTGTCGGACGGGTTGCCTGATGACCATCCTCGGACGGGTCAGGACGGGTGTTGGGCTGTGCAACAGGGGTTCTGCACCGCTGCTGAACCCCTGCTCAGAGGGATGTTATCCACTGATCATTCTGTTACATGTTTAATTGTTGACGGGGCGAACTTTGTTCATGATTTAGCACAAGACGTTGGTATCCCGGTGATTGAAATGAGGTGTTTCGGCGCGTCCTATGATTGGGTAGCTTCCTTTGTTTCAAAGCTCGTTCATGGAACATATCCCTTTCCAAGGTACATACCTATGTAATCCGATCCCTTTAAAAATTACTCCATACATAATAAAATATTACTCCTACTATACTCCGTAGCTTTGTTAGGGGTTGATGACTTGATGGCTCGTTCTCACGTGAAAATTCTTCCTTCAAAAATAATGGAAACTTACTAACGTTTAACTATTACGATACAATTATTAAATTCAAATTATATGAGCTAGTTAAGATAAATCATAAAAGATTAAAATCATTTTATTTAAATATTTTTTTACTCATATTATCTACAAGTATTGTCGGTTATATGAATTAAAATAGTAAATTTTCATTCTCACCCTAGCTTGTTTCATTTGGGTTTAGCAGATAAGCCACCTCACCTTAGTGACATGTATAGCTTGCGAGCCAGATCCGATCCGATCTGAAACTCCAGTAAAATGTTCCAACCCGATCCAAAAATTTAGTGATAAGATTCGATCTGATCCGACCCGATGAGGCGATGATGACTTGTACTCCGATACGGCCCACTTCAGCTGACCCGAAACCGAACCCGACCAGAGATAACTCGTAACCCGAGTCGATCCGATACATTATCTGACCAAACCCGACCCAAAGGTTGATTTGACCCGACAATTGAATTGACATCCAATAAAGATAAAAAAGAAAATAACTTATAAATAATAAGATTGAGGATTTTTTTTTGTAAGAAATTACATTACATTTTATTTAGCATGTTTTGTGAGCAATTACCTTTTATTTTATTTTGGCTTTTAACTACTCCCTCCGTCTTGGTGAACCACACATTCTCACTCTTATTTTGCCCCCAAAAATCTAGGGGAACATATCTTAGACTTGGAGGAGCAGTTAAAATATAAGCCAAAACGAGAATGATTATAACTATATAAAAACATAAAAAGTCATTCCAAAATGTTAACCTTTACGATTTATTGACAAGTGACACTACCTATATTCTACTAAAATGTTTAACTAAATACTCGTATGTAGCTTATGTGCTATATTTATAATGAATATGTTACTCCCTTTGAGTCTGACTTATGTTTACTCTTTCCTTTTTGGGCTGAGTCATTTTTTCTTTCATATTTGTTTTTTAAAGTCATGAATATGTGGCTCATATTTACCCATTTATTTCTCTCTCTTTCAACTTATTTTTTAGCCACACATTCTCACATTCTTATTTTTCCTTCAAAAATTATAGGAGACATATCTTAAACACGGAGTGAGTATAATATTTGAGACGCATATTCAATGCAAGTTTTATTTTACCTAAAGTTCATCCTTCATATTTTGTTATGAGTATTATTTTATGTATGTATATCGTCATACAATATCAAGGATATAAACAATGTAATTTTTTAAAATTGTTAGTCGGATAAAATATGATACTTATGTGACATAAAAATCACTCTTTTCGAATGCAAGAATTAACCATTTGAAAATTTGAGCTAGCATATTGATAATTTTTATAAGAGGATAATCAAGAATTGATGACAGAATTAACAATGCAATGGTAAATTGTAAATTTTTGAAGTTGCGCTAAGAGGAAAGTGAAGAAACTTGTATTGCAAAAATGCGGAGAATTAGTGAGTATATGAGGTAATTAATGAGCAATCAATGGGTAATTATGGTGTAGCAACCTTGATTTTCTTCATCAATTTTTTTCTTTTGGTGCAGCAAATGCTACACCTTTGATACACATGGCTCCGCTAGAGTAACTTGTGTGTTTCTAGGATATCTTTTTGGTAAGAAAACTTATAAGTTGTTGAGTTTAGTTTTTATCATTCTTTACTTGTCTTAAGGGTGTTGTTTTTCATGAGCATGTGTTTCCATATGTTGATAATTCTGCTAATAATTTCCTTCCTGTTCCTGCTCCTGACTCTATGCAAATTGATGTCCTATCTGTGCCTCTTACTGCTGATAATTCTAATGTTATGCACACTGATAATACTTCACATGATAATCATGTTCCTAATACTGATGTTGTGGCGCCCTTTGTTAGACAGTCCAGACCACCTACTTATTTACGTACATGATTATGTTCACCCTCTAAGACATTGTCATTTCGTCACATCAATTGTTCGTTATAACACACTCACATCACTCTGTGAGTCCATGGCTGTGGCAAATATAGCATGTACTGTGGTCCATTCTGCAGCTCTCCATGCTTCTTCTCTTCATGTTCAAGATCCTCACAATTATGAGGAAGCATTTGTTTACCTTGAGTGGCAAGAGGCTATCTCAGCTGAGTTCAAGGCTTTATGCCAATAAGACTTGGACTCTTGCTCCTTTACCCCCATGAAAGAAGTCTATTTCTTGCAAATTAATGGATATTCAAGGTCAAGCAAAAATCTGACGGTTTCATTGAAAGATACAAGTCCAGATTAGTTGTCAATGGCTATACTCAGAAAAGGAGGGTATAGATTATACAGAGACATTTTCGCCAGTGGTTAAGATGACTACATTTAGGAGTCTTGCTGCAGTCGCAGTAAAGAATGGCTAACACATGAGCTAATTAGATGTAAATAATGTTTTGTTTCATGGAGACCTTGATGAAGAGGTTCACATGAAGCCTCCACCAGGTTTACAAGTTGATAAGCGTATGGTTTGCAAGCTTCAAAAGTTGTTGTATGGCCCTAAAGAGGCTTCTCGCCAGTGGAATGCAAAGCTCACTGCAGCCCTGAAGACCAAAGGTTTCCCGCAATCCTTAAATGACTATTCTTTGTCTCATAAGAAGAATAATGGGAAGGTAATTTATCTTGCCGTGTATGTAGATGATGTACTTGTAGCTGGTGACGACGCAGAAGAAATAGCAAGCTTAAAGTCTTACCTGGACAACACATTCAAGATCGAAGATCTAGGACACCTACATTATTTCCTTGGCATGGAGTTCACTAATGTCAAGAATGGCATGGCCATCACCCAACGCAAATTTACCAAGGAATTGTTTAGTGACTTCCAGATTGAAGGGATGACTTCTGTTCAAAGTTTCTTAGATCCTACAGTCAAGCTTGATACTCAGTCAGATAATCTCATCTCCAATCCAGGCCAGCTGATTACAGAAAATTGGTAGGCAAGCTCAATTTTTTGGTAAACACCAGACCTAACATAGCCTTTGCAGTTCAATTATTAAGCCAATTCATGGCGTTTCCTAGAAGAGGCTCACTGGCAGGCTGCTAACCATGTGTAACCGCAAATTTTGTATCGCAGCTAACTGAAATACAAAACAAGGAAAACAAATAAATTTATTAATTATTTTATCAAAAGTTCGTGTACAATCTCTAATGTATCCTCTGATTCTAACGCCGTTTAGGGAACACGTGTACGCGGTACACGTGAGTGATGCGTGCGTAGCTGACTTGTACTGCCTTGCGCGCGTTGTAACTTGATGTTCTTGAGAGGGTCGCGATGACTTGAATCTCCCTTGAATGTTTGAATTTGTCTTGGATCTTCTGAACAGGCGGCGCGATCTATCGTGCTTATTGACTGCTTGCGACGGATTTGATGGAGAGCTTGTAGCGACTTTGTGTCTTGTTCTCTCTGTATCCTTTGCTTCAGAATTCTCCCATCCTCTCAAATGAATGAGAAGGGCTCTATTTATAGGGTTTTGATTTACCCTTGGTGGACTTTAGTAGTCACAAGCCCATTTATGAGCTTATTAGTGACATTGGCCCAATTTATCTTCTTTTCGGGTTTAATGATCCAAATAAACCAATTTGTAATCCGGATCGACCCATATTTCATTTACTCGGGACAAAAATAATTAAATCGAGTTAAAATTTCGTATTAACTCAAAATAATTAATTAATTTAATTTATTCGACACTTTAATAAATTTTTAGTGCCTACAAATTGCCCCCTCGGGACCTTGTCACGTACACCGTTTGGGTGTTCTGGAGTGGCAGGGTCTCGAACATTTTTTTGTTTGACTTTGAGTTGGAAGTCGACGAGCACCGGTCTTGTCCTAGGTAGCTCTACCTTTTTTTTTTACGTCACCCTGTCATTATCTGACTTGACGGACGACCTGGGATATCTTGACTTTGTATCCACGTTCATGTATTGGGAAGACTTGAGAAGTTATGAAATTTCCTAATTTGGCGAATGGATGTAAAATTAGGAAACTTGACTCTCCTATACTCGGTAGAAGTTAAAACCAACTCGGTTTCCTTAATTCTTCACCCTCGATAGGGGTTAGGAAACAACAAAAATCTATATAAAGAAACCCAACTTTGCCTCATGTAAATAAATCTTTGACGAGTCCCCTCCTTAAGCATAGGTGTCTTCTTTGTGTTTCATACTAGCCTCGAGCCCAATCGAGAAACCGGCAGTCGGCAGGAGAAACAAGGTATCAGGCCTTCTCCCTCCCTCCTCCTTAATAGCCAATATATATAGGGCATAATTCTCTTTTTAGCCTGTTTACTCGAGAATATTGAACTTTCATGACATTAAATCAGTAATTAACTGTCATACTAAATATTGAATGTCAAGAATTTGCCTTGTCTTTAATATAATGCCTTGCTTTTGGGAGTGATTCTCGTCCCCATGCGTGGCTACTTCTCCCACCTGTTAATATGCAGTATTCTTCTTCATCCTCCTTTTTCTTTTTTTGAGCTTTAATGGCGGAAAATTTGTAGATACTGAACTTGCTATTGGATTTCATGAATTTGACTCTACTTTGATGCATGTAATCTCATGTTGACCATGCTTGTGCTTTCGTGGATGAATGTCGTCCTCTATCTCGCTGATGTTTTTTTTTCTCTTCTTCGGTGTGGACGCAGCTGGCTTAAACCTAGAATCTCACAGATTCGCTCCGAGTTTCGGTCCAAACTTTTGTCGTGAATCTTGCTGGGACTTCACTCGGCTATGAATGAATAATGAACGAGATGGGTTATCATGACTTTCTTCGCACAGGCAATTTGTTGGAGCAATTTTACTTAAGCACAGGCTATGCCACCAATTTACACGTGGGGTACGAAGAAACAACTTGTTCTAAAACAATGAACCAACGTGGCAAAACTTGCTCTTGATTTTTTTTTTTTTTTTTTTTTTTTTTAATTTTTAATTGACCTTCATTGGTTAATGGTTGCTCTTGCTTTGTACAGTATTTCCCACGTAACTTTTCAGCTTGCTCTGTACGTTCGTTATGTCGACACCATGCTTTGATTGAGGCTATAGTTAGTACTCTGTATTATCTCCATAACAACATGCTACTCAGTAAGTATTTCTTTCTCATGCTCTTTCGTGGTATGCAGTATGTACTTGTATGGTCGTTATATGCATTACCAAGATTTATTTGGGTCAAGCTTCTCATTTATTTATTTCTCAATTTATTCGGGAGTTATTCGTCTTTGTCCGTTGATTCTTGAAAATTTTATTTGACTCTTATGGAAAAATTCAACCCGATGATTTTCCATCTTTAACTGAGTTGTCATGAGATGAACCCGTTTATTGGGTCATCGCGACTTCTAGGAGCCACGGAGGGAGCACTCGGAGCTGTTATGAGGTGAACCCGTTAAGGTCATCACGACGCTCTTGTGAGGAGTCATAAAGGAGAAACACCCGAGTTGTTATGAGGTGAACCCGTTTGGGTCATCACGACGCTCGCGTGGAAGAGGCACCCGAGTTGTTACGAGGTGAACCCGTTTGGGTCATCACGACGCTCACGTGGAGGAGGCACCCGAGTTGTTACGAGGTGAACCCGTTTGGGTCATCACGACGCTCACGTGGAGGAGGCACCCGAGTTGTTACGAGGTGAACCCGTTTGGGTCATCACGACGCTCACGTGGAGGAGGCACCCGAGTTGTTACGAGGTGAACCCGTTTGGGTCATCACGACGCTCACGTGGAGGAGGCACCCACGTGGAGGAGGCACCCGAGTTGTTACGAGGTGAATCCGTTTGGGTCATCATGACGCTCACGTGGAGGAGGCACCCGAGTTGTTACGAGGTGAACCTGTTTGGGTCATCACGACGCTCGCGTGGAGGAGGCACGCGGAGCTGAGGAGCCACGGAGGGAGCACTAGGAGCTGAGGAGCTGCAGAGGGATCACTCGGAGCTGAGGAGCCGCGGAGAGATCACTCGGAGCTGAGGAGCCACGGAGGGATCACTCGGAGATGAGGAGCCACGGAGGGAACACTCGGAGCTGAGGAGCCACGGAGGGAGCACTCGGAGCTGTTATGAGGTGAACCCGTTCGGGTCATCACGACGCTCCTACGAAGGAAGCCTTTCTCGATGACTGGTGTGGACTGCTCCGAAGATACTCCAAGCTGCATCACTTTGTCCTACTTGAGTTGTCATGAGGGGACCCGTTTGGGCCATCATGACTTTCTAGTAGAGAAGCTCCGCTTGATGAAGAATTTTATGAAGCGTCGTTCAGTGATGATTTTTTTTTCAGCTTTTCACAGTTTACGCTCTTGCGGGCCAGGAACAATTATTTGTTATTTTGGATGGAGGGGGGTGGCTGCACTCAAGCTACATGTTCACTCGAGTTGCCTACGTACTTGCAAAACATGGATAATACTTCACAAGATCAAGCCAACGTAGTTCGATAAAGGAATGGGTGATTTGTTTGGTGGTGTGGCTGCACTCAAGCTACATGTTCACTCGAGCTGCCTACGTACTTGCAAAACATAACAGATGTTTTACAAGATCAAGCCAACGTAGTTCATGGGATATTCTTGTGCTTTTTTTTTTTTTTTTTCATTATTTTTTTTGTTTTGTTTTGTGTGTGTGCAGTTTATCCTCTTGCTTAGGAGCTTCAGCATGGGGATTTAAGAATAGTAGCGTTTCAGAAATTTCCCATTGATAGGGCCTATGCGCACACCATCTTCATCTACAACTTTGTATGCACCATTTGTGTAGACTTCTCGCACCACATATGGGCCATCCCACTTGGCAGTGAATTTTCCTACCGGTTTGTGAGAAGTAATGATCGGCCTTCGTACTGCAAGGACCAAGTCTCCTACTTGAAAGGAACGAGGGCGCACCTTTTTATTGAACGCTCGCGATAATCGAGCTTGGTAACATTGAAGCTTTTGTTGGGCTTGGAGCCTCTTTTCATCGAGAGCCTCTAGCTCTTCTAGACGCAACTTATCGTTTTCATCTTCTGTGAGTCCTTCCTGAATGGCTATGCGCAACGATGGGATCTGCAACTCTAGTGGCAACACAGCTTCTACTCCATATACCAATGCATACGGGGTCGCTTGAGTTGGCGTTTTGTATGTAGTGCGATATGCCCATAAAGCTTCACCGATTCTTTCATGCCAGTCTCGTTTTGACTTTGCCACGACCTTCCTTAGCAGGTTACAGAGCGTCTTATTGAAGGCTTCGGCTAGACCATTTGCAGGAGCATTGTACATTGATGACTTGTATTGTTTGAACTTGAACTTCTCTGCCAGGCTTGTCACCAATTGGTTGGTAAATGGCTTTCCATTATCGGTTATGATGCGTTGTGGTACACCATACCTGTAGATGATTTGAGTTCGGATGAAGTCCGCAACATTTTCTTTCTTCACTTCTCGTAATGTGACTAGTTCTGCCCATTTTGAGAAGTAGTCAATACCGGCGAGGATGTACTCGTGCCCATTGGAAGCCTTTGGAGTGAGTGGTCCAACAACATCAAGTCCCCAAGCTTCGAAAGGCCATGAAGAGACGGTTGGATGCAATGGCTCCGGCGGTTGATGTATGAAGTTTGCGTTGAATTGACACGCGCCACATTTTCTTGCAAAGTCTATGCAATCTTGTACCATGGAAGGCCAGTAGTATCCCATTCTTTTGACGCGATCGTAAAGTTTCGGACCTGACTGGTGAGCTCCGCATATGCCAGAGTGAGCTTCATGCATGGCTTCGGCGGACTCATCTTTTCCTAAGCATCTCAACCATTGTCCAAGAAAAGAGCGCCTGTAAAGTGTTCCTTTAAAGTGGATGAACTTTGGGGAACGTCTCCGTATCTCTACTTTGTGCCTAGGATCGTCTGGCAACTTCTGATGGTCCAAGAAGTCGATGATGGGCTGACGCCAGTCATCTTCATCAATTGTGTAGACATTGATCATGTTCGTCTCGTTCCTATTTTCTTCCTTCTCAGGCAGCGGTATTGCCCAACGATTACAGACTGGAACTTGCATTGATTCTTCTGCCCCCAGTGCCAATGTGGCTGCGAGGTTAGCAAGCGCGTCAGCCAACTTATTGGCACTTCTTGGTACATGACCAATGTTGACGGTGTCAAGTTGATTTAGCAGTCGGAGTGCTTGCTGATGGTATGGGACCAGATCCTCTTTTCGCACTTCATATTCATTGAGGACTTGACTGATCACGAGCTGCGAGTCTCCGTAGATGTCCATGTCCTGAATGCCTATCTCGAGCGCCATTTGGAGACCAAGTATGAGGGCCTGGTATTCAGCTACATTATTTGAGCATAGCTGAGTTAGTGAAAAGGAGTATGGCAAAACATGGTTTTGTGGAGATACAAACACCACTCCAGCCCCAGCTCCGTCTTGCCTTGCAGCATCATCGAAGTACATTTGCCATGCTGGTAGGACGTCCACGTAGAAGATCTCTTCCCCAGGAAGGTCGTCAGAAAGTTCCCATTCGGCTGGGACTGGATGGTCGGCGAAGAAGTCGGCGATGGTTTGCCCTTTCACTGCTTTTTGAGGCACGAAAACCAAGTCGTACTGTTTCAGCAACACTGCCCATTTCGCGAGTCTTCCTGACAATACTGGTCTTGAGAGTATGTATTTGATTGGATCTGCCTTGGACACCACGTGTATAGTGTGTGCTTGCATATAGTGCCTCAGCTTTTGGATTGCAAACACCAGTGCAAGGCATATTTTCTCGATTGGAGAGTAATTCACTTCAGCTCCAACCAAAGTACGACTCAAGTAGTAGAGTGCCCGCTCTTTGCGGTCTTCAATTTCTTGAGCACACATTGCCCCCAGGGACCGTTCTTGTGCTGCGATGTATAAGATGAGCGGCTTCCCAGGAATAGGTACCCCCAGCACAGGTGCACTGGCCAAGTATTTCTTTATGCTTTCGAAAGCATGTTGACATTTATCGTCCCACTCATATGGAGCATTCTTCTTCATCAAGTGGTTGAACGGCTGACAACGTCCTGCGAGGTTGGATATGAACCTTCTAATGTATGCGAGGCGTCCCTGCAATCCGCGTAATTCTTTCAATGTCTTAGGCACCGGCATTTCTCGAATCGCTCTGATTTTGGTCTGGTCGATCTCGATGCCTCGATGTCTGACAACGAATCCTAAGAATTTTCCTGAAGTGACACCAAATGCACACTTGAGTGGATTCATCTTCAGCTGACATTTTCTGAGTCTTTCGAAGACAGCTCGGAGGTCTTTAATGTGGTCTTGTCTTTCCTTTGATTTAACTACCACATCATCGACGTAGCATTCTATTGTTTTATGCAACATGTCATCGAAGATTTTCTGCATTGCTCGTTGATATGTCGCGCCAGCATTCTTTAATCTGAAAGGCATGACTGTGTAACAGAATATTCCTTTCGGTGTTCGGAAAGCTGTGGCCTCTTGATCTTCCGGCGCCATGTGTATCTGGTTATACCTTGCAGTACAATCCATGAACGAGAGCGCTTCGTGCCCAGTAGTTGCATCAATCATTAATTCTGTGACCGGTAGAGGGAAGTCATCTTTTGGGCATGCGTCATTAAGATCTCTGAAATCGACGCATACTCGCAACTGTCCATTCTTCTTCCTGACTGGAACCACATTAGCTAGCCACGTAGGGTACTTGACTTCGCGGATGAAACCAGCTTCGATGAGTTTGTTGACTTCCTTTTCAATTTCAGGGACAAGCTCAGGCCGGAAGCGACGTTGGGGTTGCTTCTTAGGATTAACTCCCTTTTTGATTGCTAGACGATGCACTGCAATCTTTGGACTCAGTCCCGGCATTTCCTTGTAGCTCCAAGCAAAAACATCTTTGTACTCGAGCAACAATTTGTAGTACTCGTCTTCTTCCTCTTTGGTCAGCAGAGCACTCACATATATGGGGCGTGGGTCTTCAGAAGTCCCCAGGTTGAGTTCTTTCAACTCATCTACCGTTAATTGCCCCCCGTCTTCCAATGGTTTTGGCGCTTCATCTGCATCCACTTCTTGATTGTCATCCGGGATCTCCTCTACCGTTACATGATAAGAGGTTGCCACTTCTGAAGTCTTCGCCCTCTTGATGTTGGTCCCATTTGATGATGACGAATCGACATGCTCACTACTTTTTGAATGACCAGTGAGAATCAAGACGCGACTCCTTACTTTGAGTGGTGTATGTTGCATGATATCCACATCTTGCAAGCGCTTCATGCGGGAAGGTATTGCACTTTTTAAATCATCGTCTATTTTCACTTCTTCTTCAAGAGTCGAGCAACGATGACCTTCACCTTTATCCTTCTTGGGGACTCCTAGTCGGCTGAAAACTGTTTTTGTCTGGGCGCGTAGGCGATGACGTGTTGGGTTCCGACAGATATTTCGTGGTCTAGAGTTTGGCAATACTTCTTCACCTCCATTTTGGTTGCCCAACCTGTTGAACACAGAATGATTATTAGATGGAGAGCTCGTCCTTCCTATCCTGTCAAACACAGAAGTCCGAGTTGTCTCCACGGGCGCACTTATCCTCTCGAAGATTGATGTGGGTGACGGCTCTATCATGCCCCTTGCCTTGTCGTCTTCGATCTCTTCCGCCGTGATATGTTGTGATGATGTGGTATCACTTCCTTTTCGGCTTCCAATCTTTACTGGTGGAGGAGGTTGATAGCTTACCCCAGGTTTGGCAACTCTACATACGCCTTCTTTTTCATATTGGTCTTGTTGTGCTTTACTAAGGCCATATGGTTTTGGAATTTCGTCGACAGCCGTCCCCATGGGATTTGGTTTTGAATAATCATAACCTGCTTTCTCTAACAATTTATGCGCATTGGGATTACAAAATTCATCAAACTCTTTCAGCCATTTGGTATCTTCAACTGTTCTGTCGAATCCCTTTAAAGGTGGTCCGACGATCTTGGTTTCTGATGAACTCGGCAGAGGTGTGGTGACCTTGGCTACCCATTCTTGCTTGAATGTTTGACTTGGTTTGTTTTTATCCCTAGATTCCGTCTTTGTTGGAGTACATTCTGCAAAAGGACTCTCCCCTTCTTTGCGACGAGACTTCGGGATGTATCGAAGGACAGGTGGTGCGGGCGTCAGTGACGCTTCTTGCATCTTGGGAATTACCACTGGACTGATGATCTTGACCACTTTGTTTTCTTTCAGCTCGTCTTTCTCTTCCTCAGTACGAACTGCAGCTGCATTCTTTTTGATGACGTTCTTCTCCAACCTGCTTCCAGCCCCAGTTGAGGAGATGGTGGTTGGCATAAACTCGTTAGGCGTTGCGTCCTCGTCGAAAAACTTAGCATCTGCGAAGAAGGTGTCAGCCTTGGAGAATGGTTTGGTGTCTCCATTTATTTTCCTTTCACC
Organism: Agrostemma githago; assembly: GCA_958450325.1. NCBI lineage: Eukaryota > Viridiplantae > Streptophyta > Magnoliopsida > Caryophyllales > Caryophyllaceae > Agrostemma > Agrostemma githago. Next base: position 21,436,581 of record OY288258.1, read on the forward strand.
CCCTCGATAGTACTTCAGACATTGATGAAGGGTTGAAGCGACAATGCCATTCTCATGCTTCCAGGGTCGTCCCAGCAGTAACCCATAGGATGTCTTGGCTTCGATCACATGGAACAACACGTCAGAAGAAAGGTCATCCATGGTAAGGTTTACACGGATCATCCCGACCGCACGTTCTCCTGTCAAGTTGAAACCGTGAATAACTGTTCGACTGCTTGTAAGTTCCCCCACGGTGATGCCCAATTCTTTCATTGTAGCTTTCGGCATTATGTTGACTCCTGAGCCTCCATCTATCAAGATTCGCTTGACCTTTTTCCCCTTGATATAGCCGGACATGTAGAGCGGCCTATTATGAGGCTTAGATCCGAGGAGTAAGTCTTCATCCGAGAAAGTCAAGGCAGCGTTGCAGGAAAGACATTGACTTGATTTTTCTGGGGTTTCCACCACATCCTTCATCTTGCCGGCGTATAGCTCTGGCTTCTCGAGTCCTTGGAGGATCAACTCGCGACTCTCTTTAGGAAGATGGAATATTTGTCTCCAACCCATATTTGCAGGAAGTCCATCTAGAGCCTTGACGATCTTCATCTCCTTTTGAGGCTGCGCCTGCTGTGAAGGTTCGGGCTCGACTACGTCACTTTTATCCACTTCTTCATCGTGATCAGCAGGTGAGGCGGAGATGGTGTAAACAGCCACTTCATCCAGGTAATCCTCTGGAAAGAATTCTTCAAGGGTAATGGGACTAAGTGGTTTTTGTTCTAGCAGATCTTCGGGTAAGACATGCGGCTTGACAACCGTTTTAGACTTCTTCTTCCCCTTGGATTTGCGAGGTTGTTGCTTTCTTGCCTGTTTTCGACGGCGGTGAACAGGCTTGACTATCTGTTTAGTTTGTTTCCTTGGCTTCTTGCGCGTCACCAAGGTCCATCCTTCGTCATCATGAGCATCTTCTTCATCCTGAAGACTTGCCTTCTTGATTTGTGACTCTGAAGGCGGCGGCAATGCTAGCCTCGGAATCCACAATGTCACGGGCTCGAGGGTCCCAAATTGTAGCATATGTGCAGTCCATTCACCAGCTGCTTTTGTCGTCTCCTGTCCTGGTTGCTCTCCGACTGCAGTAGTTTGGTTTGTTGCCACCGTTTCATCAATATCGAGGATTATCTTCCCATCCCTTGAAAGCTGCATGATTTTTTCTTTGAGCGTTATACACTTCTCGATAGGGTGACTTACCAGTCTGTGATAACGACAGTATTTAGGATCGTTTGTCTTGTCAGCTTGCTCGGGCCGCTTGAGCTCTGGCAGCTGTATGATCTTCTTCTCGAGTAGATCATCGAGCATCCCTGATAAGTCTGAATCAGGAAATGGGTACTTCTTAGCCTGCAATTCTTTCAATGTAGGCCTATTCTTCCGGTAGTCATAGGAGAATGACTCATTCCGCTTTTCATCTTTTGACCTGCCTGAGATCTTGATTGGTCCACTACCTGCGTCGACGGCCATTGTCTCTTTTGTTTTTGACCCCTTTTCGGTCTTCTTGAATTCCTTCTTTTCACCAGGTGGTTTAGAAGAAGAGGCTCGGTTCTTGCCGCGCCCTTGTTTGATGGTGATTTCCATGTCATGTGCCCGAGTTGCTAAGTCTTGAAAGCTTCTTGGCTTAATCCCATGTAGAATGTACAGGAGATCCCAGTTCATGCCATTGATGCACATTTCGACCGCGGAAGCTTCACTCAGACGGTCTTTGCATTCCCGACTTAGCGCACGCCAGCGGTTGATGTAGTCAATGACCGGCTCCTCATCCCACTGCGAAGTATTTGTCAGTTCGCTCATACTAACGATGCGTCTGGTACTGTAGAATCGGTTCAGGAATTCGTCTTCCATCCGAGTCCAGCTGTCGATTGATTCCGCCTCTAAATCGGTATACCAGTCAAAAGCGATTCCCTTGAGAGAGCGCACGAACTGCTTGACGAAGAGATCCTTATCAGTTCCCGCGTTGTTGCATGTCTCCACGAAGTGCGCGACATGCTGCTTTGGGTTGCCCTTCCCATCGAATAGCTGAAACTTCGGGGGTTGATATCCGGCAGGCATGCACAGGTCATCGATCCTTTTGGTGTAAGGCTTGATGTACCGTCCATTGGGATTCTTTTCACCGAGTTGGGTCTTGATCGCATCCGCTATCAGACTCTGTAACTGCTCCTGGGTGTAAGCTCCAGTGTTTTTCTTTGGAGGTTTCTTGCCATCATCGTCATCATCATTGTCACTGTCGCCCCCGTGGATGCTATTCTTCTCAATGTCACTGTCATCGTGCACACTAGGAGCAGGCCTTTCGCGGAGCTTAGTCACCTCTTTTTGAAGATCTTCGATCTTCTGGTTCTTCTCGTCATTTTTCCTTTGCATTTTTTCGATGAGTTTATTCAGATTCAGGAGTTGATCTTCGATACTGGAACCACTAGCCATCATCACCGAAGCACTGATAGGAGTGGCAACCTCCTTCTTCATTTGCGACACCTTAGGTTTGCGCGGGGAGGCGGTGTTGGTCTTGGAGACTTCGTCCTTGCGGGAAGGAGAAGAGGCTGCAATCATGGCTTTGGCAGCAGCAGCTATTGAGGCAGCAGAAATCTTGCGCGGCCTGGTAGGGATGTGGGCGGCGCGTAGGCTGGCGGCAGCGGCGTCGAGGGCTGCCTTCTTCGCCTTCGCCCTGGTGACCATGCCAGCGGATTGCATAACAGCGCCAGGAGATTGCTGAAGAGCGTCCACGTAGGTCTTCCTGGGGGTGTTGAAAGTGTTGCTTTGGTTGGTAGACATCTTCTTGCAAAGTTGTCTTGGTTGTTTCAGCGGTAGAGATGAGAGGTAGAGATTTTCACGTCAGGTTCACCAAAATTTGTAACCGCAAATTTTGTATCGCAGCTAACTGAAATACAAAACAAGGAAAACAAATAAATTTTATTAATTATTTTATCAAAAGTTCGTGTACAATCTCTAATGTATCCTCTGATTCTAACGCCGTTTAGGGAACACGTGTACGCGGTACACGTGAGGGATGCGTGCGTAGCTGACTTGTACTGCCTTGCGCGCGTTGTAACTTGATGTTCTTGAGAGGGTCGCGATGACTTGAATCTCCCTTGAATGTTTGAATTTGTCTTGGATCTTCTGAACAGGCGGCGCGATCTATCGTGCTTATTGACTGCTTGCGACGGATTTGATGGAGAGCTTGTAGCGACTTTGTGTCTTGTTCTCTCTGGATCCTTTGCTTCAGAATTCTCCCATCCTCTCAAATGAATGAGAAGGGCTCTATTTATAGGGTTTTGATTTACCCTTGGTGGACTTTAGTAGTCACAAGCCCATTTATGGGCTTATTAGTGACATTGGCCCAATTTATCTTCTTTTCGGGTTTAATGATCCAAATAAACCAATTTGTAATCCGGATCGACCCATATTTCATTTACTCGGGACAAAAATAATTAAATCGAGTTAAAATTTCGTATTAACTCAAAATAATTAATTAATTTAATTTATTCGACACTTTAATAAATTTTTAGTGCCTACACCATGTTCTCAGATACATCTCAAAGGATACTTCATAGGGTTTACTTCTCAATAGTTCTTCCAGTTTTACTCCTGAAGGTTTCTGCGATGCTGATTGAGCAGCATGTCCTCACACCAGATGTTCTATTAGTGGCTTCTTACTCTTCATGGGGGGGTAGTCTCATCTCTTGGATGTCCAAGAAGCAACAAACCGCGTCCTTGTCATCAGTAGAGGCTGAATATAGGTTGCTACGCAGACTTACAACAGAGTTAGCATGGCTAATCAGTCTGTTTCATGGGTTAGATGTCCAAGACATCACTCCTATTCCCATAAAGTATGATAGCTAGGCAGAGCTATACATGTCGCTAAGAACCCTGTCTTCCATGAGAGGACGAAGCACATTGATTTGAACTGTCATTTTGTGCGGGGAAAACTAATGCAAGGCCTCATCTCACTTACGTATGTGACTACTACAGAACAACCAGCAGACCTGCTAACCAAAGCTCTAAATGGTCCCCTTCATAGGCGCTTTCAAAGCAAGTCGGAGATGTTTTCTCATCCTCCAACTTGAGGGGATGATAGAATATATAACTACTCTAGTTAGCTATGTTGGTTAGAGGTTGTTATAGTTAGTTATATACTCATGTATACATAGTCAAGGCTAGATCATAAACACAATCTGTAACACTGCAATTATTCAACGGAATTACTTTTTCATACTTGCGCGTTACTCAATTCTTCTTAAAATTTCCTTAACATTCCAATATTACCCTTTCTTTATTTAAAGCATCTTCATTATTGTTTTTATTCTATTCTAGATCAATTTTTTGTTCAAATTTTTTTTACTTAAACCTCATCAATTCTATTTATCGATCAATCATTATTTGCGAATTCACTATGAATAATAGTTTGGTAATTGATATTTTATCATATACGGTGTAGTTATTTTAATTGAAAATCAGGGTTAATTGATTGAAAATCAGGGTTAATCAATGTCAATTAATTATCTACGGTTCTTGTCGTCATTCTCTGATCTCAATTTCTATTTGTATAATCGGCTAATCGCAAATTAGGACCTTTTCGAATGACCCGAATTGGTGCAGTTGATATGAAATTCATCGCAAGGACTTTTCCGTGAACCCTAATGGGTATACATCGCAAATAGGACTTTCCGGAAGAACTCTAATTGGTGCAATTGATTTGAAATTCCTGACCTCGGTTTTTTACTCGCTTTCTCACAAATTAAGATTTTTTCGAAGAACCCTAATTAGTGCAATTAAATTTGAAATCTACGACCTCAATTTGTACTTGAATCATCGCAAATTAGAACTTTTTGAAGAACCCTAATTGATGCAATTGAATTTTGGATTTTTTCTCTCTCTAAAAACATAAGTGGGAGAGGGGAGTGAGAGGGGAGTGAGAGGGGTAAGGTAGTAATTTTAAGGTATGATTAAGTAATGTTAAAGTATAAAATAACGGGAAAATAGTGATTGAGCCCCTCTACTTTGGTAAATTATAAAATCAAACCCCTTAACTTTTGATTGGAGGAATTAGACCCCTTAACTTTGTTAATATGTGAAATTAAACCCCTTAAGTTTGCTAATACGTGAAATTAAACCTTTATTTATTTATTTTTTTGATCAATTGCTCAACTTCTCGTCAATTTCTCATACTAGAATACAAATACGTACATTACGGTAGAATACGAATACGTACATTACAGTAGAATACGAATACGTGCATTACGAGATAAAATATTTTATCGAACTACTTAGGATATACGAATACGAATAATATTTTTTTTTGTACTACTCCGTACTTGGGCCGGGAATATGTATTTCTATACATTTACATATTATATTGGTGTATTTTGGGATAAAATATTTATTGATAGTAATGAGATATTGACATGAAATTGACGAGAAATTGAGCAATTGATCGAAAAATAATAAAAAGGGTTTAATTTCACATATTGACAAAGTTAGGGGTCTAATTGCTCCAATCAAGAGTCAAGGGATTTGATTTCACAATTGAGCTAGGTAGAGAGACTCAATCACTGCTTTCCCGAATAAAAAAGTACCACCCATTCAATACAATCCAATTTTTTCTTTTCCATCCTCCAATTACAAAACCCGCCCCTGCATTCAAGCATTAATCTTCATCTCTCTTCAACTTTTAACCTCATCTCCCTTCAATTTTAGGGTCTATGTTATGTTTGGTTTCAATTAGTTGTAGTGGTTGTATTAGATGATATGATTATTTATTTTCGTCAAATTCCATGGTTATTGTTGTAAATTCTTGATGAACTGTTTTGTTTCAACTTCATTGAAATTAGGATTAGTAGTGACTTTAGGGCAAGTTAAGGACTTCTCAATTCTAGCAAATCATCAATTTATGTAATCGTCTTCTCATCTTACTCCACTTTAGCATTTCATTCCATCATGCTCTTTTCTTGTTTGACGGAATTTGGATTTGAGGCGTTTATTTTCACTTAAGAGACCGTTGATGACTAATTGACTATCCTCTGCCACTTCTTCTTCTTCTTCTTCATTAAGCACAAGGATGCCCACACGTACATTTCATGCACACATCTTTATTGGAGCTCGAATGAGATGTTGACATTACTTTTCTTAATATAATTGTAAAAGTTAGAGGATGAAAAGAGAGATATGGAATAATATTAAGAAGAATGAATGAACGGAACAAAATGGAGGGAAATGAAATTGGAGGAAAAAATATTAAATGGTAGTCGATGACAAATGGGGTTAAAATTGTTAGTAGCTCAATCAATTTGTATGAGTGAGAGATAAGTCAAGGTCGGAAAGTTGACTTCCGTCACCGGAAATTAGATTTTGGTAATTTTTCACAAAAAATGAGAATAAAAGGTAGTTGAAAGCCAAAAATAAAATTAAAGATAGTTGCTCAAAACACCTTAAATAAAAAGTACCTCCGTTGCATTTGATTGTTTGCATTTGTTTTTTGGACACTATTCATAGGTGGGTGAAATCTTAAATGTAACTTCTAATATATAAGATAAAATATAGTCACGTGGGATCTTGTTTAAATTGTCTAATTGAGTACGTTATAAATATTAATTTTTTATAATTTTTAGAAATACGTAACTAAAGATATAGACAAAAGAAAACGTACATTGACAAGTGTGATCAAAAAACAAATGCAAACCATCAAATGAAATGGAGGGAGTAATTTCTAACAAAATAGAAAAAATGTTAAATTAATGTATTATTTAGTTTTTTTTATATGTTCTTAACCAACATATTTAATAGAAACAAAAAGTTCACCCACTTAGTAACACCAAAAAAAAAAGAAACAAGTAGGGTAGTGTTTTGGAAATTATAAAAGTCAAAAGTGTCGTTTAGTTCTGTCTCGTTCCATTAAGTTTACTATGTCACAATTAATTTAGTGCATTTAGGTCGATCGAATTCAGTGATGTCCATTTCAGTTTAGTGTAGTTGAACTTATTTCAGCCAACAAGAATATGAGATGAATCTTAAGTAATAGAACGAGAAATTTAATAGGAATAGTTGTGTAATCATATTGAAAAAAAATGTCATTTGTTATGTTTTTTCTTAAAAAGTTACTTTGTATATATGGTCCTGTTTGGTAAACAACGGAATGATATTAGTAGAAGCAGATTTAAAAAGCAGATTTGACTAGCAGAATCAATTGGCAGGTTTGACTGACAGATTCAATTAGCAGAATTTTTTAAATAGTGTTTGGTAATTAGCTTTTTAGATTAGCGGATTGTTAACTAATTTGTAAAATGACAAAAAAGGACATAACTAATTTTTTGATTAAATATACGTCAATAATCAATATACATCACACCAACAATTTTAATGATTAATATCGTCGTTTTCTTCTATTAGCCATTAAAGATGAACAAATATTATCACGGAGAGTTGATATTTCTTGAGTTTCTTAAGTCTCGATCGGAGCATATCGGAGAATATCAAATAATTGCATATCAAATTCATGCATAAAAAAATCGAAGAGAGGAAAATGTACTTAGAATGTGAATTATATGAAAGAGTTTAGAATAACGAAAGTAGAAATAATGAAAGTATGGTTTAAATTGCTAAAGGGTAGGGAGGTAAAAAAAATAAAAATAAAATAAAATGCAATCCGCCAACTCAATATGCTGCTCCTACCAGCATATTGCAAAACGGCATATTCGACCCCAATATGCTATTACAAACCGCCATTTACCAAACACTACAATTGGCATATTTGTTGGTCAAATCCGCTATTTGCTCTCAATATGCCAATTTTTGGCGGATCCGCCATTTACCAAACACTCCCATAGAGTATTAACTATCGGCTTTTCAATAACTTTTAAGGTTTTTTTTCCCTTTTTATCAGGTTTTAGTGTATTTTTATAAGGATAGTGATAGGGCGCTACCGGGTGGCGCCGAATCTGAGCGCCACCCTAATTAATAAATAAGAAAAAATAAAAACTGAAAGATTTTATTTTTATTTTGCGCCAAATTTAAAAGGGTATACATGTAATTTATTATTTATTACGGAGTATAACTTATTCAATTAAGATAATATTTTAAATTAATTAATACTCTTATTTATATTTTAAATTTTAGGTAAATTAGTATTATTACTAATTAGGTTTCTTTACGATTATTTTTTCACCATTAAATGATAAAACAATACGATACGAAATGAGCGGTTAATTTAGTGTTGAAACCCGACTCAAACGAGTCGACCTTTTGAATTGAGGCTGTGTCGTCAATTTTTTATGGCCAATTTACGGGACCTCAATTTGATTGTCTGACAAATTAATTTAATTTTTTAAATTATTAGATCGTGTGGACTCGTGCTCATTTTAGGCCCGAGAAGATCATTTGCACTCGTTTTTAACTTTTTATATATGTAGTTTTAGACTTCCGTAATAATAAATTCTAATAATTCTAAACTATAGGTTACTTTGATTTTTTATTATTATACTACAATTATTACGTTCTAATATATCTATGGTCAATTTATGGGACCTCAATTTGATTTTGTGACAAATTAATTAATTTATTTTTAATTATTTGAGAACGTCTAATTCAAGCTCATGCATATAAATGAGAGTTATACATTTAATCGTACTGTCTACGTGAAAATTTGAATTAGTAATGGTAGATAACAACGAACGTAAGTAAATTGTTTGGACTAAAATAATTAAATACGACAAAACGGAATAATTATATTTTTTTCGAGTATATGCCTAACAAACACCTACAATTAAGCTAGATTTTTTTATAATATTTCTTTCAATTATTATTTGATTTTTTTTTTCTTTTTTTAAATTATATAATTATAATTTATTTACAAGTGGAATGTCGAATTTACCCTTTACAACTAACTCATCTTAAAATCACTTTTTAAAGAAGATAAATAAAATAATGCTGGTTAATTACTAAAATACCTTCGGTGGCGCACAAATTCGGTGCCACCAGGTGGCGCCATCTCATTTTCCTTTTTGTAATTTCTTAAGTTACTTTAATGTGAGACAATCGTGTTTTGGTAAAAATTTACCGGTCTACGATTTCGGTTGTGGGTTAAAGTGACCTTCCTATAACTATGAGTCAACGGAATCAGGACGAACTTAGCGAACAAAGAACGATAAAAGAAAATGGACGACACACAAAGTTTTGGTGACGCGGAAAACCCGATGTGGGAAAAACCGCGGGAGGAGTCGGAATCCCACCAAAGTTTCTACTATCAATGAGAAAGAATAAAATAGGAGCACTAATACAAGGAATTTTGACAAAGACTTATGGCTGATGGTGTGTATTTCCTATAATGGTTGCTTTAGTTGGGTCTCCTTGGATGATCCTCTCCCTTTGCCTCTCCTTCTCTTTTATATTGCTGCCGGTAGTTGCTCTTCTACCCTTCAGAATCTTCTCCTTTAATTCTCCTTTATTGCTCAGCTCTTATTGCCCTTGATTCTCGAAATCTTTGGCTTTTAATTGCTCTTCATTATCAGTTACACTCTCCTCCTCTTTTCTCTCCAGATCTGCTGGAATTATGCCTTAAATGGGGGAGTTGGTGTTTGACTCTTTCTTATTTTGCACTTGATGAAGTTGAATGGATCATGACATTTGTTGGGCTGTGTCGTTATTTTTCCTTGGTTCGGCCCATCTCCTCTTTTATCGTACCCTCTTCTTGGCCCAATGACTCTAATAATATCGACTTTGTCCTTTGACCTCTGACTTTTGATTTTTGTCCCTCGGCTATTGACTTTGACTTCCGACCTTTAGTTTTGACTATCGTCTTTGACCCTTTGACCTTTGACCCATTGACCTTTTGACTGTCCACTCGTAGCATGCCACGTTCTATTCCGAAAGTGCAAATTTTTGGCCTGAACAAATGCCCCCAAATTTCCGACTAAACTCTCTTTAGGCGGGAATTTTCGTTCTTCTGTAGATAGCTTCTGGTGTCGGTCAATCGATTGTCTTTCAAAAAGTTGATGCCTTCAACTCCCCAATTAATGCTCCTATCCTACTCACTTGTCTTTTCGACTCCCTCCTCCCAATTACTTTTTACTTCCCCTCACCCCTATTTCTTTCTACTCCTTCTTACCCTAACTACTCCCTTCTCATCCTCCAAAAATTCAAAAAGGTACCCCTTATCTCGTATGTCCATTGCTGCTGCGGTGGTAACTCCGTACTTTTCGTCACTGTTTCAGGTGATTTTCTTCTTTTTTAGTGATTTCCTTCATTTCCCGCTTGTTTTATTTCCATGGCTCCCAAGTCTGATTGCTCGAAATTCCCAACCCGTGCTTTGTCGTCATCATCTCCCTCCTCTTCCCCAATGTTGTTCCCTTCTACACTTACCCTTAGTCCTCCTCACTCGTGTGACTCCTGCTATACTAAAAGAGATCTTTCTACCATCAGGAAGGTTTTTGGCTTTCAAGAGAGTGTGACCATTCATGTTCCCCTTCGTGATCAGAAGGCGGACTTTCTCCGTCCTGGATGGACTTGCCTCTAAGCTTATCCTTTCCGTCTAGGCCTTAGGTTCCCCTTTCCCGAGCTGATTTGTGATTTCCTATCCTTCCATCGCCTTCCCCCTTGCCAATTGACGCCATATGCTTGGCGTCTCCTGTTGTGTTTCTGTGCTATGAACCATCGATATAAAAGGGGTATTACCTTGGGTGATGTCTCTTCCGTCTACCGGGCCAGATCTGTTGGGAATGGTCTGGTGACCCTTCGTCAGCAGGAGGGTATGGAATCCTGTATCTCTTTTCCCGCCAATCCCCCAGACGCCAAAAGGTATAGATATTTCATTTTCGTGAAAATTGATAGCATTTCCCCCCTCTGCTGACAGCTATCTCTTTTCTCCTTGGAAGCCTGTCGAAGGTACAAGTGTCTTTCCTATCTCTGTATTTTCTTTGTGGGTTCATTCTTCTTACTGAAACTATGGTGCAGACCTAAGGGAACCTTATTATGACTCCGAAGATTCGGACTCTCTGTCCCGCCTCTATGGTCTGGAGCCTGATTTTCAGTCCTTCTGTCATTTGGTGAGCCCTCTGGGGGTTAACTCCTCTTTCTATGTCTCCACAGGGGAGGACTCTGCTGACACCACGTCTTCAGGTATACTCTGCTCTGATTTCGGATAGAGTGTTTTATCTTGAACTTGATTTTGAGGTTTGCCTTTCGTCCTTTTCTTAGGGAATCCTAAGCCTCATATGACCTTGAACCGACTGACCTCCTCTAGGAGGAAGAAAATGCTCGTTAGTTCTTTGCCTAAAGGGAAATCCAACTCTACCCCATCTGCTTCTCCTGGGGTCAAGAGAAAGCGTGCTTCTTCTCCCGGATACACCTCTGCTGGGAAATCCCCGGTGGCTGGAACTTCTGCTCCTGTCTCTGACTCTGCCCCCCAGCCAGCAGACAATACGGCCTCTGCATTAATGCTTAAGTTCCCCAGTGATTTTGGCTTCCTTAAGTCTCGGGAGGATTGGGCGGCTCTAGATCAGTTATTATTTCCCGTCTCTGAAGCTGCTATGGATAGGAGATCTCTGGGGGACCTGGCTGATCTGTTAACGGAGCAAACGTTCGAGGTATTTGTTTCTTTGTCTTATTGTCGAGCGCGATTTTCCTAACCATGCCTTGACTTGCTGTGGTTCTGCTTAGGCATTGCAGTTGGGTATATATTTGCGCAGCGTCGTGCCTCGTCTGGCGTTCAAGGTGGACTCTCTCAGGGACCAAAGGGATGGCCTGCGGAGCACGGTCGACGGAGCCAAGGAGGAAGCCTCCAAACTGGGTGGGGAGCTAGAGCAGGTCAGGAAGCTGCTGGCACATGAGAAGGGCCGTCGCGAGGTTATGGTGGGCGAACTATCCCGAGTTCAGGAAGTCAATACTTCACTAAGGGAACAGATCTCCAAGTTGAAGCGGATGTTGACGGATGCTTACAGCTGGGCATCTCTGTAGACTCGAGTAGAAATGATGGAAGCTTATTCGAGGGGTGAGCATGAATCCTGGGATTTATCAGCTGAGAAAGAGGAATTGGCGGAGTGCTACCCCGTGGCACCTGATCTGGACCTTCTTGCTGACGAAGAGGGGGAAGCTATGGGTGAGTCGGCTGTTTCCCTCTCTTTAGATCAGAGGCCTGAGAGGGTTGACGAAGCTGCTCAGGAGCATGCTATTGCCCCCACTGTCGTAGAACCTCTTGCCTCCTCGTCCCCAGAAGGGGCTGGTGTCTAGGCTCCTTTCTGTCTGCTGAATCTGTTTGTTGTCCTGTATGGCACAAAAAATACTTTAGTTTCAAACTTTGTATTTTGAATTTTCTTTACTTTTACCCAAGGGGTAACGTATTTGTTAGATACTTTGTGGTGCTTTGTATTCGAATGTTTGATTACGACTGTTTGTTTTTTGACTATGATCGTTTGTTGTAGTTTTGTCTGACTACCTTCTGTTGTATGCATGCCTTATGTATGTATGGTCGACCTTTGATATAGTGGTGGCCTGGGGTTTAGTTCGCCCACTCAGTCGGAGGTGTCACGCTTTGCGTGGGTGCTAAGTGGCGCAGGAGACTGTAATGTCCCAGTTGTAGGCACTTAGTCACAAGACACACGCCTCTGTAGAAATTGTGCACTCCACCAGGTTAGTCACCAGTTTCGGGAGAACTGAGAAAATTCGTCAAAGATAGGGAACGCAATATTTGAAGACATATGTGGGAGAAAAAAATCGAATTTTGAAAATATATGAAGATGGAAAATCAAATTTCAAAAATGTATGTAATAATAAAATCAAACTTTGACGCCAAAGAAAATTGAATTTTGTCGGCATACGTAAAAAAGAAAAAAAAATTCCTGATTTAAATATGCGGGAAAAAATTTAAATTTTGCGAAAAGAAAGAAAAGAAAACGGAAGAATGACAGGAAAATATATGTTTGCAAGGTTTGAAAAGATTAAACCTGTGTTCTGGTGGAGGTGCACCTGGCAGAATAGATGCCACGTTTCTGGCGGCTGTAGCCCATGTTTCTGGCGGCAGTGGCCTAGATTGCTGGCGGCTGAGGCCCACTTAGAAGAAGTATTTCTTTAGGTGTACGATGTTCCATGGCTTTTGGATGATTTTCCCCTCCATGGTCATAAGTCGGTAGGCTCCATTCCCAACTACCTTCTCCACTTGGTAGGGTCCTTCCCAGTTGTAGGCGAACTTTCCTGCTCGTTGGTTCCTGGTGTTTTGGAAGACTTTTCTGAGGACTAGGTCTCCTTCCTGCAAGATTCTGACTCTGACATTCTTGTTGTAACTTCTGGCGACTGTCTGTCTGTAGGAGGCCATCCTTATTTGAGCATCGGTCCTGAGCTCATCTATAGTATCCAAGCTGCTTGCCATCTCCACCTGGTTCCTGTCTTCTGTTATGCAACCGTATCTGTGGGTAGGCACTCTCACCTCTGAAGGGATGACCGCTTCAGCACCAAAGACCAAACTGAAAGGTGTTTGTCCTGTAGCCACCTTGGGTGTAGTTCTGTCAGACCACAACACCAAGGGGAGTTCCTCTGCCCATCTGCCCCCTGCCTCCTCCAGCCTTCTCTTTAGGCTGTCTATCACAATTTTGTTGCTAGACTCCGCCTGACCATTGGACTGAAGGTTTCTGGGGGTAGACTTGCTTAGTGTGATGTTCCACCTGGCGCAGTAGGCCTCCATCTTGTTGCCAATAAACTGGGATCCATTGTCGCAGATGATCTCTGAAGGAATGCCAAACCTGCAGATAATGTTACGTTTTATGAAGGATATAACGTGCTTCTCAGTCACCTGAGGGAATGCTTCTGCTTCTATCCACTTGGAGAAGTAGTCTGTCATGGCCAACATAAAGACTTTGTTTCCTGGAGCTCTTGGTAACTTGCCAACAATATCCATCCCCCACTTCATGAAGGGCCAAGGAGAAATTATTGGGTGCAACGGCTCTGCTGGCTGGTGATTGACTGGTGCATGTCTCTGGCAGGCATCACACTTCTTGACATATTCCCTCGCATCTTTGCGTATTATCGGCCAGTAGTAACCTTGGCGGAGCGCTTTGTTGGATAGACTCTTGCCCCTGCATGATTTCCACACTCACCGCTGTGGAGGTCATGCATAACCACCTCTGCCTCCTGCCGACTCAGGCACCTCAAGTATGGTCTAGCGACTGATCTTTTGAACATGACACAATCAATGAGGGTGTACCTGGACGCTTTCATCCTAAAACTCCGGGCTTCCTTCTTGTCTGCTGGCAGAATATCGTTTTGCAGCCATTCCTTGTAGGGTTTTCTCCAGTCGAAGATTTCTTCTTGTTCTGCTGCGGTGCTGCAGACTCCTGCTTCCTGCAGCCAATGCAACTCCTGGTCTGGTGAATCTTCCTCCTCTCCAGGCATCTTGTGCTCCTGTGTACCCTTCCAAACTGCTGGCTCCAGGACGTGAACAATGGGTACGGTGGAAACTACACCTGGTTTGAAGGTCGCCCCCAGGGTGGCTAGGGCGTCTGCTTCCACGTTCTGGTCCCTAGGGACTTGATTGATTGAGAATGCTGCGAACCTAAGCGAGAGCTCCTTTGCCACTTCAAGGTAAGACACCATCTTGGAGTCCTCAGCTGCATACGAACCATTCATGTGGTTGACTATTAGCTGGGAATCGCTGTATGCCTCTAGGCGCTCGATTTTGAGGTCTAGAGCCAGCGTGAGACCCAAGATTAGAGCTTCATATTCTGCCTCGTTGTTTGTTGTTCGTAACTCGCACAGTACAGCTTGGACTATGAGATCCCCCTGAGGAGACTTCAGAACTAATCCTGCTCCAGATCCTCGCATGTTGGAAGCGCCATCTACATTTAGCTTCCACACCTGTTCACCTTTGTCCTCCTCAAGGAGGAGGATGTCTTTCTCTGCCTGGGTCTATAGTGCTGGACTGAAGTCGGATACGAAGTCTGCTAATGCCTGGGACTTTATCGCTGTTCTGGGGACAAATTTCAGGTCGAAGTCGCTCAAGTGTATAGACCACTTGGCCATTCTTCCTGATAACTCAGGTTTTCTCATAATAGTTTTTAGTGGATAATTTGTTATTACGGAAATAGCATGTGATTCAAAATAAGGTCGAAGTTTATAAGATGCTGTAACAAGTGCGAGAACGAGTTTTTCAAGGGATGTGTACCTGGTCTCTGCAGGAAGCAGAGACTTACTGACATAATATACCGGGTGTTGTGCTCCCTCGTGCTCCTTCACCAGTACCACACTAAATGCCACCTCAGTTACTGACAGGTATAGGAAGAGCTGCTCTCCAGGTTCTGGTTTTGACAGCAGAGGTGGCATCCTGAGGTAGTGCTTCAGATCGTTGAACGCCTTTTCGTGCTTTGCTGTCCAGTCAAACCTTTGGGCCTTCTTCAGGATATCATAGAACAGCCGACATCTATCTGAAGATCTGGAGATAAATCTGCTTAGAGCAGCAATTCTTCCAGTCAGCTTCTGCACGTCTTTTGGTTTCTGTGGGGATTCCAGCTGGAGGATGGCTTTGATCTGCACTGTGCTAGCTTCAATTCCCCTCTGGGTCACCATGTACCCCAGAAATTTCCTACACGACACTCCAAATGTGCACTTTGAAGGATTTAACTTCATCTTGTACTCCTTCAAGGTGTTGAAGGTGTCTTCCAAGTGCGTCGTATGTTGTGAATCTTGCTTGGATTTGACGACCATGTCGTCAATATATACCTCCATCGTGTCCCCGATCTGTCTCTTGAACATTTTGTTGACTAGTCTTTGGTAGGTGGAACCTGCATTCGTCAAACCAAAAGGCATTACGTTGTAACAATATATACCTCTCTCAGATCTGAAAGCTGTCTTTTCCTGGTCTGCTGGGTGCATCTTGATTTGGTTGTATCCACTCCACGCATCAAGAAAGGTTAGCATCTCATGGCCTGCTGTAGCATCCACCATGGCATCTATGTGTGGTAGGGGGAATGGATCTTTCGGGCATGCTTTGTTCAAATCGGTGAAGTCAACGCACACCTTCCACTTGCCATTCTTCTTTGGGACCACCACCACATTAGACAGCCACTCTGGATACTTCACCTCCCTGATTTTCCCAGCAGCCAGCAGATTGTCCACCTCCTGATTTATGACTTGATTTCTCTCTGGGGCAAATTTCCTTCTCTTCTGCTGGACTAGTTTGTAGTTTGGGTCCACGCTTAGCCTGTGGGTGATAACGCTTGGATCTATACCTACCATGTCATCATGCGACCAAGCAAAACAATCCATGTTAGTTTTTAATAATTCAATGAGGTTTTGGCGGATATTACCTGTGCATTCTGATCCGATTAACACTTTCCGCTCTGGATGTTGCTTGTCCAAGTTGACTTCATCCAACTCCGTCTGAGGTGGTTCTACGTACTCCTGCAGAGGCAGATGAAGGCTCTTTAATTGCTATGCTGGAGGACTTGCAGTTTTCTTGAGGGCCACCTTATAGCAGTCTTTCGCCTCCTCTTGATCTCCATTGATCTTCTGCACTCCCCAGGGCGTAGGGAAATTCAGGCATTGGTGGTAGGTTGAGGTAATTGCCTTCATCTCATGGATCCAAGGCCTCCTCAGAATCACGTTGTAGGTGGAGGGTCCATCAATGACTAGGTACTGTACTTGTTTATTCACTCCTCCTGCATAAGTAGGAATGGTAATTTCCCCTAGAGAGTGCTTGGTTTCACCACTGAAACCTACCAAGGAACCGCCTTCCTGGTCAGGTCCTTTTCGCTAAATCCCATGTTCTGGAGGGTTTCCAGCATGATGAGGTTGACTGAACTTCCAGTGTCCACCAGAATCTTTTTCACAGTGCAATTCCCTATGGAGAGGGTAATTACTAGGGTGTCATGGTGCATCTCCGGGGTGGCTTTGGCATCAGTTTCGTCAAAGGTGACAGCTGGGAGATCTTTGCAACTGACTCTGCAGGAATGCTCTGGTTTGTCTCCTCTGGTCTGGGAAGCATGCCTCTTGGCTGCTGAGTAGGTCAACCCGCATAATTCCGATCCTCCTGTGATCACATTGACAATTCTGGTACATACTGGAGGTGGAGAAGGCAATACTTGGTCTGCTGCATTTATCCTGCTGGAGTTTCTAGACACGAGGTGGTCCAGATTCCCTTGATCATACTGGAACTTAACTTCCCTCCTGAACTGAACACACTCATCGGTATGGTGTCCAATGTCGTCGTGGAATTCGCACCTCTTGCTGGCATCCCTTCGGTCATGGGCGTATTCCTGTCTCCTGGGCCACCTGACGCGTCCTAACTCCCTCAGAGCCTTGAGTACCCCAGCCAGGTTGGTGGAGAATCCATACTCACTTACTTTGGGTGGTAATCCCGGATTGTCCTTCCTGTCTTTCTCCTCAGAAACCGCGCTTACGTTCCGGGCGTAGGTGTAGACACCCGCATTTTGACTGCCAGGTGTCTATGGCAGTTTCCAAAAAACACCCGATGATGATCGGACGCTAACGTGTTTCTACGCGCTCGGATACGGGCTCAAATCCATTAATCGCAGGCTAACACACTTACAGAGTACAAATCTCACAAAAACAACCTCAAATCCAGCCCAGTGGATCATTCCGAGTCAAACAAGACAAATTCGGGCCGAAACCGACACCGGAATTAAAACCGACTTTTCGCGATTGGGTCAACCCCGGTCAAAGTCGTTTCCGAGACACACAAAAACAACCATATAACCATCAAAAGTCCAAGTCAAACACAAAACCCATCAAACACCCAAAGTCAAGGTCCAAAACAATGGACTCGTACAACCCGACTGGGCCACTCGATCGAGTGACCCACCCACTCGATCGAGTGGGCTTGTTTCAAGCCCGACGGCAGGCTTCACGGGCCACTCGACCGAGTTAGCCCCATACTCGGTCGAGTAACCCTAAACCGGTGCCCTAACCATGCCTATATAAGCAACCCCCATGCAACAAAATTACACAACTTTTTGCAACTTTTACAAACCCTAGAGCAACCCTACACACACACACATACTACGTCTTTTACAAACCCTAATCAAACCTTAGCAATTCTACACTAGCAAAAACCCTAAACCTAGTTTTAGGAATCAATCCCGAGCCACCACAACTTAACCTACATAAAACCTCGAAGACTCTTGTGTTAAAGCCACGGTTACGATCCGCACCGAGACAAGAACGTGTAGGTTGAGGGTGTCAAAACCCTCTCTTTTCTTCCCTTTCTCTCTTCGTCGTCCGTCTCCTTTTTCTCCATTTTTTTCGTTTTTTTATTCATTTCGTTCGTTGCGTCATAATATCGATAATACTACTAATATCAAAGCATTAAAATATTTATCGATTTGTGTCGGATAAGAAGGATACCGGGATAAGGAAAACCACATATACAAGTGTACTGCACACGCGTCGTCGGTCGCTTATCCCGATACCCCGACTATTTGATTATTGAGATAAATTAACTTAAACAACAATTCGTTATTATTTCTCGTCATCATCATCATCATTAATTTTGCATTCATCAATTTTTTAAAATCAATTTTAATAAAGGTCGAAACACATTGACACGGATCCGACATCACAATCCCTAGGGATTTATTCCGATGTCGGAGAAGTCGAGGGAATCAAGCTCTTTTTTATTCAAGTAAAGTGTCAATTTTAGATTCGATACCAATTCCATAATTGGATATCGAATCTAACGATCAAGTCACATAAATTAATTAACGTGATTTGTTCATATCACAATAATTAATTTAAAGCGACTAAAATTAATTTTTTTTTATTGCACTCTACTATCCTATATCGATTCAAATAATCGAATATGGGATACAACGAGTACTCCAAATTTAGAATCGGGTATAAATTAAACCATATTTGTATTCGGTTCCACAAAATTCGCGATTTATAAAAAACCAAGTCGAACATAAAGTGTGCAATATTCATGTCCAATTCGGTAAAATCGTCGAATTATCAAAAATCAAAAGCAATTTCAAAATCAACAATTAAATTGCAAACGAACCGAGTTCGTACAGGTGCCACTCGACCGAGTGTCTTAGCCACTCGATCGAGTGACACCCTAAAATCGAGTCAGAATGTTAATTACGACCCCCACTCGATCGAGTTTACAGTGACTCGGTCGAGTGGCCATTTACTCGACCGAGTTGGTCAATGACTCGGCCGAGTATGGTCCGTAACGCAAAGCAGAATCGTGTTTTACGGGTCTACTCGATCGAGTCCGTCGACCACTCGATCGAGTAGCCTCATAACGATTAACACAATAAATCGTACATTCTTCTATTTTCAAAACTCGGTAGTAATTTGCGATTTAGGTCAGCACGTGTTTAATCAATCATGTGTATTACTACCTTCTCAAAACATACATCATCATATTTGCATCTTTTCATCTCATTTATTATTTGCACAAACCGTTATTATTTGTTATATTATTACCTCGTTACTAACGCGTTTGTTATTTCTTTTGTCAATTTAATTATTGTTCGTTTATTATACTAAATGAACCCACATGCTAAATTCCACTTCGACGTAGAATTAAATTGCATTAAATTGACTTAGAAACCCTTTTCAAATTCCATTCACATGTTTAGGGAAAATAAATCTTTGCATATCATTTTCCCGTTTTACTAACGCGCGTATTGTAAGTCATTCGAATTCTTAGTAGAGGCCGCTAATGTGCGGGCGGGGTTGGGTGTCCTTTGTGGGCTTCTCAACACGTACCCTCACCCCTTACTCAGAACCTCGGTTTCCGGATGTCCGAAACCGTTAGCGCACGAGAGTCATTCAATACACGATATCCGATAATGTCGGTATCGGTATCAAATGCAAAGGGACGAGCCCAATAAACTCTAACATCGGAAATGGGCCGTATTTTGTATACGGTCTACTACGACATAGAGTGGGCTCGAACGGTTCCGAATAACCACAAAATTCGGTGGCGACTCCACATAGACCTAAATTTCAATTCGATCCATTCTCATATGGAGATTCATTTGCCTACCCAAACACGCGCGTGGCCGCGTCGGGGTGGGCCTATGTCATGTCCACAATTTGGCGACTCCGCTGGGGATTAACTGATGCGTGACTTACCATCGACATCCTCAAGGTGAGACTCGAATAGAAATCGTTTGACAAATATAATACGCGTTTTAGTTCTACGGTTCATGCATAACCCATATTTTCCCGGGCCGGTACTTTCGACCGACGTCCCACTATACCGTTGATGTACTCCAATATGGATATGTCAAAAGGTGTCCATAGTCGATTCGAGTGGGTTTCGCGGCATGTTCTAAGATCAACTCGACTTCGGAAGTCCGTCCCGATCAACGTCTAGACTATGTACACTGGTATAGACCCCCTATAGACCGACCGAGACTTAGTATAGAGCATACATGGCGTCGTTATAATGCTTGTGTGACTACGTGCTACTTGGTTTCCGAGTCATTTTCAAAAAACCGTCAATTTTTCAAAATTGCATCTCTTTCAAACTATTCAATTTCAAAACCCGGGACACATACCGAATTTAGGACTTATGATTTTACTCAAAATAGCCTATTTTCTAGACGGTATGCTGCCCGATTCAAAACTCGAACTTTCAAAACCCGTGGCCCAATGACTTTTCGTCTTTTTTTTTTTTTCGGAAATTTTGGCCATTCACCGAGTCAACTCGGTCCCTTTTCAAAAATCATCAATTTTCAAAACCTTTCACTTCTAGGACTTCCCGTATTTAGCAGTGTCGGGTCGTGTCTTAAGTTGTCAAGTTCCGTAGCGTCGAAACTCGGTCGATCTTACATCAGGAGTTTCCTCCCTATCCCAGTCCGCCTTATTAGACTAAGGCAAGGCCCACCTACGTAGGACAAACCCCTACAAAGGAAGGCCCATCAACACGATCGAGTCCAAAAGTCTGGGGATGTCTCACGTGAACCTTCCTTCGAACAAGACTCGGCCCGCATAGCCGAATCCTAAGGAAGGCCCACCTTGCACAAGTCACCCGTCTAGGTGTCTTTTCTGAGTCAACCTTTTTAGGCATATAACAAAAGGCTCGTGGTCCTTACGACTAAGGGTCACTTGTCCCACACTCGAGTCTTAACAAAATTATCGATCCCGCTTGGGGGCTACCCCTTAGCAGGGCGATCAATCACGGTTGCCCTAAGGGTCATGTCTTACACGTGTCTCACAAAACCCACCTTTGAGTCACTTAGATACCACACCATCTAAGTCCTTAGTCTCACTTGGGGGCTATTCTCCGACGGAGTGATTAATCATAGTCACCCCGAGAATCGTACCCTACACATTTGTCTTAGGGGAGTCTAATCCGAGTCAAACCGGGGCCGTCCCTCCTCTTGCGCTATTTCCCATGCCTTGGTGAGTTTGAGTCCCGAAGCAACTTTTCTGATTACGTGGTGTTCTTACAGACAGGCCACCCGAAACCAGATACCAACGCAAAATGGACGATTTGAAAAATGCTCTGGCCGAGATTGAGACTCAACTGGCCGCCATCCAGGCTAACCAAGCAACTTTATCCACCCGCCTAAGCACCGTGGAGAAAACGGCCCTAGTTGAGGGATCTGAGCCCACTGGGCCCATAGCTAAGCTAATCAGCGCTGTTCGCAAGCTCAAGGAACATGTCCATCTGTCGACGAACAATTCAATCCACACTGAAAATGCTCGTTCCTACTCACTTTTGAATGACGAGCTACCTGCCAACCTCAACCTTACGGGAATTCCAATGTTTGAGGGTACTGAAGACCCGGTCCATCACATCCGGGCTTTCAAAGATTTCATGGCGGTCCAAGGGGTAAAGTCCACCATGTTTAAGCACTTATTCCCTTCCTCCCTCCAGAAGCACCCTAAAGCCTGGTACTACAGGCTCGATTCTAAGAAATACCCGACTTGGGATGACGTGGCAACGGAGTTCGCTCGGAACTACTCCGATAACATCGAGATCCAGACTACAATGCGTACTCTGGAAGTCATGGCCCAAGAGCCCAAAGAAGGGTTCACTAAATATCTTCAAAGATGGAGGGCCGAGAGTGTAAAGTTGGTAAACAAGCCCAACGAGAAGACACTAGTGGAGGCGTTCATCAACAACCTCCTACCTTCTTACCGCGTCCATCTTAGGTATGCCGGCATTTCAAACTTTGTCGTGCTTACCGAAATGGGCATTAGAATTGAAGACGATCTTCGACATAACGAAGATCTGGGCGAAGCTTCTACTGAAGGCTATACTGGACATCAACTCGAGTCCTTAGAAGCCGACGACTAATGACAACATCATCCGAGAGTCCAGATTTGGTTTAAGTCTGAGTCTGAGTTCGAGTCTAGGATATACCATTTCTTTCAAATTCAAAGTCAGAGTCAGAGTCAGTCGTATTCTGTCCTCTTTTACAAAATTCAATAAAATCAGCTTTCAATATTCTTTCTCATATATACTTTCCTTACGTGTTTCCGAGAACATGATGAACACCATCATACACTGTGAGCACACGCACGTGACTATTATAGGCACATCTATAATGACTGCAGGAAACCGAGCCCGTGTTTTCTTTTTACCTATTCCGTGTCTGGTATAGAAAAGCCACATAACTACCCCTACCAGGAGCGGTATCGAATCCTATCACAAATCTAGGTAATCTCCTAGTTTGGGTTCAAGACGGGAGGCAAGCCCATTTCCCACAATAAAACACCCCTCCAATAAGACTGACCAATCCCTACCTTAGGTGTTAGTCTGACCGGCAAAAAAAAAAACAAAAGAACACTGGACAAAAAAAAATCAAAAGTCAAAAAAAAAAGGAAAAAAAAGAAAGGACCAAAAGAAAGGCCATCAAAAAAAGAAAACTGGAAAAAAAAAATCGAAAGTCCATGAAAAAAAAAAGCAAAAGGCCAAAACAAAAAAGCAGGCCATCATCAAAAAATTCAGAATACCCATGACCGTGGTCAACGGTCAATTCAAGTTAAAGCCCCACGACCAGGGTACGGTCAAAATTATCAAAACCCATGATCGCGAGGTCAATAAAAAAATCAAATACTCAAGTGAAAATCCTTTGACCGTGGTACGGTCAAAATCAAAATTATCCATGCCATCCAATAGGGGAGTGACAATCAAGCTGGTCAGCTAACACCACACTCAGCCTTCCCACATTACAACCCTCAAGACCTTCCCGAGACCCAGGCCAGAGACAGCCCGGAATTTTGAGGATTCAAGCTCCATAGCATACCTCTAACAATTAGGGCCAGACATCGAAACCAAATCCCGCATTATCAAACCGGCTCTCGAAGCCTTAGCTCCACAGAACCGAGCTCCAGATTTCGAGTCATCAGGGTCGTTTACTTCATTATCAAACCGGCTCTCGAAGCCTTAGCTCCACAGAACTGAGCTCCAGATTTCGAGTCGTCAAGGTTGTTTACTTCATTATCAAACCGGCTCTCGAAGCCTTAGCTCTACAGAACCGAGCTCCAGATTTCGAGTCATCAAGGCCATTTACTTCCTAGCACCACATTCCCAAATACATCAAATCCCGAGAACAAAACTCGTTGAAATCCCGAGAGCAAAACTCGTTAAAATCCCCGAGAGCAAAACTCGTTAAAATCCCCGAGAGCAAAACTCATTAAAATCCCCGAGAGCAAAACTCGTTAAAATCTCCGAGAGCAAAACTCGTTAAAATCCCATCCCAATTCTTCACATCTAGACCAGTTACCAACCCCAAACACGGGAACTCAATCTGCGGTCGGCATAGAACATGCCCAAATAGTTCACACCACCTTTGGGGGCTACCCCGGAGAACGCTCACAGTCACAGGATTAATATCCTCACCATTCAAGCCCTTTGATCAAGACATCACTGGGAATGCACCTAGCCTACACCGTCATTATGGCTAGTTACACACAAAGTCCTATTAGAATAGGCACCATAATACATCTTCTGGCACTGAACTACGGCTTGGTTTGATTTCACCACACGTGAATACGTAGGCAGCCTTTCAACAGAGGCAAAACCACTCACATTGACACACATTCGAAAAGCATTATCATTCCGGGCACGACACTGTCATGTTCTCAGTAGCTAGCTTTGTCGTCCGGGGGGCTTTTCTTAGACAGAAGACCTCCATCCACTCACAAAATCCAGATAAATCCAAAAAATCTAGCATCCTTTCTGTAGTGTGTCCTAGTACTCGGCTCAGTCGAAGACAAGAATCTGTCAGGACTCGAGGCAATACCCACTTTGGAAATGTATCCTAAAATAGGAAATCCTGAAGGGCACCAGACTAAAACAGTCTCATTACAGGCTACTGCAATCCCCCCATAGCATATCTATCCCATTTCGATGTGCGACCGTGTTGCCACTCGCCTAGGCTACGGGATAACGCAACTTAAGAGTCTTGTTAGGCGGACCACACCCCTACCGAGTCACGGTCCAATCCTTAGAGAGTCCAGTCCGTGTCGGTCAACTCGTCCTGTCGCGTCCAGAGTCGAGTCTGTCTGTAGGCCTCTCTCTTCACATTCCACTTTGAGATTTGCAAAGTTTAGCCATTTGTAAAAAGATCTTTTTCGATAAGGTCATATTTCAGTCTATTTAAACTGCAAATTTCTTTTCTACCCCTTTCCATTTTGAAAACCTAGCTCGTGATTGCTTTCAGGATTTCAAATTCAAAATTTCAAAAACTTCAAAAATCATTTTCCCCAGCACGAGTCATTTTACTACCTACGTGTTGCATGCATTTTATGTAACTTATATAGGAACGACTCAAGCAAAAACATGCAAGCCATCGAATCTCCCCAGCAGCATTTTCCGGGATAGCACGGGATGGACCAACACACAGGCACACCCAGGGCTTACGCGACAAGCCCAAAGTCCCCACGGAGCGCAGGCATGATCTCTGCCTTATGGCTGGCGAGCCCTTCACGCGAGTCTAATGGACTGTAAACGACCCGACCGGAAGTCTACCAGGTCTTAACGGGCTTGGTAGCTACTCTGACTTTCGCCTTGTCCAACCCTCAGTCAGAGTGGGGGCTCTGTAGACACCCGCATTTTGACTGCCAGGTGTCTATGGCAGTTTCCAAAAAATACCAGATGATGATCGGACGCTAACGTGTTTCTACGCGCTCGGATACGGGCTCAAATCCATTAATCGCTGGCTAACACACTTACAGGGTACAAATCTCACAAAAACAACCTCAAATCCAGGCCCAGTGGGTCATTCCGAGTCAAACAAGACTAATTTGGGCCGAAACCGACACCGGAATTAAAACCGACTTTTCGCGATTGGGTCAACCCCGGTCAAAGTCGTTTCCGAGACACACAAAAACAACCATATAACCATCAAAAGTCCAAGTCAAACACAAAACCCATCAAACACCCAAAGTCAAGGTCCAAAACAATGGACTCGTACAACCCGACTGGGCCACTCGATCGAGTGACCCACCCACTCGATCGAGTGGGCTTGTTTCAAGCCCGACGGCAGGCTTCACGGGCCACTCGACCGAGTTAGCCCCATACTCGGTCGAGTAACCCTAAACCGGTGCCCTAGCCATGCCTATATAAGCAACCCCCATGCAACACAATTACACAACTTTTTGCAACTTTTACAAACCCTAGAGCAACCCTACACATACACATACTACGTCTTTTACAAACCCTAATCAAACCTTAGCAATTCTACACTAGCAAAAACCCTAAACCTAGTTTTAGGAATCAATCCCGAGCCACCACAACTTAACCTACATAAAACCTCGAAGACTCTTGTGTTAACGCCACGGTTACGAGTCCGCACCGAGACAAGAACGTGTAGGTTGAGGGTGTCAAAACCCTCTCTTTTCTTCCCTTTCTCTCTTCGTCGTCCGTCTCCTTTTTCTCTATTTTTTTCGTTTTTTTTATTCATTTCGTTCGTTGCGTCATAATATCGATAATACTACTAATATCAAAGCATTAAAATATTTATCGATTTGTGTCGGATAAGAAGGATACCGGGATAAGGAAAACCGCATATACAAGTGTACTGCACACGCGTCGTCGGTCGCTTATCCCGATACCCCGACTATTTGATTATTGAGATAAATTAACTTAAACAACAATTCGTTATTATTTCTCGTCATCATCATCATTACTTTTGCATTCATCAATTTTTTAAAATCAATTTTAATAAAGGTCGAAACACGTTGACACGGATCCGACATCACAATCCCTAGGGATTTATTCCGATGTCGGAGAAGTCGAAGGAATCAAGTTCTTTTTTATTCAAGTAAAGCGTCGATTTTAGATTCGGTACCAATTCCATAATTGGATATCGAATCTAACGATCAAGTCACATAAATTAATTAACGCGATTTGTTCATATCACGATAATTAATTTAAAGCGACTAAAATTAATTTTTTTTTTTTATTGCACTCTACTATCCTATATCGATTCAAATAATCGAATATGGGATACAACGAGTACTCCAAATTTAGAATCGGGTATAAATTCAACCATATTTGTATTTGGTTCCACAAAATTCGCGATTTATAAAAAACCAAGTCGAACATAAAGTGTGCAATATTTATGTCCAATTCGGTAAAATCGTCGAATTATCAAAAATCAAAAGCAATTTCAAAATCAACAATTAAATTGCAAACGAACCGAGTTCGTACAGGTGCCACTCGACCGAGTGTCTTAGCCACTCGATCGAGTGACACCCTAAAATCGAGTCAGAATGTTAATTACGACCCCCACTCGATCGAGTCTCACAGTGACTCGGTCGAGTGGCCATGTACTCGACCGAGTTGGTCAATGACTCGGCCGAGTATGGTCCATAACGCAAAATAGAATCGTGTTTTACGGGTCTACTCGATCGAGTCCGTCGACCACTCGATCGAGTAGCCTCATAACTATTAACACAATAAATCGTACATTCTTCTATTTTCAAAACTCGGTAGTAATTTGCGATTTAGGTCAGCACGTGTTTAATCATTCATGTGTATTACTACCTTCTCAAAACATTGATAAGTGTAGTTCGTAGTGCCTTTTTCACTATGTTTTGGTCCCATTTCCTTGTGGAATCGCTCCTTGGGGAGCAATTTATGGGTTTCTTGTATTAGATATGTTTCTTGTATTTATGGGTGCCTTTATGTGTCTTGTTCTTGTGGTTTCTTGTATTAGATATGTTTGAGTAGATTCTTGCTAGGGTTAGTATGGTGATTAGGGTGTTAATTGGGTGATTAAGGGTTTGTTGGAGATGTTGGTGGAAGATTTGGGTTTCCTCTTGGTTTGATGCATATCACATGTTTGTTGAAATGCTTGATTGACTAGTAGTTGCAAATACTTGTTTTTCTTGCCTTTCTCTTGTGGGTGTTAGTTTGTTTGTGAGTTCGGTTCCCTCACTAAGTAGCGAGAGCCCGGTGAGGACGACCCCTAGGTCGGTCTACGTAGCGAGAGCCCGGATGCGACCTAGGCCCCGATATCACGCTAGTAACCCCATTTGTCATGTGTGTCGCCGAGATGGGTTCTAGGTGGAACCTCTAGGTCGGTCTAAGTTGCGAGAGCCCGGACTATACCTAGATCACCCTACTACCTCCCTCACTCTAGTTCTCCCTTGACCATTCCATTACCCCTTTGACCCCGACCTAATCCTAGCCCGTTTTCTTATTTGCTTCCCTTAGTCTTAGTCTAGCTTTCTCCCCTCTCTACCATTCCTAGTTTAGCTTAGCTCGTTGACTTAGTCTAGTATTTAGGCGACCTTAGTCTAGGCTTTACATTACCGTCCCCGTGGATTCGACCCGACTTGCCCTATCTACCATAGGAATAGCCGGTTATATTATTGACGGTTGGGATCCGCGACAAATCCCTGCCATCAATTTGGCGCCGTTGCCGGGGACGGCGTAGTTTAGACTTTTGTTTGCTTAGTTTTGGACTTTGTTATTGATTTTTGTGTTCTCTTCTCCTTGTGTATCTCCGTTTTTCTTCTTGTGTGTTACTCTCCCTTCCTAGTGCCTCAAAAGCACTAGGATACTAACGTTTGCTCAAGTGCTTCTAGCTCATCCTAGGTACCAAAGTAACGTTATGGACATGGCGCGTCCAAGCTACCATCAATCGTCACGGGGCAACTTTGGGGCAAATGGCCAAGTCCCGAAATCTCACCAACCATATCAACCTCATCAACAATCTCACGAACGCCCTCCATATGGTTACCAAGAAGGTTGTCAAGGATCATTCCAACATCCTAAAAACTACCAAACACCCTCACATAACCCACAACCAAAAATCCCCGACTTTGAGAATTGTCAAATGTTGGTCCAAATGCAAAAAAGTCAACAAGAGGCGATAATGATATTGCATAAGGGTCAACATGAGATGATGAATTTAATGCAAAAGAGTCAACAAATGATGATGACTTACATACAAGGGGTTGAAAAGGAGCTCAAGGCCCAAATAGAGGTGCAAGATGCTCGCATCAATGCAGTCATGGCTCATATCACGATGTCGGCCACTCGAGCTCCACAACATGTTGAGGAAGGTTCATTTGGGCAAGAAGGTCGGGTGCCTCCACAAGAAAGTCAACCCAACCTTGAAGCTACAAATGAAGAAGAGAGGGTCGATCAAGAGACCATTGTTGAGTGTTGCTTGGGTGGTGAAGATAGGGAGAGAATAGAGGAAGTTGAAGCTTCAAGGGCCAACAATGAGGAGGGGAGTGAACATGATTCTCAAGATAACTCTTGGGGAGCCGATGTATTGGCCATAAAATTGGATTTGTTCGATTTTCTTCGTAATGAACCACTAGACAATCCAAAGCCAAGTGAAGACATACCTCCTCTAGGCCATATAGACAAGGTGAGTGAAAAGGAGCGCAATACTTGGGAAAAAGAAGTAGACGCCTTGGAACTTGCCTTGAATGGGAAATTGGAGGATCCTAAAGCCTCCAATGAAGAAAACTTGATGCCTTCTCCTCCTCTACCGCACTCGATGTCTAGTCCCTTGTCTTGTGAGACGGTTGGTGAAGAGGATCCTTATCGGGCGGTGGAAAAGAGTTCCACTCTTGACCCCGTAGAAGAAGCGACAACCCTAGGGTGTGATCTCCCGCATCATAATGCCGAGCATGACTCTAGACCACTATACCTACCGGATGGTCATAAGAGTCGTCGCTATCATGGTTCTGAAGACCCGGAAGATCACGAGAACCCCGAGCTCAATGAAGATGATCGCTTCTTCCCTCCGACTTGGAAGCTCTTGGATGTGGCTAGGCTCGGCCATGTGAGCTTAATTGAAGATGTTGCTAGGGCATTTGACTTACTCCTTCGAGCTCTTGATGGCTATGGAGGCGTAGTTGGTGAGAGTAACTAGTGTAAATATCTTTTCCCTTTTCTTTTGTGCTTGTATTTGTGTTTATGTTTGTTTGTATAGTTTGGTTTCTAGGATTTGTTAGCATTTGTGGAACTCTTGTTCATTTGGATTTTTGATGAGCGATGTGAGGGAGGGAATTTGATGTTGCATTTGAGCTTAATGTTATAGGTGTGAAATGAAGATGAAGTCTCGAGAAGAATGGTTGTGGATAGAGCTTGGACTTTGAGTTAGGAAGTCGGTTTTTGAAGCTTTTGACAAGCTTTTGGGGACGAGATTCTATGTCTCGATGTATTGGTGGACATGTGGGTGAAGCTAGCAAGGAAATGAAGGGCTAGAAGACTCATCCCGACCGGGAAGGATGTCATCCCGATCGGTATGAGTGTGCTGAAATTTGGACATTCTGGAGAGTCATCCCGACCGGGAAGAGGGCTTCCCGATCGGGACGGGTGTGTCATCTCGATCGGGACCATCCATCCCGACCGGGATGGTATCTTTCCTCCTCTTTTGGCCTCTTCTTTGACATATGAGCCCACCCAACCATTGTATACCCCCACCCAACCTCCCTACCCATCCTTGCTCATGTCATATGACCATTACACTTCATTTACATACCCTCACCTCATTTCTCTTCCCTTTACACCGAGTTTCACATCGAATCCCACTCCCCTCATAGCATTACTACCTCTACCATGTGTTTTATCAAGTTCGAAGCGGGATAGCAATGATGAAGACAAGCAAAGTGCCTTTATTGATCATTGGAGACGATGGAGCGAGTGAGTTGCTATCCTATTGGTACGACAACTATCCTTTCTTTTCCGTCTTTTATTGCTTATTTTCCTTTGTTTACTCCCCTTCCCCTTATATTTGTGTCATGGTGGCCTTCGAGGCCTTGGTATATGGTTGCTCCCGACTCTCGATGACGTGACTACATCGAGAGTCATTTCAAAATCCAAAATTTACAAGTTTTTCACCACTTTTTGAGGATTTAGTCGGATTTAGGCGGAATTCGGGCTAGGTGACTTGATTACACCTAGCCCTCCCCTCCCATTTCCTTTTATTTCCTTTTTTTTTTCTTCCCCCTTCCATATCTTTTCTTGTCTCGGCCCATGATGACTTGACTACACCCCGGCCGGACACCTTCTACCCTTTTCTTCGCTTTATTTTTGATTTTTAGCTTTATTTTCGTAGTTTCTTTTCATTTTCTTTTGTCTCTCCGCACACTACGATCGAGCATGAGGACATGGCTCGGTTTAAGTGTGGGGGAGCGATATTCTATCGTCGTTAGTTTTATTTTCTTAGTTTTTCGAAAAATTCTTCAAAAAAAAACCCTAAAAATTTGAAAAATTTCACAAAAATCAAAAAGATTTTCTTTTGTGTCTTTTCCTTTTTGTGTCGTTATGTCATATTTTTTGTTTTGTTGTGCATGTTTTGCCCCCCTTTTTTTTCCTTATAGGTTGCCTAATCGCCGTTAGCTTTGGTGAGCTTTCAAGACTTCCGGTAACATCTCTTCATCCCTTTTTCCCTCTTTGCTTCTTGTAAGTTTGGAGGAGATTTGTGATGATGTGTGCTCGGGAGGAGCTTTGTAAAGATTGTGGTAGATTTGGATACTTGTTTGAAGATCGGGGTGGTGTTTGTTTTGTTTATGTGTTGTTTCTCCTTGTTTTGTTTTGTCTCTTTTTCATTCATTTTCGTTGTGTCTTTGTTTTGTGTTTTGTAGTGTGTCGTGTGTGTAAACGGTTTTCGAAAACCTGGTTTAGAGGCTAGTGTGCGAGTACTTACTTTCCCTTCCTAGTTGAATAAATCGAGTCTTGGACTTTAGCCTAGTAGAATGATCCTAAATCAATGAATTCGTTGGTCCTTTACCTTGAGTCCACCTAGCCTACTAGGGATTTACTGCGGGATTTGCATTTTGACCATTATGACCACCCACGGTGTGAAAAGGCCTTGGTTACCGAGTCTCGTCCCTTAGGTGACCATGTTTAGAATCGTTCGATTAGTCCAAGTTCCCCCCTTTTTTGTGGGTTTGAAGAGGGATCGCGACCCCCGACTTACCCATTTACCTACCTCCCACACATATCCACACAATAAGTTGCAATTTGTTGAATTCTCCCTTTCTTGTCATACAAAGAAATGCCAAAAAGCCAAATCAAGCCAAAAGGGCAAAGAAAAGAAAATGAAAGAAAATGAAAGAAAATGAAAGAAAGAAAAGAATGAAGAAAAAGAAAAGGCACAAAAGCCAAAAAGAAAATAGAAAAGAAGAAAAAGAATGGCATGGCAAAACAGAGCAAAAATGCAAACAAAACAGAAAATGCCAAAAGAATACTCGATTCACAAAAATAACCCCTACCTCTCAAAATAAGCCTTTTTCCGACTTTTTCTGTGAAGAGCCTACCAAAGGACCGAGTCCCTAGGAAGGATGATAGCGGCATTAGTCGGTCTTCCCTCATTTTGCATATTTCCATCTTTTTACTTGGACTAGTTAGGCGGTTTTAGACATGGGACGACCCTCTTGGCTCACGCTGAAGGGGGCGGGGTCTCACTTACCTACAGTGTCGACTAACACCGTGGTTCTTCACTTTCCACTCCGCCGATCGTCCCGTAGTACGTTTTTAGAAAGTTAGGAGGACCTAGGTAAGTTACCAACGTTTTTGTTGCTTTATCGTCATACTATTAGGGTTTAGTCCACCTTGGTTTGTATTGCTAGCTTGGGAACGTTGTCACTTACCTCGAGTCCTAAACCAGTGCTTCTTTCACCGCTTGTTTGAGGGAAGCGGTATTTGTTTTCTTTTGGGTGCAACCGATTATGTGTTTGTTTGTGTGCTTGTTTGTTTTTGTGTCTTGTGTCCGGTTGCATCCACGGTTTTGTCGCAAGACCCCACTTGCCTTGCGGAGTGCACTTGTCCTCTAAGTGTACTCGCGTGAGTTGAAAGGGCGTAGGGTGCGATAATACCCACTCGGTTAGTTTAGTAGATAGTATGTGCTTACTCGAGGGCGAGTAAGGGTTAAGTGTGGGGGAGTTGATAAGTGTAGTTTGTAGTGCCTATTTTGTAGTGTTTTGGTCCCTTTTTCCATGTAGAATCGCTCCTTGGGAGCGGTTTATGGGCTACTTATGCTTCCTCTAGCTCGTTTCAGGTTCCCGAGATCATTCATGAAGAGTTGGAGCGATTCCGACTCGATACATACACATTTTGGAGCCAACGAAGCTAAGGAACGATCACTCGATGCCTTGGAGTCGACCCCGAGACCTTGGGACCCAATCCCGAGCCTCCGAGACCCGATCTCGAGTCCCGAAAATCGATGGGAAGCCCATGAGAACCAAGGAGGGACCAAAAAGTTCATATTGGAGGCCTACAAGACTCATCCCGGACGGGTATGGCCTCATCCCGTACGGGATGAAGGAGGAAACGAAGATGGTGCATTCTGACTGCCCATCCCGACCGGGAGCAGGTCTTCCCGGCCGGGACCGTCCCCATCCCGACTGGGACCACCTCGTCTCGGCCGGGACGGGCGTGCTGCTGCCGCGCTTTGTTTCCTTTCTTCTCCCTTCCACTTGTAACCCTATATATACTCTTCCCTTGTTATGTTAAGCTTATATACTTCCCCTTAAACCTTAGATAGTTTTAGCATAGATTAGCATAGATTAGTGTAGATTAGTCTTTAGATTATCGTTAATCCTAGATTAATGCTTGTAATTTGGGAATTCTTCAAGATCTCCACCAAGATTGACAACCTTGGTTGATTGTTTTGGGTTCTTCCATTTATGCAAGTTTTCTTCTTCTTTTCATCTTCTAGTATGGTATAATCTATTTTCCTTTCTCTTAATCTTTGTTTTATTAATCAAGTTTGAATCTTTAGTTCTTGTTTATTGTTTTGTTCTTCATCTTTGTTGGTTTTACATAAGCATCCTCTTGTTCTTGTTTTGATTCATCTTGTTAGTGTTAGTTTTAGTATACATATGTTAGAGTAGATTCTTGCTAGGGTTAGTAAGGTGATTTGGGTGTTAATGGATGATTAAGGGATTTTTGGAGATGTTGGTGGAAGATTTGGGTTTCCTCTTGGTTTGATGCATATCACATGTTTGTTGAAATGCTTGAATGACATGTATATGTGTATGCTTGTTTTCTTGCCTTTTCTCTTGTGGGTGATAGTTTGCTTGTGGGTTTGGTTCCCTCACTACGTAGCGAGAGCCCGGTGAGGACGACCCCTAGGTCGGTCTACGTAGCGAGAGCCCGGATGCGACCTAGGCCACTATAGCGCGCTAGTAACCCCGTTTGTCATGTGTGTCGCCAAGGTGGGTTTTAGGTGAAACCTCTAGGTCGGTCTACGTAGCGAGAGCCCGGACCTCACCTAGATTACCCTACTACTCCCTTCACTCTAGTTCTTCCTCGACCATTCCATTACCCCTTTGACCCCGACCTAATCCTAGCCCGTTCTCCTTGTTTGTTTTCTTTGTTACCATAGTTATAGCCTTAGCCTCCTCCCCTTAGATTAGCTCGTCTCGAACCTAGTCCTAGACCCGAGCATACCTTAGTCCATCCTCCCGTCCCTGTGGATTCGACCCGACTTACCCTAGCTAACTTAGTTAGGTTAGTTGGTTTTATTTGACGGTTGGGATCCACGACAAATCCCTTGCCATCAATTTGGCGCCGTTGCCGGGGACGGTGCTAGTTTAGACATTGTTTTCCTAATTGCTTGACTTTGTCTTTGTGTTTGTGTTTTCTTTTTTTTTTCTTTTTGTTACTTTGCTTCTTGTGTGTGTGAAGTTTATTTCTCTCTTGTCTAGTTCCCAAAAAGCACTAGGCTTCTCACGTTTGTTCTTAGTCTACAGTTTGTGCTTAGAGGTGGTGATTATCTTCTTCTTGCAACTCAGAGCCACTTAAACGGACGGTTGCTAGAATGAGTGGTTTCCAACCGGGTATGAGCTACGATTTTCGAGCGAGCATGGGGTTTGATCTAAACTCCCTACACATGGAAGCCGATATGAGCTACCCCTCTTCTTCTTTGAACCAAAGCTATGACATGACGTCCCTCTACCATAATCAAGCTTCTTGGGGTAATCAAGACCCGTATGATCCTCAAGAATATGGATATGGCTACCAACAAGTGAATGACTATCACTCCTACGATCATGGTGGCTATTACTCAAGCTATGAATGTGAAACCACCATGTTCGATCAAGATTCACCTTATGGAAGCCAATACCCCCAAAACCCACAATATTACCCTTCACCCCAACCACAATATGAACCCCATGACCCACAATACTACCAATCATCCCAACCTTGCTACCAACAATATGATGTCCCACCCCTTGGGCATCATCAAGATTTTCATGGAGCTTTAAAAGACCCCAATGATCACCAATTACCCGACACGGAGGTGTTTCATTCTATGCTTCAAATGCAAAGGAGCATACAAGAAACAGCCATTCAATTGCAAAAAGAACAAGAGGAATTAATGGCCCAAATTCGAAGGGGAAACGAGACGAGGAATGCTCAATTAAATGCATTAGCGGTTCAAACCGTAATGTCTTTATCCCGAGCATCACATTTAGATGGAGGGTGCCCACTTGAGAGAGAGAAGCAACCTAATCACGAAGCCGCCGATGTAGTTCCCTTTGAAGGAGAGATTTGCTTTGAAGAACCTCAATCGTCTACCCAAAAAGAGACGAATGAGGAGATGACCCTTGGTGAAGGCAACATTGGTGAGGAATTGAAGGAGGGTAGTGGGTTGGATGAGTTGGTGGAATTTGTGAAGTTTTTGGGTGAAATTGGTAGCCTCGAGTTGCCCTTGTGCGATAATGTGGATGAGCATCAAGATCCCCTTGCTAGTACACCGAGAGAGGGTTTGGAAGAGATTGAAACCGCCGGTAGAAGTTTCGATTCTCTCCTCCAAGATGATGTGGGGCCGAGTGATGAAGATGGGGAACCACAACTTGAGGAAAGTGTGGGGGTGTGCATTGAGGAGATGAGGCCAAAGCCGATTTTTGTGCCTCGTTTCTTGGAGATGAAGCTTGCTTGTGATTGGAGGCAATGCTTAGGGAGGAAGAGATCGGTGAAGATCGTAGGATGGATAGACCCCGGAGACAACGTGCAAGATAATTTTGGGTCTTGGAAATCCTACTTCTTGCCTCCACCTTGGAGGCCGTGGAGGTCGGCTAAGCTCGAGCGCTTCTTGGACCTTCACTATGATGTCGGTAGCGCGTTCGACTTGCTCCTCCATTCCCTTGAGGGCTACGGTTGAAGAATAGTCCACCATACTAGGTTTGACGGAGTTCCTAAAGAACCGTCATGTTGTATATTCCCTTTCCTCTTCTTTAGAGTACTTGTGCTTGTATTTGTGATTTTTGTTTCTAGGACTCTTTTGTTTTGTGATATTCTTGTTATTTGGATTTTTGATGAGCGATGTGAGGGAGTGATTTTGATGTTGTATTTTGAGTTTATTGTGATAGGTGAAGTGAAGATGACTCCTTGAGAGGATTGGTTATCGATAGAACTTGGCTTGTGAGCAAGGAAGTCGGTTTTTGAAGCTTAGGATAAGCTTTTGGGTTTCTTGGAAGGCAAGATGGTCGATCCCGACCGGGAAGAAGGCTTCCCGACCGGGAAGGATGAGTCATCCCGACCGAGAAGGAGCCGTCCCGATCGGGATGAGGGTGTTTATTTTCGAGCTTACTGGAGTGTCATCCCGACCGAGACGGGGGCTTCCCGACCGGGACGGGTGCGTCATCCCGATCGGGACCATCCATCCCAACCGGGATGGTCCTCTCCTCCCCTTTGAGCCTCTTCATCGGCACTTGACTCCACCCATCCATTGTATACCCCCTCCCAACCTCCCTACTCCTCCTTGTTCCTATCGTATGACCCATACACCTCACTTTACACCGAGATTCACATCAAATCCCACCCCCTCGCACCATTACTACCTCTACCATGCGGTTCTATCAAGCTTGAAGCGGGATAGCAATGATGAAGACAAGCGAGTGCCTATATTGATCTATGAGACGATGGAGAGAGTGAGTTGCTAACCTATGGTACGACAACTATCCTTTCTTTTCCATTTTTATTGTTGCTTGTTTTCCTTTGTTTATTCCCTTCCCCTTGTACACTTTTGTGTCTTGATGTCATGGTGGCCTTTGAGGCCTCGGTAGTTGTTGCTCCCGACTCTCGATGATGTGACTACATCGAGAGTCATTTTCAAAATCCAAATTTTACAAGATTTTCACTTTCTTTTTTTTGAGGATTTAGTCGGATTTAGGCGGAATCCGGGCTAGGTGACTTGATTACACCTAGCCCTCCCCTCCCATTTCCTTTTATTTCCTTCTTTTTATTTTCTTCCCCCATCCATATTTTTTCTTGTCTCGGCCCATGGTGACTTGACTACACCCCGGCCGGACACCTTCTACCTTTTTCTTCACTTTATTTTTGATTTTTAGCTTTATTTTCGTAGTTTCTTTTCTTTTTCTTTTGTCTCTCCGCACACTACGATCGAGCATGAGGACATGGCTCGGTTTAAGTGTGGGGGAGCGATATTCTAGCATAGTTTGCTTTATTTTCTTAGTTTTTCGAAAAATCTTAAAAATTCCTAAAAATTTGAACATTTTTCACAAAAATCAAAAAGGTTTTTCTTTTGTGTGTTTTCCCTTTGTGTCCTTGTGTCGTGTTTTTGTCGTATTGTGCGTGTTTGCCTCCCTTTTTCCTTATAGGTTGCTTAATCACCATTGTTTGGAAGGCTTTGAAGACATCCGGTAACATCTTCTAACCCTCTTTCCCTCTTTATTCCTTGTGATGTTTGGAGAAGGTTGTGTTGAGGTGTGCTCGGGTGGAGCTTGTACATACTTGTGGTTGATTTGGTGCTATGTTTGGAAGTTTGGGGTGGTGTTTGTTTGTTCATGTTTTGTTGCTTTTGCTTCTTTTTCTTTCGTTTTCGTTGAGTCTTTGTTTTGTGTGTGTAGTTGTATCTTGTGCGTAAAAGGTTTTCGAAAACCCGGTTTAGAGGCTAGTGTGCAAGCGTTTACTTTCCCTTCCTAGTAGTGTAAATCAAGTCTTGGACTTTAATCTAGTAGAATGACCCTAAATCAATGATTTCGTTGGTCCTTTACCTTGAGTCCACCTTTCTTACTAGGGATTTACTACGGGATTTGCACTTTTGACCATTATGACCACCCACGATGTGAAAAGGCCTTGGTTACCGAGTCTCGTCCCTTAGGTGACCGTGTTTGGGATCGTTTGATTAGTCCAAGTTCTCCACTTTTTGTGGGTTTGAAAGGGAATGCGCAACCCCAACTTACCCATTTACCTACCTCCTACACATATCCACAAAATAAATTGCAATTTGTGATTTCTCTCTTTCTCATCGCCACAAGAAGTGCCAAAAAGCCAAATCAAGCCAAAAGGGCAAAGAAAAGAAAAAGAAAGAAAATGAAAGAAAGAAAAGAATGAAGAAAAAGAAAAGGCACAAAAGCCAAAAAGAAAATAGAAAAGAAGAAAAAGAAATGGCATGACAACAAACAAATCAAAATGTCGAAAAGAAAGAAAATGCCAAAAGAAAACTCGTCTCACAAAAAGAAATCCCCACAAAAATAAGCCTTTTCCCGACTTTTGCTGTGAAGAGCCTACCAAAGGACCGAGTCCCGAGGAAGGATGATAGCGGCATTAGTCGGTCTTCCCTCATTTTGCATATTTTCCACCTTTTTACTTGGACTAGTTAGGCGGTTTTGGACACGGGACGACCCTCTTGGCTCACGCTAAAGGGGGCGGGGTCTCACTTACCTACAGTGTCGACTAACACCGTGGTTCTTCACTTTTCCACTCCGCCGATCGTCCCGTAGTACGTTTTTAGAAAGTTAGGAGGACCTAGGTAAGTTACCAACGTTTTTGTTGCTTTACCGTCATACTATTAGGGCTTAGTTCACCTTGATTTGTATTGCTAGCTTGGGAACGTTGTCACTTACCTCGAGTCCTAAACCGGTGTTTTATTCACCGCTTTTAGAGGGAAGCGGTATTTCTTTTGTTTTGGGTGCAACCGTCTATGTGTTTGTTTGTGTGTTTGTTTGTTTGTGTGTTTTGTGTCCGGTTGCATCCGCGGTTTTGTCGCAAGACCCGACTTGCCTTGCGGAGTGCACTTTTCCTCTAAGTGCACTCGCGTGAGTTGAAAGGGCGTAGGGTGCGCTAATACCCATTCGGCTAGTTTAGTAGTTAGTATGTGCTTACTCGAGGGCGAGTAAGGGTTAAGTGTGGGGGAGTTGATAAGTGTAGTTTGTAGTGCCTTTTTCACTATGTTTTGGTCCCATTTCCTTGTGGAATCGCTCCTTGGGGAGCGATTTATGGGTTTCTTATGCTTCCTTTAGTTCATTTCAGGTTCCCGAGACCGATTTGGAAGAGTTGGAGCGATTCCGACTCTATACATACACATTTTGGAGCCAACGGAGTAAAGGAACTATGACTCGATGCCTTGGAATCGACCCCGAGACCTTGGGACCCAATCCCGAGCCTCCGAGACCCGATTCCGAGTCCCGAGAATCGGCGAGAAACCCATGATAGGCAAGGAGGGACCAAAGAGCTCTTAAGGGAGGCCTACAAGACCCATCCCGTTCGGGATGGCCTCATCCCGTTCGGGATGGGGTGCGACATTGAGAAGGCCACTGTGAGCACATCCCGGTCGGGACCAACCCGTCCCGGTCGGGATGACAGGGCCGTCCCGGTCGGGATGATCTGTCTCGGCCGGGACGGGGGTACTGCAGCCCGCCTTCCTTTCTTTCTTCTCCTTTCCACTTGTAACCCTATATATACTCTTCCCTTGTTCTGTAAAGCATATGCACTTCATTAGACCTAAAACCCTAGACTACTTTAGGTTAGATTAGATTAGATTAGTGTAGATTAGTCGGTAATTAGTTGTTAATCCTAGTTTAGTCTTGTATTAAGGGAATTCTTCAAGATCCATCCAAGATTGACAACCTTGGGTGTTTGTTTTGGGTTTTCTTCATTAATGCAAGTTTTATTCTTTCTTATTCACTAGTATGGTAATCCTTTCTTCCTTTTTATTCTTAATCTTGTTTGTTCATCCAAGTTTGCATCTTTGTTCATTATATTGTTCTTAGTTCATTGTTATTACTAGTTTGTTTATGTATGTTTTGATGTTTGTGTTGATTCTTCTTGTTCTTGTGGTTTCTTGTATTAGATATGTTTGAGTAGATTCTTGCTAGGGTTAGTAGGGTGATTAGGGTGTTAATTGGGTAATTAAGGGTTTGTTGGAGATGTTGGTGGAAGATTTGGGTTTCCTCTTGGTTTGATGCATATCACATGTTTGTTGAAATGCTTGATTGACTAGTAGTTGCAAATACTTGTTTTTCTTGCCTTTCTCTTGTGGGTGTTAGTTTGTTTGTGGGTTCGGTTCCCTCACTAAGTAGCGAGAGCCCGGTGAGGATGACCCCTAGGTCGGTCTACGTAGCGAGAGCCCGGATGCGACCTAGGCCCCGATATCACGCTAGTAACCCCGTTTGTCATGTGTGTCGCCGAGATGGGTTCTAGGTGGAACCTCTAGGTCGGTCTAAGTTGCGAGAGCCCGGACTATACCTAGATCACCCTACTACCTCCCTCACTCTAGTTCTCCCTTGACCATTCCATTACCCCTTTGACCCCGACCTAATCCTAGCCCGTTTTCTTATTTGCTTCCCTTAGTCTTAGTCTAGCTTTCTCCCCTCTCTACCATTCCTAGTTTAGCTTAGCTCGTTGACTTAGTCTAGTATTTAGGCGACCTTAGTCTAGGCTTTACATTACCGTCCCCGTGGATTCGACCCGACTTGCCCTATCTACCGTAGGAATAGCCGGTTATATTATTGACGGTTGGGATCCGCGACAAATCCCTGCCATCAAACATACATCATCATATTTGCATCTTTTCATCTCATTTATTATTTGCACAAACCGTTATTATTCGTTATATTATTACATCGTTACTAACGCGTTTGTTATTTCTTTTGTCAATTTAATTATTGTTCGTTTATTATACTAAATGAACCCACATGCTAAATTCCACTTCGACGTAGAATTAAATTGCATCAAATTGACTTAGCATGTTTAGGGAAAATAAATCTTTGCATATCATTTTCCCGTTTTACTAACGCGCGTATTGTAAGTCATTCGAATTCTTAGTAGAGGCCGCTAATGTGCGGGCGGGGTTGGGTGTCCTTTGTGGGCTTCCCAACACGTACCCTCACCCCTTACTCAGAACCTCGGTTTCCGGATGTCCGAAACCGTTGGCGCACGAGAGTCATTCAATACACGATATCCGATAATGTCGGTATCGGTATCAAATGCAAAGGGATGAGCCCAATAAACTCAGACATCGAAAATGGGCCGTATTTTGTATACAGTCCTCTACGACATAGAGTGGGCTCGAACGGTTCCGAATAACCACAAAATTCGGTGGCGACTCCAAATAGACCTAAATTTCAATTCGATCCATTCTCATATGGAGATTCATTCGCCTACCCAAACCCGCACGTGGCCGCGTCGGGGTGGACCTATGTCATGTCCACAGTAGGGCTTTGATCTCTCACCCCTTTTTCCTGTTGGCGCCTTCCTGGTGTCATGCTCAGAACCATACGTAGCCCTTCTGGGACCTGAATCCTCCTCCAGTCTGATGGCTGCCATAGCCTTGGTCTGCACATCCTCAAACGTAGCACACGAATATTTTGTGAGGTCCTTGTATAGATCCGAGTTCTGGTGGAGCCCTTAACGGAAGGCTTCTATGGCGGTGGGTACATCACATCTGGGGATGGTTACTTTCTCTTTGTTAAACCTGTTGAGGAAGTCGCGTGTAGATTCTTCGTACTTCTGCAGCACCCGATACAAATCACTGGTCTGCTTTTCTGGTTTTCTGCTGCTGGCGAACTGCTGGTTGAAGGCATTGACCAGGTCAGCGAAGGAGGTGATGCTTCGGTTAGGCAGACCGACGAACCAATGGAGGGCTGCTCCTAACAGAGTGGAGCCAAACCCCTTTCACATGCAAGCTTCCTTCAGGGGCCCCGTAGCGGTCACCACCATCTTATTTTGTTTGTACTGGTTGATGTGATCTAGGGGGTCTGCAATGCCATCATAAAGCATCATGGCTGGTGGCATGAAGCCCTTGGGTACAGCAACGCAGGCTAGCTCGTCGATGAAGGGTGAATCCGCGTAGCTGTCCCTAGATGCTCTCTCCAGGGGGCGTGGCATTCCAGGAATCTTGTTGATCAGGTCCCTCAATTCCTTCAATTCCTGGCGTTGCTGATCTGCTGTGCTGATTGTTCCTGCAAGAGGGTTAGAGACAGGAGAGGAAAATTTGAAAGGAGTACTTCCTGCATAAGGTTCTCCAAGGTGTTGGCTACTAGGAGGAGGAAGTAAAGGTGTTGCTGCTATCATGGATCTGGGCTGCCACTCTGGTGCCTGCTGGAGTGTGACTTTCGGTGGCCAGCTGGTTCCAGCGTACGGGCTGTTCGCGGTCGCCAGATCGACCGAGGCTCCTGGCTGCCATCCCGGTGTTTGCTGGCTTGGAGTGAGTGTTGTCCACACTCCTCCAGAGGACTGGTGGCTGGATAAGGTGGTCACCTCTGGTGTCTGGTGGACAGGGGTACCTGCGAAAGATAACGAGTTAGTTTCCCGACTTTCGATGCTGGAGAGAAGGTTACCTGCGGTACGAGATCTGCCGGATGTAGGGCCATAGGTTAGGTAACCCAACCCTTGGGGTTCGATGACGGGGCCTGGTGGAGCCAATCCTAGCTCCAGTCTGGTGACCAATTCAGAGGGGAACTTCTTCGGTGGTCCTCTTGCCAACTGCTGATTCCCTACGGGTGCTGGGTTCTCCCCTAGGCATCAAGGGCTGCATCTCTGGTGACATCTGGAGCGATGCAACTGGAGTCTTGTCTGCTGCCGAGATCCGAGCCTTGATATCTTGATTGTCCTTCTGCAGAGTTTCTACTGCCTGGCGCAGATCATTGATTCCCTGAAGCATACTCTGCACCAGGTCTGGTGACCCTGCGCCACTGGAAGCTTCTCCCACGAATCCTCCT
Source organism: Agrostemma githago (assembly GCA_958450325.1). Classification (NCBI taxonomy): domain Eukaryota; kingdom Viridiplantae; phylum Streptophyta; class Magnoliopsida; order Caryophyllales; family Caryophyllaceae; genus Agrostemma; species Agrostemma githago. The sequence continues at coordinate 21,478,944 of OY288258.1, forward strand.
GGAGTCGAGGTTCTGGTTGGTATGCCCTCCTCTCTGGCCTCTGAGGAGCTGGTGACCCCAGAAGTTTTAGGCGTCGGAGGGGGCCTAGACGCTGAAAGCGTGGGTTTCACCGTCAGGCTGGTGGGGATTGCCAGAGTGAGGGGCGTGAGAATTGGCTCTGCTGATCCTGGGGACGATCCTCCTCCACTGGGCTAGGTTGAAGCTCCTTGACTGCTGGAGGGACTTCGATCAGATCCGGACATGGCGACACGGAATTGCTTCACTGTAGGATTTGGCTTATATGAGATGATCACTTTGCCCCACGGTGGGCGCCAAATTGTTTTGGTAAAAATTTACCGGGTCTACGATTTCGGTTGTGGGTTAAAGTGACCTTCCTATAACTATGAGTCAACGAAATCAGGACGGACTTAGCGAACAAAGAACGATAAAAGAAAATGGACGACACACAAAGTTTTGGTGACGCGGAAAACCCGATGTGGGAAAAACCGCGAGGGGAGTCGGAATCCCACTAAAGTTTCTACTATCAATGAGAAAGAATAAAATAGGAGCACTAATACGAGGAATTTTGACAACGACTTATGGCTGATGGTGTGTATTTCCTATAATGGTTGCTTTAGTTGGTTCTCCTTGGATGATCCCCTCCCTTTGCCTCTCCTTCTCTTTTATATTGCTGTCGGTAGTTGCTCTTCTACCCTTCAGAATCTTCTCCTTTAATTCTCCTTTATTGCTCAGCTCTTATTGCCCTTGATTCTCGAAATCTTTGGCTTTTAATTGCTCTTCATTATCAGTTACACTCTCCTCCTCTTTTCTCTCCAGATCTGCTGGAATTATGCCTTAAATGGGGGTGTTGGTGTTTGACTCTTTCTTATTTTGCACTTGATGGAGTTGAATGGATCATGACATTTGTTGGGCTGTGTCCTTATTTTTCCTTGGTTCGTCCCATCTCCTCTTTTATCGTACCCTCTTCTTGGCCCAATGACTCTAATAATATTGACTTTGTCCTTTGACCTCTGACTTTTGATTTTTGTCCCTCGGCTATTGACTTTGACTTCTGACATTTAGTTTTGACTATCGTCTTTGGCCCATTTACCTTTGACCCATTGACCTTTTGACTGTCCACTCGTAGCATGACACGTTGTATTCCGAAAGTGCAAATTTTTGGCTCGAACAAATCGTATAAGAAATCTACACTTTGGCTTACTCACTCCAAGTTTTTGATGCATTTTTGTTACTAATTACACGTGATAACTGCAGATGAGGACCTAGATAAGCTAGTCGGTAGCATACCCGGAATGGATACGTTCTTGCGCAACCGTGACCTTCCAAGTTTCTGTAGAACCAAAGGAAAAGCTGCTTGTTTAGGCCTCGGACAAGCCTTCGCTATCAAAAAACAACCTATGAAATCCAATGGTGTCATTTTTAACACTTTTGAGGACCTTGAGGGGCCTATCCTCTCGCTCCTACGTTCAAATATCCAAGACTATACTCTATCGGCCCTCTACACTCACACCTGAAACATAGACTCGACGAAGAAGAAACAACCAAATTACACAACTTGTCCAGTAGCTTGTGGGAGGTCGATCAAAATTGTCTATCTTGGTTAGACCAGAAGCCACTCGAATCTGTTATATCAGTCGGGTTTGGGAGCGTAACAATTCTTAAAAGGGAGCAAATCATTGAAATTTGGGAAGGATTGGTACAGAGTAACAAGTACTTTCTATGGGTGATTAGACCTAACTTGGTTATCGGAGGTGAATATGATACTTTAAACCGACCGGAGCTATTGGAGGGGACTAAGAAGAGAGGGTGTATTGTGAGTTGGGCCCCGCAGGAGGCGGTCTTAGCTCATCCAGCTGTGGGCGGGTTTTTGACTCATAGTGGATGGAACTCGACTTTGGAGAGTATAACAGCGGGTGTACCAATGCTATGTTGGCCTTTCTATGCGGATCAATTTGTGAACAGTAGATATGTGGGTGAAGTGTGGAAGATTGGATTCGACATGCAGGATAAATGTGAACGAAATGTGGTGGCTGGGATGGTGAATGATATTTTGAACGAGAAGAAGGATGAGCTGAAAACATCAATGGCTAGGGTGTCGGAAGCAGCGGAGAGAAGCATTATGAAAGTTGGTTCCTCCTATTGTGATCTTGATCGTCTCATACGAGACATTAAAATGATGTCGATGTTGGAGTAGCAGCGTAATTTATGGCCTTCTAATAGAATATGAAATATTTTCCCTCACTAAATTGCAAGAAATAATCTAGTGTTAACAAAATTATACTCGTATAAAGAAATGTATGTGTCGTAAGAAAGGTTGACGAAAGCTAAATTTTACTCGTATATATTAATTCTAAGAAATATCACAAATGTGTTTGTAATTGCTGTTGTTGTGATTATTTACAAACAACTATTGAAGAATTTACCGTAACTACATATATATACTATAAAATGAGTGAACAAGAATTCACTTCAAGTCTTCAACATGAACCTTTAAATGAAATAGAAAAAAAAAACTTCACGATAAAAGAGCAAAACCATATTGCTATTCTAATGTTTCTGGGTTTGTTTTTCTTTTCATTTCTATATTTAGCAAATGCTAAATTTCTCTTATTTCCCCATAATTCTCCACCTCGTTTATAATTTGAAATCCTCGAATTTTAAATGAACAAATTGTGTCTTCTTATTCGGCTGCACCACATGGTTGCCTACGTATCATGAACCGGAATCAAGCCAATCGTAGTTCAATCAATCCCTTCACATGACTCAACATGCAAAAATGTGTAGAAAGTCCTTACTGAAACTTACTACCTGTCACAATTTTGGTTAACATATCGTCAACTAGATTCTCACATTATGTACCTTCATGAGATAAAGATGACCTTCGTGTTATGTGCGAATAAGGAAAGTAATGAAAAACCAACACCGAATCGACTTTACGCTTTCCTAATAGAACAATTCGACCCTTATTTAAGTGCAGGGTTGTACCGAATTTTCTACTGAGATAAGACGGTGTTCCTCTGAATTTACACAGAAAACAAAGATATAACTATGAAGTCTATTGTGCAGATTTTTGTTCTGTTTTTGGATTTTGATAAAACCTCTATTATATAGAGTTTGAAACAGCGGGGATACGAGTTGAAGAGTTGCGACTCTTCATAAATTCCCACCAAAATTTGTTCATACATATTAAATCTGTTTGAACAAATTTGGCGCCAAAAAATTCGACTCGCGGCCACAGTCCCCGAACCCCCGTAACCAGGGCGCTTCGCCCCTGGAACCAGACTGAACTCACTGCTCGGGCGGCGTGACCCCCCCGTCATAGTGTACTGTATGAGCCTGGTACCGTGTGTAGACACCCATATTTTGACCATCAGGTGTCTATAATAGTTCCCGCCAAACACCCGATGATGATCGGACGCACACATGCTTTAATGGACTCGGATATAGGCTCGAAATCATGGACATTTGGCTTGGGCTTATTACGGAGTACAAATCTTACTAAACCAACCTCAAATCCAGGCCCAGTGGGTCGTTTCGACTCAAATAAGACTAATTTGGGTCGAATCCGGCACCAGGGGCAAAACCGTCTTTTAGCGACCGAATCAAACCCGGTCAAAGATATTTTTTCCCGAGACACTCGGACCAGCCGTGACACTACACGTCCGGTTTGGACTCAAATACTACAAAAAATGAGCTTCGAAAATATTAAATAAATCCATTCAAGGATAGAATTCGATCTCAAGTTAGACCTGGCAAAACCCGATCCGACTCGACAAAACCGATCTGACTCACCCGAGATCGGACCCGTTCGACAATCGACAATACTAAAATGTCTTAGTGACCGAAACCGACCTGGTTTGATCTGACTGAATCCGATATCTGATTATATCCGATAACCTATAGATTCCTAATTCGGTAACAACCGATTCGGTTAAACTCGACAAGAAAATACCCGATCCAAATCTGACTCGAATAACCGAAAATTACCCAAAATATACGTAGCCGAAAATACCTGATCCAAATCCAACTCAAATAATAAAAAAATTATCCAAAAAACAGGTAACCGATATAACCAATCAGGTGACCCATAGTGAATTCCTATATACGGAGTACGAGTAAAATAGATTCGTACTTCATTTCATTGATAACATGCAAATTGGAAGTTAAATATACAAACATGGGAACATGGGGTGAATGTGGGATTGTCATGTTTAGTATACGTAGTAACTAACAGGCGGCTCGTATGATTGTCATGTATAAAATATATAAAGTTTACTTACATGGAGTTATACGAAACTACTAATTAATTATATGTCTATACAAAGTATTTTTATTTGATATAGGGCTAACTCGGTTAAGATTAATTTGAATTCCGTGTCCATTTGACATAAACTACTACTACATGACATATTATCCGAACGAACCCGTTCCTAAAACAACCGGAACCCGACCAAGACTTAGCCGTTCTAACCCGATACCCATACAATATCATGACTCGAAACTACCCGAACGAATCCGAATAGACCCGCTAATTCAAATGAGCCGAAAAAATCCGATAGTTTGGTAATCCGACCCCGAGACAGCTCGACTCGAACCCGATCCGCCCCATCCGATTGCCACCTCTATCTCAAGTAGGAATTCTATCCGAAAACCAAATCAATTTACCGACCGAGCTCAAACACTCGGCCGAAACAGCCCCAAGACAGCCGAGATACTCGGCTTCCCCACCAACAAACGGGACTTTCGTTCCCTTTCAAACTGCTACGTTTCCTATCCAAACCGGTATTTCTTGTCACCTAAGCAAGAGTACTTATCCTAACTCCTATCAAGGACCTCTCCTATAAATATGACCCTCTCGTCACATTCAAGACACATTCATTATCACTCATCAATATTTAGAAATTATCCATCAACAATTCAGAAAATATACACATTCATTACTCATCTACAACATCCAAACAATTCCCGAGCAACCTCGTAACGTCAAACATTACATCGAAATACCGTCAAAATCGGCCCGACGAATCCGACCCCACAAGCCGGACGAAATCCGTCACCCTACACGACACCTTAACTCATCCACATCATCTCGACGCTCCCGTGCCTAAGCCACTTCCCGACGAGATCGATTCCGAGAAAACAAAGCATGTAGGTTGAGGGTGTAAAATCAAACCCGACTCTTCCTCCTTTCTCTTCCTTTCTCCACGTTTTTCTCGTTTTTTTTTCTCTTGCGTCGTTCATCTTTTTTTTTTTTTATTATTACGGGTCTTTCGTCACATAATTTTTATATTTCTAGTATCGATATTACAAAAATATTTTCATAAAACAAACGTTCTTAAAATACGATATCGATTCTCTAATCGAATATCGTATCTAACAAGAACTAAATTAAATCTCGTTGATGCTAAAAAATCGTTACATCTTTTTTTTAACAAAATTCGACGATTTTTTACGCGGAGAGAATTAACATTTTTTTCCTTTCGTTCAAATTCTTTTTTTCAAAACAAACTTTTTTCTAAAATCATTCCGACTATTTGATATCGATTTCATAATCGAATATCGGATACGACGAATATCGAAAATATAAATCGAGTATAAATTAATCCATATTTGTACGCGATTTATAAAATTTGACGATTTTCGAAAAATAAAAAAAAGCAGGACAGACTCCAGCGCGAGTCGCGCGCCTGCCAGGCGACTCGCGCGAGAGCCTGGAAAACCGTGCCTTTTTTCTTCGTTTTCTCGCTTTTCTATTCTTTTCGTTTCTTACATAAAACAGCGACTTTCGCGACATATTTTCAGATTTTGATAAATACTTTTTCGACCTCGGTCAACACGTGTTAATCCATCACGTGTCATAAATCTTTTTCAAAATCATGCATATTATTGTATTTACATCTTTATTCGATTTATCAAACGTTACTAACTCGTTTTCTCGTGTTTGTAGCAATTTATTTCATCTTTTGTTTTATTAGACTAAAACGAATTTCACATGCTAAATATAACTTTGACGTTATTAGTTTAAGATGCATTAAACGACTTAGCAACCCATTTATTTTTCTCACATGCTTAGGAAAATAATGTTTGCATATCATTTAACCGTCGAACTAACGCGTGTACACCAAAAACGAACAATATCTTAGTAAAGGCCGCTAAGTGCGGGCGGGGTTGGGTGTTCTTAGTGAACTTCCCAACACGTACCCTCACCCCTTACTCAGAACCATGGTTTCCGGATGTCCGAATCCATTGGCAACGAGAGTCATTCAATACACGATATCCGATAATGTCGGTATCGGTATCGTAATGCAAAGGGACGAACCCAATAAGCTCTGACATCGGAAATGGGCCGTATTTTGTACACGGCCCACTTCGACATAGAGTGGGTTCGAACGGGCCCGAATTCCCACAAAGTTCGGTGGCGACTCCTACTTCGATTTAAATTTCAATTTGACCATCTAATATGGAGATTCATTCGCTTCCCCAAACCCACGCGTGGCCGCGTCGGGGTGGACCTATGTCATGTCCACAATTTGGCGATTCTGCTGGGGATCAACTGATGAGTCACTTACCATCGGCATCCTCAGGGTGAGACTCGAAAAGAAATCATTCGAATAGTAATGTACACGTTTTAGTTCAATGGTTCATGCATAACCCAATTCTTTCCCGGGCCGGTTACTTGTGACCGACGTCCCACTATACCACGGTGCGTTCCTAAATGGGCGCACTAAAGACTTCGATGGCGGAACTCGCATGGGTTTTACGGCAGGTTCTAAGACCAACTCGGCTTAGGAAGACCGTCCTGATTTGCGAGAAAGCTATCGTCGTTGGTATAGACCCTATTCGACCGACCGAGACTTAGACTAAGAGCATACATGGTGTCATTATACTGTTTCCATGACTACGTGCTACTTGATTTTCTTCGGTCGTCTTTTCAAAAACCGTCTTTTTCAAAAATTTGCATCTTTTCAAACCTATCCATTTTTCAAAACACGGAAAGCTATCGAATTTAGGACTTATGATTTTGACACAAAATAGCCTATTTTTAGCCGGTATGCTGTCCAAACTTTTCAAAAATCTGAAATCCCGGCTCGGTAACATTTTTTTTCGATTTTCAAAATAAAAATCGGGCCATCCTATCCGACTTTGCTCGGTTTTCAAATCCAAATTCTCCTTTCAAAACTTTCTTCTTCTTAGGACTTCCCGTATTTAGCAGTGTCGGGTCATGTCATAAGTTGTTAGAGTCTATAGCGTTGAAACTCCGTCGATCCTACATCGCGAGTTTCTACCCCATCCCAGTCCGCCTTATCTGACAAGGCACGACCCACCTACGTAGGACAAACTCCTACAAAGGGAAGCCCATTTACACAATCGAGTCCAAAGTCTGGGGATTTCACACACGGATCTTCCTTCGAACGTGACTAGGCCCACTTTGCCAAATCCTAAGGAAGGCCCACCGTCCACGAGTCACCCGTCTAGGAGTCGGTCATCACCCCCACTCGGGGGCTACCCTTCAGCAGAGCGGTCAATCACGGTTGCTCCAAGGATCATGTCTTACACGTGTTGTCTTACGTATCCCACTTTCGAGTCACTTAGGTGTCACACCATCTGAGTCCTGTCTGAGCCCTTAGTCTCACTTGGGGGCTATTCTCCGACGGAGCGATTAATCACAGTCACTCCGAGAATCGTACCCCGCACATTTGTCTTAGGAGAGTCTAACCCGAGTCAAACTGGAGTCGTCTCTCCTCCCGCGCTATTTCCTATGCCTTGTTGAATTTGAGTTCCGAAGCAACTTTCCTGATTACGTGGTATTCTTACAGACATGCCGCCCTTCCCCGAACCATTACGCAACAAGCCATAGACGAGCTGACCGCCTCACTGGCTAAGATGGAGGCCCAGCTGACAGCAATCAGGACCGACCAAACCGCCATTGCCACCCGTTTGAGTGCCTTGGAACAAAGGACTCCTAAGGCCGGGAATGAAATCACTGGGCCCATAGCTGAACTGGCCAACGCAGTCCGCAAGCTGGAGGAATAGGTCCACCTGTCGACCAACAATTCAACCCATACGGAAAATGCTCGTTCCTATTCACCTTTGACCGACGAGCTGCCCGCTAACCTCAAGCTAACGGGCCTACCAATGTTCGACGAGACTGAAGACCCGGTATTACATATCCGGGCTTTCAAAGAATTCATGGCCATCAAAGGATTGAAATCAACCATGTTCAAGCACCTGTTTGCTTCCTCCCTCGAGAAGCACCCGAAAGCCTGGTACTACAGGCTTGACTCCAAGAAGTACAAGACTTGGGATGACGTGGCGACGGAATTCGCTCGGAACTACGCGGAGAACGCTGAAGTCCAGACTACAATGCGTACTCTGGAGGTTATGGCCCAAGAGCCCAAAGAAGGTTTCACCAAGTACCTTCAAAGGTGGAGGGCCGAAAGTCTGAAGTTGGTAGACAAGCCCAACGAGAAGACACTAGTGGAGGTGTTCATCAACAGCCTCCTACCTTCCTACCGCGTCCATCTTAGGTATGCCGGCATTTCAAACTTTGCGGTGCTTACCGAAATGGGCGTTAGGATTGAAGACGATCTTCGACACAATGAAGATATGGGTGAAGTTTTTACTGGACATCCACTTGAGTCCTTAGAAGCCGAAGACTACTGACAACCTCATCCAAGAGTCCAGATTTGGTTTAAGCCCGAGTCTGAGTCCGAGTCTAGGATGTTCTATTTCCTTCACCAAGTCAAAGTCAGAGTCAGAGTCAGTTGTATTCTGTCCTCTTTTTTCAAAATTCAATAAAATCAGCTTTTCTATTTTCTCATATATTTCCTTATGTGTTTCCGAGAACATGATGAACACCATCATACACTGTGAGCACATGCACGTGACTATTATAGGCACATCTATAATGACTGCAAGAAATCGAGACCCGTGTTTTCCTTTTACCTGTTCCATGTCTGACATAGAAAGCCACATAACCACCCTTAGTAGGAGCAGTATCGAATCCTATGACAAATCTAGGTAGTCTCCTAGTTTGGGTTCAAGACGGGAGGCAAGCCTATTTCCCACAATAAACACCCGTCCAATAAGATCAATCAATCCCTACCTTAGGTGTTAGTCTGACCAACAGAAAAAGAGAAAAAAACTGGACAAAAAAAATCAAAAGTCCAAGGAAAAAAGAAAAAGGCCAACACAAAAAAGCAGGCTGAGGTTAAACGGTCAATCCGAGTAAAGAATCCCATGACCGGGGCTAAGAGGTCAACCCAAAGAATTCAAAAACCCATGACCGTAGCTAATGATCAACTCAAATGAAACGGTCAATTCAAAAATTATCAAAACCCATACCATCAAATAGGGGAGAAACAATCAAGCTGGTCAGCTAACACCACATTTAGCCTTCCCACATTACAACCCTCAAGACCTTCTCGAGACCTAGGCTAAGAGACAGCCCGGAATTTTGAGGATTCAAGCTCCATAGGATACCCCTAACCATTAGGGCCAGACATGGAAACCAGATCCCGCATTTTCAACCTGCCCAATCAAAGTCCGAGTCATTTTTACTCGACTTCCCCCTTTCCTACCACATTGCAATACCTTACCCTCCAAGCTTTAGCTTCACAAAATCAAGCTCCAGATGTCAAAACATCAAAGCCACTTACTTCCTAGCACCACATTTCCAAAAACATCTAAACCAGTTACCTGCCCAAACACGGGAACTCAACTTGTAGTCGGCATAGATCATGCCCAAATAGTGCACACCACCTCTGGGGGCTACCCCGGGGAATGCTCACAGTCACACGATCAACATCCTAACTATTCTAGCCCTTTGGTCAAGACATCATTGGGAATGCACCTAGCCTACACTATTGCTATGGCTAGTTACACAAAAAGCCCTAATAAGCTAGGCATCATAATACATCTTTCAACACTGAACTACGGCTTGGTTTGATTTCACTACACGTGAATACGTAGGCAGCCTTTTGACGGAGGTACAACCACCCACATTGACACATTCAAAAATCATTATCATTACGGTCACGACACTATCATGTTCTCAAAAGCTAGCTTTGTTGTCCCGGGGGCTTCTCCTAGGCAGAAGTTCTCCATCCACTCACAAAATCAAGATAAATTCAAAAAAGATCTAGCCTCCTTCCTATAGTGTGTCCTAGTACTCGGCTCAGTCGAAGACGAGAATCTGTCAGGACTCGAAGCAATACCCACTTTGGGAATGTTCCCTAAAACCAAAAAATTCGAAAGAACACCAGTCTACGGTGTTGCTACCACAAAGCCCTATCGTACGGAAACAGTCTCATTCTGAGGATTCGACCATGTTGCCACTCGCCTAGGCTACAGAATAACGCAACTTAAGAGTCTTGTCATCTTAGGTGGCCCACTCCCTACCGAGTCACGGTCTAACCCTTAGAGAGTGAAAGTGGTGTCTGTCAACTCGTCCTCACGCGTCCAGAGTCGAGTCTGTCGGTATATCTCTCTCTTCAAATTCTCATTTTAAAATTTGCAAAACTTAGCCATTTGAGAAAATCTCTTTCCTAGTCACCACGGGAATAGGAATTTTTATCCCTACTTCATCTAGGCATACAGGCCTAACCGGAGGATTTTAGGAGTCCGTGTCAGAATCTGATCAGGAATCAAGTCATCCCAAGCATTCTTATTTCCAAAAAATTTCAAAAAAAAATTCAGCATTTTCTTCCCAAAAATCAATCAAAAATCATTTCTTCCCCAGCGTGAGTCGGTGTTTTGCCTAGATATTACATGCAATCTGTTATGTATCAGCATACAGGTACACCCAAGACTCCCGAAGAATTCTCAAAGACTCCCCAGTGGAAAGTTCAAGCAACATTTTCATTAATCGGGATGTATCGACAAGCAGATACACCCAGAGCTTACAAGGCAAGCTCCCACACAATTCCAAGACGGGATGTATCGACAAGCAGATACACCCAGAGCTTACAAGGCAAGCTCCCACACAATTCCAAGATGGGATGTATCTACAAGCAGACACACCCAGAGCTTACAAAGCAAGCTCCCGCGCGATCCCAAGACGGGATGTATTTACAAGCAGATACACCCAGAGCTTACTAGGCAAGCTCCCACACAACTTCAAGACGGGATATGTTTGTAAACAGACACACCCAAGACTTTACTGGCAAAGTCCCCATAGGAATTATCAGCCTCTATCCAGGTATGATTTCTATCTTATGGCTGGCGAGCCCTTCACGCAGGTCTAATGGACTATAAACGACCCGATCGGAAGTCTGCCAAGTCTTAATCCTCGATTGGCCTGGTAGCTACTCTGACTTTCGCCTTGTCCAAGCCTCAGTCAGAGTGGGGGCTCGGTAGACACCCACATTTTGACCGTTAGGTGTCTATAATAGTTTACGCCAAACACCCGATGATGATCGGACGCAGACATGCTTTAATGGACTCGGATATAGGCTCGAAATCATGGACATTTGGCTTGGGCTTATTACAGAGTACAAATCTTACTAAACCAACCTCAAATCCAGGCTCAGTGGGTCGTTTCGAGTCAAATAAGACTAATTTGGGTCGAATCCGGCAACAGGGGCAAAACCGTCTTTTAGCGACCGAATCAAACCCGGTCAAAGATATTTTTTCCCGAGACACTCGGACCAGCAGTGACACCACACGTCCGGTTTGGACTCAAATACTACAAAAAATCAGCTTCGAAAATATTAAATAAATCCATTCAAGGATAGAATTCGATCTCAACTAGGAATTCTATCCGAAAACCAAATCAATTTACCGACCGAGCTCAAACACTCGGCCGAACAGCCCCAAGACAGCCGAAATACTCGGCTTCCCCACTAACAAACGGGACTTTCGTTCCCTTTCAAACTGCTACGTTTCCTATCTAAACCGGTATTTCTTGTCACCTAAGCAAGAGTACTTATCCTAGCTCCTATCAAGGACCTCTCCTATAAATAGGATCCTCTCGTCACATTCAAGACACATTCATTATCACTCCTCAATATTTAGAAACTATCCATCAACAATTCAGAAAATATACACATTCATTACTCATCTACAACATCCAAACAATTCCCGAGCAACCTCGTAACGTCAAACATTACATCGAAATACCGTCAAAATTGGCCCGACGAATCCGACCCCACAAGCCGGACGAAATCCGTCACCCTACACGACACCTTAACTCATCCACATCATCTCGACACTCCCGTGCCTAAGCCACTTCCCGACGAGCTCTATTCCGAGAAAACAAAGCATGTAGGTTGAGGGTGTAAAATCAAACCCGACTCTTCCTCCTTTCTCTTCCTTTCTCCACGTTTTTCTCGTTTTTTTTTTCTCTTGCGTCGTTCATCTTTTTTTTTATTATTGTAGGTCTTTCGTCACATAATTTTTATATTTCTAGTATCGATATTACAAAAATATTTTCATAAAACAAACGTTCTTAAAATACGATATCGATTCTCTAATCGAATATCGTATCTAACAAGAACTAAATTAAATCTCGTTGATGCTAAAAAAATCGTTACATCTTTTTTTTAACAAAATTCGACGATTTTTTACGCGGAGAGAATTAACATTTTTTTCCTTTCGTTCAAATTCTTTTTTTCAAAACAAACTTTTTTCTAATATCATTCCGATTATTTGATATCGATTTCATAATCGAATATCGGATACGACGAATATCGAAAATATAAATCGAGTATAAATTAATCCATATTTGTACGCTATTTATAAAATTTGACGATTTTCGAAAAATAAAAAAAAGCGGGACAGACTCCAGCACGAGTCGCGCGCCTGCCAAGCGACTCGCGCGAGAGCCTGGAAAACCGTGCCTTTTTTCTTCGTTTTCTCGCTTTTCTATTCTTTTCGTTTCTTACATAAAACAGCGACTTTCGCGACATATTTTCAGATTTTGATAAATACTTTTTCGACCTCGGTCAACACGTGTTAATCCATCACGTGTCATAAATCTTTTTCAAAATCATGCATATTATTGTATTTACATCTTTATTCGATTTATCAAACGTTACTAACTCGTTTTCTCGTGTTTGTAGCAATTTATTTCATCTTTTGTTTTATTAGACTAAAACGAATTTCACATGCTAAATATAACTTTGACGTTATTAGTTTAAGATGCATTAAACGACTTAGCAACCCATTTATTTTTCTCACATGCTTAGGAAAATAATGTTTGCATATCATTTAACCGTCGAACTAACGCGTGTACACCAAAAACGAATGATATCTTAGTAAAGGCCGCTAAGTGCGGGCGGGGTTGGGTGTTCTTAGTGAACTTCCCAACACGTACCCTCACCCCTTACTCAGAACCATGGTTTCCGGATGTCCGAATCCATTGGCAACGAGAGTCATTCAATACACGATATCCGATAATGTCGGTATCGGTTCGTAATGCAAAGAGACGAACCCAATAAGCTCTGACATCGGAAATGGGCCGTATTTTGTACAAGGCCCACTACGACATAGAGTGGGTTCGAACGGGCCCGAATTCCCACAAAGTTCGGTGGCGACTCCTACTTCGATTTAAATTTCAATTTGACCATCTAATATGGAGATTCATTCGCCTCCCCAAACCCACGCGTGGCCGCGTCGGGGTGGACCTATGTCATGTCCACAATTTGGCGACTCTGCTGGGGATCAACTGATGAGTCACTTACCATCGGCATCCTCAGGGTGAGACTTGAAAAGAAATCGTTCGAATAGTAATGTACACGTTTTAGTTCAATGGTTCATGCATAACCCAATTCTTTCCCGGGCCGGTTACTTGTGACCGACGTCCCACTATACCACGGTGCGTTCCTAAATGGGCACACTAAAGACTTCGATGGCGGAACTCGCATGGGTTTTACGGCAGGTTCTAAGACCAACTCGGCTTAGGAAGACCGTCCTGATTTGCGAGAAAGCTATCGTCGTTGGTATAGACCCTATTCGACCGACCGAGACTTAGACTAAGAGCATACATGGTGTCATTATACTGTTTCCATGACTACGTGCTACTTGATTTTCTTCGGTCGTCTTTTCAAAAACCGTCTTTTTCAAAAATTTGCATCTTTTCAAACCTATCCATTTTTCAAAACCCGGAAAGCTATCTAATTTAGGACTTATGATTTTGACTCAAAATAGCCTATTTTTAGCCGGTATGCTGTCCAAACTTTTCAAAAATCCGAAATCCCGGCCCGGTAACATTTTTTTTCGATTTTCAAAATAAAAATCGGGCCATCCTATCCGACTTTGTTCGGTTTTCAAATCCAAATTCTCCTTTCAAAACTTTCTTCTTCTTAGGACTTCCCGTATTTAGCAGTGTCGGGTCATGTCATAAGTTGTTAGAGTCTATAGCGTTGAAACTCCGTCGATCCTACATCGCGAGTTTCTACCCCATCCCAGTCCGCCTTATCTGACAAGGCACGACCCATCTACGTAGGACAAACTCCTACAAAGGGAAGCCCATTTACACAATCAAGTCCAAAGTCTGGGGATTTCACACACGGATCTTCCTCCGAACGGGACTAGGCCCACTTTGCCAAATCCTAAGGAAGGCCCACCGTCCACGAGTCACTCGTCTAGGAGTCGGTCTTCACCCCCACTCGGGGGCTACCCTTCATCAGAGCGGTCAATCACGGTTGTTCCAAGGATCATGTCTTACACGTGTTGTCTCACGTATCCCACTTTCGAGTCACTTAGGTGTCACACCATCTGAGTCCTGTCTGAGCCCTTAGTCTCACTTGGGGGCTATTCTCCGACGGAGCGATTAATCACAGTCACTCCGAGAATCGTACCCCGCACATTTGTCTTAGGAGAGTCTAACCCGAGTCAAACTGGAGTCGTCTCTCCCCCCGCACTATTTCCTATGCCTTGGTGAATTTGAGTTCCGAAGCAACTTTCCTGATTACGTGGTATTCTTACAGACATGCCGCCCTTCACCTGAACCATTACGCAACAAGCCATAGACGAGCTGACCGCCTCACTGGCTAAGATGGAGGCCCAGCTGACAGCAATCAGGACCGACCAAACCGCCATTGCCACCCGTTTGAGTGCCTTGGAACAAAGGACTCCTAAGGTCGGGAATGAAATCACTGGGCCCATAGCTGAACTGGCCAACGCAGTCCGCAAGCTGGAGGAATAGTTCCACCTGTCGACCAACAATTCAATCCATACGGAAAATGCTCGTTCCTATTCACCTTTGACCGACGAGCTGCCCGCTAACCTCAAGCTGACGGGCCTACCAATGTTTGACGTGACTGAAGACCCGGTATTACATATCCGGGCTTTCAAAGAATTCATGGCCATCAAAGGAGTGAAATCAACCATGTTCAAGCACCTGTTTGCTTCCTCCCTCGAGAAGCACCCGAAAGCCTGGTACTACAGGCTTGACTCCAAGAAGTACAAGACTTGGGATGACGTGGCGACGGAATTCGCTCGGAACTACGCCGACAACGCTGAAGTCCAGACTACAATGCGTACTCTAGAGGTTATGGCCCAAGAGCCCAAAGAAGGTTTCACCAAGTACCTTCAAAGGTGGAGGGCCGAAAGTCTGAAGTTGGTAGACAAGCCCAACGAGAAGACACTAGTGGAGGCGTTCATCAACAACCTCCTACCTTCCTACCGCGTCCATCTTAGGTATGCCGACATTTCAAACTTTGCGGTGCTTACCGAAACGGGCGTTAGGATTGAAGACGATCTTCGACACAATGAAGATCTGGGTGAAGTTTTTATTGGACATCCACTTGAGTCCTTAGAAGCCGAAGACTACTGACAACCTCATCCAAGAGTCCAGATTTGATTTAAGCCTGAGTCTGAGTCCGAGTCTAGGATGTTCTATTTCCTTCACCAAGTCAAAGTCAGAGTCAGAGTTAGTTGTATTCTGTCCTCATTTTTCAAAATTCAATATAATCAGCTTTTCTATTTTCTCATATATTTCCTTATGTGTTTCCGAGAACATGATGAACACCATCATACACTGTGAGCACATGCACGTGACTATTATAGGCACATCTATAACGACTACAAGAAATCGAGACCCGTGTTTTCCTTTTACCTGTTCCATGTCTGACATAGAAAGCCACATAACCACCCTTAGTAGGAGCAGTATCGAATCCTATGACAAATCTAGGTAGTCTCCTAGTTTGGGTTCAAGACGGGAGGCAAGCCTATTTCCCACAATAAACACCCGTCCAATAAAATCAATCAATCCCTACCTTAGGTGTTAGTCTGACCAACAGAAAAAGAGAAAAAAACTGGACAAATAAAATCAAAAGTCCAAGGAAAAAAGAAAAAGGCCAAGCCAAAAAAGCAGGCTGAGGTTAAACGGTCAATCCGAGTAAAGAATCCCATGACCGGGGCTAAGAGGTCAACCCAAAGAATTCAAAAACCCATGACCGTAGCTAATGATCAACTCAAATGAAACGGTCAATTCAAAAATTATCAAAACTCATACCATCAAATAGGGGAGAAACAATCAAGCTGGTCAGCTAACACCACATTTAGCCTTCCCACATTACAACCCTCAAGACCTTCTCGAGACCTAGGCTAAGAGACAGCCCGGAATTTTGAGGATTCAAGCTCCATAGGATACCCCTAACCATTAGGGCCAGACATGGAAACCAGATCCCGCATTTTCAACCTGCCCAATCAAAGTCCGAGTCATTTTTACTCGACTTCCCCCTTTCCTACCACATTGCAATACCTTACCCTCCAAGCTTTAGCTTCACAAAATCAAGCTCCAGATGTCAAAACATCAAAGCCACTTACTTCCTAGCACCACATTTCCAGAAACATCTAAACCAGTTACCAGCCCAAACACGGGAACTCAACTTGTAGTCGGCATAGAACATGCCCAAATAGTGCACACCACCTCTGGGGGCTACCCCGGGGAATGCTCACAGTCACAGGATCAACATCCTAACTATTCCAGCCCTTTGGTCAAGATATCATTGGGAATGCACCTAGCCTACACTATTGCTATGGCTAGTTACACACAAAGCCCTAATAAGCTAGGCATCATAATACATCTTTCAACACTGAACTACGGCTTGGTTTGATTTCACTACACGTGAATACGTAGGCAGCCTTTCGACGGAGGTACAACCACCCACATTGACACATTCAAAAATCATTATCATTCCGGTCACGACACTATCATGTTCTCAACAGCTAGCTTTGTTGTCCCGGGGGCTTCTCCTAGGCAGAAGTTCTCCATCCACTCACAAAATCTAGATAAATTCAAAAAAGATCTAGCCTCCTTCCTATAGTGTGTCCTAGTACTCGGCTCAGTCGAAGACGAGAATCTGTCAGGACTCGAAGCAATACCCACTTTGGGAATGTGCCCTAAAACCAAAAAATTCGAAAGAACACCAGTCTACGGCGTTGCTACCACAAAGCCCTGTCATACGGAAACAGTCTCATTTTGAGGATTCGACCATGTTGCCACTCGCCTAGGCTACGGAATAACGCAACTTAAGAGTCTTGTCATCTTAGGTGGCCCACTCCCTACCAAGTCACGGTCTAACCTTTAGAGAGTCAAAGTGGTGTCTGTCAACTCGTCCTCACGCGTCCAGAGTCGAGTCTGTCGGTATATCTCTCTCTTAAAATTCTCATTTTAAAATTTGCAAAACTTAGCCATTTGAGAAAATCCCTTTCCTAGTCACCACGGGAATATGAATTTTTATCCCTACTTCATCTAGGCATACAGGCCGAACCGGAGGATTTTAGGAGTCCGTGTCAGAATCTGATCAGGAATCAAGTCATGCCAAGCATTCTTATTTCCAAAAAATTTCAAAAAAAATTCAGCATTTTCTTCCCAAAAATCAATCAAAAATCATTTCTTCCCCAGCGTGAGTCGGTGTTTTGCCTAAATATTACATGCAATCTGTTATGTATCAGCATACAGGTACACCCAAGACTCCCGAAGAATTCTCAAAGACTCCCCAGTGGAAAGTTCAAGCAACATTTTCATTAATCGGGATGTATCGACAAGCAGATACACCCAGAGCTTACAAGGCAAGCTCCCACACAACTTCAAGACGGGATATGTTTGTAAACAGACACACCCAAGACTTTACAGGCAAAGTCCCCACAGGAATTATCAGCATCTATCCAGGTATGA
Source organism: Agrostemma githago (assembly GCA_958450325.1). Classification (NCBI taxonomy): domain Eukaryota; kingdom Viridiplantae; phylum Streptophyta; class Magnoliopsida; order Caryophyllales; family Caryophyllaceae; genus Agrostemma; species Agrostemma githago. Next base: position 21,497,071 of record OY288258.1, read on the forward strand.
TTTCTATCTTATGGCTGGCGAGCCCTTCACGCAGGTCTAATGGACTATAAACGACCCGATCGGAAGTCTGCCAAGTCTTAATCCTCGATTGGCCTGGTAGCTACTCTGACTTTCGCCTTGTCCAAGCCTCAGTCAGAGTGGGGGCTCTGTAGACACCCACATTTTGACCGTTAGGTGTCTATAATAGTTCCCGCCTAACACCCGATGATGATCGGACGCAGACATGCTTTAATGGACTCGGATATAGGCTCGAAATCATGGACATTTGGCTTGGGCTTATTACAGAGTACAAATCTTACTAAACCAACCTCAAATCCAGGCTCAGTGGGTCGTTTCGAGTCAAATAAGACTAATTTGGGTCGAATACGGCACCAGGGGCAAAACCGTCTTTTAGCGACCGAATCAAACCCAGTCAAAGATATTTTTTTCCGAGACACTCGGACCAGCCGTGACACCACACGTCCAGTTTGGACTCAAATACTACAAAAAATCAGCTTCGAAAATATTAAATAAATCCATTCAAGGATAGAATTCGATCTCAAGTAGGAATTTTATCCGAAAACCAAATCAATTTACCGACCGCGCTCAAATACTTGGCCGAAACAGCTCCAAGACAGCCGAGATACTCGGCTTCCCCACCAACAAACGGGACTTTCGTTCCCTTTCAAACTGCTACGTTTCCTATCCAAACCGGTATTTCTTGTCACCTAAGCAAGAGTACTTATCCTAGCTCCTATCAAGGACCTCTCCTATAAATAGGACCCTCTCGTCACATTCAAGACACATTCATTATCACTCATCAATATTTAGAAATTATCCATCAACAATTCAGAAAATATACACATTCATTACTCATCTACAACATCCAAACAATTTCCGAGCAACCTCGTAACGTCAAACATTACATCGAAATACCGTCAAAATCGGCCCGACGAATCCGACCCCACAAGCCGGCCAAAATCCGTCACCCTACACGACACCTTAACTCATCCACATCATCTCGACGCTCCCGTGCCTAAGCCACTTCCCGACGAGCTCGATTCCGAGAAAACAAAGCATGTAGGTTGAGGGTGTAAAATCAAACCCGACTCTTCCTCCTTTCTCTTCCTTTCTCCACGTTTTTCTCGTTTTTTTTTCTCTTGCGTCGTTCATCTTTTTTTTTTATTATTACGGGTCTTTCGTCACATAATTTTTATATTTCTAGTATCGATATTACAAAAATATTTTCATAAAACAAACGTTCTTTAAATACGATATCGATTCTCTAATCGAATATCGTATCTAACAAGAACTAAATTAAATCTCGTTGATGCTAAAAAAATCGTTACATCTTTTTTTTAACAAAATTCGACGATTTTTTACGCGGAGAGAATTAACATTTTTTTCCTTTCGTTCAAATTCTTTTTTTCAAAACAAACTTTTTTCTAATATCATTCCGATTATTTGATATTGATTTCATAATCGAATATCGGATACGACGAATATCGAAAATATAAATCGAGTATAAATTAATCCATATTTGTACGCTATTTATAAAATTTGACGATTTTCGAAAAATAAAAAAAAGCGGGACAGACTCCAGCACGAGTCGCGCGCCTGCCAAGCGACTCGCGCGAGAGCCTGGAAAACCGTGCCTTTTTTCTTCGTTTTCTCGCTTTTCTATTCTTTTCGTTTCTTACATAAAACAGCGACTTTCGCGACATATTTTCAGATTTTGATAAATACTTTTTCGACCTCGGTCAACACGTGTTAATCCATCACGTGTCATAAATCTTTTTCAAAATCATGCATATTATTGTATTTACATCTTTATTCGATTTATCAAACGTTACTAACTCGTTTTCTCGTGTTTGTAGCAATTTATTTCATCTTTTGTTTTATTAGACTAAAACGAATTTCACATGCTAAATATAACTTTGACGTTATTAGTTTAAGATGCATTAAACGACTTAGCAACCCATTTATTTTTCTCACATGCTTAGGAAAATAATGTTTGCATATCATTTAACCGTCGAACTAACGCGTGTACACCAAAAACGAATGATATCTTAGTAAAGGCCGCTAAGTGCGGGCGGGGTTGGGTGTTCTTAGTGAACTTCCCAACACGTACCCTCACCCCTTACTCAGAACCATGGTTTCCGGATGTCCGAATCCATTGGCAACGAGAGTCATTCAATACACGATATCCGATAATGTCGGTATCGGTTCGTAATGCAAAGAGACGAACCCAATAAGCTCTGACATCGGAAATGGGCCGTATTTTGTACAAGGCCCACTACGACATAGAGTGGGTTCGAACGGGCCCGAATTCCCACAAAGTTCGGTGGCGACTCCTACTTCGATTTAAATTTCAATTTGACCATCTAATATGGAGATTCATTCGCCTCCCCAAACCCGCGCGTGGCCGCGTCGGGGTGGACCTATGTCATGTTTACACCGTGAATTCGCAATTAATTATATATAAGCGTACACTCCGTACTTCCCCCGAACCTATATTATATTATATTGAATTCACACATTCGTAAAACAAAACCCGAGTACGCAAAAATGAACCGGTATTTTACACTTAAATCACCAACACTTCGTCCACAATATCCCGTACAAAATGATACCTTATGTAGATATGCTTGGTCCGGGAAATGAACTTGATTTTTAGCCAAGTGAATCGCACTTGACTGTCACAACTCAATTTAACATAATCCTGATAGCTTCATACCAAAATCATCTAGAAGTCTCCTCAGCCACAATGCTTCCTTCACTCTTTTTGCTACTGCCATGTACTACTACTACTACAATTATATACTTAAACCCTAATAGTATGCTTCTACATAGAACTTTTCTCTATAATTACTTGATGAAATTTGGCCCCTTTTGTGCTACGTTAAATGGCACAATTGGATAATATAAAGGAAGTGTTCTTTATCATGACAACGAGAATAGTTAGTCAATATATATAACCATCCTCATTGATTAACCAGCATGGTTCAATCTTTCACATGACGTACTAAGGCTATGTTTAAAGGGAGTCTAAGTACGAGTTTGAGTAAGAGTCTGAGGCTGAGATTTTTTGAGTCTGAGACTCATACCTGGATAATGTGGTTGGTATGTGTCTGAGACTCAGACGGATATAAGTTTAAGGGAAAGTTGATATTTTTATGCATTGACTTGAACTTGGTTGACTTGTTGTTTTGCTTTAGTTTCTAGAAGTATGCAAGGTCGGTTTCGTCTCGGGTTTCGGCTTTGACTGGGTTTTGACTCGGTCGCAAAAAGACAATTTTATTTTCGGTGATGGTTTTGGCTCAAATTAGTCTTATTTTATTGGGAACGACCCACTGGGCCTGAATTTGAGGTCGGTTTTGTGAGATTTGTACTCCCCTAAGTGCCCACGTTGGAACTATTGATTCTGAGTCCGTATACGAGCGCATTAAGTCATGTTTACGTCCGATCATCATCGGATGTTTTGTTGTAAACTGCTATAGATACTAGCAGGCAAAATGCGGGTATCTACAGAGCCCCCACTCTGACTGAGGCTTGGACAAGACGAAAGTCAGAGTAGCCGTCAGACCTATCCAGGATTACAACCTGGCAGCCTTCCGGTCGGGTCGTTTATAGTCCATTAGACTCGCGTGAAAGGGCTCGCCAGCCATAAGTAGAGGGTCATACCTGTCTTTGATGATGAAAGCTCCGTGGGGACTTGCTTCTGAAGTCTTCGGTGTACCTATATGCCGACACATCACATCTTGGATGTAGCATTCTAGGAGAAACCGCTTTGGGTTTTCCGCTGGAGAGTAAAGGAGCTGCGCGGGGACTTGCTTCTGAAGTCCTGGGCTTACCTGTACGCCGACACATCACATCTTGGATGTAGCGTTCCAGGAGAAACACCGCTTCGGGTTTTCCATACTACTAGGGAGTAAAGGAGCTGCGCGGGGACTTGCTTCTGAAGTCCCGGGTGTACCTGTATGCCGACACATCACATTTTGGATGTAGCATTTCAGAAGAAACACCGCCTTTGATGTTCCGTTGGGAAGCACAAGCTGGTACCTGAAATGTCATATATGTAGGCAGAACTAACAGATATAGCAGATAGCAAGATAGCACAAAGGAAATGCAGTTAGCATATATAGACTGGCGCTGGGGAAATAAATTTTGCTTCATTTTGAAATCGAAGTCTTGACAGCAACTCACGTGCTAGGAGATTGTTTCCAAAAATTGAAAGAGTTAGAAAAAATATTTACAGTTTAATAGACCGAAATTTGACCTTGTCTTAAAAGGCTTTTCTCTAAAATGGCTAAGTTTTGCAAATTTTAAAGCAAGAATTTGAAAAGAGAGGCCTACCGAAAAACTCGACTCTGGACGCGACAGGACGAGTTGACAAACACGACTTGGACTCTCGAAGGGTTGGACCATGACTCGGTAAGGGGTGGGCCAACTAAGACGACATGACTCTTAAGTTACGTTATTCCGTTGCCTAGGCGAGTGGCAATGCGGTCGATTCCTCGAAGTGGGAAATATGTGATATAAGAGAATTGCAATAGTCGGTAATGAGACTGTTTCTGCAGGACTCAGCAGTAGTAGTGCTGTAGACTAGTGCTCTCGAATTTTTGGTTTTGGGAATATCTACCTAAAGTGGGTGTCGCTTCGAGTCCCTGACAGACGCTTGTCTTCGACTGAGTCAAGTACTAGGACACACTATAGAAAGGTGGCTAGATTTTTGAAAGTATTTGGATTTTGTGAGTGGATGGAGAACTTATGTCTAAAAGAAGCCCCAGGACGACAAAGCTAACTGTTGAGAACATGACAATGTCGTGATAGGAATGACGGTGCTTTTTGAATGTGTGTCAATGTGGGTGGTTGTGTCTCTATTGAAAGACTGCCTACGTATTCATGTATAGTGAAATCAAACCAAGCCGGTTCAGTGAATTGAAAGATAGGTTATGGTGCCTAGTTTACTAGGGCTTTGTGTGTAACTAGCCATACTGACGGTGTAGGCTAGGTGCATTCCCGATGATGTCTTGATTAAAGGGCTAGAACAGTTAGGATGTTGATCCTGTGACTGTGAGCGTTCTCCGGGGTAGCCCCCAGAGGTGGTGTGAACTATTTGGGCATGTTCCATGCCGATCGTAGGTTGAGTTCCCGTGTTTGGGGCTGGTAACAGGTTTGGATGTTTTTAGAAATGTGGTGTCAGGCAATAAGTGGCTTTGAGGATTTGACATCTGGAGCTGGATTTTGTGGAGCTAAGGCTTCGAGGGTAAGGTATTGTAATGTGGTAGGAAAGGGGAAAGTCGGGTAAAAATGACTCGAACTTCAATCAGAGTAGGTTTGATAATGCGGGATCTGATTTCCATTTCTGGCCCTAATGGTTAGGGGGTATCCTATGGAGCTTGAATCCTCAAAATTCTGGGTTGTCTCTCTTAGCCTAGGTCTCGAGAAGGTCTTGAGGGTTGTAATGTAGGAAGGCTATATATAGCGTTAGCTGACCAGCCTAATTGTCGCCCTTTATTAGATGGTATTCCTTGAGTTAACCGTACCCTGGTCGAGGGGTTTTGAGTTGGTTGACCGTTAACCACAGTCATGGGTTTCTGATTTTTTTTGTTGACCTCTTAGCCCTGGTCATGGGATTCTTCATTTGAGTTGACCGTGCCCCGGTCAAGGGAATGACCATACCCTGGTCAAGGGGTTCTTCACTTTATTTTTGGTTGACCTCTTTGCCCCGGTCATGGAATGTTGAGAATTCTTTTTATCTTGGCCAGCTCTTTTATTTTGGCCTTTTGCTTTTTTCTTGGACTTTTGATTTTTTTTTGTCACCTTTTTTTTTTGTCGAACCCCTCTTTTTTGCTATCCCCTCCGTGGTGTTGGCAGTAAGAACGATATTCCCGGATTTGTGGCCTCCATTTGTGGGTGGATCTGGGGTTGGGCCTATCGGTTGAATTAGGCCTTTGGTGCTAAACCTTTGTAAGGTGTAAGCATAGTTGGTGTTTATTTGAGTGCAACTCGCGGTGGAGTACTCTAAAGTAAACATGGTAGTTTGGATCTCGGGATTGTCAGCATAATTCTGAGCAAGCTTGGTGGAAACATCGTCCCGAAATGGGTATTTCTTGACGTTGGACATATAGAACAACAATGCTTCCTTTTCTGGTCATACTAACGCCGAAGGTGGGGATTGGTTAGTCTTATTGGAGGGGTGTTTATTGTGGGAAATGGGCTTGCCTCCGGTCTTGAACCCAAACTAGGAGACTACCTAGATTTGTCATAGGATTTGATACCACTCCTACTAGGGGTAGTTATGTGGCTTTCTATGCCAGACATGGAACAGGTAAAGGAAAACACGGGTCTCAGTTCCCTGTAGTCATTATAGAGGTGCCTATAATAGTCACGTGCATGTGCTCATAGTGTATGATGGTGTTCATCATGTTCTCGGAAACACATAAAGAAAGCATGTATGAGAGATAGAAAAGCTGATTTTATTGGATTGTAAAAAGAGGAACGAATACAAGTGACTCTAAGTTTGACTTTGAAATAGAAATAAATAGAACATCCTAGACTCGGACTCAGTATCGGAATTAAATCAAATCCGAACTCTCGGATGATGTCGTCAGTAGTCTTCGACTTCTAAAGACTCTAGTGGATGTTCAATGTAGCCTTCAGTAGAAACTTCACCCAGATCTTTATTATGTCGAAGATCCCCTTCAATCCTAGTGCCCGTTTCAGCAAGCACTGCAAAGTTTGAAATGCCAGCATACCTAAGATGAACGCGGTAGGAGGGTAGGAGGTTGTTGATGAACGCCTCCACTAGTGTCTTCTCGCTGGGCTTGTCTACCATCTTAACACTCTCAGCCCGCCAACGTTGAAGGTATTTGGTGAAACCCTCTGTTGGATCTTGGGCCATGAGTTCTAAAGTCTACATGGTAGTCTGAAGTTCAGTATTATCAGAATAGTTTTGAGCGAACTCGGTAGCCACATCTTCCCAAGTTGGGAATCTTTTTGTGTTTAGCCTATAGAACCAGGCTTTCGGGTATTTTCCGAGGGATGTGCCGAATAGTTTGATGAACATGTCGGCTTTGACCCCCTTGATTTTCATGAATTTTTTGAAAGCTCGGAGGTGTAATAATGGATCCTTTGGGCCTTCGAATATGGGTAACCCTTCAAGATTGAGATCTGTTGGTAGTTTCTCACTAATGGGTGTATAGTTTTGGGAGCTTTCAGTACGAATGTTGTTCCCTTGAAGGGCATGGAACTGTTGTTCGAGTTCCCGCACCGTGCTGATCAGTTTGACAAATGGCCCAGTATTCACTGACCCAGAATTGAGGTCTTGTCGTTCAATGACCGTTAAACGAGCATTCGTGGCCTCTAGGTCGGCTCTTTTGAACCCTAGTTAGGTTTCAACCATGTCCTGCCTACTAACCATTGTCTCCAGCAAAGCCTTCATTTCATTGATGGTGTTTTTCATGTCCCTATTTTCAGTTGTGGGTGCCATACTTTGCGAGAATACCCACGTAATCAGGAATGTTTCCTCGGAACCCAAATACGCCAAGGCATAGGAAATAGCGCGGGAGGAAAGACAACTCTGGTTTGACTCAGGTTAGACTCTCCTAAGACAAATATGTAGGCACTACTACAAATGAGCACTTGGGTCACGGCTGAATTCGTGGCAAAAGTGCTAAATTTTCGTGGCTAAAGTATTTTGCCACGGAAAAACCATACGTGGCGCAAGTGGCCGTGGCAAACAAATAGCCACGAAAAAAAAAACCGTGGCCAGTATTGATTTTATTGCCACAGAGTCGGTAAAAATATATAATAAATTCATTAATTAATAATCGTAAGAATTTTCTACCAGTAGTCACATCTGAAACCATCGAAGAGCCTTCCCAGGAGGTCACCCATCTTAACATTACTCTTACTCAAGCACGCTTAACTGTGGAGTTTTTCTGGCCACCTACCAGAAATGAATTTGAACTTTGTTGACATAATCATTGTTTGAATTCCTTTAAATTGTTTTTTCTCCACAAACTACATTTACTTTTGAGTAATTAATTGTTTTTTCTCCAATGATTTACTATTTATGATTAGAAACATTGTTCCGGAAAAAAAAATTAAGTTTTGAAATTGACTTTCGAACTCATGATTTCATTAATTTATCGATATTTGTATTTTAATTTCTATTTTTCACGTTCTTTTATTGCTAGTTCTTTTGATATGTTTTTTCTTTTCGTTATTTGCTTAATTAGATATTTTATTTACTTTGAACTATCAGTCGTTATTTTATTTTATCAGTTTTTATCATCGAGTTTCCTCTTGTCTACTTTCAGTTTTACCCGAATTTTATTTTTCATTAAATTAATTTTGTTTTATATTCATCTTTTAAAATATCTTCCAAATAATATTACAGAATAATTATTGAATTAGACAGTTGACGATAAATTAATTTTATATTTTCTCAGTAGTAGTCCTTAATTATTAAACTTGTTTACATGTCTTTCTTAATTATTTGTTTTCTCAATTATACCTCTTTTTTTTTTTAAATTAATTGCGACTGATTATTAAACTTAGCTACGACTTTTCAAACATTAATCTTTCTTAAAAACCAAACAACTTGAAAACAATTAATTTACAAAAATAATCATTATTTTCGCAGTCAAAGTTAATTCCATAAAAAAAATATTGGTCGATTAGAATTCTTAAATACGAGTTAAAATAACGATTTTTTTCACACTGAAAATATTGTAAGAAAATAAATCAATAATTCGAAAAAAATTAATACAACGCTCGAAAGTTGCGGTTATGAGTCATGCTCGATCACTTTTTTTTTTAAGTTTTTTTTTGACTTCAAAAGAGGTTTAACATATGTGAAAAAAATTAATTAATTAATTAATTAAGTGGTATAACTGAAAGAGTCTCAAATAATATTAGACATGTCAAAGATGAATGATAAATCACATACTTATTTTTACTTGATATGCTATGTACGCCGCATATTAGCTAGCATATATTACACTATTTAAATGTCATCCATTCTTTCAAAAGTCGTAGTTAAGATTATATAATTTTAATTAAACATATTGTCAAATTAAGAGAAATCAATGACTTCAAAAATTATGATTAGTTGAAAATAAACAAATTAGACAACCAAAGTTTTTTATTTGTATTTTGTTTTACAAAAAATCAATTTTTTTAAAAAACTAAATAAAAGAATAACATTTTTTTTTGTAATAAAATATTATCAAATTTAATATTTTTATTTACTTTCATATTATCTATTTCTTCAAAGTTTAATGACTTTCTAAGACCAAAATTTGACATTTGGCTTAACTTGAAATCAATTTGTTAAAGATTGAAAAACCGCATTAGCCACATGCGTTTATTACATTAGTGGCTAAAAAATAATTTCGCCATGGAAGTTACTTACATCGTGGATAAAAAATATTTGCCACAGAACAAATTTGTGGCTAAATATATTTTTGCCACGGGTGTGGACCGTGTGGCAACTTTCGTGGCAAGAGTGATTATTGGCCACGACTTTAATAAAATTCGTAGCGCAAGTGAATTTTAGCCACGGAATTTTTTTTCCCGTGGCATATTTTTTTTCTCAGGTAGTGAATCAAAATTTTTCCGTGGCTAGGTAAAAATTAGTCACGAATAACAAATTACCGTGGCATAATTCGTGGCGCAAGTGGTAATTTGTTGTAGTGAGGGTGCGACTCTCGGAGTGACTGTGATTAATCGCATCGTCGGAGAATATCCCCCAAGTGAGACTAAGGACTCTGATAGGACTCAGGTGGTGTGGAATCTAAGTGACTCGAATGTGGGGTACAAGAGACAACACGTGTAGGACATGACCCTTAGAGCAATCATGATTGATCGCTCTGCTGAAGGGTAGCCCCCGAGTGGGATCGAATGGTTCGTTAAGACTCGAGTGTCGAACGAGTGACCCTTGGACATAAGGATCACAAACCTTTGGCTACAGGGCTATGCCTTGTAAAAGGTTGCCTCGGCCTCGAGGAAAGGCAGACGGGGTAAGGGAAGAAACTTGCGATGCAAGATCGGCAGAGTTTCGACGCTAGAAACCCTTGACTTGACTCGAATAAGGATGACCCTGGGATTAGGGTAGACCCTTAAGTTAAATGATTTTTGAAAAATTGGGATTACTCAACTAACGAATTGAATGACGGGCGAGATTCCCTTAGGAAAGGTCGTGTGGACCGTCCTGTCGGAGGGAAAAATCGCGTGGGACTTTCTAGTTAGGACTCGAGTGTATAGACGAGCCTTCCATTTAAGAGTGTATGACTCGTGTTGGTCGGTTGTGCCTTTGGGATAAGGCGGACTAGGATGGGGAAGAAACCCGTGATGTAGGATCGACGAAGTTTCGACGCTATAGACCTTTGACGACTTATGAAAAGACCCGACACACGGATTATGGTAGGTCCCACAATAAGGAAGGTTTTTGAAAATGATTGAATTTCGAAAAAAAATTCGGAGGACGGTCTTGTTTTTAAATTGGCAGCATGCCAACGGGAACGATTTATTTGGAATTTCGAAAATTTAAATATCGAAAATGAATTTCCGAAAATTTGATAATCGAAAAAGGGATCCCGAAGACTTGAAAATCGAAATGGACTCTCGAAGATTTAAAAATCGAAATGGAATCTCGAAGATTTGAAAATCGAAATGGAATTTTGAAAATTCGAATATTGAAAGGGGATCGAAAATTCGAATATCGAAATGGACAACATGCCGGCTAGAAAATAGGCTTGTTTTGAGTCAAATCGTAAGTCTAAATTTCGGCAGCATTCCGAGTTTTTTTGAAAATTGGATATTTTGAAAAGATGCATTTTTTGAAATGACGGTTTTTGAAAAATGACACGGAAACCAAGTAGCACGTAGTCAAGCAAGCATTATGATGACACCATGTATGCTTTAAGATAAGTCTCGGTCGGTCAAAATCGGGTCTATACCAACATCGATGGCTCTCTCGTAAATCAGGACGGACTACCTAAGCCGAGTTGGTCTTAGAACATGCCGCGAAACCCATACGAGTTCGGCCACAGATGTCTTTCCGGTGACGGTTTTGGCTCAAATTAGTCTTATTTTACAGGAAACGACTCACTGGGCCTGAATTTGAGGTCGGTTTTGTGAGATTTGTACTCCACTAACTGCCCACGTCGGATACTATTGATTCTGAGTCCGTATTCGAGCGCATTAAGTCATGTTTACGTCCGATCATCATCGGGTGTTTTGTCGGAAACAGCTGTAGACACTAGCAGGCAAAATTCGGGTGTCTACAACACTCGACGATATGAAATACCCAACTCGGGACGATGTTTCCACCAAGCTTGCTCGGAATTATGCTGACAATCCCGAGATCCAAACCACCATGTTTACTTTAGAGTACTCCACCGCGAGTTTTCACTCACATAAACACCAACTATGCTTACACCTTACGAAGGCTTAGCTACAAAGGCCTAATTCAACCAATAGGTCAAACCCTAGATCCGCCCACAAATTGACGCCACAGATCCGGGAATACTCGTGCTTACTGCCAACACCATTGGAGGAGTAGCCGAAAAAAAATGTTTAAGGAAAAAGCAAAATGCCAAAATAAAAGAGCTGACAACGATCAAAAGAATTCTAAACATTCCATGACCGGGGCTAATAGGTCAACCAAAAAAAAGAAGCCTCTGATCGTGGCAACAGTCAACAGCCCATGATTATGGCTAACAGTTAAAAGCCCCTGATCGTGGCTAACGGTCAAAAGCCCGTGACCGTAGCTAACGGTCTACCCAAAAAAGAAACCCTTGACCAGGGTATGGTCAATCCCTTGACCGGGATACGGTCAAATCAAGTGAAAAACCCCTTGACCAAGGTACGGTCAATCCCTAACTGGGATACGGTCAATCCCTTGACCGGGGTACGGTCAAATCAAGTGAAGAATCCCTGACCGGGGTACGGTGAAATCAAGAATTACCATCAAATGAAAGAATGACAACCAAGCTGGTCAGCCAATGCCCCATTTAGCCTTCCCACATTAGAACCTTCAAGACCTTTTCGAGACCTAGGCTAAGAGACAGCCCAAAATTTTGAGGATTCAAGCTTCATAGGATACCCCTAACCATTAGGGCCAAATATTGAAATCAGATCCCACATTAACAATCCTACCCCGATCAAAAAGTTCGAGTCATATTTACTCGACTTCCCCCTTTTCGAACACATTACAATACCTTACCCTCGAAACTTTAGCTCCACAAAATCGAGCTCCTGATTTCAAATCATCAAAGCCACTTACTGCATGGCCTCACATTAACAACATCCAAACCAGTTACCATCCCCAAACACAGGAACTCAACCTGCGGTCGGCATAGAACATGCCCAAATAGTTCACACCGGCCACCTCTGGAGGCTACCCCGGAGAACGCTCACAGTCACAGGGCCAACATCCTAACTGTTCTAGCCCTTTGATCAAGACATCATCGGGAATGCACTTAGCCTACACTGTTAGTATTGGCAGTTAAACACAAATCCTTAATAAACTAGGCACCATAACATATCTATCAATCCCCTGAACTATGGCTTGGTTTAATTTCACTACACGTGAATACGTAGGAAGCCTTTCAACAAGGGCACAACCACCCACATTAACACAAATTCAAAAAGCGCCATCATACCTATCACGACACTGTCATGTTCTCAACAGCTTGACTTGTCGTCTGGGGGCTTCTATTAGACAAAAGCTCTGCATCCACTCACAAAATCCAAATACTTTCAAAAATCTAGCCACCTTTCTACAGTGTGTCCTAGTACTCGGCTCAGTCGAAGACGAGAATCTGTCAGGGACTCGAAGCAACACCTGCTTTGGGGAAGTACCCTAAAACCAAAAATTCAAAAGAGTACTAGAATATAGCATCGCTACTGCTAAGTCCTTTCGTGCTGTAACAGACTCATTACAGACTAATGCAATTCCCCTATAACACATCTTTCCCATTTTGAAGCTCGACCGTGTCGCCACTCGCCTAGGTTACGGAGTAGCGCAGCTTAATTAAGAGTCTTGTAGTCTTAGGTGGCCCATCCCCTACTGAGTCACGGTCCAATCCCTTGAGAGTCCAAGTCGTGTCTGCCAACTCGTTCTATCGCGTCTAGAGTCGAGTCTGTCGGTATGCCTCTCTCTTTAAATTCTTACTTTGAAATTTGCAAAACTTAGCCATTTGAAAAACAATCCTCTTCGACAAGGTTAAATTTCTGTCTATTAAACTACAAATATTTTTTCTAAGCCTTTAATTTTGAAAACTATTCTCCTAGCACTTTAGTTGTTATCAGGACTTAGATTCAAAATGAAGCAAAATCATCTTCCCCAGCGCAAGCCAGTCTATAGATGCTAATTGCATTTCCTATGTGTTGTCTTGCTATTTGCTATATCCGCTATCTCTGCCTGTGTATCTAACAGTTCAGGTACCAGCTTCTGCTTCCCAACGGAACATCAAAGGCGGTGTTTCTCCTGAAATGCTACATCCAAGATGTGGTGTGTCGGCATACAGGTACACTCAGGACTTCAGAAGCAAGTCCCCGAGAATCTTCTTTACTCCCCAGCGGAAAACCCGAACCGGTGTTTCTCCTGAAGTGCTACATCCAAGGCATGATGTGTTTGTATACAGGTACACACAGGACTTCAGAAGCAAGTCCCCACAGAACTATCATCATCAAAGATAGGTGTGACCCTCTACTTATGGCTGGCGAGCCCTTTACGCGAGTCTAATGGACTATAAATGACCCAACCGGAAGGCCGCCATGTCGTAATCCTCGATTGGCCTGGTGGCTACTCTGAGTTTTGCCTTGTCCTAGCCTCAGTCAAAGTGGGGGCTCTGAAGACACCCGCATTTTGTCTACTAGTGTCTATAGCAGTTTCCAACTAAACATCCGATGATGATCGGACGTAAACATGCTTTAATGCGCTCGAAAACGGACTCGGAATCAATAGTATCCGATGTGGGCACTTAGCGGAGTACAAAACTCTCAAAACCAACCTCAAATTCAGACTCAGCGGGCTATTTTGAGCTAAAACCCATCACCGGAAATAAAATCGTCTTTTGCGACCGAGTCAAAACCCGGTCAAAGTCGAAACCCGAGACGAAACAGGCCTCACGCCGCGTCCAAGTGAAAAATATAACAAACAGAATCAATTCAAATCGAAGTCAACACAATATCTAAACCTTCCTATTTTGGCTCTACCCGCCTAGACCCACTCGATCGAGTAGACCCCGAAAAATAACCAGGCACCCTCTTAACAGGTCACTCGATCGAGTACAGAATAGGGTACTTAATCGAGTAACCCTAAACCTGGGACAAGTCTATACATACTCCCCCACTTCTCTTCATTTCAGAATGCTTTTGAAGCTTCTTCCTCCACATTCCTTCACATTTCTAGGCTTCCTTAGAGTCCTTTATACACTCTAGCGTACAAGCCACCCCCGAGATCAAAACTCGTTAAAGACCGAGAGCATCCTCTCCCCAATCACACACCCTAACTCACCCTACATTCTCGACGCTCCCGTGCCTAAGCCACTACTACACGAGCCCGTGTTCCGAGATCATAAGCATGTAGGTTGAGGGTGTAACCAAACATTTTATCCAATCTCTCTATTCTCTTTTCATTTTCGCATACTAACCATTAACACCTAACATTTACATTTCGCATCTAACATTTAATTTATGTTTACTAACTACTAACTTTTCGTTTTTTGCATCTAACTTTTATTTATTGTATACTAACACCGCTAACAATCCAACATTTAATTTTTCATTTCCATTATTTCCTGTCGTATATAATACCGCGTATAACTAATTTAATAAAACGATTTTCAAATCGATTCGAGCAACATCCAATGAGGCTATGTCGATAGTCGTAGGATTTAAAAGCCAAATTACGACATCGAAACGCCGAGGATCTAAGTTTGTGACGACGATCGAATTTTCAAGTCAAGTATGTTTGATAACGAATTCCATCCGAAGTTCGTTATAACCCTCCGAAAGTCGTACTGGAGGTGGCGCCCTTCGAGGCGCGCCGCCCTAGACACTTAAGGGAATAATGCGATCGCAGTAATTTATTATCATGCGTACTCGATACCATTTTCAAAATACTACTCTAAAGGTACGATATTGACTCTGTAATCAAATGTCGCACCTAAAGGGTCATCGATAATTGAGTTAGCACGAAACTCGTTGACGCGGAATCAACCATCACATGATCCGTAAGGATTAATAACGATGTCGTGACGCGGAAGAATTGAAATTCGTTCTAATTCGATTAATAACGATTTCACAAGTTATACCCTAAATGCTCGATACCGGTTTCATAACTGAGTGTAGTGCATAACGAGTTATCAAGAATTGAGTAAGTATAAATTATTTAGTATTTATAACTAGCTTGATTAGCCTTGATTTAAATCAACAATTTTCGAAATGGGTCGTTTTTGAAATAGATCCTTCGTTTGCTACAGTGGGCACTCGATTGAGTGCCTATGAGCCACTCGATCGAGTGACCTCCATAGCTCTCCGACGTGAGCCTACAAGTGACATAGAGCCCCGTTAATACATTTTTATGACATTTAAGTCGTCACGTGTTAATTTAATCACGTGTTTCCTCTTTTCAAAACCCATACATTATATCCATTACTTTCTAGTCACCTTTACGACTTTGAGCGACGTCTCGTAAAACTAGTCCTATATTGACGACTCTTTAGTTGTATCCAATATAAGACGGGTCAAGGCATTTCCATTTTGCTATGATAAGTCGGGACAAGACTTTTAGGCCCGGGATCGAGTTAGCACTACGCTCCTGTCCCATACGCTAGACGCGTATTAAAGTCTCCGCCCTCTGATCGATACACAATGCAATGTGAACTCGATCGTAGTTCGTCCATTTAGTCAGTTTGCGGTTTTAATTTCGTTTTCTATTTACGGGTCCATTTATAGATCACCATTACCGTCGCTAACCAATTTATATTATTGCTATGTTCAAGTATTGTATTTCCGCCTGCGTAGCTTGTAACTTATTTTCGAATTTATTTACTTTCGATGCTTACCATTTACCGTTTTTCTAAATGAACATCGCATGCTAAATTCAACTTCGACGATAACTTTAGATGCATTAAATGACATAGATTAACACGTATTTCATATGCGTAGCTAAAAATGGTTTTTGCATATCATTTAACCATCTTACTAACGCGCGTACACGAAAACCGAACGATATCTCAGTAGAGACCACTAAGAGCGGGCGGGGTTGGGCGTCCTTCGTGGGCTTCCCAACACGTACCCTTACCCCTTACTCAAAACCATTGGTTTTCGGATGTCCAAAACCGTTTGCAAACGAGAGTCATTCGATAGACGATATTCGGTAACCCGATGTCGATATCCATATGCAAAGGGACAAACCCCCATAAGCTCTAGTACTAAAGCGGGTCGTGCTTTGTGCACGAAACGCCCAAGTATATAGTGGTTTCGAACGGGTCCGAACTCTTATAAAGTTCTGTGGCGACTCCTATTTCGATTTAAATTTCGACCCGAGATCAATCTTACCAGGAGATTCATTCGCCTACCCAAACCAACGCGTGGCCGCGTCGGGATGGACCTATGTCATGTCCACAGGATCTTATCAATATAAGTTCCTTGACTAATTCCAATAAACCTCTTTGATCTATCTCTATAAATTCTTATTCCTAAGATGTACCCTGCTTCACCCATGTCTTTCATGGAAAAACAACTTCCAAACCAACCTTTTACGGATTGCAACAATGGAACATTATTTCCAATTATGAGTATGTCATCGACATATAGAACCAAAATTGCTATTGCACTCCCACTAACTTTCTTATACACGCAAGGCTCAACTTCGTTTTTACAGAAGCCAAAGGCTTTAACTGCCTCATCAAAACGAAGATTCCAACTCCGAGATGCTTGCTTCAGTCCATAAATAGAACGCTGAAGTTTGCATATTTTCTTAGCATCCTTTGATATGAAACCCTCAGGTTGTGTCATGTACACATCGTTTTGCAGATTCCCGTTAACGAAAGCTATTTTCACATCCATTTGCCAAATTTCCTAATCATGAAAAGCTGCAATTGCTAAGAGAATCCTAATGGATTTAAGATCCACCACTGGTGAGTAAGTTTCATCATAGTCGATACCATGAGTTTGCTTGAAACCTTTAGCCACCAAGCAAGCTTTATAGACATCTACATGTCCTTCCATGTCAATCTTCTTCTTGAAGATCCATTTGCACTCGATGGTTTTCACACCTTCGGGTGCGTCTATCAAAGTCCAACTTTGTTATGGTACATGGAATCCATTTTGGACTTCATGGCCTCAACCCATTTCTCAAAGTCTGGTCCCATCACTGCCTCTTTGTAGGTTGTAGGTTCGTCATTTTCTATCAAGTATAAATCATGACGATACCTATCCGGAGGTTGCCCAAGGTTAGGTCTTACAGACTTACGAGGGACAAAATCATTAGAAACAGGTGTAGGTTATTCTTCTTCAAGTGGTGGGATCGCAACATCTTGCACATTCCCTTCCTTATCCTCAACTTCCTCATTAGGAATTGTGGATGCCTGAATATCCCGAACTTCTTCAAGATCAACCGTACTCCCACTACTCCTTTTGGAAATGAACTCTTTTTCCAAGAAGACTCCATTCCGAGCAACAAACACTTTGTTCTCAGTAGGATTGTAGAAGTAATAGCCTCTAGTTTCCTTTGGATAACCAACAAAAATGCATTTGTCAGATTTGGGTCCTAGCTTTTCAGAAATCAATTTTCTAACATAAGCTTTGCAACCTCAATTCAATTTTTCATGAAAGACAAACTAGGAACCTTTTCTATCCACATCTCATGTGGTGTCTTTTCAACTGACTTAGATGGACACCTATTAAGTGTAAAAGCAGAAGTTTCGAGCGCATAACCCCATAAGGATATAGGAAGTTGTGCATGACTCATCATAGATCGAACCATATCTAGTAAGGTTAGATTTCTCCTCTCATACACACCATTCCATTGTGGTGTTCCAGGTTGAGTGAGTTGTGAAACAATTCCGCAGCTCTTAAGATGATCATTGAAATCATGACTCAAATATTCACCACCTCGATCTGATCGAGGGCTTTAATTGCTTGCCTAGTTGATTATGTACTTCATTTTGGAATTCTTTGAACTTTTCAAATGATTTCGATTTGTGCCTCATCAGGTACACATAACCATATCTACTGAAATCATCAGTAAAGGTAATGATGTATGAATATTCTCCTTCAGCTGTGTTACTCATTGGATCACATACATCCAAATGTATTAGTCCCAATAAGTCAGACGCCTTTTCATTGTATCCAGTGAAAAGCGTCTTAGTCATCTTGCAAGCAAATAAGATTTGCATATATCATATGATTCATAATCAAAATGATCTAAGAGTCTATCCTTATGGAGCTTTTGTATGCGTTTCTCGTTTACATGACCCAAACGACAATGCCACAAGTAAGTAGGATTAGAATCCTCAGATTTCAACCTCTTTGCATTAGTAATATTATATAGTTGCTTAGGTGAATCAAGAACATATAAGCCATCAAAAATGAAAGCTTGACAATATCATTACGCAAAATGGAACAACATTTGTTCTTTATTGAAATATCAAAACCTTTCATGTCCAAACAAGAAACGGAAATAATATTCCTGCTAATGGCAGGTACTTGATAACACCTATCTAGTTCTAAAATTAAGCCACTTGGCAACTCTAAATGAAATGTTCCTACAGCTAAAGCAGCAACTCTTGCTCCATTACCTACGCGCATGTCCACTTCACCTTTTGCCGGAGCCCTCACGTTTCTCAATCCCTTTACATTACAGCAAATATGAGAACCACATCCAGTATCAAATACCCATAATGTAGAACAACTAGTAGTAACATTTATTAATATAACATTAATACCTGAAGAGGTGGAAGCAACATTCCCATTCTTCTTGTCTTCTAGGTATTATGGACAGTTCCTTTTCCAATTCCCCTTTTCACTACAGTAGTGACAAAGGTCCTCATCAGATTTCTTAGGCGAATTCTTAGACTTTGGCTTGGCCTTAGCAACATTTGCCTTAGCCGCCTTTCCTTTGATTTTGCCTTTGAAACCCTTTTCCTTTTGTACCATAAGTACTTCAGGGGTTAAACCCTTCCTGAGGTTTGGTTCAGCCGTCTTAAGCATTTCGTGCAACTCTTGCATCAATCTCTTTAGATCATGCATGTTAAAGTTCAGCACAAAATTCTTCCAGATAAATGATAAGGATCGAAGTAAAATATTTGTCTTCATTTGGTCTTCAAACCCCGCATGTTGTAACTTTATTAAAAACAATCAAACTTTCAATTTTACAATTCATATCAAAAAACACGAAAATTGTTAAATAAATTATTATGCATATGCTCTAGTCTCGGCCTTATATCACTTTTTAATAATTAAATAATGACTTATTCGCAAATCTCGTAAAATGATTTAAAATAACGAAACATGTGAAGATTTACGATTTTTAAAGTTTTTGTTATTAAAAACGAGACATAAATATATTGTCTAACAAAAATATAATTTCTATACATGCAACTACAACAATAATATCACATAATACCGAATAATACCGAGTAACGTGTCAATGTTACCTTAACCAAGATCTGAATCAATTAAATAATCGTCTTCGTCGGATCTAGCATGATAGCCGACGGAATAATTAAACATATGGTATTATAACCATATTATAAGTGAATAGAAAGAGGAAAACGAGATAAAGAATGAATAAGAGTAATTAAATTACCCTCGAGATCGGAAAGAATTAGAGCCGAATTAGGATCGGATTGATGAACAAAAAGGTGGGATTTTAACATAAAACATAGAAGAGAAAAGAAGACTTGTGTTGTGAATAAAATAGACTAGAATGAAAGAGAATATAAAGAGAAATTAGGAGCTAAAAGATAGGAATAATTGAGTCACAAGGACTCTTAACTCAGCTAGGAGACGAGATGGTTGAGATGGAAAGAACAAGCAACAAATCTATGTGATAAGTTTCCGATTAAAATAAATAGGATGAAAATAATATATAGTGTTGATTTATGCGTGTCCGAAAATATTTCTCAAGTTGATAAGAGAAATTTCGTAAAATAATATAAGCGTTTACGAAGAAATCAGATTAAAACGCGTTAAAAAATAATTATTTATGAAATCGCGTAGTAAAATAATTAAACAACCATTTTCTGAAAATAAAATATTTTTGAGCTAGAAACCATTATAAATATAATCGAGCATATTTAGAAAAATAAATAGTTCAAACTAGATTTTAAAACTATTGTTCATAGAAAATATGATTTCTCGAAAATAATTAAACATATCTGCGATGAAAAGAATTAAATGGGTTTTCGATTAAAAATAGAATAATTAAAATCCTTTTACGGAAATCAATAATTTTAGGCTCGAAAATAAAAGAGACCTCAAAATGGGAAAAATGTAATTGATGAAATATTACAGAGTTACGATATAATCATAACGGAACAAATATCAGAACTCGGAAATTGTGGGTGTTACATATTAGAACTCATCGTTAATAAAAATTCTAGTAATTGTAATTTCTCAATTTCAATCGAATCTTGATCAATCTTATTAATTAGTCTCATTGTCAACAAGAAAATCGATGATTATGGTTGGTCAACAAATTAAAACATAATCTATATTATATCTTAAATTTAAAAGTAAATTTCATAATTTAACAATTTAAATTCGTAAACTAAGACACCCTTAACATAATCGATAATTACTAGACTAGTCGCATATAAAGTGATACGTTTTCAGATTATTATCTTGAAGTGATCGAGCAAACTCAATGTATTTTAATCAACTACAGTGATTAGAACAAAATAATCATCAAAGTTTTACAAACATACGGAGTGAGGAATGGAAACACCAACTTGCATAAGCAAACAGAATTTCTCTGACAATTAGCTAAGAAATCATCATGATGACCAACATGAAATAATAAGTGTTATGCAAATAAGCAACAATATACGAGCACATATCAAGCGGTTAATTCAGACGATAGCAAGTAAATCGAGAACAGTTCTCATAAAACAAATTAACATGCGCAATTGAATCCCTCATAACCAATTATGAGACATAGATTCACGTCAATTTGATTAATACTACATAACAGAGGCTCTGATACCACTGTAGGGTTACAACCCATAAAGCCAAGGACCTGTTACAACTATTAACCGAAAAGACAAAAAAAAAAGGGGATAACGATTATACCTTATTGGCAGCGGAAGAACGTATTAATAAGAATAATAAGAAATATAATAGCCTAGAAGTATATATAATTCCCCACGGATAGAATAAAGCAACCCGGATGTGATAAGGGTTTTGCTAATATAAGGGTTTTGTGAGAAGGTCTCACAAAATTCTCTCTCCAATAATATATGAGTCAATACTCAGAATTGTATATTTTGGTTCATCATATGAACCTCATATGGGAGAGCTAGGTTACCTACTTAACCTGGAAGTTATTCCCATTACTCTAATTGGCATAATTAGATTATCACAATCTTCTTTCTATTAAAGAAGAGACCAAGGGTAGTGAGGTGGCAGCCTAATTAGTCAAGGTTTAACAAGTAATCCAATCTTAAGCAAAGTTCTTAATCACTCTCTTAGGACTAAATGAAGGTTTGTTAGTGTGAAACCGTATATGCGTTCACACTTGCAGCCAACAATTAAAAAAATCCTCAATTGGCTGATATTCAAAACGTTTTTGAAAAAAAAAATTGACTCAATTAATGCCTCGGCAATTGAGGATGCAATTAATCAGCTTACACAATACAATTGAGGATGCAATTGACTGTTGACACTACAATTAATAATTGATCTGGGTAAATGAAATACTAACATGCTTTGTGTACTGTACAATCAATTTGGCAACCTCTTCGTATACTGTATGTTCACCACAATTGTCATGTTTTCCAAATTAATCCAATTCATTGCTTTTTTGTTGTTTGGATTTAAAAGAAACACCACATATGTTTAATTTGCACCATTACAGCATACCACATTCACTCTTCTCCTTCTCATATTTCTTCACCTCTCCATTGTCATATTTCATTTTTTATTTTCTTATTTTTCTGTTAAATTTTTAAGATTCTTCTGCTAAATTTTGATTTCTTTGTATTGCTAGCAGGGCCCATATTGAGATTCATTGAAGGAACAACAAACAACTCGGCAGCAATATCGACAAGCAACTCGGGAACAAACAACAAACATGGCCCATATCGACAAACAACAGCACCAATAACACATCAACAACAATCAACCCGATAGCAGTAGCAATAAGAGGGAAAAATGACTCACGAAACATAATAAACAAGAGCAGAGAAAAGGCAGCAGCAATATAATGAAAAAGGAGATATTGTTTGTGTTAAAGTGGAGTATGAATGGAAGCCCATATTATGTTCAAAATGCAAAACCATGGGGCATGAGATGAAGACTTGCAGGAGGGAAAGGATTGGACAGAAGGTACAGCCTGTGCAGAAACGTCAATAGCGGGTCTGGAAGCCAAAAGAGAATGTGGCTAATGGTCAGCAAATGCAGCAGCAAGTACATGCAGCATATTGTGCAACGGTCTGTGCAGCAATCTGACCAACCATTGAGAATTCTTGTGAGGACGAGGTCTGCTAGTCCTGGTTCACAAGAGTAGCCATTGGATGATGATATAAGTGGGGAGAAAACCTATGTAGCTACTGTGAATGTTGCTGTTCCTGGGGGGGCTCCTGATATGGGTAACCAGATTCTTAATCATGCTATTTAATGATTGTTGGATTCTGGAATGTTAGAGGTTTAAATAATTTCAATAAACAGCATGAGGTTAAGATTATTTTGCATAATAAAGGAGTAGGCTTGTTTGGCTTGCTTGAGACGAAGATAAAACCTATAAATAATGCAGCTGTATCTAATAAGATGCTTGATGGGTGGAGTCTGACTACTAATAGTCATGCGCATCCTGGTGGTAGAGTTTGGCTTGTATGGTCTCCGAGCTTATTTGATGTGGAACCGGTGGAATATTCTGCTCAGTTCATACATAGTAGGATTACGTACAAGCGTGATAGGAAGGTATTTTATTATACTTTGGTTTATGGTTTCAATGATGGAATGGATAGGCGTCTTCTTTGGGATAGATTGAAAATCGTTGCTAGTCAGATTCAGATTCCCTGGGTTTTGGGTGGCGATTTTAATACTGTTATTAATCCAACTAAACGACTGGGTGGTCACTCAAAACAAAGTGATATGGATGATTTTCGTGACTGTATTGAATGTTGTGACTTGACGGACATTAATGCCACTGGGGCTTGGTATACTTGGAGCAATAAACAAGAGGTTCATAGTAGGAAATATAGTCGATTAGATAGATATTTGGTTAATGCAACTTGGTTGCACAGTTATCCCTCATATCAGGCGCATTTTCATCCTGAAGGATTATTTGACCATAATCCCTGTACGGTTCAGGACACTTGTTGGAAGGGATTGGTTAGAAAAGCTAGCTTCAAATACTGTCATATGTGGTGTCAGGCACCTTCGTTTAAGGAGGTGGTGAACAATATATGGGCTATGCCGGTTCAGGGTACGAATATGTTCAAGCTTGTTAAAAAGCTCAAGATGTTAAAGATGGATTTGAAAAGGCTGAATGCTGAGATGTTCTCGAATATTGAACAGAAGACTACTGCTAAGATCTATGAATTGGAGAGAATTCAAGAGGCTATTGCAGAAGGATGGCCTACTGAGTCCTTGATTGAACAGGAAGTTATTGCTTATGGGGAATTGATTTGGCTAAAGAAGGCTAGAGATAGCTACCTTGCACAGAAAACAAAAATTCAGTGGCTTGAAGAAGGGGATGCGAATACACAATACTTTCATCAAGTTATCAAACAGCGTCATATAAGAAGCAGAATTACTTAGATCAGAAATGTTCGAGGTCGGACCTGCACTGATCAGGACAGTATTCAGAGTGCCTTTTTGGAATATTATCAGGATCTCTTGGGCAAGAGCAAGCCTGTTTTGCCTCTGAAAACTGCTATTGTTTCACGGGGCAATTTGTAATGCTACTCATCATGATATCCTTCTAAGACAGGTTACTAGGGATGAAATAAAACAAGCGTTTAGCTCTATTCCTCCAGAGAAAGCCCCTGGTCCTGATGGGTATTCAAGTAGCTTCTATAACGATGCTTGGAGAATTGTTGGGGATGATGTTAGTAATGTTGTTTTGGATTTTTTCTGTAATAGGAAATTACTCAAGCAAATTAATGCTACGAATGTAGTGTTGATCCCCAAATGCGAGCGTCCTGAAAGTGTGACACAGTTCAGACCAATAGCGTGCTGCAACATGATTTATAAGGTAATCTCGAAGATTATATGCAACAGATTGTCTATGGTCTTACCTGATCTTATTAATATGACTCAAGGCGCTTTTGTCAAAGGTCGATCCATTGTGGAGAATGTTCTTATATGTCAAGACTTGGTCAAGATGTACTCTAGGAAAAACGTTTCTTCTAGATGTATGTTTAAGCTAGATCTCCAAAAAGCTTATGATACGGTTGAGTGGGAATTCGTTAAAAACATGCTTATTGCGTTGAACTTTCCCCCTCAATTTATCTCGATTATTATGGAATGTGTTTCAACTTCCTCTTACACTCTGGTTCTTAATGGGTCGTTATTTGGCTACTTTAAAGGTAAGAGGGGCCTGAGACAAGGTGACCCAGTTTTGCCTCTATTGTTCACTCTGTGTATCGATTATCTCAACAGAACTATAAGCTTTGCGACTGAAAAATGGAAGTTCAATTATCACCCTCTTTGTAAGGAGCTCAAGCGTATTCACCTCATGTTTGCTGATGATCTATTATTATTTTGCAAGGGTGACTCTAGCTCTGTTATGCTGCTGCTGAAAGCTTATTCGACCTTTTCAAATTCTACTGGTTTGTGTATGAATAAGCAAAAATATGATGCCTATTATGCTGGTACTTCTGACGATCTTCCCCAGGACATTTACAATGTGACAGGAATCAAAAGAGGAGAATTTTCGTTTTGATATTTGGGTGTTCCCATACAATCTACCAAACTGAGCAGAATAGAATGTAGTAAGTTAGCTGACAAGCTGATCAGCCGCATCAGGAGTTTAGGAGCACTAAAACTCTCCTATGCAGGTAGAGTCACGCTAATTTCTTCAGTCTTAAATTCCTTGTACAACTACTGGGCATCAATATTTGTCATTATTCCTAAACACACCATCAAAAGAATAGAAGCTATTTGTCGGAATTTCTTATGGGATGGGACAGCGGATTACAGAAGGGTTCCTTTAATTTCATGGGATACTGTAACCCTCCCTAAGAGAGCTGGTGGGTTAGGGATAAAGAGAGCGATTGACTGGAATGCTGCTGCTATAGCAAAACTAGTGCACTGGGTATATAGCGAAAGGAATAACCTCTGGATCAAATGGATTAATGTTCTTTACCTTAAGAATACTGGATGGTCAGATTATGTTCCTCAAAGATATGCACCATGGACGTGGAAAGCAATTTGTAAAGTTAAAGAATGAATGAAAACTAGATTTGAAAATGGGCAATGGAACGATGATTACACAATTAGCAGTGGATATTCATGGATTCGTCCAGCAGTAACAGCTCCTTCATGGACTGAATTTACTTGGAATTCTTGGAATGTCCCGAAACACGCTCATCTTTGCTGGATTATTATGCACCGAGGATTGAATGTGAAGGAGAAATTGTATAATTTGGGGTGCATGGAGAATGATATTTGTTGTCTATGTCAGCAATATCCCGAGACGGTCGAACACCTCTTCTTTAACGGCCCCTATGCCAACAAGCTGATGAATCTCGTCAACCAGTATACAGGTTGCAGTCCTACGCTGGTATATGTCCTCAATATTGAGCCCAATCAAGTTCACAAGAAACTTTATGCTGCTTTACTCGCTGCCTGTTATTATCACGTCTGGGAATAAAGAAATAAGGCAAGAATGGAAGATAGAGTTAGTCATCCGGATATAGTTGTGAGGAAAATTGCAGCTGAGATTAGAGGAAGGATCAAACTGGGGAAGAATGATAAATTCATTAGTCAGGATATTTGGTTCTTCAGGCAAATGGGATACAATGCCTAAGTCGATGTATTTGTTTGATGTCTCTTTCGATGTCCTATATTTGTTTATAGTATATGCTTGTAAACTCCATTTTTTTAGGAATGATACTACTCACATTTCACCAAAAAAAAATGACGAACAGATCGCGCAACTGACGAGACAGACCCACCTAAAACAGAATCTCGTGACCACGGCGGCGGAGGAGGCAGAGTAGGTTGATGGCGTAGGATGATGGGTGATGAGTAGACTGATTTTATTTTGTATTGATGTTGGTTGGGAAATCGATTTGGGTATTTAGGGTTTGGTAATTCATTTACATTCTTGCTCTTATTATAGAGTATTTAGGATAAATTTAGATATGAAATTAGCTTTAATTAATGATTCTTGGGGGGCCATGGGTTTGGGTTGCTGCCATGGTGAGGATGAAAATGATGGCCAAGATGTGAGTTGTGATGGTGGGTGGGTAACTGATGGTGAATTGGTAACCGTAACCTTTCCATAAACTGTATCGAATGCCTTTTTTCTACCGGTATTTGAGTAAAAAAAAATAGATGCTGAGTAAAAAAAATAGATGCAAATTTTTTATTTATTTAAATAGTATTATTTTAAAACTCTTTAGTTATGATGTTGACATGTAAAATCAATTTTTAAAATTATTTTAATAATTAATTTATTGTTAAATGATAAAAAAAAATATGTTGAATTGAATATTTGTTTACATTTAAAATTCAAATTATCCAAAGTATTATAAATCCAAATATAATACTCCCTTTGTTTTAAATTATTTTACCCCATTTCCCCAATATATGTGACGACCCTGGGGAGTATATGTGATTACGATGGGGCAAAAATCAAGGGTGTCATTTATAATCTTTCTTTTCAAGGTTGTAGAATGTACTCGGGTGAAGTTACCTATTTTGATATATGAATTCCTTAGAAATTCCTTTAATGTCATGAGTGTCACACTAATCTTTCTTTTCAAAGTTGTATGTCGGGTTATCTTAAACTACAAATACGCAACTTAACGTCACAGATTCACAGGTAAACATTTTCGTCTACTATATGAATATTTTTATCAAGTCCGTAATAATCACCTGTGTGTCACTACGTCTACATCCAATGTATCTCAATATGTCTAACTTCCGATTATTTTTTAAAAAGATTTCACAACCCCGTGACGTGTCACGGGATTTAACATTATTAAGTCACATTACCATAACTAGATTATTACTCCCTCCATTCCAATGAATTGTTTGCCTTTCATTTTGGCACCAAGGGTAGGGGATCCAATGAAAAAGTGATATGTGGAGTAAAACTCATGAGAATGGTCAAATTGCATATAAAAAACATTCCTAAAATAGAAAGGCAAACAATTCATTGAGACAGAGGGAGTATAACTCTAATTACCATAACCCGACAACATAGCTGAGTTGTATTATTACTACCGACCAGATATATTAATATACCGATATAAGTATTAATAATATCCCGTACACATTGTGTGTGACCCAATGAGCCCATTTAAGACTACCAGACATGTAACCTATTTATGTAATACCCCGAGTTTAAAGAGTATATATTGGATATGGTGCTCAAGTGCTTAGGGAGCATGTATTGGATATGGACTGATTTTTACACTTAATAATGCCATGTTTGTCGCTTAAAGGGATTGATAGTACTACTCATGTCAACAAAGTGCACTTTCTTTTCTGGTTTCCCTATGATAAGAACTCCATAGTTAAGCGTGCTTGATTAGGAGCAATCTTAGGATGGGTGACCTCCTGGGAAGATTCCGAGATGCGCGTAAGTGAGGTCAAAATGTGATGGAAAAGACCCGTGTTGATCTGTGGGGCCATTACACGACCTGTTGAGCGCCATAAGTGATACCACAGTGCACAAGTGGTGAGTGTGGTATTACAAATGGTATCAGAGCAACCCGACGACAGTGTGGTGATCATGTGATCAGGAGTACCATGGTCATCAACCTAGCTGGGGTGGATCCTGGGGCTTGGTTGCGGTCAGCTTTTGGGAGCAACGAGGACGTTGCTTTCTTAAGTGGGGGTGATTGTAATACCCCGAGTTTAAAGAGTATATATATTGGATATGGTGCTCAGAGGAGCGTGTATTGGATATGGTTTAAGAGGCTCAAATGAGTGCTTAAAGGGATTGATATTACTACTCATGTCAACAAAGTGCACTTTCTTTTCAGGTTTCCCTATGATAAGAACTCCACAGTTAAGCGTGCTTGACTGGGAGCAATCTTAGCATGGGTGACCTCCTGGGAAGGTTCCGGGATGCACGTGAGTGAGGTCAAAATGCGTTGGAAAAGACCTGTGTTGATCTGTGGGGCCAGTACACGACCTGTTGAGCGCCATAAGTGATATCACAGTCCACAAGTGGTGACTGTGGTGTTACAATTTACATGTCAACCCGACATCAACCTCTAACAAGGCATATCGGATACATAGACTTAAACGGGTAAATCCGTAGGACAGTGAACATAACTCCTTACTAATGACAAGTATTAAATACGCAGTTAGTACAAAGTATAACTCGGAAAATATATAGTCTTTGTGGTCAATGCAGTTAGTTCACATCGTCGACATTTAAAAGGACAAAAACATCCTTACCCCTCCCTCGTAAACATTTCCTAAATTAATTTTAAAGCTATTATAAAACGCCGCTTTCTAGAAACTCGTTAAAAAAAACTTTCTTCTACAAAACTTGTAAAATTCAATTCATTGACAAAAAATAAAATTAAACATGTAATAATTCGAATATTATCAACTAAATACGTCATTTTCACTCCAACGTTAACATAATACATATTATGTTATGTTATAGCTCAAGAACTTGGTGAAACCACTGAAAGCTTTGAACAAGACTTTCTTTTCTGATATAGAGAAAACAACAACTATTGCTCTACAAAATCTGTTGTACATACAAGAACAGATTCGAACTGATCCTCTTAATCCCCACTGGATCAATGCTGAATTGGAGGCGACAATTTCTTACAAGGAGACCTCTGCTGCTGCTGAAGAGTTTCTGATACAAAAATCTAAGGCTAATTGGATGCGAAATGGTGATGATAACACGAGGTATTTCCACAGCGTGATTAAAGGGCGCCATAACATGAATAAGGTATTGTGCATAGTTGATGACTCTATTAGGCTATGTACGGAGAGTACACATATTCAGAGAGCTTTTCTGGAATTCTATGAGAAATTACTGGGTAAGGCCACGAACACTACTGCTGTTAATGCTGACATTGTCAAGACCGGTGCCTGCTGCTCTTAGGAACATTGGAGTATGCTGTTAGCACCCATTACTCATAATGAAGTTAAAGAGGTTGTGTTTTCTATTCCTAACCATAAGGCTCCTGGCCCTGATGGTTACACTAGTGCCTTTTTTAAAGATGCTTGGGGGATTATAGGCGATGAAGTATGCCTGACAGTGCAGAATTGTATTAATTCGGGGAAGATATTGCAACAAATTAATCACACTTGTATTACTCTCATACCTAAATGTGAAATACCACGACATGTATCTCAATTTAGACCTATCTCATGCTGTAATGTTATTTATAAAATCATCTCGAAGCTCTTATGTCGAAGATTGGCTAGTGTCTTGCCCATGATTATCTCCGAGAATCAGGGGGGTTTTATCCAAGGGAGAAGCATATTGGAGAATATAATCATTTGTCAAGACCTTGTTTGTTTATACAATAGGAAAGCAGCGTCACCAAGATGTATGTTTAAGGTCGATTTACAAAAGGCTTATGATTCGGTAAGTTGGGAATTTCTGGAACAAATGCTTGAAGCTTTAAACTTCCCGGTTTCATTCAGGAACATGATTATGAGATGTGTGTGTACTGTTTCTTACTCCTTGGTTATAAATGGTGATATGGTTGGTTTTTTTAAGGGGAAGAAAGGACTACGATAAGGAGATCCCTTATCCCCCTTATTGTTCACTATATGTATGGAGTATCTAAGCCGAATTTTGAAGGCAGCTACAACTAACTGACCGTTTACCTATCATCCACTTTGTAAGCAGTTGAAGTTGACTCATATGATGTTTGCGGATGACCTGATCATGTTCAATAAGGGTGATCCTCAATCCATTATGGTTATTTTACGAGCGTTCGCTTAATTCTCTCAGACGTCTGGGCTCCGTATGAATAGCATGAAATCAGATGCGTACTTTGTAGCGTTGACACGGTGATTAAGGCTGATATCTTGAAAATATCCGGTATCTCGGAAGGTAAATTGCCTTTTCGCTATCTCGGTATTCCAATTACTGCAGGTGACATCTTGAAAGAAGATTGCAATATCCTAATTGAGAAAATCATAAAGCGGATCAGAAGGTTTGGAGCGAGGAAACTATCTTATACAGGTCGATTGACGCTAATCAATTCTGTACTTTCTTCCATGTATGCGTACTGGGCAAACATTACTATTATACCTGTTGGGATTATGTATAAAATCGAGTCCATATGTCGCAATTATCTTTGGGATGGAGGAGTTGATTTTAACAGGGTTCCTATGGTAGCTTGGGAGAAAGTCTGTATGCCTAAATCTGAAGGTGGGTTGGGTATTCGGCAAGGGAAGGCATGGAATGTTTCGGCTATTGGTAAGTTGGTATGGTGGATTTACTCTAAGCCGGATCATCTGTGGGTTAAATGGGTGAATGTACACTATATGAAAGGGAGTGTGGACATGACATAGGTCCACCCCCGACGCGGCCACGCGCGGGTTTGGGGAGGCGAATGAATCTCCATATGAGGATGGATCGAATTGAAATTTAAATCGAAGTGGAGTCGCCACCGAACTTTGTGGGAGTTCGGGCCCGTTCGAACCCACTCTATGTCGTAGTGGGCCGTATACAAAATACGGTCCATTTCCGATGTCAGAGTTTATTAGGCTCGTCCCTTTGCATTACGATACCGATACCGTCACCACCGATTATCGTGTATTGAATGACTATCGTGCGCCAACGGTTTCGGGCATCCGGAAACCGAGGTTCTGAGTAAGGGGTGAAGGTACGTGTTGGGAAGCCCACAAAGGACACCCAACCCCGCCCGCACATTAGCGGCCTCTACTAGGATATCGAATGACTTTCTAATACGCGCGTTAGTTGAACGATGAAAATGCTTATTCAAACATTGTTTTCCCTAAGCTTGTGAGAAATTGAAAGGGTTTCTATGTCGATTTAATGCAACAAATTCTAACGTCGAAGTGAAATTTAGCATGTGAGTTAATTTTAGTACAATAAAATAAACAGCCAAAATTGACAAGAGAAACAACAAACTCGTTAGTAACGGTATAACGGTTTGCGCAAAGTATAGAATAATATGATATCGAATAATGTAAACGTGATGCATGGTTTTTGAAAAAGTATTAGTACACGTGATTGATTTGACACGTGTTGACCTAAGTCATAAAAAAAAGGGTATTACTGAAACTAGAAGACGGTGTAGGACTCACGGTTTTGTCGTGATAAAGGGTCAGTCGACTGAGTCATTGAAGGACTCGACCGAGTGGACCTCTGAAAACGCTTCTGCCCCGTATTTTAGACCCTACTCGATCGAGTTATTGGCGAACTCGGCCGAGTACGTTGCCACTCGACCGAGTCACTGTGAGACTCGACCGAGTGGAGGTCGAAAAAGCATTTTGTTTCGGTTTTTGGGGTGCCACTCGACCGAGTGGGCTAGGCACTCGACCGAGTGGGCTAGGCACTCGATCGAGTGGCCCCTCTACGAACTAGGGTTCGCTTGCAATTTTATTATCGATTTCGAAATTGCTTTTGGATTTTGATAATTTGATGAGTTTGTCGAATCGGGCATAAATATTGTGGAATTTATACTCGAAACTTAACTTCGATACTCATCATATCCCATATTCGATTATTGAACCGATATGGAATACTAGAGTGAAAACCTAAAAAAATGCTTTAAGTCGTTTTAAGTTAACTAGCACGATATGAATAGATTTCCTCCGCGTTTAATAGTGTCGCAATTTTAACGAATTGTATGACAATTATTTTAGCATCAACGAAAATCGCATTAGTTAGTTTATTTGACTAGATCGTTAGATTCAACAGCCAATTACGGAATTGGTATCGAATCTAATAGATCGATGCTTGAATTAAAAGACTTGATTCCCTCGGCTTCCAGACATCGTAATAAATCCCTAAGGATTATGTGATATCGGATCCGCGTCAACGGGTTTCGACCCTTATAAAAAAAAGTATGTTTCGAAAATAGTTTTTAGAAATTTATGAAATATGCGATTTAAATGATGATGCGAACGAAATAAATATTATTGTTTAAGTTGACTTGTTTCAATAATCAAAGGCTAGGGGTGTCGGGATAAGCGACCGGCAACGCTGGGTGCAATACCCTTGTATATTCGGGTTTCCTTATTCCGACATCCTTCGCACTCGACACAAATCCACAAGTATATTAATGCTTTTTAATACTAGTGATATTAACGATATTATAACGCGATAATGACGATATAAAAAAATAAAAAACGACAACTACGACGACGTATGACGCGAGAAAGAAGGAGAAGAGAGAAAAGATGGGATTTGGCACCCTCAACCTACATGTTTCTTATGCTCGGACCGGACTCGTTAGATGTGGCTTGCACGTGAGTATCGAGATGTAGGCTAAGTTATGGTGGTTTAGAGTTTGTGAATTGCTAGGGTTTGCTAGGGTTCCTAATGTGTGATTAGGGTTTGAAGGGGTGTATGTAGAGCTGAAAGTTAGGGTTCAAAAGTGTTTGAAAAAGATGTCTTGAAGTGTGTGCATGGGGGTGTTTATATAGGCCAAGCTATGCACCCCCGTCTAGGGTTACTCGACCGAGTATGCCTCTGACTCGGTCGAGTGGCCCAAAGAGACGCAGTCGGGCTTGAATGAGGGCCCACTCGATCGAGTGGGCTGAGCACTCGATCGAGTGGATCAGTTGGAGCGCACGGGTCAGTTTTATGGACCGTGGGTTTTGGACATCTTGTGGATTTTGTATTTGGACTGGACTTTTGATGTTTGAATGGCTGTTTTGTATGTCTCGGAACGACTTTGACCGGGGTTTGACCCAATCGCTAAAAGTCGGTTTTATTTCCGGTGTCGGTTTTGACCCAAATTAGTCTTGTTTGATTGGAAACGGTCCGCTGGGCCTGAATTTGAGGTCGGTTTTGTGAGATTTGTACTCCATAAGTGCTTAAGCCAACAACTAATGGTTTTGAGCCCATATCCGAGCATAGAAACATGTTTGTGTCCGATCATCATCGGGTGTTTTTTGGAAACTGCTATAGACACCTGGCGGTCAAAATGTTGGTGTCTACAGGGAGGAATTGGAATGAGTATACACCGGATAAAGATGTAGGATGGAATTGGAAGAAGATTTGCAAGGCAAAGGAGAAGTTGAAAGGGGGATTCGTGAATGGGACTTGGGCTTTACAACAACATGGAGATTACACGGTGAAAGGTGGTTATGAATGGCTTCGACAACGTAAGCCTAAGGTCCCATGGTGGCCTTATGTGTGGAATAAACACTCTATTCCTAAACATTCTTTTATCATTTGGCTTATTTTGCATCGAGCTTTGCGAGTGCGAAGCAATCTTTTTAAGCTACACATTATTGATAGGCCTTGGTGTCTCTTGTGTCAGACAGAAGAGGAAACTCATGAGCATCTATTCCATGCTTGTGTGTATAGTTCGCAAATTATGGAAAATATAGCAGCAACATGAGGGATGCAAGGTATTCGTGGTAACTGGTACCAATGGGTGCACAAGAAAAGATGGTCCAAACTACGGAAACAGATATGCTGGAGTGTGATTAATGCAGGTTACTATACAATCTAGTTACAACGCAATGTAACAAGGTTGGATGATAGCCTACTTCGTCCCCAGATTCTTATTGATCGTGTTAAGCAGAAAATGAGGCAAAGGTTTCATACTAGTATTAGTGGATACATCCCAAGTAAAGACGCATCATGGGTAGCTAGTTGGTCTTAATTGACCGAATTTGGTGTTTGTAGTCTCAAAACTGATATTGTACTTGGTAATTATTAATGAAAGCTTACATTTTACCAAAAAAAATACATAATACATATTAATTCACTTAAACATGTAAGTTCAATTTATAGCTAATTTCTAATATCGCTATGTAATCATAATGTTAATCGATAACTAAACACGTAAAAAAACATGTAATCGACGTCCAACCTATGGTCAGATGTTCAAGCCCATGCTTCTAGTCCTTGGATTGGACGTCGATTACGAGTTCTTTTAATAATTCTTATGTGTTTTGTTATCGATTAACCGTACAATTACGTGTTTAGATAGAGATTAATTATGAATTGACGTGCTTGAGTCATTAATTAGTGCATACATTAGAAAATGCGGCGCCAACATGTTTAGGTTTCGGGGCGTTGCCCCTAAGCCTCCACCACAACATTTCACCCCTGTACTCCGATCGATTTTCGTTCAAAGCAGCAAACTATATAAGAACGTTAAATCACATTCAAGGAGGCAAAGTTAAATAAGAGATTGACCTGTCCTTTCTAGGATTCTAACAAATTTCAAAAACACATTTTTATAAAAGACATTACAATGTTACAATTTTATACTAAGTGGTAAATGGTGCACTCTGGGTAACCTTCGAGTGTAAACAATAACCAGCAAATCACGCACCAGGTAAATCATCCTTTAAGGCGACAGACTCGAAGTGAAACATCTCATGTTGATTGAAGATGTCCTATTTCTGAGCTTTTTTTAAAGTGATTTGAAGTACTACTCATATCAACAAAGTACACTTTCTTTTCTGGTTTGCCCATTATAAGAACTCTGCAGTTAAGCGTGCTTGCCTGAGAGTAGTCTTAGGATGGGTGACCTCCTGGGAAGGTTCCCGGGATGTGCATGAGTGAGAACAAAATGCGCTGGAAAGGACTCGTGTTGGTCTGTGGCACCAGTACATAGCCCCACCCTTGCGGGCTTATACGCAGGAATTTAATTAAGAAAGAGTTTTAGAAAAATAAATAGAGGAATGGATTAAAGATAACAATACACTCGTATAAAAAGTTCACGATATGAATGAGAGCAATTCTCTTGTGAGAGTGTAAGACTGTTTCACAGTAACTTATTGTGAAACTTAGTAATAGAAATAAAATAAGGGATATTTCCCACGGTACTCTAGAACTTTGACACATTACACATGGTACCCCTCATTTTAAGTTTGTTCTTATGGTAACCTTGTGTTTTGCGTTTAGTGTCCATGGTACCCCTGATCAATTTTCCGTCATAACGGCGTTAAAAGTTTGTTTAGTTAAAGTGATTAATTTTAATTTTGTTTGGTGAAATTAGTTAGAAAATTAATGAAATTCAAATTAAAATAGTTGAAAATTGAGAAAATGTCCATGGTACCCCTGTGTTTTCAATATTTTAACCATGGTACCATTGTATTATCAATTTTTTGTCCATGGCACCCCTATGGTTTCAATTATTTGTCCATGGTACCCCCTAAATAAATTGTAAGCACAAGGGTACCATGGGCAAAGAATTTAAAATATAGGGGTACCATGGCTAAATCATTGAAAACACAGGGGTACCATGGACATTCCCTCAATTTTCAATTATTTTAAGCGAAAATTACACATTACAACCTTATAAAAATCAGTTTTTTGTAATTACAACCTTATAAAATTTTTCTTTTCAATTACTACCTAATAAAACACTTTCATTTGTAATTGCTACCTTTAGTGAACTCCGGTCGGTTAGTAAGCTAATTTTCGTCCTAAATTAGATTACGCCTAATCTTGTGACCATTTTGTCCTTGACTCTATATACTCTTTCCCCAACCTTTATCACTCTTACAACTCCTCTTGAAAATCGTATTGCTCTTCAATTACTTCACTCTTCAATTCAATTTTTTAAGTCTTCAATTTCTTCATCCTCTCTCTAACGTTTCTACCTCTTCTTTATTTTCGCCACCATCAGTGTATGTAGTTTATTGTTGTGTACAAACAAGGTATGTAACCCTAATTCATGATTTTGTACTTTGCAAATTTTCTGTTAACCTAGAAATTAGGGCTTGTGGAAATGTAGGGTATTTCCTCTTGAAAATCGTATTGCTCTTCAATTACTTCAGTCTTCAATTCAATTTTTTAAGTCTTCAATTTCTTCATCCTCTCTCTAACGTTTCTACCTCTTCTTTATTTTCGCCACCATCAATGTCTGTAGTTTATTGTTGTGTACGAACAAGGTATGTAACCCTAATTCATGATTTCGTACTTTGCAAATTTTCTATTAACCTAGAAATTAGGGCTTGTGGAAATGTAGGGTTTATTCCTAATTCCCTATATTATTCGTCTAAATGTTGCATTTGTTTTCCCTAATTCATGTGTGAATGAATACATTTTGCAGAAACCCAAAAAATTGCAGAAATCAACAACCGCATTTGGCTCTCAACATGCTAATGAACTGCAATAACACTATAACTACACTTAATTCATATTAGAAAGACTACAATTAAATGCAAATCTGGGTTTCGTGTGAAGAATCGATTCAAAACCCTAAATTAACAAAAAAAAAACCTAAATTAACGAAAAAAAAACCCTAAATTAACACAGGATTTGGGGCTACTTATTTGCAGATATGTCGTTCCCTTCAATTGCGCCGTATGGATTTTGGATTCATTTGGCAATTTAATTAGGGTTTAGTGGATGATGATTGACGAGAAAGGTATAGAGTGAGTAGTGTAAGAGGTGAGTAAAAGGGGTTAATCAAGGGGTCAATGGAGTAAAAAGAAGATTTTAACATCAAGGGTATTTTCGTCACTTAACAACTTCGGTAACGAAAATTAGCTTACTAACTCACCGGAGTTCACTAAAGGTAGCAATTGCAAATGAAAAGTGCTTTATTAGGTAGTAATTGAAAAGAAAAATTTTATAAGGTTGTAATTACAAAAAACTGATTTTTATAAGGTTGTAATGTGTAATTTTCGCTTATTTTAATTAGAAGTTCGTTAATTGTTCTAACTAATTTTTCCTCTAAAATAAATTAATCACTTTAACTAAACTAACTTTTAACGCCGTTATGACAAAAAATTGATTAGGGGTACCATGGGCACTAAACACAAAACACAAGGTTACCATAGGAACAAACTTAAAATGAGGGGTACCGTGTGTAATGTGTCAAAGTTCGAGGGTACCGTGGGAAATATCCGATAAAATAATTCTTCCTCCGATTCTCTTTTATTTTCTCGTTTACTCAATATATGAGTGGTGTATTATATTCAAATGGGGAGATAAAAGAAAATCGGAGAAAGTATGTGTAAAGATGAATAGGGAATGACATCCACATGGACGAACAACTATAGAATTTTTTTTTGTGATCAGAATATCTGTCATAAACTTGTGACGTGCCGAATAATATCCATTTGGGATAGATAAAAACAAATATAAGTCATAATTTGACCATGTGCATTATTTGAGTCATCGCCAACTTGTGACGGATTTATCCACAATCTGTCACAATGAGGACTTATTTGTAATTTCGTATAACTTTGACATCCTTTCCTTTTGCGCACGTGTCATGAAAAAATAGTTTGATAAAATGTCAAAAGGACAGAATTTTATAAGAAGCCATCAGCCGAGGGGGTGTGATGATTTGACATTTGGTTCCCTAAATTTGTTTCAACTCAATCTTATATTCTAGGAACAACGTGTTAGCATATTATTAACATGACATAAATAAAACATAATTCCCATAAATATTTGAACAACATGAAGGTCACAAAAGATTAATTAAGACGAGATTAAGACATACCTCATTACGGAATAAGTCAAAATCTAATACGAACGATGTTAGATCTCTATAAGACGACTTCATAAATAATAAGACGACTTGAGATAATAATAATACGTCTTCATATGATCTTCAAATAATAATAATAATAATAATAATAAGTCGGTTCATAATTAATAGGTACGGCTTCATAATTAATAGGTACGGTTTCTTCGTCTTGTCCTATAAGGTAATAACTGTTGTTTGACCTTTATAATACGCATTCATGCATTAGCATTATTACGTTTTCATTCATGGAGTTTATGATGGGGAAGACTCTTTATATAGGCAGAGAGAGGACCGATTTCCTATTAGGGTTATAGATTACGGTAATCTCGACCTTCCATCAAGGTTGAGTAAATATGGAAAGAGTCCTTATTTAGGCCGACATTATTGTGATAGCATATCTCTATAAGATCCCATTTCCAATAAGACCACAATTATAGAGAAGAAATATTACTATAATAATAAGGAAGATATATTACATATCCCGTAATATTATTATATCATAACATATTCTTACAGTCTCCCACTTGGTCGATTGGAACATCTATAATGTTCTTTAGAGTTGCGCATAAGTGCTAAAACATGTAATGTCTTAAATCGGCGATCATAAGTGCCTTGACTAATTCAATCATTAAGGAGAGTCATGGCGTGTACATGTCAATCTGCAACATGATTACTTCCATGTACCACTACATCAACGAATAGAATAGTTAGGCCATAAGTGGAGTTTAACGTAATGGTCCACATAATGTCCTAAAAAGACTATATTTCCATTATCATTCATCCAATAATAAATGTATACACATTGGAAAACATAAATAATATTATATATAGCAAGTGTGGAATTGTTAAGAGAGATCTCGTTAATTCGTAATCTAACATCTTGCTTCAGTAAAGATATTTAAGGTTCATGTGTTTTGATCACTTAGATATCATATCATTCATGGAGCTAGGAAAAGATTGTAATTTCATTATTATCACGGTAATTACGCGGTCATGCTCCTTATATTAAAGCCTCATAATAAGTCACATATTCAGCTTCCATGGTGAAGATATAAAAGAACTGCAAGTACAATGTCTTATGTCATTACATCCTCCAAAATCTGAATCAGAATAACCAGTTACATATGGGTGATCTGATTTTCTATATGTGAGCATAAATAATGTCAGGTTTATCTGAGCATACATTAAGTTCCCAACCATGCATAAGGATATTATTTAGTCATTTCAATACATAAGTCTTGGTTCTATATAATAAGCTAAGGTCGTTTCTGGCTAATAAAATATCATCATATAGAATCAAATATATGAACTTACTCCCACTGATTTTGAGATTTATGCATAGATCAACGATATTTTCTTTAAAATCGGTAATGATTTTATCGAACTTTAAGTACCATTGTTTCAATGCTTGTTTCAGTCCATATAATGATTCATAAGTCTTAATGTTAGTACTATCCAACGCAAAAATAAAATAAATAATCCGTCAGATCTCTCCCAAGATTCATGAATAGATATTTAATTTGAGCAGTACTTTCAGAAGTTAAGTCAGTCGGCTTGTCTTTGCGAAGACAAGTATCCAGTTTCATCAACCTCAAGGTGAACTTAGATTAATTACTCTTTTCATTCAGAGTAGTTTGTTCGTTCCATTAAGTTCAACAACAGAGTTATATCATAAGATTGCACTTGGTTAGGTAAATTTTAGTTGTGATAAAATAAGACAACATAAATAATAAGGCTTCAATATGTGAAACAACACATCTTTAATAATAGTGCTCCTGTGGGTAGTCACTAAAATATTTAAATAAATAGAATATTACACATGATGATATAATCTACCTGCGGGTATATATATATATATATATATATATATATATATATATATATATATAGATATATATATATATATATATATATATATATATATATAGAGAGAGAGAGAGAGAGAGGATCAAGTGAGTCCCTTTTTCTTTTTTGAGTCCATGAGTCCTATTCTTAGCCATTGATCTAAACAAGATGAATAGTTGAGATTGCATAGGCTAATTAAGGTAGCAACTACCAAATTTTGGAAAAAAAATAAAAAACTCCTCTTCCTCCCTAGATTAGTGCCAACTGCAACCTTCTCTCTCATCTCATTTATTTTTTTTGCATTCAAACGCCCGCTTAAGATAACCCTTCATCTTCATCTCTTCTTTCATCTCGCTCAATTTTTCCGCTCAACTCAAGCACAGCCTTACACTCAAACTCAATCGCTCAACTTCAACTTCAACTTTTGCGCTCAACTCAGGCATACCCGAGCACTCAATCCTTCAACTCGCACTCAATCCTTCAACTCAACTCAATCGCTCGCTCAACTCTAGGATTCTCGAGCACTCGCTCAACTGAACTCTGTCGCTCAACTCAATTCAATCGCTGTCCTCAACTCGAGCAAGGTTATTATTTTACTGAAGATCTAGGTTTTGTTTACATCTGTATTATATTTCATTACCTCTTTCGCTAATTATTGATTCATTAATTTTGCTGCGTCTGTGCCATATAATTAATTTTTTTCACTGAAGACTGTTTTGCTATCTGGGTTTTCATCTGTTTCGTGTAATTGAATTCAACTACAGACGAACATATATCGAATGTTACTTTAATGCACATACGCTGTTACTGTAATAAACTTGATGTGTTACTGTAAGGGGTGCTTCGTTACTGTGTTTGATGTACGGTGTTATTTCAAAGACAACCATGTGTTACTGTAATGCATAAGAGGTGTTACTTTAACTCTCATCTTCGTGATACTTCGAATCCTTGTAAACTCTCAATTGTGTACATTTGTTACTCTAATTTGCTTCTTATGTTACTCCACACTTCTATTGGCAGACAGGAACACTGTGCGATCGCAATTGTTGGAAAATGTAGCCAAGTATGAGAACACTAGACAAAAAATCATCGACGGTCCCAAGAGCAAGCCAACAAAGGGCCGAAAAAAATAGCGTGTTTACTGAATCATGTCATCTCTTTTGTAACTACAATTTAATGGTCTCTATTCTTTAGTTACCTGTCTAATTACATTGGTATTTTGACTATCACCAATACATTGAAGCTGTGAAACTCTGTTACAATGACCAGCTGCACCTGTTACTCTAATTCACTGTTGGTGTTACTATGGGGATTATTGAAATTAACACAATTTTCTTTGGTCTCACAATCTGTGTGTTACACCGAAGCACTGTGTGTGTTACTTTAATGAACAAATTATGTTACTTTAAGTGATTAATGTCGTTAGTACAATGATATTGCAATCACCAATATTGGTACTCTTTCAATGAATGAATAACACTGCTGTCCTCAGTTACTACAATCCATTTTTTCTGTTACTGTAACAAATTAATAGTGTTACTTCAACGCACATGAGATGTTACTCTAACCAAAAACACATTTATTAAATAAATATAGTGTTAATTGCAAAAATGTGTACAACATTAGTTTTTCGTGTAAACCAGGAAAAAAGAAAAAATTCTTGTAATGTCAAAGAACACGAGTATTATCAAAACACTTGTTCATCCTCGTCTTCCTCTGCGTCTTCTTCAGTACGGAGTGAAAACCTCACCCACATCTCTGCACCATTCCTGTGCATTCGGCTCTTTACCAATGCTTCCTGCCAAAAATTAAGAAAAGTCAGGCCCATGGGCATAAGTGTTACTGTAACTCCTAAGTTGCGTTACTTTAAATCTAAAAAGATGTTACTCCAACGTCAGCGCCAAAAACCCTTTTTTAGTGTTACATTTTTGTGTTACTCTAATTAAAATTAGGTATTACTGTAATTCATTACTTGTGTTACTTCAATGTCATGTATGCTTC
Source organism: Agrostemma githago (assembly GCA_958450325.1). Lineage (NCBI taxonomy): Eukaryota > Viridiplantae > Streptophyta > Magnoliopsida > Caryophyllales > Caryophyllaceae > Agrostemma > Agrostemma githago. Next base: position 21,538,953 of record OY288258.1, read on the forward strand.
AACATAAAGAAAAACAATAATATCGGTGAAACAATAATATCAATGAACCATAATACTAATCCATAATTAATCAAACGAATTAAATTCCACCTTTTCCAGTGTTGTCTTGTGCGTTCGCATCTCTGGCGCAACTACCTGCACAAAATCAAACAGCTTTACATCAATGCAAATAATGTGTTACTGTAATTCATAAGTGGTGTTACCCTAACGTGTACAATACGTTACTCTAGCATATCATAAAAACCCTTTTCCTGAACGTTCATTTGTGTTACTGTAATTGCAATTAAGTGTTACTTTAACTCAGAAGGCATGTTACTTCAACGACGAATCTGCGTTAACTGAAATCAAAAAAAATATAATCAATGGATATCAGGGAAAATCTTAATAAAAAGTATAAAGACCTGTAATATAGAGATCGAGATATCAAAATACCATTGATACGAATATCAAATCAATGTGATATCAAAACGCAATGACATCAAAAAAACGCAAATTGATACGAAACTGTGATACGAAATGACAATGAAAGCACTATAAACATGAAGATCGACGTAAAAAAAAACGTAATTCGACGCGATAAAACATTGATATGAAAACGCAAATTGAAAGCAATATGACTATTGAAATCCATGAAGAAAAAACGAATAAAAACGTGAATGAAACACTGAAACTCACCATTGTTATACTCGATTAGTTGCTTATCAACCGTTGAAGACGATGATGCGGTCATTGATCAATCCATTGTAGCAGAATTTCGAGTTCAAAATCGATGAATGAGCGTGAATGAATCAGAGTTTTTTTTTTTTTAGGTGTGAATGAACGTGGAATGAAAATTGAACGTGGTAATGAACGTGAATGATAGGAAGTTATTGTTTCCTAAATTCTTGTGAGTTATTTTAGGAACGTAAATCTTCCTCTTTTTTTTTTTTTTAATGGATGCATCTTGTCCATCCATTCTCATCCCATCCAATGGATGAGATGAGGACTTAGGGACTCACAAAGAGTAAAGGACTCATAAGAGGCTCTCTCTCTCTCTCTCTCTCTCTCTCTCTCTCTCTCTCTCTCTCTCTCTCTCTTTCTGTGTGTGTGTGTATATATATATATATATATATATATGTGTGTGTGTGTGTGTGTGTGTGTGTGTGAACGATATAATGACAGTAATATGTCAAAAAATTGAACTTTAGTTACAAATTCACTGTGGTGAAATTTAACCATAAGAATTTCATATTATCATTATCTAAAACCGAAATATGAAATTATAACTTATCATAAATCATTACTTTATCAAACGATTGGATTATATCGAATGATCATAATCAATGCGGTGAAACCATCTTTCAGTAAAATATAATCATACAGAGTATATCATAATTCATAATCAAATTGTCATGGAATTACTTCTCAAATAATTGAATTTTAATTCACTTCATATTAAAACTTTAATCTATAATTCATATAATCATGACAAAATCAGTTTAACATAATAATCAATGATGATAACAGATTTAGGTTAAACTTTCATTAATTTTCAAATCATTAATAAGAATTTTATCGTAGAACGAAATTCAAAAGACAACAACTCATCACCAAACATTATATAATGGAATACGAAAATTTCTCCGGCGTAACATTAATGAACTGCGTGTATACTCAAATATTTGAGAGCTACTAATAATCTTAATTAGAGTACACAAATCACTCTTAATAGGGCCTCAAATATGTATATTATTATAATCAAACGCCATAATACGAAGACGCACATACTGATTCACATGCACAGGCAGTACTTGATAACAACTTTATCCTACTAATGTGTCATTGAATATATAATTGTGCTTCTTAGCATTGTTATACAAAATCAAGGAATACACATGCAAACTTCATATAACATAAGAGGGAGAAATAAATAAGTTGTTTGTGAGTTAAACAAAATTAACTAATTACGGAAAATAAAGTAAGGTACATTCAATTATGATGTATAATAATACTTGTAATAATCTTAATTAATGGACAATCATGAGTTCAATAACCTAAGCTCTGATACTACATGTTAGCATGTTATTAACATGACATAAATAAAGCATAATTCTCATAAATCTTTGAACAACATGAAGGTCACAAAAGATTAATTAAGACGAGATTAAGACATACATCATTACGGAATAAGTCGAAATCTAATACGAACGATGTTAGATCTCTATAAGACGACTTCATAAATAATAAGAGGATAATAAGACGACTTGAGATAATAATAATACGTCTTCATATGATCTTCAAATAATAATAATAATAATAATAATAATAATAATAAGTCGGTTCATAATTAATAGGTACAGCTTCATAATTAATAGGTACGGTTTCTCCGTCTTGTCCTATAAGGTAATAAGTGTTGTTCGACCTTTATAATACGCATTCATGCATTAGCATTATTACGTTTTCATTCATGGAGTTTTCTGATGGGGAAGACTCTTTATATAGGCAAAGAGAGGACCAATTTTCTATTAGGGTTTTAGATTACGGTAATCTCCACCTTCCATCAAGGTTGAATAAATATGGAAAGACTCTTTATTTAGGCCGATATTATTGTGATAGCATATCTCTATAAGATCCGATTTCCAATAAGACCACAATTATAGGGAAGAAATATTATTATAATAACAGATATTTTACATATCCCATAATATTATTATATCATAAAATATTCTTATACAATGATCCACCTTCCCGTATGTACGGTTTTTGGTTGCCTTCAATAACAAGCTACGCGGGCTGTTTTCCTTTGGAATTTAATATATTTTGGCTTTGGCCATTAAAAAATTCAAAGATCGTTATTTGCGAATGAATTATCCGCTATTGTATCATAATGGGTCAAATACTAATCGATTATATAGAAAAGGATAAGAGGAGACCACTTTGGAAATAACAACGTTTTGTTCTTATCTACCTAACTAATTAGTATTTAATCCGTTATGACAATCTGACGGATATGTCCATCGCAAGGGAGAGAGATCGTACAAAATTATCTGTGTGCTTGCATAGTTGCATGGCTTATCCACCACTCCCTCCGTTTGACCACTTTCGTTTTTTAGTTACTCTCTTTAGTCTTAACTATGTAACTCACCTAGTTTACCCTATCTCTCTCTACTTTTACATATTTATTGTTTTTCTTAAGAAATGTACTCCCTCCGATTTTTATCTATCTTCCCCTTTGATTTTGGGGAAGAAAATAAGGGTGTAGGGATGTGTGGTTCAAAATAAAAGAAGGAAGAGAGAGAAATGTAAGGTGATTATAGACCACATATTGATGACCTAAAATAGAAATAGGGAAGAAAGAGTGTTTCAGCCCAATAAAGAAATAGGGAAGATAGATAAAAATCGGAGGGAGTATCATTTATAAAGTGGAAGATATCAATGAATTATTGTTTTGCTTTATTGTAATATATTACTCCCTCTCATTCATTCAATTCTTTACAAAGATCCACCATTTCCTCTCACAAAAACGGCCCCATGTCAATAATTGAATGGATGAGAATAGTAGTGGCATAGAAAGAGTACACTGTATTAATGCCAGTGCATAGTAGTCGTAAGAGCGCAACACAAAAAAAACGTAGATATTCATACATGAAAATTGTCCAACCTTTGAGAAGAAGGGGTAAGCTCAATTGCTCAAGTGGTCAGAGCTTCCTTACTCCGATCTAAAAGTTGGAGATTCAATCCTCAACTGCGATGTAGTGGGCTCTTATCTAGACAAAAATCTCCGACCTTTTTCTTAAAAAAGTTTGATTTTAGTCGGGGTCGAAAAACACGTAAACTTCCACACGAATAAAGTTTACGTATATTATATGTGATTTTTTTTTTTTAAATTAGGGTTAGGTCGGACCAAAATTTCAGCCTTAAATTTGCATCGGACTTAGGTCCTGTTCTTTTCAGCTTATTTTCAGCCCGTTTAAGACCAGCTCAGCTTCTATCAGCTCAGCCCAGCTTCTATAAGATCAGCCCAGCTCTAATATTTTGAGCACAACTCCAATATTTTCAGATCCTAAAATAATATTTCAATAATAATAATAATAATAATAATAATAATAATAATAATATATAATAATAATAATAATAATTATTATTATTATTATTATTATTATTATTATTATTATTATTATTATTTTTATTATTATTATTATTATTATTATTTATTTATATGAAACGGAAGTTACATTAAAATCGAAACAAATTACAATAAGTTATTATTGTTGTTGTTGTTGTTGTTATTATTGCATTTCAATATTAATGCAAGTTTCTTTTCATAAAAAAATAATAATAATGTTGTTGTTGTTAGTTTTATTTCTTGTGTCTCTTGATGTTAATAATAATAATAATAATAATAATAATAATAATAATAATAATAAATTATTATAACCATCGTCATTGTCGTTGTCATCATCATCGTCATTGTTATTATTATCGTTATTATTATTATTTTCTATTTTTTTTTATCATAATTGTTATTATAATAATTATTAATATTATTATGCAATCCATAATATTTTGAGGTCTTGAAATAGATGTTCGTTACATTCAAATATTTACAACTCTGTGTCAATGTCATTAGGATTAGTTTACGTTTTTTTTACACTATTTTTTAGTGAATAGAATAACTAATACACACAATATGACATATGAGTATTATTATTTGTATTGTATTAAGATTTAAGAATATCAAAATTTTAAATTTTGTATATTACGTAATCAAAGATATATACCTAACATTTTGTATTGCCAAGTACTAAAAAAACAAAAGTAGAAATCAAATGAATTGGGGTGGGTACTAGGTTGTTGTTGTTATTATCATTACTATTATTATTAATTAATTAATTAATTATTATTATTATTATTATTATTATTATTTAGTGTTATAATTTTTTATATATTTTTTTATTATTATTTAAAATATTATTAAATAATTTATACAAGTAGTTATTAGTTTCAGCTTCTTTTAATTCAGCTCAGCTCAACTCAGCTTTGTTTCAACCGAAAAGAACAGTATCTTAGTTTGGGCTGGGCTATAAGTTTTTTCGTCCACCACAGCGGTCAAAGTTTAAAATAATGGTTTAGTAACTCCCGAATTTAACTGAATATAGGATGGTCCTCTCTTTTTGTAAGTTAAGCTAACCATCAGTGTACCTAAATCTGGGCCAAATAATCAAATTGGTAAAAAAAGTGGTTCAAAGGTGATGGATTGGTAAAAAAAGTATCGTCGGCGTCGAATAGGTAAAAAAAGTGGCACTCAAGTGACGAATTGGTAAAAAAATGTCGCCGGTGCCAAATAGGTAAAAAAAAGTGGTACCCAAGTGACGAATTGGTAAAAAAAATATAATCATGTTACGGATTTAAAAAAAAAATAACCGATGCAAAAAAATGGTAAAAAATGTAATCGGTGTGAAATTGTACTGTTACGGATTAAAAAAAATTAATCGATGCGACACTATTTAGACATTAAAGTTCGTAAAATAAATTACCTATCGTTTTGGGTCGGTTTAGATTTTTTTTTTCAAAGTGTGCCGATATTATTGTCACATAGGTCCGTGTTTACGGTTCTTACGATACGGTGTAAAAAATCTAGACATGTCGAAACTCGATCCACGACCCATTTGACTCGAACCCGAAAAGACCCGTTAATCTAGGATCGAAATCCGACTCGACCCATATTGTAACCCGACTAATTTAAGGGATCTAATAAAATCTTCTAATCAAAAAAATTTCGTACGGTGAAAAAAAACAAATTTTCGTCTAGATGACTCATTTGATTGTAATGTTGACTTATTTAGAATTGTACTCCCTCCCATTCACTAGAAAAGCCCACTTTGCTTTTGGAACAAATATTGCAAGTGGGTAAGTTGGGCCACTTTACCAAAATATCCCTCCACTTTTTAGTTGTGTGGTAGTTGCAGGAGAGATAGTTGTGGGGTAAGTAATAAGGTATTTATGTCTTTTACTTGAGTGAAACTTTTCATTTAAGGAAAGTGTGTTTTTCCAATGAATGAGCAAAATAAGGAATAATGTGCTTTTCCAGTAAATGGGAGGGAGCATGAGCTATGATAATATGGAGTAGACGAAAATTTGTTTTCTTTTTTCATCTTACGGAATTTTTTTGATGAGAAGATTTTATTAGATGCCTTAAATTAGTCAGGTTACAATATGGATCGAGTCGGATTTCGATCCTAGATTAATGGGTCTTTTCGGGTTTGAGTCAAATGGATCGTGGATCGAGTTTCAACATGTCTAGATTTTTTACACCGTATCGTAAGTACCGTAAACAGGGATCAATGGGATAATGTCGGCACACTTTAAAAAAATTTAAACTGACCCAAAACGCTAGGTAATTTATTTTACGAACATTAATTTCTAAATAGTGTCGCATCGATTAATTTTTTTGTTTTAATCCGTAACAATTTGACACCGATTACGTTTTTTATCAATTTCTTGCATCGGTTAATTTTTTTAAAATCCGTAACACGATTATATTTTTTTACCAATTCGTCACTTCTGTACCACTTTTTTTACCTATTTGGCACCGGCGATATTTTTTTACCAATTCATCACTTGGGTGTCACTTTTTTTACCTATTCGACGCCGGCGATACTTTTTTTACCAATCCGTCACCTTTGAACCACTTTTTTTACCAATTTGGTTATTTGGCCCCTAATCTGAAATGAAGACCAACGCAACGATAGCCAAGCTTCTACTGCAGCCCGATTATTTGTTACGGAGTAAATCTGAATACATTTATGGTTTCGGGGGTTCCATTATGCATGCTCAGGTCGAAAGCTCATCATACCAGACTCGCCTAAAAGCTATGAGCACCAAAAACTACACAATTTTGAACATCTGCAATTTTTTTTGGTTTTTGCTTTTATACGAGGGTCGATTTTCCGTCAATGTTGTTCTCACTCCTCCACCACCCTTTCTTCAGCCTCTTTCATGTTATTCTAACATTAGATCTTCTCCTGCAAGACAATTGCGGCGAGAATGTTTGTTTTTGTGTTTTTCTTCCCAAATTTCCTCTCTCTCTCTCTCTCTCTCTCTCTCTCTCTCTCTCTGGCTATGTGGGTTGGGTTGGAGGGGGTGTTTACAGTCTCCAACTTTGGTTTCGCTTGTTCGCCACACACACTCTTTTGAATTTATCTAACATTTGTTCTTTTTTGTGACTTAAGACAGGCTCTGAGAGGGGGGTATTCCTTCTTACAAAGAGGCATCACAGGTTTTGCTGGACTCGCCAAAGGAGGAAATTCACATTCATCCGTCAGCTGCACACTAATCACCCTGCATTCACAAAATAAAGGGCGAGTCAAAGGAAGAAACAATAAGTGTCGAGAGTAAAGGGACAGTTCAAAATCAACAGAAGGAAACTAACTGCCCCCATACATTTTGTCCTCCTCTGGAGTTTCCACAACAACGTTGTCACTTAGTACATCCAGAAAGACGGAAACATCAGAGTCTGATTTCTTGACTTCAGATGTAGGCGACGTAGGTTTGAGGCTAATTTCAGTGTGATCTCTTACAGGAGGGATAGGCTTGCTTCCTGGTAGAAGTGGGAATTCATCCATTGAATAATTAACTGCACAATTGCTTTCTGAATCCAACATGTCGGCCTCCTTTTCTTCTTCCCGTTCGACTCCATCTTCTTCCAAGTTAAGATTTAGTTCCATGTAATGTGCCTGAATAGAAACACAACACAAGTTGAATTAATAATCGTTTAATTTAAAGTAATAAAAGAGATGAGGGAAAGTCCTGTCTATGAGAAACATGAGGAAAAAGAGTTGTTTATTCTCTAATTAAACTCTTTTTGTCTCACATATGGTGACACATTTGATAAAACTCTGATTGAATCAAATGGATAGAGAAGCACAAAGGTAATAATTACAAAATGAGGTATAAATGCACAGGTTCCTCTGGGCTTTCGATGAGGTTCGTCGTAGAAATCAACTGAAGATGGCAATCGCTTTGATTTCCACTGCTCTTCATAGCAAGCAGTGTTATTCATCCGAAATGTTCTCGGACCATCTACCAAAGAGGTTGCTCTTCCTGGATTCCACTTCTCTCCATTGTTTAGCCGTAGACCTCTAGCATCCCATTTCTCTTCCAAATTAAGATTGTTTAATTGGCGTCCTCTTCGAATATCAGAGGAAACTTGTCCTCGTAGTTTCCACTTATCTTCTAAGGAAGAAGCATGGTTTATTAAAGCTCCAAGACTACCAACTGAAGATGGCGGGCTTTCATCCATATCATAGTATCCATTACGATCATACTGAATGATTGAGCCCAGACCCACTTCACCCCATCCATAATTCCATAACTGACAAGTTGCGGACCTATCATAATCGTCAAACCCTCGTAGACCATATTGAATGCCACTAAGAAGGTCATTGGTGTCATTTTTCCCAGCAGAAATTTTAGATCCGTATGGAGGCACAGGGACCAAGACATCCACTCGTCTCCCTTTTCCATTTTTCTCGAGTGTATTTTTGAAAAACTTTTCAAGTCCAGCACCAATTTTTTCGGCGGGAAGCATCAAAATGTCACCCAATCTTTGGGCACCATATGAGAGAGCACTTTTGATACGGTAAAAGTTACCTGTAGAAATATCAAGACGGGACATCAGTGTCAATCCGTCAGAAACAACAACAACAACAAGAACACTTTTGATACGGTGTAGATTGAATAGAATCCTTCAAAAAATAGAAATAGATTAATACTCCGTACATTATTCTATTTTCTTTTTTAACGATTCTGTTCAATCTACACCAAATTACACATATCCCACAAATGCGCAAGAAGTTTCTGAAACATAGGTAGTTTACTTGGTGTGTGATTGGATAAAGTATTTAGTATGTCAAGGTCCTTAAATCTGTCATCCACAATGGCAATTTAGTACCATAAGCCGCGCAGCAAGGTGGTTCTGATGTGATTTTTCACAAGTGTTGAAGTCATAAGTCACCATGTCAAGTGGATGGCAAGTTTTGTGATCTTCCCAACCGAGGAAAATCCAATCCAACTAAAGCGATATTTCAACAATTAATTTCCAAACCAATCCAACATAAAGTATTTAAATTAAAGCACCTTTGCTGACACTGCGGCCTAGATTGTTGTCAGTTCTAAGAGGATCCAAAATGTTAAGGAACTTTACAGGAAAAACAGGAGGTGCAGTTCCAATAACTTCTGTCGAAGGCAAAAGAGCCTCCCTTGAACTTTTCAGAAACTCCTCCGTTAACAGCAACTCATCAGAGTTACCCAATGAAACAACTGTGACACAAAAACAAATTATTAACAAAATGAAAATTAGAAAGTTGCATACATACACACAGACACATGGAATGAAGTAGTTAACACCTTCTATTTCAGGAAGGGAAGATATTAAGACAAGGCCATTTATCCCAATGCAATAATTTTTCCAATCAAATGTACTGTAGTATTCTAAGAACTTGTACAAGACCTGCATTATAGTGTATGGCTCGTGAGTTCTCCATGGTGAAAATAAATATTACAGACTTGAAATAGTATAACATAAGTAACATACTGCTAACGGACTATGCAGAAGAGAATGAAAAAGATTGATGACATGCAAGATCATAGTTTCCAAAGCATATGTCGATATTAGACCATGGAAGCCTCCAAGAAGTCTGCTCTCGTAATAGCACCATGCTTTGATTAGAATAACACTGAGTTTGAAAAGATGATCTTTACCAATAAATTCGTCAACCTGAAAAGTAATCAGAAAAATATTCAAACAGAACTGATCATGTATACTCTTTGTACGCATGACAAAAATAATTTTCCTTCATAACCGCAGTGCCTTTACATAGATTTACAATAGGTAAAAGTGTGGGGGCATTGCAGTAGAATAGGCGTACTAAATAGACAGTTTGTTGTCATCCCCATTCAATTGAAAAACCTCGTGGAAAGTGCCAGCAATTGGATGGACAAACCACTCAATGAAATGTTTTAATATGGACATACATTGCAACACACAAATTGTATTAGGACAGTCTCATCACTAAGATCGACTAATCAACAATACGCACAATTAAAATCAGGTTGAATATTTGTGCTACCAAAGATGAATTTAGACCGGACTATAGACCGAATATTTGGGACAATAGTGAGTATTCTGTGCAAGGGGGTTATAAATGGCTGCAAGGGGATGGGAGTAAGGTTCCTTGGAGACCTATTGTATTGTGTAGGATGGCTTTACCCAAGCACTCCTTCGGTTGGCTGCACATACAGAACAGGTTACTTACAAAAGATAGATTAGCCTCCTTTGGTATGCTTGTTGATCCTTTGTGTGACATGTGCTTTGTAAAGGAGGAATCCAACAAGCACCTGATGTTTGAATGTGTAGTAGGATATGTTTGCAGCTCCTGCAGGACTGGTTGCAAGTCGTGTTGCCTTGTTCTAATGTGCTGGAGTGGTGCAGGACTTGGAGATGTCAATCTAGAGTTAAGAAACAGGTGATAATTGCTGCTGTTTTGGCACTTATGCACCGGCTATGGCATGAGCGGAACAGTTGTAGGTTGGAGGCTAAGATTGTCCAACCTAATGTCCTGGTTGCTGATGTTAAAAGACAGATACGTATCAGGGTTGCTGGCAGATTGAAGATGTTTCCGTCCACTACTCCACTGTTGATAGAGCATGGCTTTTGGCAATGGATATCCCTATCTAGTTTTGGCCTAAGTTAGTTTGTAATAGATTCAAAGTTTGCTGTTGGTATCGGTGCTTTTGTACTTAAATTGATCTTATTTGATGATATATATAATTCACATTTCACCAAAAAATCAGGTTGAATAATATATATATAACAACCAGTTCAAAAAATAACATGATTTTCCGTAGTATGATGGAGATATTACTCTTATTATAGAGTATCAATTTGTAAAAAAAAAAAAAAAAAAAAAAACTTAAAACAAAATTTGAGTGCCACATACATGAAAGTATTTTGTTTTCAGCTACTCAACTTTTGGGTCAGCCTGATACTACAATACAATTTCATAGTCACAGGAGATTAGTTTATCTCAGAATTACATGCCTATTATTAGGTTAACTGAGGTCTTACGGTGACGAAGGATTATACTTCCAATACCCCAGTTACATGTTGCTACTATGTAACTCTCAGGATTCGTTTAGGCCGTGATGTAAAACATTACTCGTACATATTACTAGGGTCTTGGAAGTTGCATAACACATTTGCGGGATTCTAACTAACCTGCTCGAGGAAGTACAATGCACAAAGCCCAGCTGTTTGATTGAAGGATATATCAACAGCAATATCATGAACAGTGCACTTAACAACTCTAACCTGCAGCAATTTAAAAATCATATACACTATACAAGTATACATTGATACCAATAATTAAGCTATAAATTAATCTTATTTTGAAGTAAAGACAAAAAAAAAACGATATGAATCGATAAAATTACAAACAGCAAGGAGGATATTAAGAAAACATGAAGGTAAGTAAAGAATAGGAACGCAAAGGATGAACATAGTATTCTTAAATACCTGGAGCCAGGTGTTAAATGATGTTGGTACTCGTATATCATTAAACGTGCTCCTTTTAAGAGCTTGTGTTTTTCCTATGGTTTTAATGGTTACTCTAATGTGGAAACAAGTTATTGTAATGAATGAATTGTGTCATTCTATAGTGCTGAACTCAGGTAATGCACTGTTGACGAAACTACACACTCTTAATTTCACTAACCTAGCGGTGAAGAAATGTAGGGGTAACTCGCCAAAAGTAACAGACTCATATGATCTTATATCAGTGAAGTGTGCAGAATAAGTAATAAGTTGACATCAGCACTAACAAACTTGTAACAGGATCCAGGCTGTACTGTTAGACCTACGGCCATATCTAGGACTAAAATTTTGGGCAACAGCTAGATTTTAAAGAGGGCTAACATGTACAAAAGTAAAATATAAGCAATAGGAGAACTGAAGTAACGGTGTAAAAGGAATGGTATATTAAACGAAGTAGGAGAAAAAAATATGGAAATTCCATTAGTAGATATCGTTAGCTGGGACTTGTGCGCAAGGTGCATCTCTAGAGCCGTGGCATTGTGTTTAGTGCTGTTGAGCCTAGAGCCTAGAAGTACCTTATGCACTAACCAAAGGGCTGATGCTGTGAGTGCCTTACGATTTCAAACTCTTGTGGAAAAAAATTCCAACAACACCAGCGTGAAAACAGATTGCGATTTGAGACCAAACGAGATGCATACCTGTGCAGGAACACAAAGCACATCCCTCACTGGAATATTATAATTGTTCTTCTCCTCATTTTCAAGGAGACTACAAATGTCCGCAGCTAAGTCTTGACTGGTTCCATAATAACTTACTGCAGTCAAATCGACATCACCATGTGGAAGGTAGGTCTTAAAAGGCACTGATCCAAAGGGAAACACCTGCAAAGGTTTAAGAAGTATTTCACACAGAACAGGGAAAAGTTCCAGGTTAATATAAAAGGAACAGAACGGTGCCTGTAAAATTATAGTATTTCGATAACCTAGTGTAATATTATCCCATGGGTGACGGCCGTAATTTCTGAATTTGATGGGTAATAGAAATTGACAGTAAAACAACAAAAATATTTCCAGGGGATGACACAAAGCAATGAAAGCCACCACAACAGCCAGAAAGCTTAAATTAGTGTGCTGTTTTTGTCAGCTACTCCATGAAAGACATAGCGCATATCTAATCCTCCATTGTAGGACCAAACTGAATATCTAATCACAAGTGTACCCTCCCTTGCTGAACTTAAGAGGGGTGAGCTGGTCAGGATTCAAGGGGCAGCTAGCAGTGTGTTCAATGGTTAGTCAACTTAGCTAATGAGAAATCAACATTGGCTCATATACAGTGCACACCTTGATTCGAAAAGCGTCTGCAATAAGGCTTTGAAGATATTCAATAATCTCTTTCCTCCTACTCTCAGAATCTATTGTGGGTTGGATAACCGTCAGTATCTGCTGAGTTGTCTTCTCACCAGCCAGCCAACTTCTGGCACTGATTGCTAATGGACGATGATGGTTGGACTCTGATCTTGCAGATGACAAGGCGGAAGTAGATGAAACAGGATGAGATGAATGTAAATCTGGAATGTCCATCGTGATAAGAGAAGTGCCAACTTTGTTCCTTCATTCGGGAAAAAAAATTGTTTAATAAGCTTCAGAAAGGCAATGCCAGCAATCAAATGCCAGCAAACAAATCAAAAAATGTTCAGAAGAATAATATATACGGAGTATAAACTTATTAACATGATTAGTTCAGGAGCAAACGGATAAAAAGAGTCTAACACGAATGTGAATTGCCAAAATAAATCAAGCATCGAAGCCTGCAAACCAAAGAGGTATGCAGTCATGAATTTGTATTTCAAGTTACACAGAGATAATCTATAGTATATGCTCATTTAGCCCTATCATCAATCAAAGTTTATAAAGCGAGAAATAGGTCAGATACAAGGCATGCCTCTGAAGTGACACAAAGAGGCGAGCAGAGCGGAGGCTTGAAGGTGATAGATAATAAGTACAGAGAAGTACATAACTTGTTTAAATAGCAGTCAGAAATTTAACGTAAGATGTTGCTCCTTATCATGCAGCGATGAACACGAAAAAGCACAGAAATCTGATGTTATAACTATCGGAAAAGCCTACATGTATCATATACTGTATATTGTAATTGGACGAATGCAAGTGCAGCGTTTCGTTGGAAAGAAAACGATATATAGAATCGTCACAAGTCAAATAAAAAAGTACAGAGTATACAGTAGGCTACAAAGATAACTTGTTTCCGGTACCACCTACCAAAATCATCATCGGAAAAGCAGAGCAGCAAGTAAAGTTGAATAAATCATCAGACTTTTGATCATACACCTTTGAGACTGATAAAAAAACAAACAAAACCCACCTATATATGACCACAGAGAAGACTCCAGAAACACATTGGTATAGGAACTAACTTGATTATTTAAAAAAGGGGGGGTGTAAAGTCATACATATATATCGGCCTGACTGAGAATACGTTCGAATTTATACGATATATAGTAGTAGTACATAATTAGGGTAGTATCACAGGGGTAGAGTATTATATCATACAAATTCTTTCCTCAAAATAAAATTATATCATACCAATTCAGAGGAAAACACAGTTTTGGTATATAATTAGGAGGAGGAGGAGGACGAGGACGAAGAAGAAATCCGACCCTGCCTGCTGCAGTACTGCTACTATAATACTAGCTCGGTATAAAAAACGACAATTATTTCAATACGGAGAGAGGGAGTAATTCATCGGATGATTTGTTTGAACAAAAGGGGTGAAAGTTTGAGGAGAATTATGGAGTATGATCGTCAAATTGGGAGTTTACCCATCAAAAACCCTAATCTTAATCCTAATCCTAATCCTGTGACATATGATCAAGTGTTGCCATGTCGGATGTGATTCGAAGATTTTGGACTGGATCACTTGAAACATCTCTGCAACGCTTATGGAAACACCATTCACTCTAATATTCAACCCATATGTACTTTCAAAAAAAAAAAAAAAAAAAAAAACCATATGTAAATAGATACATACGTAGATCATGCAACTTACAGTATTATTAATAATTTATTATTATTATTATTATTATTATTATTATTATTATTTATTATTATTAATCAATTAACTAATTAATACGGAATATTATTATTATTATTATTATTATTATTTTTCTTTTTTTAATATCAACTTGCATTGCATTAATAACGAAACAAATTACAAGAAGTTAGTGGGTAGCCGAGATAATATCTGGGCACTCACTCCCTTATTATTATTATTATTTTATTTATTTTTAAACGGAACTTACATTAACACCAGAACAAATCACAAGGAGTTAGAGGGGAGCCGAGATACTATCTGGGCCCCCACTCACTTAGCAATAGCAAAACTAATTCTAGTGAAAATGTGAACTGCGACACGCGCTCCAGTATCATGTGACATAGCGAATTTACGAATCCGCTGGAGCAGAGAGACAGCCTTCGTATCGAGCTCGCCGAGAGAGGAGAAGGAGAAAGGAAACCATACCCAATCGCCGTGCAGCGTGCTTGATACTTGGCACACTTATGACGAGCAGCATCAGCAATAACGACCCGTCCGGGCTCAAAAGAAGTCAAGCCGGACTGGGTCAAAGGAGAGGACCCGGTCAGATCAACACAAACATCGCGCCCCCTGTCCCACGAGTAGAACAGAAGATCGGCCGGTCGCAAGGGCTTGTCGTCATCGTCGCAGAGGCCAATCTCCACCTCCTTGCCTGCAGAGATCCCTGCCCGGAAGCAAATATCCAACAGTGTGTCACGGACAAGGTTATGGCGATGTTTAATCCCCACAGTACCAGCACAGGAAACCGCGTGATCCCTAAAAATATCCTCTCTGAGGGCCCTGGAGCAGGAAGAGCAAGCCTCGGATAGCGGAAACAAAGGGACTCCCAGGCGGTTACTATGCACACTAAGAAGTCAGAACCGGTAGCCTCAACAAATCCACTCAAGGCAGACTCAAAGGCAGGTCCAGGAGAGGCGATCTCGGAAGGACGAAGCAGCTTAACTTGTAAATCGGCAGACTGGAGGCGAGAAGCAAGGAAGGCAAAGTTAAGGGCATCCGCGGCGGCAAAGACACCGAGCCCCCCTAGGGAAAAGAGGAGGGTGGTCAGCCGCCACTGTTGCCACTCCCCGAAATCGGGTCCGGACGCCATGACAATACGCTCAAGACTAGATCGGAGCGCAGTGTCGAAAGAAAGGTGGGCCGACCCAAAAGCAAGGGGAGAGCAAGTGCGCAAAGCAAAGTATAACTTAGAAATACTTGTGCACGCCCGGAGAAGAAGTAACTCACACTGGGGATCCTCAATCGTAGCAACCAAGTCCATGAGCTCTACAGTACGGGCGACCCTCTTCGAGACAAGAGCGCCACTGAAAGCTGGGCACACGTTGACCGGTCCCCCCAGGACCTTAACACCGTGCAAGGGCCTGGCAATAGAGGTAGGGAAAACACCAGCACACCTGCTTCTCGGATCTTCGACAGGCCAAAAGACCACCGTCTTCGCAACATTGAGGTGGAGGCCAGAACGGGGGCCCTTCTCCACGATCATCTGAAGAACCTTCCCCACAACAAGCGTATCCTCAACAATAGTACCGTCATCGAGGTACCAAGCCTGAAAGCAAAGATCAAAGGAATCTATGATCCTACGAACCAAGGGATGCAGGACCAGAGAGAAAAGGAGGGGACCTAAAGGGTCACCTTGCTGAACCCCCTGACACGAGCGGAGACTGTGCTCCCCATAGTAGAGCCTGGCGGGGCTGGAGTAGCAAAACTCAACCCAACGGGAGAGGGCAGAGCACTGATGGCGAACCTTCTGCAGCATACTCGCCCGGTCAACCAAGTTAAAGGCATTCTGGAAATCGACAAGTAGCATGGAAAGACCTACATCCGCGCCACGGTCCTCTACAAGGCGGTTCAAGGAATGCAGAATAGCTTCACCCCCGCTAGAAACACCAACCCCGAATTGAAGACCCTCAAAATAACCACATAAAGAAGGGCCAACCAAGTAAGCTCCGACCTTAGAAACAAGGCGCCTCCAAATAGTGCCCACAGCAATAGGACGAACCTCACCCCCCGGCTTAACGAGCGGGGTGAGTGGAGCGCTGGCAATGTATTCACCTAACCCTTGTGGACACATCCCCCCGAGAAAAAGGTTGACCACCCGAGCGATAGAGGTAGTCAGATCATCAGAAATGACGATAGCAGCGCCACTCAAACAATCCAGCAGATGCTGGGCCCGAAGCCCATCCCTCCCACAAGACGTACCCCGCGGGAAACTCCGGATCATGTCCAAAACAACAGACACCGAAGCATCAAGGCAGTGGTCGTCGAGAGGGTCAGACGGGAGGACAGGAGAGGAAGCAACCGAATTATTATTATTGTTGTTGTTGTTGTTGTTGTTGTTATTACTACTACTACTGCGGGGTATTGGAGTAGTATTTTGTAATGTGACAAATAATAGTATTAAAAGAAGATTTTTTTTAATATAAATTTCTGTGTATTGGAATATTATTATGGTATCGGAAAACAATGGGTAAATTGGGAAGCATGATTAATGTTCAATCAGAATATATTTTTAATTACATTTTAAAAATATAGGGAGTATTATTATGCTTTTGAAGGGGTAGAATTAAAAGAAAATGGCGAGGGAGCTTTGAAAATTGAAAATAAATTGAATTAAACTTGGGGCTCGTTTGGTTCACCATGGAAGATGGAGTTACCGAGAACTTAAATTCACGTGAATTTGTATATCATGGGAATTACAAAATATTGTTTGGTTACCATGTGGGAAATGACTTCATGCGGGAAGTTCTACACACCAAGGGGACTTGGTGAATAACTTCCCCGTTGTGGAGGAAGTGCCAATTCCTGGGAAGTGGGCAACCAAACAGCATCCCAATTTATTAATTCATGAGAAGTTCTACTTTCCATGATTTAAGAGGGCAACCAAACGACCCCTTGGTATAGTTATAGATATAGGATTAAGAGAATCACAAAGTGCTGTAACAATCTTTAATGGGGACCGACTAAGGATGAAACCCATGGTTGCCAAAAGAGTAACGAAGTAAATCAATTTTGTTCAACATTCCATGTTGCCATAAATGCCACATACTCAGTATTGCCTTATTATGATACATGTCGGTTTACTGAGAGACGGTTTTTTTATTAAATTTATTGAGAGATCAATTACAAATAAAAGTAATAGTGATACCAAATCTAATAAAAATAGGTACGTTTAACCTAAAAGAGTATACAAATATAAATGGGTACATTTGTTATAAAATGCGGTACAAACAAAGTTGTCATTTAAAGTTACATCTAATCATAAAATAAGTACGAATCAATATATATATATATATATATATATATATATATATATATATATATATATATATATATATATATATATATATATATATATATGAGGATCCGGTGAGTCCCTTCATTTAAATGAGTCCGTCCCGCAATTATACACCGTCAGATCTTCTTGAATTAGACGCACCAGATGATGCCACATCGCCTATTACTAATCAATAAGAGTAGATATTTTATCTCGACATTGCACCACAATCATAAGGAAAAGAAACGCGCGCGACCCTAAACTTCCAAATTAAGCGATTGATTTTACCCTCTACGCAAGGCAAAACCCTAAACTTCCAAATTCAAAATCAAAATCAAAATCAAAAACGAAATTTTATGCGAAAATCGAAACCAAAAACAAGGACACAGCTCGATTATCAAAGAATGAAGAGGTATGAACTATTTGATTTTTTTGCTCTTGCTGTTGTTGATTTTTGGCGTTGCTATTGAGTCATGTTGTTCTTGTTATTGTTAATTTGGGATGATATGAAGATATTGAGCGATTGATTTTGTTATTTTCTGCGTTGTTCGTATTTCTGAGTTCGCTCCCAAAAAATTAGGTTTAATTCTTTATTTTCAAGCAAATAAATTAGGCTCGATCGAACTAATGTCCGCTTTTCATTTTGATTCATGTATAATTCTTGCTGTTGATTTGCATTTTTTTTGCTCTTGTTGTTCTTGATTCTTGGCGTTGTTACTGTAACAATTATATTGTTAAGTACCAGGGTTTGTTATTGCTATTGAGTCATGTTGTTCCTATATTTGTTGACAGTAACAATGAGGTTGTTACTATTACACTATTATCCAGCAGAAAGAAAGTAGTAGCAAAAAATAGTTATCACAGTACCTGTGATACAGTTACAGTAATGTTTATTGTTCACCTACTATTGTATTCATGCCATTGCTACTCTGTTTTATTTTCAGGAAATCAACACTATGCAAAGCACCAAAGAAGGCGAAAAAACAAGAGAAATGTGACATTATTACTATTGAAACAATGTTGCAAGCAATTAAGAAGGCGAAAACCCAAGAGAATTTTATCTCCAAAAAGTAAGAATATCACAGTAACAGGATGCATTGACACTGTTACTGTAAATACTATCAACTTGTATAGCCTGTAATCATGTTACTGTTACTGTAAATACTTTACTGATATTTAAATTGATGATTGTTAGCAGAAACACTTGATTCTTTTATTAGTAAGTACTACTGTCACAGTAAGATATTTGTGTTACTTTGTAGTGTAATTTGATAAATGAATTTGACATTATTACTGTAACATTATTACTGTGACACTGTCACAGTAAGATATTTGTGTTACTGTAATAGTGCTACTGTTAATCTCATGTAATACAAAGTTACGACATGACATTACTTTGAATGATTCTTTTCTTAGTGAGTACTACTGTATTGTGTAACAAGACAAATATTATTGTGAAAGTGTTACTGTAACTTTTAAATTAACAACATGCCTTTACAGTGACAGTGTGATTAATGATGATGAGGATTATGAAGTTTCTGATGATGCAAGTGATGACGAGCCTAAACCAACAACCAAGAAGGCGAAAAAGCAAATGGTTGTTGTCACTGGGAAGAAATGTCAGGCATCAGAAAATGTCTCAAAAATGTATGCACTCCTTATTACATTATCCTTATTACAGTAACATTGTCACAGTAACATTATCTTTAAGCTTATTACTGTTATGTGATTCGCAGCCCAAATAATTACACGAACAAGTGCAGATCTCAATCACTTGTTCAAGTGATTAATGCACTATCAAGTGAGCAACGTAAAGCAGTTCGGGAGATTGGTTTTGGGGGGTTACTTGAAATGAAAGTAACCATTATTCTCAGAGGATTAAACAACCTACTGGTTGAGGCTTTCAAAGTAAAAGATGATGGAAGCTATCTCCTCAAAGTTTCTGAAGAAAATGATTTCTTATTGTCACATCTTGATGTGTATAAAGCCTTTCTACTTCCTACGGAAGGTGATGACGTTGAGCTTATCTCCACAGGTCGTAAAAAGCTAAACGAGGGTGAGATTCTGAAAAGGAAATGGAGGAGTAAGTTTAAAGTGTCTAGTGCCGAAAACATCAAAATGAAGTTCTTTTCAGCATGGTTTAATGATCATAAGAATGTGTGTGGTGATGAATTCAAACGGATGTTTGCCCTTTATGCTCTATCTACTTTCTTAGCCCCTACTGCAAACTACTCGATTGATTTCAAGTTGTTAAAAGCAGTAGAAGATGTGGAGAAGATAAGAAGTTACAATTGGGCAAAGTATGTCATTCATAAGATGGCTGAAGGTATTCAGTCATTGAAGAAAGGAGGAAAGAATTTGTTTGGATGTACGCTAGTGCTTATCCTAGCCTATATACATCGAATAGAGTTTAATGGGGAGGTTCAACCTTCCGACTTGCCTCTGGTCAAACACTGGTCCAACAAAAAACTTTCGAAACGAGTTAATGAAGAAGCATATATTGGTTATTTTGGGGGAGGGTCAAAGACAGCCTACCCCATCAATGATGAATTTGAAGGTAATAATGAATTTATAACTCTTTAAATTCATATTACTGTGACATTATTATTGTGACACTGTCACAGTTAGATATTTATAACTCTTTTAATTCATATTACTGTGACATTATTACTGTAATCCCTTATTACTGTGACATTGTCACAGTGTTAATCTCATGTTGATGTTACTTTGTAGTGACATTATAATTCCTCCTTAGATTGAATGACATTATTACTGTGACAGTGTCACAGTTAGATATTTATAACTCTTTAAATTCATATTTATGACACTGTCACAGTAAGATATTTGTATTACTGTAACAGTGCTACTGTTAATCTCATGTTGATGTTACTTTGTAGATGATGAAAGACGAGGTGATGAAGATGATGATGAAAGACGAGGTGATGAAGATGATGATGAAAGACGAGGTGATGAAGATGATGATGAAAGACAAGGTGAAGAAAATGAGGATGAAATAGAAGGTCATGAAGATGAGGATGAAAAGGCTCTTAATGTGAGGGTTTTTCTTTAATTTAATTATCTACCATTCTTACCACATAAGGATTAAAAAGAAGGTCATCTGATTGTTTTTTTTTGCTTAGGATACTCATATGTTGCTCCTGGCAATAAAAAAGGACTGCGACATTGTCTACAACAAGATTCTTCGACGATTGGAAGACTTTGTAACAGAAGATAAAGAAGAAAAACATTTGAAGCCTATATTCCGTACTTATACGGAAGATGTGCTGCAAATGGCTAAAGCCTTGAAGATGAGAGCAAACCACCTTCCATTCTTTGAAAAATCAACCACTGCTGACACAGACAACGAAGAGAAGGGTGGAGATGAGATAGAGGAGTCTGGTGAAGAAGAGAAGGTTGATGAAAAAGAATCAACTGCCCAAGGTAATATAGTGATACTGTAACCATGGTACAGTTACTGTTGTACAGTTACTGTAACTGTGGTACGGTTACTGTAACAGTTAGTCACTCAAACATTGACCATTCAACAACTCCATATTTAATTTTTGTCATGAGACAGATGAAGATAAATTTAGGGGCGGCGAATCCACTGACCAGGCTATTCAAGACGATAGGCCTGTTGACAATGAGGGTGCAGTTGTCGTTTATGAGGAGGTCTTTACCGACGAATACAGTTCCTAAGCAACTCTCCAAGAAACTCCCCAAGGTAATACAGTTCTACTATTACTGTGTTCATGTTAAAGTAACTGTATCAACGTATGTAACTATGGTACGGTTACTGTAACAGTTAGTCACTCAAACATTGACCATTCAACAACTCCATATTTAATTTTTGTCACTTACTCATGAGACAGATGAAGATAAATTTAGGGGCGGCGAATCCACTGACCAGGCTATTCAAGACGATAGGCCTGTTGACAATGAGGGTGGCGATGATGTTGAAATTGTGGATGATGATGGTGATGATTATATTGTGGATGATTGTGATGATGATTATATAGTTGATGATGGTGATGATTATATAGTGGATGATGATTCTGAACTAAACAACGTGATAGGTGAAGATAAATTTAGGGGTGGCGAATCCACTGACCAGGCTATTCAAGATGATAGACCTGTTGATTATATTGTGCATGATGGTGATGATGGTGCCACTATTAAAGTGGATTATTTGTTACATTCCGAACCAAACAAGGTGATAGATCATCACTACGGTTGCTCATTGGACTGTGGCCAACCATCATCTCAAGTAACCCTATTGTCCAATACCATGTTAAAGCATGAAGGGTTAATGGATCCCATTCTGGCTCTAAGGAAAGAAACAATTGATTATTGTTTTCTTGATGATTATGCAGACCTTAGAGATTCGTAAGTTCTATCTTTATTTTAGTTTTAACACTTTTTGTTAATGTTGCTACATTAATACTGAGACACTGATACTATTTTTTTGTCAAACAGAGAAAGGATTGCAACTTTTGGCATTAATCGCTTCATATCACGGGAAGATATTGTATCATTGGTTCCTAATAAACTAATAATTCTCCCCGTGATTGATTGTTGGTTAATCATGCTTAATGAGCTCACCCACCGAAATCCTACAAGGAATAAACCATCGAGAGTATTCATGGGCCTGAATTCTGTGGTATGTTTGTAGATAAGTTCTAAAAATAATCACTGTCAAACGGTGACACTAATACTGTGACAGTCTTACACTAACTATTATTGTTGCCATTTAACAGTATTTGTTCATTTACTTTTTTTAGACTCCCTTAGCCTCTATAGTTGAGCCGACGACGAAAGCTGATGCTTTGCCAAATGTTGAAGCCGAGGTTATTCAAGGCTATAAAAATTGGAGCGCTGATAACAGGCATCACCTGAATTATGACTGTGACATGGTAACATTTGTTCTTCAACATATTTGGTCTTTTGAAAAAGGAAATGTTATATACTCCCTCTGTTTCTTTGATATCTTCCATATTTCATTTTTCAACCATTTCTTTGATTTCTTCCACTTTCCTTTTTTCTATCACACTTCTCTCTTACCTAGGTGGCCCACTTACTTTACTCCCTCTCTACTTTTACTTATTTTATTGTTTTTCTTAAAAAATGTGCCACTTTTAAGGTGGAAGAAATCATAGAAACGGAGGGAGTAGGTGATTGTTGAAAAAGCTCATGTGATTGTAGGTATTTATTCCTCTGATTTACGAAGAACACTTCTTTTGTGCTTGCATAAATTTCATTTCGAGGAGGATTGAATATCTTGATAACAAAACTTACTACGTCAAATCGAGAAAAGTGAAGATGGCAAAGATAGCTGTGAGTATCTTTGTTCCTGTAACACCGTTACTGTTACACTGTGGCAAAGATAGCTGTTACACTGTTATTGTATCTTTGTTACTGTTACATTGTTTCTGTAATAGTTCTCTGTTGCTGTGACACTTAAGATATCTGTGTTACTGTAACAGTGTTATTGTTTCTATTACACTGTTACTGTTACATTGTTTGTGTTACACAGTTTTTATTACACAGTGGTTTTTATTACACTTAAGATATTGTGTTACTGTTACATTGTTTACATTGTTTTTATTACATTGTTTGTGTTACACTTAAGATATTGTGTTACTGTTACATTGTTTGTGTTACAGTTTTTATTACACTTTTACACTGTTACACAGTTACTGTAACATTGTTTCTATTATATTATATTATATTGTTACTGTGACATTATTACTGTCACACTTAAGATACTTGTGTTACTATTACATTGTTTGTGTTATATTGTTTCTATTATATTGTTACTGTTACACTGTTTCTATTATATTGTTTTTATTACACTGTTACAGTAACACAGTTATATTGTTCCTTTAACATTTTTTCTATTATATTATATTGTTACTGTGACATCATTACTGTGACATTATTACTGTGACACTTAAGATATCTATGTTACTGTAACAGTGATATTGTTTCTATTACACTGTTACTATTACATTGAACGGAAACAATGTTACATAGTTTTTATTACACTGTTACACTGTTACTGTAACATTGTTTCTATTATATTATATTGTTACTGTGACATTATTACTGTCACACTTAAGATACTTGTGTTACTGTTATATTGTTTGTGTTATATTGTTTTTATTACACTGTTACAGTAACACAGTTATATTGTTCCTTTAACATTTTTTCTATTATATTATATTGTTACTGTGACATCATTACTGTGACATTATTACTGTGACACTTAAGATATCTGTGTTACTGTAACAGTGCTATTGTTTCTATTACACTGTTACTGTTACATTGAACGGAAACAATGTTACATAGTTTTTATTACACTGTTACACTATTACTGTAACATTGTTTCTATTATATTATATTGTTACTGTGACATTATTACTGTCACACTTAAGATACTTGTGTTACTGTTACATTGTTTGTGTTATATTGTTTCTATTATATTGTTACTGTTACACTGTTTCTATTATATTATTTTTATTACACTGTTACAGTAACACAGTTATATTGTTCCTTTAACATTTTTTCTATTATATTATATTGTTACTGTGACATCATTACTGTGACATTATTACTGTGACACTTAAGATATCTGTGTTACTGTAACAGTGCTATTGATTTCTATTACACTGTTACTGTTACATTGTTTGTGTTACATAGTTTTTATACACTGTTACACTGTTACACTATTACACAGTTACTGTAACATTGTTTCTATTATATTATATTGTTACTGTGATATTATTACTGTGACACTTAAGATATCTGTGTTACTGTGACACTGTCACAGTAAGATACTTGTGTTACTGTTACATTGTTTGTGTTATATTGTTTCTATTATATTGTTACTGTTACACTGTTACTGTAACATTGTTCCTTTAACATTTCTATTACACTGTAATAGTGAGATATTTGTGTTACTGTAATAGTGCTCTATTACTGTAACAATGCTACTGTTACTGTTACATTGTTTCTATTATATTGTTTCTGTTACGCTGTTACTGTAACATTGTTTCTTTAACATTGTTACTGTTACATTTTTTCCAGGCAAAATTGATGGGAAAGTTTGTGGTAGAAAAAGGCATTAAAAAAGGCAATGAAGTGGAACATTTTCAACTTCATAACGTCAAGTTTGGATGGCAAAACAATTCTTCCAATTTAGATTGCGGGTGTTTCCTGATTTTCCACCTCACCTTCTACATGGGTGAGGTGTTTGATTGTGTTGGTCTGAATGATCCCCAACAAAGAATAATCTACCGTGCTGAAATATGTGCGATACTTGTGTTGAGTGACCTCAACGATTCAAGACCGGGCTTTTTGGAAAGCCTGAAAAAGATCAACCGGGATGAGTTGCAGGAGATCCTCATCTTGCAAAGAACAGAGCAGAAATCAATTGGAGTAGAATCAATCAAGGTGGAGGAGAAGATTGGGGTGAAATCTAAAACAATTCAAAAGAAAAAAGTGAAGAACTTGGCGTGTACATTAAAACTTGGTCCTTCAGACAAGAATGTGTTTTTAATCTCTGGTTTTATGAAATCCAATATGGAACTACATTCAGCTAGACCTAATCGGGAAAGAAATGTCCTTGATTATGCTTTCCTTCATGATTATCTTGAGCCAAGGTAAATCACATATTACTGTGACATTCTTCTTTCATTTCATATTACTGTGACACTGCTACTGTAATTCCTTATTACGGTGACAGTGTCACATCAAGATATTACTGTTACTGTAACACTGCTACCGTGACATTATTACTGTGACATTCTTTGATTTCATATTACTGTGACACTGCTACTGTAATTCCTTATTACTGTGACATTCTTTGATTTCATATTAAGGTGACAGTGTCACAGCAAAAGATATTTTTGTTACTGTAACACTGCTACTGCTACTGTTACTGTGACATTCTTTGATTTCATATTACTGTGACATTATTACTGTGACACTGCTACTGTAAGATAAATCTTACATTTTTGAATTACTGTGAGACAGTGAGATCCTAGTGATGTTTGAAGGCAAGCTAAATAGGCATTTGACGAGAGAAGATATGGTCTCAATACTGCCTAAAAATCATACAAAAGACATGGTCATAGAATGTTCGTCCTTCCTGCTAAATCAAATTGAGCGCAACAAAAATTCTGTTGGTCCAGTTCGTCCAACAAAACTCTTCTTTGGATTACTTGACTTGGTAATTTCCCTTACTAATGTTTTCTTTTGTCATAACAAAATTCATGTTATGCACACTATAAATTAATTTGTTGGTGTTTGACAGGGGCATATAATGGCTGTGATTGAATCGGATAGTGAATCTTAAGAAATAAAGTCAGATGTGTTCCAAATTTGGAATGATTCATTGAAGACAACCAAATCGCCATTAGACTTAATGATGCACATCTAATATTTGTACCTTGTTTGGTCAAGAGGCACTACTTTTGTGTCTGTGTTAACACTGTAAAACATGAGATCAGTGTGTTGGACAACCAAAGCCATGCCAATTGGAAGTCCTCCGTGACCTACAAAGCTGAAAATATATTGGTAAGTCCCCTGAGATTCCAAAAAAATATTGCAGTAACATTTTTACAGTAACGTTATTATACTAACTGTATTAATATTATGTGGTCAGACTGGTTACATGTGTGAATACATGGAGAGAGTGGGCGATACCAGGGCACCGGACGTGCTGGATTACGAAATTGTCAACTTTAAGTTCGATTGGCAAACAACTTCTTCCCTTGATGAAGAGTCAGTATGTTTCATGATGATGCACATGACCAACTTCCTAGGAGTTGAGTATTCATCAATTTTAGCAAAGAAAATAGCACGGAGATCATGTTGTTCACAAATTGCATCTAGTCTACTCTTTGTAGATATCAACATGGAGAGGACTAAGTTGTTGAAACGTGTGAAACGCTTCGAAGAGAAGAAGAAGGAAATATGACCTCATCTGCGTGAAAAGAGAAAACAAACAAAAGAGACATCCGAGGGAGAAGAGGAACCAGTTGAAAAAAAAAGTAAGAAACCCATCACTGAAGTTCCCTTGCTGCGTAATGTTGTTCGACGTTGATCATAACTGAAAATTTTGTAAATATATATCTTACTTTGACATCACTGAAATTTTGACATCACTGGAATCAATGAATATATTTGATTTTTGACTTATTATTTTGCTGCAACAGTGTCACAGTAATATCATTGTGTTACAGTAACACAGTAACATTGTTACTTCAACACTGTATTGTATTGACTTAAGTAAGATGGGACAAAACAAATTGTATTGACTATATTACAAGTGTTTAAAAAAAAAGTGTTTGGCCCATGTTTTAGAAGTCCATGACTTCTTGCTAGTACCAAATATTGGCTAGCCCACTTGGAAAATAAAAAACCCAAAAATGAACTGCACTCAAATTGATCCAATCCGATCTGAAGTTGACTCGATTCTTATATGTTGGCCTGACCCGAGCCGGACCCATTTACCAATTCTACTCGATCCGTACTTCTTATCCACTTTAATACAAAGACGAGTCATTATTACCGTTAAAATGATCAACACTAATTTCAAAAACGTATTCAAGCTCGCTCTACTTACTCTACTCTAAACAAAACAAAAAGATCATTGTGTTACAGTAACATCATTAAAGCACCCATCAAAAGATCCATCTACTTACTTCAGGCGAACTCACTTCAGGCGTAATTACTTTACTTCAGGCGAAACTTCATCTTCATCAAAAGATCATTAAAGCACTAATTTCACAATGAAGAGGTATGTATCAAAACTTCATCTTCATCAATGCTGATGTTTAATCACAGATCTAGTCATGAAGTTTAATTTTTTGTCATGTTGCTTTGATTTCGCGTAAAAATTTAGGGTTTAGTTTGTTTTTTGATTTTTAAGTAGTTTATTACTGCAATTTAGGGTTTAGTAATTAAAGTTCTGTGACCCTTAGAATTAGGAAACGATTAATTATATTTGCTAATGTTTAGGGTTTAGGTATTCTTCTGGTTATGGTGTTCCTCAAGATCTTCAAAAGGTCTTATCTTTTTTTTTGTGTGATGTTTGATTGTTTCTGTGGGTACCAATGTTTGATTGTGTGATGTTCGATCGCCATGGTTCGTTCTCGTTCTCGTTTTTTTTCGATTTCGTGTTTATTTTCGGGGTTTTTGGTAATTAATTGTTGGGTTTGATTGCTTAATTGCTGTTTGGGTTTATCATGATCATGGTGCACTACTACAGTAGCACTATTACAGTAGCACTATTACAGTATCTTCACCTCCAACTCCAGGAAAAGCACAACAAAGAAAGCACAAAAGAACGTGCTTAAAGGAAAGAAGAAAAACAAAATGAAGGCAGCTTCAACTCCAGTGAAAGAGAAAAAGAAAAGAACACGGGAAGAGTCAGATGATTACGTGGCGGTGAATACAAAAAAGCCAAAGCTAGAGAAAAAGAAAGATGTCTCAGAAATGTATGCATGCAACCCATGAGTATTTTTGTAAATGAATGGATGTTACTGTATTTTTGTGTCTTATCTTTTTTTTGTGTGATGTTTGATTGTTTCTGTGGGTACCAATTTTGTGATTTGGCTTAGTCTTGAGTGTAGGTTTTTGGGTTTGTGTTTATTTTCGGGGTTTTTGGTATCATTGTTGGGTTTGATTGCTTAATTGCTGTTTTGGTTTATCATGATCATGGTGCATTATTACAGTAGCACTATTACAGTATCTTCACCTCCAACTCCAGGAAAAGCACAACAAAGAAAGCACAAAAGAACGTGCTTAAAGGAAAGAAGAAAAACAAAAAGAAGGCAGCTTCAACTCCAGTGAAAGAGAAAAAGAAAAGAACACGGAAGAGTCAGACGATTACGTGGCGGTGAATACAAAAAAGCCAAAGCTAGAGAAAAAGAAAGATGTCTCAGAAACGTATGCATGCAACCCCTGAGTATTTTAGTAAATGAATGGATGTTACTGTATTTTTGTAACACTGTCACAGTAAACTTACTGTATTTTTGTAAATGATGATTCGTAGGTCAGAAAAAATCACAAATAAGTGCAGAGCCAACTCACTTGTTAAGGTGATTAACAATCTTACAATTGAACAAAAAAAGGTTGTCCGTGAAATTGGATTTGGCGGACTACTTGAGATGAAGGTCAAAGTCATCCCGGGTGGTTTGACAGACCTACTAGTAGAAGCTTTCAATGTTATGGATGATGGAAGCTACTGTTTAAAAATAAAAGGTTTCGGCAAAATTTTGCTGACAAAGGCGGTTGTCCACGACATATTATTGCTTCCTACGAAAGGTGAGAATGTAAAGTTGATCTCTACTGGTAACACAAACGATAGAGAGGCAAATATTTTGAAAAATAAGTGGAGAAAGAAGTTTGGCATTATTGATAATGGGAACATCATTCTGACCACAGTGACCCAATGGTTTTCCGACCATCCGAAAGAGTCTGGGGAGCTTTTCAAACAGGTGTTTGCCCTGTATGCACTCTCTACTTTTTTAGCACCTATAGCCAACTACACAGTTGACTTTAGGCTGTTGAAAGCAATAGATGATGTGAAGAAAATTAAAAAATATAACTGGTCAAAGTATGTCATTAGTAAGTTGGCGGAAAGTATTCAGGCAGTGAAGAAAGGAGGAAAGAATTTGTGTGGATGTACGCTAGTGCTTATTCTAACATATATTCATCGGGCAGACACTAAAAGGGAGGTCCAACCTTCCATGTTGCCTCTGATCAAACAGTGGTAAGACGAAAAACTTTCTAAACGTGTTAATGAAGAGGCGAGGGCCGCTTATCTTGAGGGAAGGTCAGGTGAGCCCTTATGTTACTGTAACACTAATACTGTAAGATTGTTACATTATTAATATGTTGCTGAAAATAGGAAATGAAGAAGAAGAGGAAGAAGAGGAAGTAGGTTTTTCTTAAAGTTTTATTCCATAACGTTCGTATGTACCACAATTTAATCTGGCATCTAATTATTGTTTTTACTTGTTTATTTGATTAGGACACACATCAGCAGCTGCTTACAATAAAAAAGGATTGTAACCTATTTTATCACAAGATTATTATTCAAAGGCTGGAAGAATTTAAAGGAATGTCAATGGCAAAACCGATTCGTACTTACACTGAGAATGTGTTGCGACAGGTTGAAGCCCTGAGGAGGAGGGCAAATGACTTGCCTTCATTTGAAAAAGGTAAGAAACTGGTGGAGGAAAGAGAAGATGAGGTGGAGGAGGAGAAAGATGATATATATGAGGATGAGAATGGGGAGGAGGTGGAGCAGGAGAAGGATAAAAAAAGGATGAGGAGGATGACAAGGACGAGTTTGAGGAGGACATAGAAGAAAAAAAGCAGGAGGAGGATGAGGAGGAACAAGAAGAAGAACATGAGGAGGTAGATGAGGAGGAGTAGGAAAAAGAAGAGAAGGATGAGGGGGGAGAAGATGAGGAGGAGGAGGATAAAGAAAAAAAGTAGGATGAGGAAGAAGAAGAGGAGGAACAAGAAGAAATACAGGAGGAGGTAGATGAGGAGGATCAGGAGAAAGAAGAAAAGGATGAGGTGGGAGAAGATGAGGAGGAGGAGGAGGAGGATAAAGAAGACAAAAAGCAGGATGAGGAAGAAGAAGAGGAGGAACAAGAAGAAGAACAGGAGGAGGTAGATGAGGAGGAGCAAGAGAAAGAAGCGAAGGATGAGGTGGGAGAAGATGAGGAGGAGGAGGAGGAGGATAAGGAGGAGGAGCAGGATCAGGACCAACAACGGGATATCATTAACGATGAAACATTATTGTGCAACTTGGATTTGAACCCTTGGACAAAAAACTTCTTTGTGGTGTCTGAATTTATGATTTCAAACAAGAAACTAATGGTAGAAGCGTGTGACTTTCAAAAAGAAGCAATCGATTATGCATTCCTGAATGATAGTTATTTGAAGATGAGGTAAAGTCAGAACGTAGTATCCGTAGTACAGTTATTGGTGTACGTACAAGTATATTAAAATTACTTGTTTCTGATGTTGCAGTGAGGTACTTGCTATTTTCAATGGAGGGGCAATACAGCTGACCAGAGATGATATAATCTCAGTATTGCCTAAATATCATACAGAAAGCAAACTAGTGGAATGCTGGTGCTTCCTCTTGAACACGTCGGAACTTAAGAAAGTTGTATCAGGTGAAAAGAGTCCAAACAAAATCAACTTAGGATTATCTGGCATGGTAAGTTCACTCGGCATTAGATGTTTTTACTTTATTTTTCTTCAATGATTATTATTTTTCAAAAATATTCTATTCCAAATGTTACAGGATCTTATAATGGCTCTAATGAACAAAGGAAATGAGCCCAATAAAATAAAGTCTCAAATTTTCGATATTTGGACCAAATTCATAGAAGAAAGCAACATATCCATCAGTCTTGTTAGTGGTGCACAATTTATTTTTGTGCCTTGTTTGGTTGGCAACCACTACTTCTGTGTGTGTTTTAATTTCAAGCACAAGAAGATTAGTGTGTTAGACAACCAAAAATATATCAGATGGGAATCATCCAAGAACTACAACATTGCTGTTTTAGTGGTAAGTCTCCTGATTGGAATACATTGCTTTATGTCTTCAAAATATTATCTGTAACAGTGTTACAAGAAGAAAAATATGATATACAGGTTATTTTTTTTTCAGGTTGATTGCATGAGTGGTTACCTGACAAAAATTGGAGATAGAAGGGCAAAAGACATACATGAGTATGAAATGGTTGCCCAAAGGTTTGACTGGCAATCCAAGTCTCCATCTAATGAAGAGTCAGCATGTTTCCTAATGGTCCATATGGCCAAATTCCAAGGACTTCAGTTTCAGTCCTTTCTAAAATCAAATGAAGATAGGCGTGCATGTAGTGCAAAAATTGCTGCAACTTTACTTTTAACTGATGTAAATGAGAAGAGGGAAGACTTGTTGGCAAGCCTTGACAAATTCAAAGTAAAGAAGGTAAGAATTTGGACTCGTCTGAGACAAAAGAGAGCAGATGTTAAAAAAGGAAGAAGATGATGGGTATGTATGAGATTTTAATTTGGTGATGAATGTAAGGTTTTAACTTATTGTGTGCACTCTATTTCGGATTGTGTGGAATATGTAATTTGTAATATCAAATTGTAATCTGATTACTGTAACTTCAGCAATTGGTAACTGTATTTGTGATCTGATTACTGTAACTGTATTTGTGCTAATGTGTTAATGATGGTCACGGATTTGTCAGTACAGGATTCAATGTTCACTATCACTGAAACAATGTTTCAGTAACAATGTTACTGCACCATTGTTACTGAAACATTACATATTAAAAAACACGGATTGAGATTAAACGATGGGGGCCTTATTTAAGAGTGAATGATGGGGCCTTAACTAAGACGGAACGGAAAATCAAAACTGTAACAGTATTCACATAGGTTCTTTGGTTTTGATGATTATTGTTAACTGTAACAGTATCACTGTATTACACATAATTCTGTAACGCTTTCACAGTATCAAAAAACTATTAGTTGATCATGAAGTAGCCTCGTCTTCAATGAGGACAGGGCAAGTTCTTCTATCGTGGTCAGTTTTCTCTTTACAGTATGCACATAGTCTCTTTGGTTTTGATGCATTTTCAATGCTTTGTGTTCTTGTTGACGTCAACCTTTTTCCACTTCCCTTGTTCCTTGATATAACAGGTGGTAGAATAGTGATTGTCGACGACGCACTGCATCCCAACAACATCTCTAACTCTTTTTCTTTTGTAAGGGGTTCAGTTCCTTGGGATAATTTCTCCCGGAACTGGATGAGAAGTGTAGAACTCCTCCATGTGCACATTAGGCAATGTTTTGAGGATGCTAATTGTTGAATTGAACTCTCCCCAAACCTTGCACATATAACTGTTCTCAGATTCAGCCATTTCAGATTCAGCCAAATAAATCCTGAAAATGAAACACAATATAATGTTACTACATATTGTAATAATGTTACACTGTACCTATTACAGTTATAGGAAATGAATATGAAACATCAGGTTAGGTTTTCATTTGATATACCTGTTACTGTAAGTGTTCTTTGTCCAACGATCTAGAATGTACTTGGTTGGTACTTCCTGAATTCCTTTGCCATTGTACACCCACACAATATGTCTGCAAATTAGACCCTTTCTTTGAAAGAGTTTGCAACTACAGTCTGCATCTTTGGTTGCCACATTGAACGTTACAGTAAAAGTTTTGTTTGCTTCAGAATCTTCCACATCAATTATCTGAACATTACCCTGCTTTGCAAAGCCACCAACACCGCATCTGGATATGGAGGACTCCACTTCATTTTGAAACTCATAAAACACAGCATGTGTGTACACATTAGCAGCATGTTTTTCTAAATGTAGCTGTGTTACAGTAACAGGAAGTGAGTGGTCAGAGTCATGATCGGTACACCTCTGTGAGTAACGTTGTTGGTCCATGGCTGTACTAAACCTCATCCAAAATTCCACCAGTGTCCCAAAATGATTCTCATAACGTTTGAAAAATGAATTGGCACTTCCAGATCTCTGAGTTGTTCTTAATATACCACCCATTGAAAGATCTCGATGGTAGGCAGGTATCCATTGTTTTCGTAGGCTAAACATTGTAGTCAACCATTCATGATCTCCCAAATTAAAATCAGAAATAACTTCTTGCCACTTTATTTCAAAATCTAATGGTTCCAAATCAGGATCCCATACAACAGCATTAAATCGTTTTAGGAAATCAGTGTCTTTGCATAGTGTTGAACCCACTTTGACAGTAACTTTCTCCATGATATGCCACATGCAATAACGATGTATAGACTCCTTAAAAATAGCAAGAACAACAAGTTTTATAGCCGGATCTTGATCTGTTATGATAACAGTAGGCTGCTTTCCTCCCATTGCATTCAAAAAATGCTGAAAAACCCACTGGAACGACTCATCATCCTCATGTGCGAGTAAAGAACAGGCAAAGAGTACTGATTTCTTGTGGTGATCAACACCAGTGAATGGAGTGAATATCATGTTATACATATTTGTGCCATAGGTGGGATCAAAACTAACAGCATCCCCAAACAGCCTATAGTTCCTTACCGAAATTGAATCAGCCCAAAAAACCCTGGACAGGCAGTTAGACTCGTCAACCTCATGAGCAAAGTAGAAGCCCTTTTGAGTGGATTCAAGCTTTTTAAGACGACCAATAAAAAGTTCTGAATCTCTTAATCCTATCAACATTTCACATCACGCTTAAAGTTTTTGAAATCCACCAATTGAGCACCTACATTTTGGTATCCAGATGCATACTCTTTACACATTTGAAAAGTCTTTGCAGCCCCAATATTTAATTTGGAATTATCGATAATAAGCTGCTTGTGAAAAAGGGAAACGGTTCTTGAAACTTTTTCCAGATCTCGATCATTAATGGAGGTTAAAGGATGGTTATGAATCTCACAAAAATCATCAACGATAACTGGATCCTTAATACCCCCCGTAAGTTTAAATCTGACACGTGCTTGGCATCCAACCCTTGTTATTTTAACTTTCCTTTTAACCTTCTTTTTAACTGGATCCTTCTTTTCAACGATAACTGGATTCTTGTCATCACTCACAATCTTACAAGGTTTTTTTTTGTATTTTCTCTAAAGCCTTGCCGGTTACAAACTACAGATTTTTTGCATAGATCACCTCGGACTATTGCGCCAGCATACCTACGAGTACTAAAACCACATGCCCTAGCATATATCTTATAGAATTCTATCCCTGCCTCTAGTGAAGTGAAAACTTTATCAATAGTAGGAGTGAGCTCACTGTCAACTATCCTACGCCACTGCTTACTTCCCTTAGGCGTGTAAGATATAACAAGTTGATAAGGCCGCTGTGCCATCACTGCAATGGGGAGTAATGTTATAGTGACAGTGCTGCTACAGTAAGTATTGACAGTAATAAGATGGGGAGTAATGTTACTGTGACAGTGTTACTGTAACACTGTAACATCAAACAGAAATATTATACATCAAACAGAAATATTATACATCAAACAGAAATATTCTACAAAGAGTGATGAGAGGAATATAATGGTTAACGCAATAGTGTAAATTCGAATCATAAAAATCAATCACGTGAAATCAATTGAAAAGAGGTGAGATGAATTACCTTCATTCAAGTTCTCATCAACCACTGTCGCATCATCCATAGTACCTGTGATGAAGTAAAAATTCGAATCAAAATTGAAACTATAGAATTATACGTAGGTTGAATTCGCAGCAATAACCGGAATTACTAATTTCATACACATACGTTTAGAAGAACTCAAATCAAATTGAATAAGCGCTAACTGAATAACATACGTTGATTCTGCAAAATAACAGGAAAAACATAGAAAATTTGAAGAAATAGAGGGGGAGAAGAAGTGAGCGTAGAGAGGGAGTTTCGCGAGGGAGAAGAAGTGAGCGTTGATTTTGAATTTGGAGGTTTAGGGTTGGCTTGCGTAGAGGGTAACAGAGGGTCGCGCGCGTTTCTTTTCCTTAATAGGCGACGTGGCATCATCTGGTGCGTCTAATGCAAGAAGATCTGACGGTGTATAATCGCGGGACGGACTCATTTAAAATGTAAGGACTCACAAGATGCAATTTCAATATATATATATATATATATATATAATTAATAAAAAGATATCAAGTAGGGAATCTTTTAATTATTATAATAATATATTTAACCTATCATATTAATGTGATGTTTTATAATGCTCATCTTAAAACCTTTAAATTTTGTTTAACAAAAAAATATAGTAAAAAAATTTATAAAAATGAAATATTTAGATTGTGTGTAGAAAATGCTTTCATTTGAGTATAAATTTCATATAATTTGTTTCATATTATTTGCTCGAAAAAGTGATGAATTTATTACATATAAAAATAGTAAAGTTATACCACATCGACTAATTATAATAAGGCGATGAAATTCTATATTATAAATAAGAGTAATCCTCCGTTCTTAGATATCCACATAAAATCTTTTGAGTCTTGAAGAACTTTTAAGATTAAGATTATAAATCTTAATTAATTATCTCACATCAAAAAATTATGATGAGATTATGAAATTTTATACTATAAATAAGAGTAATCATTGTTTTTAAATATTGATAAAAAAAACTTTTGAGTCTTAAAAAAACTCATAATAAGATTACAAACTTAAAATTATCCCACATCAAAAAAATTAAAATAGATTCTATATTATTGTAGACACCCACATTTTGACCGCTAGGTGTCTATAGTAGTTTCCGCCAAACACCCGATGATGATCGGACGCAAACATGCTTTAATGGACTCAGATATGGGCTCAAAATCATTGGCATTTGGCTTGGGCTTATTATGGAGTACAAATCTTACAAAACCAACCTCAAATCCAGGCCCAGTGGGTCGTTTCGAGTCAAATAAGACTAATTTGGGTCGAATCCGGCACCAGGGGCAAAACCGTCTTTTAGCGACCGGGTCAAACCCGGTCAAAGATATTTTTCCGAGGCACACGGATCAGCCGTGACATCTCGTGAGTCCGGTTTGAGCTCAAATACTACAAAAAATCAGCTGCGATCAATATTAAACAAATCCATCTATGGATAGAATTCGATCTCAAGTAGGAATTCTATCCGAATACCAAATCGAACACTCGACCGAGCATCAAATACTCGGCCGAGCAGCCCCTTTCAGCCGAGATTCCTTGACTTCCTCACCAAGTAACGGACTTCTCGTTCCTTTCAGCTTCTTGCATTTCCTATCCAAATCGGTATTTCTCATCACCTAAACGAGATACCTTTCCTAGCTTCCATCGAGGACCTCTCCTATAAATAGGACCCTCACGACACATCAAAAAAAGGAATTCATTCATACATAAAAAAAACAATCATCTATCATCCACAACTATTCCCATTAATTACTCATTCATCTACAACATACATTCATACATCATCTACAATCTACAATAATTCCAAGACACAACAACCTCGTAACATCCGAACATCAAACATAATATCGACGAACCGATAGTGCAACCCGAAACCAACCAAAAATCGAT
This sequence comes from Agrostemma githago, assembly GCA_958450325.1. Classification (NCBI taxonomy): domain Eukaryota; kingdom Viridiplantae; phylum Streptophyta; class Magnoliopsida; order Caryophyllales; family Caryophyllaceae; genus Agrostemma; species Agrostemma githago. The sequence continues at coordinate 21,576,016 of OY288258.1, forward strand.
CAAAGACCGACCCAAAAACCGGCCACCCCGTCACCTTACACGATCCAAATCACCACCCTAACTCACCCGTATTATCTCGACGCTCCCGTGCCTAAGCCACTTTCCGACGAGCCTTATTCCGAGAAAACAAAGCACGTAGGTTGAGGGTGTAAAATCAATCCCGTCTTCTCCTTTCTCTTTCTCTTCCTCTCGTTTTTTTATGGGTCGTCGTCGCATTATCTATTTTTCTATAATATCGATACTACAAATTATTTTCATATAAAACAACGTTCTTAAAATATGATATCGACTCTTTAGTCGAATATCGTATCTAACAAGAACTAAATTAAATCTCGTTGATGCTAAAAATCGTCACATACTTTTTTTAAACAAAATACGACGATTTTAACGCGGAGAGAATTAACATTCTTTTCTTTTCGTTTAATTCCTTTTCAAAACAATTTTATAAAAACCTTTTCTAAAAATCATTCCGAATATTTGATATCGATTTCATAATCGAATATCGAATACGACGAATATCAAAAATATAAATCAGGTGTAAATTAGTCCATATTTATACGCGATTTATCAAAAATTAACGATTTTCGAAAAAAGGCAAACCCGAGACAGCCACCCGCGCGAGTCGCGCCCCTCTCAGGCGAGTCGCGCGGGCTGCTGTAAACCGCGGCATATTTTTATCGTTTTCCAATTTTTCCAGTATCGTTTGTTAACAGAAAACAACGGTTTTCTCGGTATATTTTCAGATTTTTCGACAAATATTTTTTGACCTCGGTCGACACGTGTTTAATCCATCACGTGTAACAAAACTTTTCGAAATTATGCATATCATCGTATTTATATTCTCATTCGATTTACATACCGTTACTAACTTGTTTGCTTATGTTTGTAACGATTTATTTTCATCTTTCGTTTTATTAGACTAAAACGAATTTCACATGCTAAATATAACTTTGACGTTATTAGTTTAAGATGCATTAAACGACTTAGCAACCCGTTTATTTTTTTTCACATGCTTAGGGAAAATAATGTTTGCATATCATTCACCATTGAACTAACGCGTGTACACCAAAAACGAACGATATCTTAGTAAAGGCCGCAAGTGCTGGAGGGGTTGGGTGTTCTTAGTGAACTTCCCAACACGTACCCTCACCCCTTACTCAGAACCATGGTTTTCGGATGTCCGAATCCATTTGCAACGAGAGTCATTCAATACACGATATCCGATAATGTCGGTATCGGTATCATAATGCAAAGGGACGAACCCAATAAACTCTGACATCGGAAATGGGCCGTATTTTGTACACGGCCCACTACGACATAGAGTGGGTTTGAACGGGTCCGAATCCCCACAAAATTCGGTGGCGACTCCTACTTCGATTTAAATTTCAATTTGACCATCTCATATGGAGATTCATTCGCCTCCCCAAACCCGCGCGTGGCCGCGTCGGGGTGGACCTATGTCATGTCCACAATTTGGCGACTCCGCTGGGGATCAACTGATGAGTCACTTACCATCGGCATCCTCAGGGTGAGACTCGAAAAGAAATCGTTCGAATAGTAATGTACACGTTTTAGTTCAATGGTTCATCCATAACCCAATTCTTTCCCGGGCCGGTTACTTGTGACCGACGTCCCACTATACCACGGTGCGTTCCTAAATGGGCGCACTAAAGACTTCGATGGCGGAACTCGCATGGGTTTTACGGCAGGTTCTAATACCAACTCGACTTAGGAAGACCTTCCTGATTTGCGAGAAAGCTATCGTCGTTGGTATAGACCCTATTCGACCAACCGAGACTTAGATTAGGAGCATACATGGTGTCATTATACTGTTTCCATGACTACGTGCTACTTGATTTACTTGTTTTCGTCTTTTCAAAAACCGTCATTTTCAAAGAAATTTGCATCTTTTCAAACCTATCCATTTTTCAAAACCCGGAAAGCTACCGAATTTAGGACTTATGATTTTGACTCAAAATAGCCTATTTTTAGCCGGTATGCTGTCCAAACCTTTTCAAAACTCCGAAATCTCGGCCCGATGACATTTGTTTTCGATTTTTCAAAAAAGATCGGGCCATCCTATCCGACTTTGTTCGGTTTTCAAATCTAAATTTTCCTTTCAAAGCGTTCTTCTTCTTAGGACTTCCCGTATTTAGTAGTGTCGGGTCTTGTCATAAGTAGTTAGAATCTCTAGTGTCGAAACTCCGTCGATCTTACATCACGAGTTTCTACCCCATCCCAGTCCGCCTTATCTGACAAGGCACGACCCACCTACGTAGGACAAACTCCTACAAAGGGAAGCCCATTTACACAATCGAGTCCAAAGTCTGGAGATTTCACACACGGATCTTCCTCCGAACAGGACTAGGCCCACTTTGCCAAATCCAAAAGAGGTCCACCTTCCACGAGTCACCCGTCTAGGAGTCGGTCTTCAGTCCCACTCGGGGGCTACCCTTTAGCGGAGCGATCAACCACGGTTGCTCTAAGGATCAGGTCTTACACGTGTTGTCTCACGTATCCCACTTTCGAGTCACTTAGGTGTCACACCATCTGAGTCCTGTCTGAGCCCTTAGTCATCACTTGGGGGCTATTCTCCGATGGAGCGATTAATCACAGTCACTCCGAGAATCGTACCCTACACATTTGTGTTAGGAGAGTCTAACCCGAGTCAAGCTGGAGTCGTCTCTTCTCCCGCGCTATTTCCTATGCCTTGGTGAGCTTGAGTTCCAAAGCAACTTTTCTGATTACACGGTATTCTTACAGACGGGCCGCCGGTAACCAGACACCAACACAAGATGCAAGAAGCCTTGGACCAACTGACCGCCTCACTGGCTAAAATGGAGGCCCAACTGACAGCCATCAGGACCGACCAAACCGCCATTACCACCCGTTTGAGTGCCTTGGAACAAAGGACTCCTAAGGTCGGGAATGAAACCACTGGGCCCATAGCTGAACTGGTCAACGCCGTCAGTAAGCTGGAGGAACAGGTCCACCAGTCGACCAACAATTCAATCCATACGGAAAATGCTCGTTCCTATTCACCTTTGACCAACGAGCTGCCCGCTAACGTCAACCTGACGGGCCTACCAATGTTCGACGGGACTGAAGACCCGGTATTACATATCCGGGCTTTCAAAGAATTCATGGCTGTTAAGGGGGTCAAGTCAACCATGTTCAAACATCTGTTCGCTTCTTCCCTCGAGAAGCACCCGAAAGCCTGGTACTACAGGCTTGATTCCAAGAAGTACAAGACTTGGGATGACGTGGCGACGGAGTTCGCTCGGAACTATGCCGACAACACTGAAATCCAGACTACGATGCGTACTCTGGAGGTTATGGCCCAAGAGCCCAAAGAAGGTTTCACCAAGTACCTTCATAGGTGGAGGGCCGAAAGTGTGAAGTTGGTAGGCAAGCCCAACGAAAAGACACTAGGGGAGGTGTTTATCAATAACCTCTTACCTTCCTACCGCATCCATCTTAGGTATGCCGGTATTTCAAACTTTGCAGTGCTTACCGAAATGGGCACTGAGATTGAAGACGATCTTCGACATAATGAAGATCTGGGTGAAGCTTCTACTGAAGGCTATACTGGACATCAACTCGAGGCCTCAGAAGCCGACGACAAATGACAACATCATCCGAGAGTCTAGATTTGGTTTAAGTCCTAGTCTGAGTCCGAGTCTAGGATCACTATTTTCTGTCAAAGTCAGAGTCAGAGTCAGTTGTATTCTGTCCTCTTTTTTTTCAAAATTCAATAAAATCAGCTTTTGTATCTCTACTATATGCTTCCTTATGTGTTTCCGAGAACATGATGAACACCATCATACACTGTGAGCACATGCACATGACTATTATAGGCACATCTATAATGACTGCAGGGAACCGAGACCCATGTTTTCCTTTACCTATTCCATGTCTGACATAGAAAGCCACATAACTACCCTTAGTAGGAGCGGTATCGAATACTATGACAAATCTAGGTAGTCTCCTAGTTTGGGTTCAAGACGGGAGGCAAGCCCATCACCCACAATAAACACCCATCCAATAAGGTCTACCAATCCCTACCTTAGGTGTTAGTCTGACCAACAAAAAAAAATGGAAAAAAAAGCTGGACAAAAAAATCAAAAGTCCAAGGAAAAAGCAAAAGGCCAAAACAAAAAAGTTGGCCATGATCAAAAAAGAATTATCAACATCCCTCGATCAGACACGGTCAACTCAAATGAAGAATCCCATGACCGGGGCTAAGAGGTCAACCCAAAGAATTCAAAAACCCATGACCGTAGTTAACAATCAACTCAAGTGAAACGGTCAATTCAAAAATTATCAAAACCCATACCATCAAATAGGGGAGAAACAATCAAGCTGGTCAGCTAACACCACATCTAGCCTTCCCACATTACAACCTTCAAGACCTTCTCAAGACCTAGGCTAAGAGATAACCCGGAATTGTGAGGATTCAAGCTCCATAGGATACCCCTAACCATTAGGGCCAGACATGGAAATCAGATCCCGCACCATTATCAAACCTACCCCGATCGAAGTTCGAGTCATTTTTACTCGACTTCCCCCTTTCCTACCACATTACAATACCTTACCCTCGAAGCCTTAGCTCCACAAAATCGAGCTCCAGATTTCGAATCATCAAAGCCACTTACTTCCTAGCACCACATTTCCAAAAACATCCAAACCAGCTACCAACCCCAAACACGGGAACTCAACTTGCGGTTGGCATAGAACATGCCCAAATAGTTCACATCACCTCTGGGGGCTACCCCGGAGAATGCTCACAGTCACAGGATCAACATCCTAACTGTTCTAGCCCTTTGATCAAGACATCATTGGGAATGCACCTAGCCTACACCATTGTTATGGCTAGTTACACACAAAGCCCTAATAAACTAGGCACCATAACATATCTTCAAATTCACTGAACTACGGCTTGGTTTGATTTCACTACACGTGAATACGTAGCAGCCTTTCAACAGAGGCACAACCACCCACATTGACACACATTCAAAAAGCATCATCATTCTGGTCACGACACTGTCATGTTCTCAACAGTTAGCTTTGTCGTCCTGGGGGCTTCTCCTAGGCAGAAGTTCTCCATCCACTCACAAAATCCAAATGACCTTCTAACACTAGCTTTCTTTGTGTAGAGTGTCCTAGTACTCGGCTCAGTTGAAGACGAGAATTGGTCAGGGACTCGAAACAATACCTACCTTGGGAATATACCCCAAAACCGAAAAATTCAAAAGAACACCATTCTACAACATTGCTACTACAAAGCCCTATCGTACGGAAATAGTCTCATAACGAGGATTCGACCATGTTGCCACTCGCCTAGGCTACGGAATAGCGCAACTTAAGAGTCTTGTCATCTTAGGTGGCCCACCTCCTACCGAGTCACGATCCAACCCTTAGAGAGTCCAGTTCGTGTCTGTCAACTCGTCCTATATCACGTCCAGAGTCGAGTCTGTCGGTAGGCCTCTCTCTCCAAATTCTCATTTTAAAATTTGCAAAACTTAGCTATTTGAGAAAATCCTTCTCGACAAGGTCAAATTTCAGTCTATTTAAGGTGCAAATTTCTTTTCTACCCTTTTCAATTTTGAAAAAAGATCTTCTAGCGCGTGAGTTGCTTTCAGGACTTCGATTTCAAAATGAAGCAAAAATCATTTTCCCCACCGCAAGTCAGTTTATAGATGATAACTGCATTTCCTGTATGCTATCTTGCTACCTGCTAGTTTGCTATTTCTATATATCTAACATTTAAGATACCAGCTTGTGCTTCCCAAAGGAACATCAAGTTTTTACTTCCCCAGCGTAAGTCGGTGTTCTGCCAAAAAATGTTACATACGAATTGCTATGTGTCGGCATCATGCATGTACACCCAGACTCCCAAGGAATTCTCAAAAATTCTCCAGTGGAAAAGCACAAGCGACATTTTTCGGGATGTATCTGTAAACAGATACACCCATAGCCTCCAATGGAGGCTCCCGCGTAATTCCAAGATGGGATGTGTCTGTAAACAGACACACCCATAGCTTCCAAGGAAAGCTCCCGCGCAATTCCAAGATGGAATGTGTCTGTAAACAGACACACCCATAGCTTCCAAGGCAAGCTCCCACACAAATACAAGATGGGATATGTCTGTAAACAGACACACCCAAGACTTTTCAGGCAAAGTCCCCCGTGACATTATTGGCATCCATCCAGGTATGATTTCTATCTTATGGCTGGCGAGCCCTTCACGCAAGTCTAATGGACTATAAACGACCCGATCGGAAGTCTGCCAGGTCTTAATCCTTGATTGGCCTGGTAGCTACTCTGACTTTCGCCTTGTCCAAGCCTCAGTCGGAGTGGGTGCTCTGTAGACACCCACATTTTGACCGCCAGGTGTCTATAGTAGTTTCCGCCAAACACCCGATGATGTTCGGACGCAGACATGCTTTAATGGACTCGGATATGGGCTCAAAATCATGGCATTTGGCTTGTGCTTATTACGGAGTACAAATCTTACAAAACCAACCTCAAATCCAGGCCCAGTGGGTCGTTTCGAGTTAAATAAGACTAATTTGGGTCGAATCCGGCACCAGGGGCAAAACCGTCTTTTAGCGACCGGGTCAAACCCGGTCAAAGATATTTTTCCGAGGCACACGGATCAGCCGTGACATCTCGTGAGTCCGGTTTGAGCTCAAATACTACAAAAAATCAGCTGCGATCAATATTAAACAAATCCATTTAAGGATAGAATTCGATCTCAAGTAGGAATTCTATCCGAATACCAAATCGAACACTCGACCGAGCAGCCCCTTTCAGCCGAGATTCCTTGACTTCCTCGCCAAGTAACGGACTTCTCGTTCCTTTCAGCTTCTTGCATTTCCTATCCAAATCGGTATTTCTCATCACCTAAACGAGATACCTTTCCTAGCTTCCATCGAGGACCTCTCCTATAAATAGGACCCTCACGACACATCAAAAAAAGGAATTCATTCATACATAAAAAAAACAATCATCTATCATCCACAACTATTCCCATTAATTACTCATTCATCTACAACATACATTCATACATCATCTACAATCTACAATAATTCCAAGACACAACAACCTCGTAACATCCGAACATCAAACATAATATCGACGAACCGATAGTGCAACCCGAAACCAACCAAAAATCGATCAAAGACCGACCCCAAAACCGGCCACCCCGTCACCTTACACGATCCAAATCACCACCCTAACTCACCCGTATTATCTCGACGCTCCCGTGCCTAAGCCACTTTCCGACGAGCCTTATTCCGAGAAAACAAAGCACGTAGGTTGAGGGTGTAAAATCAATCCCGTCTTCTCCTTTCTCTTTCTCTTCCTCTCGTTTTTTTATGGGTCGTCGTCGCATTATCTATTTTTCTATAATATCGATACTACAAATTATTTTCATATAAAACAACGTTCTTAAAATATGATATCGACTCTTTAGTCGAATATCGTATCTAACAAGAACTAAATTAAATCTCGTTGATGCTAAAAATCGTCACATACTTTTTTTAAACAAAATACGACGATTTTAACGCGGAGAGAATTAACATTCTTTTCTTTTCGTTTAATTCCTTTTCAAAACGATTTTATAAAAACCTTTTCTAAAAATCATTCCGAATATTTGATATCGATTTCATAATCGAATATCGAATACGACGAATATCAAAAATATAAATCAGGTGTAAATTAGTCCATATTTATACGCGATTTATCAAAATTAACGATTTTCGAAAAAAAACAAACCCGAGACAGCCACCCGCGCGAGTCGCGCCCCTCTCAGGCGAGTCGCGCGGGCTGCTGTAAACCGTGGCATATTTTTCTCGTTTTCCAATTTTTCCAGTATCGTTTTTTAACACAAAACAACGTTTTTCTCGGTATATTTTCAGATTTTTCGACAAATATTTTTTGACCTCGGTCGACACGTGTTTAATCCATCACGTGTAACAAAACTTTTCGAAATTATGCATATCATCGTATTTATATTCATATTCGATTTACAAACCGTTACTAACTTGTTTGCTTATGTTTGTAACGATTTATTTTCATCTTTCGTTTTATTAGACTAAAACGAATTTCACATGCTAAATATAACTTTGACGTTATTAGTTTAAGATGCATTAAACGACTTAGCAACCCGTTTATTTTTTTTCACATGCTTAGGGAAAATAATGTTTGCATATCATTCACCGTTGAACTAACGCGTGTACACCAAAAACGAACGATATCTTAGTGAAGGCCGCAAGTGCGGGCGGGGTTGGGTGTTCTTAGTGAACTTCCCAACACGTACCCTCACCCCTTACTCAGAACCATGGTTTTCGGATGTCCGAATCCATTTGCAACGAGAGTCATTCAGTACACGATATCCGATAATGTCGGTATCGGTATCATAATGCAAAGGGACGAACCCAATAAACTCTGACATCGGAAATGGGCCGTATTTTGTACACGGCCCACTAAGACATAGAGTGGGTTTGAACGGGTCCGAATTCCCACAAAATTCAGTGGCGACTCCTACTTCGATTTAAATTTCAATTTGACCATCTCATATGGAGATTCATTCGCCTCCCCAAACCCGCGCGTGGCCGCGTCGGGGTGGACCTATATCATGTCCACAATTTGGCGACTCCGCTGGGGATCAACTGATGAGTCACTTACCATCGGCATCCTCAGGGTGAGACTCGAAAAGAAATCGTTCGAATATTAATGTACACGTTTTAGTTCAATGGTTCATGCATAACCCAATTCTTTCCCGGGCCGGTTACTTGTGACCGACGTCCCACTATACCACGGTGCGTTTCTAAATGGGCGCACTAAAGACTTCGATGGCGGAACTCGCATGGGTTTTACGGCAGGTTCTAATACCAACTCGGCTTAGGAAGACCGCCCTGATTTGCGAGAAAGCTATCGTCGTTGGTATAGACCCTATTCGACCAACCGAGACTTAGATTAGGAGCATACATGGTGTCATTATACTGTTTCCATGACTATGTGCTACTTGATTTACTTGTTTTCGTCTTTTCAAAAACCGTCATTTTCAAAGAAATTTGCATCTTTTCAAACCTATCCATTTTTCAAAACCCGGAAAGTCACCGAATTTAGGACTTATGATTTTGACTCAAAATAGCCTATTTTTAGCCGGTATGCTGTCCAAACCTTTTCAAAACTCTGAAATCTCGGCCCGATGACATTTTTTTCGATTTTTCAAAAAACATTGGGCCATCCTATCCGACTTTGTTCGGTTTTCAAATCCAATTTTTCCTTTCAAAGCGTTCTTCTTCTTAGGACTTCCCGTATTTAGTAGTGTCGGGTCTTGTCATAAGTAGTTAGAATCTCTAGTGTCGAAACTCCGTCGATCTTACATCACGAGTTTCTAGCCCATCCCAGTCCGCCTTATCTGACAAGGCACGACCCACCTACGTAGGACAAACTCCTACAAAGGGAAGCCCATTTACACAATCGAGTCCAAAGTCTGGGGATTTCACACACGGATCTTCCTCCGAACAGGACTAGGCCCACTTTGCCAAATCCAAAAGAGGTCCACCTTCCACGAGTCACCCATCTAGGAGTCGGTCTTCAGTCCCACTCGGGGGCTACCCTTTAGCGGAGCGATCAACCACGGTTGCTCTAAGGATCAGGTCTTACACGTGTTGTCTCACGTATCCCACTTTCGAGTCACTTAGGTGTCACACCATCTGAGTCCTGTCTGAGCCCTTAGTCATCACTTGGGGGCTATTCTCCGATGGAGCGATTAATCACAGTCACTCCGAGAATCGTACCCTACACATTTGTGTTAGGAGAGTCTAACCCGAGTCAAGCTGGAGTCGTCTCTTCTCCCGCGCTATTTCGTATGCCTTGGTGAGTTTGAGTTCCAAAGCAACTTTTCTGATTACACGGTATTCTTACAGACGGGCCGCCGGTAACCAGACACCAACACAAGATGCAAGAAGCCTTGGACCAACTGACCGCCTCACTGGCTAAAATGGAGGCCCAACTGACAGCCATCAGGACCGACCAAACCGCCATTACCACCCGTTTGAGTGCCTTGGAACAAAGGACTCCTAAGGTCGGGAATGAAACCACTGGGCCCATAGCTGAACTGGTCAACGCCGTCAGTAAGCTGGAGGAACAGGTCCACCTGTCGACCAACAATTCAATCCATACGGAAAATGCTCGTTCCTATTCACCTTTGACCAACGAGCTGCCCGCTAACGTCAACCTGACGGGCCTACCAATGTTCGACGGGACTGAAGACCCGGTATTACATATCCGGGCTTTCAAAGAATTCATGGCTGTTAAGGGGGTCAAGTCAACCATGTTCAAACATCTGTTCGCTTCTTCCCTCGAGAAGCACCCGAAAGCCTGGTACTACAGGCTTGATTCCAAGAAGTACAAGACTTGGGATGACGTGGCGACGGAGTTCGCTCGGAACTATGCCGACAACACTGAAATCCAGACTACGATGCGTACTCTGGAGGTTATGGCCCAAGAGCCCAAAGAAGGTTTCCCCAAGTACCTTCATAGGTGGAGGGCCGAAAGTGTGAAGTTGGTAGACAAGCCCAACGAAAAGACACTAGGGGAGGTGTTCATCAATAACCTCTTACCTTCCTACCGCATCCATCTTAGGTATGCCGATATTTCAAACTTTTCAGTGCTTACCGAAATGGGCACTGAGATTGAAGACGATCTTCGACATAATGAAGATCTGGGTGAAGCTTCTACTGAAGGCTATACTGGACATCAACTCGAGGCCTCAGAAGCCGACGACAAATGACAACATCATCCGAGAGTCTAGATTTGGTTTAAGTCCTAGTCTGAGTCCGAGTCTAGGATCACTATTTTCTGTCAAAGTTAGAGTCAGAGTCAGTTGTATTCTGTCCTCTTTTTTTCAAAATTCAATAAAATCAGCTTTTCTATCTATACTATATGCTTCCTTATGTGTTTCCGAGAACATGATGAACACCATCATACACTGTGAGCACATGCACATGACTATTATAGGCACATCTATAATGACTGCAGGGAACCGAGACCCGTGTTTTCCTTTACCTATTCCATGTCTGACATAGAAAGCCACATAACTACCCTTAGTAGGAGCGGTATCGAATCCTATGACAAATCTAGGTAGTCTCCTAGTTTGGGTTCAAGACGGGAGGCAAGCCCATCACCCACAATAAACACCCATCCAATAAGGTCTACCAATCCCTACCTTAGGTGTTAGTCTGACCAACAAAAGAAAAGGAAAAAAAAACTGGACAAAAAAATCAAAAGTCCAAGGAAAAAGCAAAAGGCCAAAACAAAAAAGTTGCCTATGATCAAAAAAGAATTATCAACATCCCTCGACCAGACACGGTCAACTCAAATGAAGAATCCCATGACCGGGGCTAAGAGGTCAACCCAAAGAATTCAAAAACCCATGACCGTAGTTAACAATCAACTCGAGTGAAACGGTCAATTCAAAAATTATCAAAACCCATACCATCAAATAGGGGAGAAACAATCAAGCTGGTCAGCTAACACCACATCTAGCCTTCCCACATTACAACCTTCAAGACCTTCTCGAGACCTAGGCTAAGAGATAACCCGGAATTGTGAGGATTCAAGCTCCATAGGATACCCCTAACCATTAGGGCCAGACATGGAAATCAGATCCCGCACCATTATCAAACCTACCCCGATCGAAGTTCGAGTCATTTTTACTCGACTTCCCCCTTTCCTACCACATTACAATACCTTACCCTCGAAGCCTTAGCTCCACAAAATCGAGCTCCAGATTTCGAATCATCAAAGCCACTTACTTCCTAGCACCACATTTCCAAAAACATCCAAACCAGCTACCAACCCCAAACACGGGAAGTCAACTTGCGGTCGGCATAGAACATGCCCAAATAGTTCACATCACCTCTGGGGGCTACCCCGGAGAATGCTCACTGTCACAGGATCAACATCCTAACTATTCTAGCCCTTTGATCAAGACATCATTGGGAATGCACCTAGCCTACACCATTGTTATGGCTAGTTACACACAAAGCCCTAATAAACTAGGCACCATAACATATCTTCAAATTCACTGAACTACGGCTTGGTTTGATTTCACTACACGTGAATACGTAGGCAGCCTTTCAACAGAGGCACAACCACCCACATTGACACACATTCAAAAAGCATCATCATTCTGGTCACGACACTGTCATGTTCTCAACAGTTAGCTTTGTCGTCCTGGGGGCTTCTCCTAGGCAGAAGTTCTCCATCCACTCACAAAATCCAAATGACCTTCTAACACTAGCTTTCTTTGTGTAGAGTGTCCTAGTACTCGGCTCAGTTGAAGACGAGAATTGGTCAGGGACTCGAAACAATACCTACCTTGGGAATATACCCCAAAACCGAAAAATTCAAAAGAACACCATTCTACAACATTGCTACTACAAAGCCCTATCGTACGGAAATAGTCTCATAACGAGGATTCGACCATGTTGCCACTCGCCTAGGCTACGGAATAGCGCAACTTAAGAGTCTTGTCATCTTAGGTGGCCCACCCCCTACCGAGTCACAATCCAACCCTTAGAGAGTCCAGTTCGTGTCTGTCAACTCGTCCTATATCACGTCCAGAGTCGAGTCTGTCGGTAGGCCTCTCTCTCCAAATTCTCATTTTAAAATTTGCAAAACTTAGCTATTTGAGAAAATCCTTCTCGACAAGGTCAAATTTCAGTCTATTTAAGCTGCAAATTTCTTTTCTACCCTTTTCAATTTTGAAAAAAGATCTTCTAGCGCGTGAGTTGCTTTCAGGACTTCGATTTCAAAATGAAGCAAAAATCATTTTCCCCAGCGCAAGTCAGTTTATAGATGATAACTGCATTTCCTGTATGCTATCTTGCTACCTGCTATGTTTGCCATTTCTATATATCTAACATTTAAGGTACCAGCTTGTGCTTCCCAAAGGAACATCAAGTTTTTACTTCCCCAGCGTAAGTCGGTGTTCTGCCAAAAAATGTTACATACGAATTGCTATGTGTCGGCATCATGCATGTACACCCAGACTCCCAAGGAATTCTCAAAAATTCTCCAGTGGAAAAGCACAAGCGACATTTTTCGGGATGTATCTGTAAACAGATACACCCATAGCCTCCAATGCAGGCTCCCACGTAATTCCAAGATGGGATGTGTTTGTAAAAAGACACACCCATAGCTTCCAAGGCAAGCTCCCGCGCAATTCCAAGATGGAATGTGTCTGTAAACAGACACACCCATAGCTTCCAAGGCAAGCTCCCACACAAATACAAGATGGGATATGTCTGTAAACAGACACACCCAAGACTTTTCAGGCAAAGTCCCCCGTGACATTATTGGCATCCATCCAGGTATGATTTCTATCTTATGGCTGGCGAGCCCTTCACGCAAGTCTAATGGACTATAAACGACCCGATCGGAAGTCTGCCAGATCTTAATCCTTGATTGGCCTGGTAGCTACTCTGACTTTCGCCTTGTCCAAGCCTCAGTCGGAGTGGGTGCTCTGTAGACACCCACATTTTGACCGCCAGGTGTCTATAGTAGTTTCCGCCAAACACTCGATGATGTTCGGACGCAGACATGCTTTAATGGACTCGGATATGGGCTCAAAATCATGGCATTTGGCTTGTGCTTATTACGGAGTACAAATCTTACAAAACCAACCTCAAATCCAGGCCCAGTGGGTCGTTTCGAGTCAAATAAGACTAATTTGGGTCGAATCCGGCACCAGGGGCAAAACCGTCTTTTAGCGACCGGGTCAAACCCGGTCAAAGATATTTTTCCGAGGCACACGGATCAGCCGTGACATCTCGTGAGTCCGGTTTGAGCTCAAATACTACAAAAAATCAGCTGCGATCAATATTAAACAAATCCATTTAAGGATAGAATTCGATCTCAAGTAGGAATTCTATCCGAATACCAAATCGAACACTCGACCGAGCAGCCCCTTTCAGCCGAGATTCCTTGACTTCCTCGCCAAGTAACGGACTTCTCGTTCCTTTCAGCTTCTTGCATTTCCTATCCAAATTGGTATTTCTCATCACCTAAACGAGATACCTTTCCTAGCTTCCATCGAGGACCTCTCCTATAAATAGGACCCTCACGACACATCAAAAAAAGGAATTCATTCATACATAAAAAACAATCATCTATCATCCACAACTATTCCCATTAATTACTCATTCATCTACAACATACATTCATACATCATCTACAATCTACAATAATTCCAAGACACAAAAACCTCGTAACATCCGAACATCAAACATAATATTGACGAACCGATAGTGTAACCCGAAACCAACCAAAAATCGATCAAAGACCGACCCAAAAACCGGCCACCCCGTCACCTTACACGATCCAAATCACCACCCTAAATCACCCGTATTATCTCGACGCTCCCGTGCCTAAGCCACTTTCCGACGAGCCTTATTCCGAGATAACAAAGCATGTAGGTTGAGGGTGTAAAATCAATCCCGTCTTCTCCTTTCTCTTTCTCTTTCTCTCGTTTTTTTATGGGTCGTCGTCGCATTATCTATTTTTCTATAATATCGATACTACAAATTATTTTCATATAAAACAACGTTCTTAAAATATGATATCGACTCTTTAGTCGAATATCGTATCTAACAAGAACTAAATTAAATCTCGTTGATGCTAAAAATCGTCACATACTTTTTTTAAACAAAATACGACGATTTTAACGCGGAGAGAATTAACATTCTTTTCTTTTCGTTTAATTCCTTTTCAAAACGATTTTATAAAAACCTTTTCTAAAAATCATTCCGAATATTTGATATCGATTTCATAATCGAATATCGAATACGACGAATATCAAAAATATAAATCAGGTGTAAATTAGTCCATATTTATACGCGATTTATCAAAATTAACGATTTTCGAAAAAAAACAAACCCGAGACAGCCACCCGCGCGAGTCGCGCCCCTCTCAGGCGAGTCGCGCGGGCTCCTGTAAACCGCGGCATATTTTTCTCGTTTTCCAATTTTTCGAGTATCATTTTTTAACACAAAACAACGTTTTTCTCGGTATATTTTCAGATTTTTCGACAAATATTTTTTGACCTCGGTCGACACGTGTTTAATCCATCACGTGTAACAAAACTTTTCGAAATTATGCATATCATCGTATTTATATTCTTATTCGATTTACAAACCGTTACTAACTTGTTTGCTTATGTTTGTAACGATTTATTTTCATCTTTCGTTTTATTAGACTAAAACGAATTTCACATGCTAAATATAACTTTGACGTTATTAGTTTAAGATGCATTAAACGACTTAGCAACCCGTTTATTTTTTTTCACATGCTTAGGGAAAATAATGTTTGCATATCATTCACCGTTGAACTAACGCGTGTACACCAAAAACGAACGATATCTTAGTGAAGGCTGCAAGTGCGGGCGGGGTTGGGTGTCTTAGTGAACTTCCCAACACGTACCCTCACCCCTTACTCAGAACCATGGTTTTCGGATGTCCGAATCCATTTGCAACGAGAGTCATTCAGTACACGATATCCGATAATGTCGGTATCGGTATCATAATGCAAAGGCACGAACCCAATAAACTCTGACATCGGAAATGGGCCGTATTTTGTACACGGCCCACTACGACATAGAGTGGGTTTGAACGGGTCCGAATTCCTACAAAATTCGGTGGCGACTCCTACTTCGATTTAAATTTCAATTTGACCATCTCATATGGAGATTCATTCGCCTCCCCAAACCCGCGCGTGGCCGCGTCGGTGTGGACCTATATCATGTCCACAACTTGGCGACTCCGCTGGGGATCAACTGATGAGTCACTTACCATCGGCATCCTCAGGGTGAGACTCGAAAAGAAATCGTTCGAATATTAATGTACACGTTTTAATTCAATGGTTCATGCATAACCCAATTCTTTCCCGGGCCGGTTACTTGTGACCGACGTCCCACTATACCACGGTGCGTTTCTAAATGGGCGCACTAAAGACTTCGATGGCGGAACTCGCATGGGTTTTACGGCAGGTTCTAATACCAACTCGGCTTAGGAAGACCGCCCTGATTTGCGAGAAAGCTATCGTCGTTGGTATAGACCCTATTCGACCAACCGAGACTTAGATTAGGAGCATACATGGTGTCATTATACTGTTTCCATGACTACGTGCTACTTGATTTACTTGTTTTCGTCTTTTCAAAAACCGTCATTTTCAAAGAAATTTGCATCTTTTCAAACCTATCCATTTTTCAAAACCCGGAAAGTCACCGAATTTAGGACTTATGATTTTGACTCAAAATAGCCTATTTGTAGCCGGTATGCTGTCCAAACCTTTTCAAAACTCTGAAATCTCGGCCCGATGACATTTTTTTCGATTTTTCAAAAAAAATCGGGCCATCCTATCCGACTTTGTTCGGTTTTCAAATCCAATTTTTCCTTTCAAAGCGTTCTTCTTCTTAGGACTTCCCGTATTTAGTAGTGTCGGGTCTTGTCATAAGTAGTTAGAATCTCTAGTGTCGAAACTCCGTCGATCTTACATCACGAGTTTCTACCCCATCCCAGTCCGCCTTATCTGACAAGGCACGACCCACCTACGTAGGACAAACTCCTACAAAGGGAAGCCCATTTACACAATCGAGTCCAAAGTCTGGGGATTTCACACACGGATCTTCCTCCGAACAGGACTAGGCCCACTTTGCCAAATCCAAAAGAGGTCCACCTTCCACGAGTCACCCGTCTAGGAGTCGGTCTTCAGTCCCACTCGGGGGCTACCCTTTAGCGGAGCGATC
The DNA here is from genome assembly GCA_958450325.1 of Agrostemma githago. Classification (NCBI taxonomy): domain Eukaryota; kingdom Viridiplantae; phylum Streptophyta; class Magnoliopsida; order Caryophyllales; family Caryophyllaceae; genus Agrostemma; species Agrostemma githago. The sequence goes on from OY288258.1 coordinate 21,592,838, forward strand.
AACCACGGTTGCTCTAAGGATCAGGTCTTACACGTGTTGTCTCACGTATCCCACTTTCGAGTCACTTAGGTGTCACACCATCTGAGTCCTGTCTGAGCCCTTAGTCATCACTTGGGGGCTATTCTCCGATGGAGCGATTAATCACAGTCACTCCGAGAATCGTACCCTACACATTTGTGTTAGGAGAGTCTAACCCGAGTCAAGCTGGAGCCGTCTCTTCTCCCGCGCTATTTCCTATGCCTTGGTGAGCTTGAGTTCCAAAGCAACTTTTCTGATTACACGGTATTCTTACAGACGGGCCGCCGGTAACCAGACACCAACACAAGATGCAAGAAGCCTTGGACCAACTGACCGCCTCACTGGCTAAAATGGAGGCCCAACTGACAGTCATCAGGACCGACCAAACCGCCATTACCACCCGTTTGAGTGCCTTGGAACAAAGGACTCCTAAGGTCGGGAATGAAACCACTGGGCCCATAGCTGAACTGGTCAACGCCGTCAGTAAGCTGGAGGAACAGGTCCACCTGTCGACCAACAATTCAATCCATACGGAAAATGCTCGTTCCTATTCACCTTTGACCAACGAGCTGCCCGCTAACCTCAACCTGACGGGCCTACCAATGTTCGACGGGACTGAAGACCCGGTATTACATATCCGGGCTTTCAAAGAATTCATGGCTGTTAAGGGGGTCAAGTCAACCATGTTCAAACATCTGTTCGCTTCTTCCCTCGAGAAGCACCCGAAAGCCTGGTACTACAGGCTTGATTCCAAGAAGTACAAGACTTGGGATGACGTGGCGACGGAGTTCGCTCGGAACTATGCCGACAACACTGAAATCCAGACTACGATGCGTACTCTGGAGGTTATGGCCCAAGAGCCCAAAGAAGGTTTCCCCAAGTACCTTCATAGGTGGAGGGCCGAAAGTGTGAAGTTGGTAGACAAGCCCAACGAAAAGACACTAGGGGAGGTGTTCATCAATAACCTCTTACCTTCCTACCGCATCCATCTTAGGTATGCCGATATTTCAAACTTTTCAGTGCTTACCGAAATGGGCACTGAGATTGAAGACGATCTTCGACATAATGAAGATCTGGGTGAAGCTTCTACTGAAGGCTATACTGGACATCAACTCGAGGCCTCAGAAGCCGACGACAAATGACAACATCATCCGAGAGTCTAGATTTGGTTTAAGTCCTAGTCTGAGTCCGAGTCTAGGATCACTATTTTCTGTCAAAGTTAGAGTCAGAGTCAGTTGTATTCTGTCCTCTTTTTTTCAAAATTCAATAAAATCAGCTTTTCTATCTCTACTATATGCTTCCTTATGTGTTTCCGAGAACATGATGAACACCATCATACACTGTGAGCACATGCACATGACTATTATAGGCACATCTATAATGACTGCAGGGAACCGAGACCCGTGTTTTCCTTTACCTATTCCATGTCTGACATAGAAAGCCACATAACTACCCTTAGTAGGAGCGGTATCGAATCCTATGACAAATCTAGGTAGTCTCCTAGTTTGGGTTCAAGACGGGAGGCAAGCCCATCACCCACAATAAACACCCATCCAATAAGGTCTACCAATCCCTACCTTAGGTGTTAGTCTGACCAACAAAAGAAAAGGAAAAAAAAACTGGACAAAAAAATCAAAAGTCCAAGGAAAAAGCAAAAGGCCAAAACAAAAAAGTTGGCCATGATCAAAAAAGAATTATCAACATCCCTCGACCAGACACGGTCAACTCAAATGAAGAATCCCATGACCGGGGCTAAGAGGTCAACCCAAAGAATTCAAAAACCCATGACCGTAGTTAACAATCAACTCGAGTGAAACGGTCAATTCAAAAATTATCAAAACCCATACCATCAAATAGGGGAGAAACAATCAAGCTGGTCAGCTAACACCACATCTAGCCTTCCCACATTACAACCTTCAAGACCTTCTCGAGACCTAGGCTAAGAGATAACCCAGAATTGTGAGGATTCAAGCTCCATAGGATACCCCTAACCATTAGGGCCAGACATGGAAATCAGATCCCGCACCATTATCAAACCTACCCCGATCGAAGTTCGAGTCATTTTTACTCGACTTCCCCCTTTCCTACCACATTACAATACCTTACCCTCGAAGCCTTAGCTCCACAAAATCGAGCTCCAGATTTCGAATCATCAAAGCCACTTACTTCCTAGCACCACATTTCCAAAAACATCCAAACCAGCTACCAACCCCAAACACGGGAACTCAACTTGCGGTCGGCATAGAACATGCCCAAACAGTTCACATCACCTCCGGGGGCTACCCCGGAGAATGCTCACAGTCACAGGATCAACATCCTAACTGTTCTAGCCCTTTGATCAAGACATCATTGGGAATGCACCTAGCCTACACCATTGTTATGGCTAGTTACACACAAAGCCCTAATAAACTAGGCACCATAACATATCTTCAAATTCACTGAACTACGGCTTGGTTTGATTTCACTACACGTGAATACGTAGGCAGCCTTTCAACAGAGGCACAACCACCCACATTGACACACATTCAAAAAGCATCATCATTCTGGTCACGACACTGTCATGTTCTCAACAGTTAGCTTTGTCGTCCTGGGGGCTTCTCCTAGGCAGAAGTTCTCCATCCACTCACAAAATCCAAATGACCTTCTAACACTAGCTTTCTTTGTGTAGAGTGTCCTAGTACTCGGCTCAGTTGAAGACGAGAATTGGTCAGGGACTCGAAACAATACCTACCTTGGGAATATACCCCAAAACCGAAAAATTCAAAAGAACACCATTCTACAACATTGCTACTACAAAGCCCTATCGTACGGAAATAGTCTCATAACGAGGATTCGACCATGTTGCCACTCGCCTAGGCTACGGAATAGCGCAACTTAAGAGTCTTGTCATCTTAGGTGGCCCACCCCCTACCGAGTCACAATCCAACCCTTAGAGAGTCCAGTTCGTGTCTGTCAACTCGTCCTATATCACGTCCAGAGTCGAGTCTGTCGGTAGGCCTCTCTCTCCAAATTCTCATTTTAAAATTTGCAAAACTTAGCTATTTGAGAAAATCCTTCTCGACAAGGTCAAATTTCAGTCTATTTAAGCTGCAAATTTCTTTTCTACCCTTTTCAATTTTGAAAAAAGATCTTCTAGCGCGTGAGTTGCTTTCAGGACTTCGATTTCAAAATGAAGCAAAAATCATTTTCCCCAGCGCAAGTCAGTTTATAGATGATAACTGCATTTCCTGTATGCTATCTTGCTACCTGCTATGTTTGCCATTTCTATATATCTAACATTTAAGGTACCAGCTTGTGCTTCCCAAAGGAACATCAAGTTTTTACTTCCCCAGCGTAAGTCGGTGTTCTGCCAAAAAATGTTACATACGAATTGCTATGTGTCGGCATCATGCATGTACACCCAGACTCCCAAGGAATTCTCAAAAATTCTCCAGTGGAAAAGCACAAGCGACATTTTTCGGGATGTATCTGTAAACAGATACACCCATAGCCTCCAATGCAGGCTCCCACGTAATTCCAAGATGGGATGTGTCTGTAAAAAGACACACCCATAGCTTCCAAGGCAAGCTCCCGCGCAATTCCAAGATGGAATGTGTCTGTAAACAGACACACCCATAGCTTCCAAGGCAAGCTCCCACACAAATACAAGATGGGATATGACTGTAAACAGACACACCCAAGACTTTTCAGGCAAAGTCCCCCGTGACATTATTGGCATCCATCCTGGTATGATTTCTATCTTATGGCTGGCGAGCCCTTCACGCAAGTCTAATGGACTATAAACGACCCGATCGTAAGTCTGCCAGGTCTTAATCCTTGATTGGCCTGGTAGCTACTCTGACTTTCGCCTTGTCCAAGCCTCAGTCGGAGTGGGTGCTCTGTAGACACCCACATTTTGACCGCCAGGTGTCTATAGTAGTTTCCGCCAAACACCCGATGATGATCGGATGCAGACATGCTTTAATGGACTCGGATATGGGCTCAAAATCATTGGCATTTGGCTTGTGCTTATTACGGAGTACAAATCTTACAAAACCAACCTCAAATCCAGGCCCAGTGGGTCGTTTCAAGTCAAATAAGACTAATTTGGGTCGAATCCGGCACCAGGGGCAAAACCGTCTTTTAGCGACCGGGTCAAACCCGGTCAAAGATATTTTTCCGAGGCACACGGATCAGCCGTGACATCTCGTGAGTCCGGTTTGAGCTCAAATACTACAAAAAATCAGCTGCGATCAATATTAAACAAATCCATCTATGGATAGAATTCGATCTCAAGTAGGAATTCTATCCGAATACCAAATCAAACACTCGACCGAGCATCAAATACTCGGCCGAGCAGCCCCTTTCAGCCGAGATTCCTTGACTTCCTCACCAAGTAACGTACTTCTCGTTCTTTTCAGCTTCTTGCATTTCCTATCCAAATCGGTATTTCTCATCACCTAAACGAGATACCTTTCCTAGCTTTCATCGAGGACCTCTCCTATAAATAGGACCCTCACGACACATCAAAAAAAGGAATTCATTCATACATAAAAAAAACAATCATCTATCATCCACAACTATTCCCATCAATTACTCATTCATCTACAACATACATTCATACATCATCTACAATCTACAATAATTCCAAGACACAACAACCTCGTAACATCCAAACATTAAACATAATATCGACGAACCGATAGTGCAACCCGAAACCAACCAAAAATCGATCAAAGACCGACCCAAAAACCGGCCACCCCGTCACCTTACACGATCCAAATCACCACCCTAACTCACCCGCATTATCTCGACGCTCCCGTGCCTAAGCCACTTTCCGACGAGCCTTATTCCGAGAAAACAAAGCATGTAGGTTGAGGGTGTTAAATCAATCCCGTCTTCTCCTTTCTCTTTCTCTTCCTCTCGTTTTTTTATGGGTCGTCGTCGCATTATCTATTTTTCTATAATATCGATACTACAAATTATTTTCATATAAAACAACGTTCTTAAAATATGATATCGACTCTTTAGTCGAATATCGTATCTAACAAGAACTAAATTAACGAAAATCGTCACATACTTTTTTTAAACAAAATACAACGATTTTAACACGGAGAGAATTAACATTCTTTTCTTTTCGTTTAATTCCTTTTCAAAACGATTTTATAAAAACCTTTTCTAAAAATCATTCCGAATATTTGATATCGATTTCATAATCGAATATCGAATACAACGAATATCGAAAATATAAATCAGGTGTAAATTAATCCATATTTATACGCGATTTATCAAAAATTAACGATTTTCGAAAAAAAGCAAACCCGAGAAGCCACCCGCGCGAGTCGCGCCCCTCCCAGGCGAGTCGCGCGGGCTGCTGTAAACCGCGGCATATTTCTCTCGTTTTCCGATTTTTCCAGCATCGTTTTTTAACACAAAACAGCGGTTTTCTCGGTATATTTTCAGATTTTTCGACAAATATTTTTTGACCTCGGTCGACACGTGTTTAATCTATCACGTGTAACAAAACTTTTCGAAATTATGCATATCATCGTATTTATATTCTTATTCGATTTACAAACCGTTACTAACTTGTTTGCTCATGTTTGTAGCGATTTATTTTCGTCTTTCGTTTTATTAGACTAAAACGAATTTCACATGCTAAATATAACTTTGACGTTATTAGTTTAAGATGCATTAAACGACTTAGCAACCCGTTTAATTTTTTTCACATGCTTAGGGAAAATAATGTTTGCATATCATTCACCGTCGAACTAACGCGTGTACACAAAAAACGAACGATATCTTAGTAAAGGCCACTAAGTGCGGGCGAGGTTGGGTGTTCTTAGTGAACTTCCCAACACGTACCCACACCCCTTACTCAGAACCATGGTTTTCGGATGTCCGAATCCATTGGCAACGAGAGTCATTCAATACACGATATCCGATAATGTCGGTATCGGTATCATAATGCAAAGGGACGAACCCAATAAACTCTGACATCGGAAATGGGCCGTATTTTGTACACGGCCCACTACGACATAGAGTGGGTTCGAACGGGTCCGAATTCCCACAAAATTCGGTGGCGACTCCTACTTCGATTTAAATTTCAATTTGACCATCTCATATGGAGATTTATTCGCCTCCCCAAACCCGCGCGTGGCCGCGTCGGGATGGACTTATGTCATGTCCACAATTATAAATAAGAGTAATCGTATGTTTGTTTGCGTCTTAAAAAGTATTCTCAAGATAGTAAATTATCCCACATCAAAAAAATTATGATAATGGAATTCTGTATTATAAATAAGAATAATCCTTCGTGCTTGCCCTTTTTCGTACCGTGTTTTGCAGGCAACTTTGACTTGGTTGGGATGCACCCAAGCCCCGAGGAGCCTGAATTATAAAGTGAAAAGGTTGCATCGATATAAATCGAAGGCTAAATGGAAGAGAAGGTGGTACATTAGTAGTGTTGTGACTTGCATTTACATGATTTGGCAGGAACGAAATCGTAGGATATTTGTTGGCCTAAAGAGCAGCGTGGAGAAGCTTATTTATGCCATCAAATTTCATGTTTGCGGTAAACTTTTGTATAATTGTAATATAGAAAACGATGAGATGATTAGTTGTCTTCAAGCTTAGTGGCCGATTGTTTTTGTGGTCTTTATGGAGCTTGTGGTAGTTTTGGTGCTTTTGGTCGAGGCCTTTTGTAAGTCTATCTTTTTCCCCTCTTTTGGAAGAATAAAGAGCTAACTCTTACCAAAAATAAATAAATAATCATTCATTCTTAAATAATATCACTAATAAAAACTTTTGAGGCTTAAAAATTTTCTAAATAATACTACAAACTTGTAAAATAATCTCACATCGAAAAACTATAACATGGTGTGATGAAACTCTATATTATAAATAAGAAATAGGAGTACTCAATTGTATAACAAGACGATGAAATTCTATTATCCAAATAATTATGATGAGGTGATGAAATTCTTTATTATAAATAATAGTTATCATTCGTTCTTAAATATCTACAAAAAAACTTTTTAATCTTAAACAAAGCTCTTAATAAGACTACAAAGTTAAATAAAATTATCACACATCGAGAAATTATAATGAGATGATAGAATTCTATTATATAAAGTGATCATTCGTTCTTAGATATTAACCAACAATCTTTTAAGACTTAAAAAACTTCTTAGACTATAAAGTCAACTAAAATTATCCCACGTCAAAAAATTATGATGAGTTGATGAAATTCTATTATATTACGGAGTATAAATAAGAGTAATAATTCGTTCTTAGATTTCAACCAACAATCTTTTAAGTCTTAAAAAAGCTCAGAAGACTATGAAGTTATGTGTGATTATAAAAGTGTAGGGATACCATATAGAAAAGCTAAAAACATAGAAACACCATGTAGAAAATCTCTTATAATAAGTGGTAGAATTAAACTTAAGTAAATGATCTCACATCGAAAATTTATGATGCGGTTATGAAATTCTCTACTATAAATAAGAGTAGTCATTCGTCAAATTATGATGTGATGAAATTCTATATTATAAGCAAGATTTCATATTATTTTCTCGTAAAAGAAGTGATGATTTATTATGCATTCCATAAAAATAGTAAGATTATCCCACATCGAATCATTATAAAAAGGTGATGTGTCTGTGTGTGTGTTTGTTTATATATATATATATATATATATATATATATATATATATATATATATATAGAGAGAGAGAGAGAGAGAGAGAGAGAGAGAGAGAGAGAGAGAGATAGGTTCACATAAGGCCAACAACTCTTATAAGTTCATAAGTCCAAGTGTTAAAGTAACACAAAAGGTGCTTAAAGTTACACGAAATGAGTGTTAAAGTTGCACTTTATCACTTGAAGTGATAAAAGAGCTGAATGTTATAGTTATATATCAATTCTGAAAAAATACAACTTTAACGAATGTCATATGTAACTTTAATATAGACTTAATTACATATGGTGAACTTATTTGATCCTTTCTCTCTCTCTCTCTCTATATATATATATATAGATTCGGGATCCATTGAGGCAGCCTAACTCCCTGCAACCGTTGAGGCAGCATCTGGGCCGTTAGATCTGATTGAGATTAACGGACCAGGCTTGATCAAAATTCTAAGCACAAAAACAAACGCGCGTCATCTCCTTCCTTTCCTTTTGAATTAGTCGACTTTCTCTCTCTAGAAATTTGTTTATTTTTTCATTCAAATCATTCGATCATCTTCATCAGTTCCGTTGCAGATCTTCATCGTTTGATCTTCATCATTTTTACTTGCAGATTTAATTGTGCTCACTCGTAAAATCGAGCGTCTTCATCCTTTCAATTGCAGATCTTCATCATTCGATTATCATCATTTAAGTTGCAGATTTCATTTTGTTCACTTTGTAAATTCGTTCGTAGAATTGATTTTACGAATTCTGTTCTTGATTATCAAGGAATTCTGTGCTTGATTATCAACGATTTCTGTTCTTGATTTGATTGTCGTCATTTTCACTTGCAGATTTGATTGTAATCCTGAACAATTCGTTTAGAGAAAACTGATTATGAACCTGCTGATCCAAGTAGACAATCGATTATCAAGAATTACGTAGATTCTGTACTGATTCTCTGCTGAGTTATTTTGATAACTTATGATGTACATATTTGTCACTGAATAATGTTGATATTTTGATATCAGTTGTACATAATCCATCTGAGGACATCACTACACATAATTCTGTATTAGTTGTACATAACTCATCTAGTTACATCTTAAAGTAGAAATTTTGTTGCGCTTGTAACAATTTACAAACTGTATATCTTCCTAAATAATTATGTACACTGTATCCATTATTATGTATAGGACGTAGGGTCATTATATAAGGTACATAATTCTATATCAGCTGTACATAACCCATTTGAGGACATCATTGTACATATTTCTATATCAGCTGTACATAATTCTATATCAGCTGTACATAATTTATCTGAGGACATCATTGTACATAATTCTATATTAGTTGTACATAACTCATCTATTTACATCTTAGACTGAAAATGTACAGATACTAAATAATTAGTTATATACACTGTATTCATAATTATGTATATCATATTTTTAATTGAAAAACACAATGCAAACTGTATATCTTCCTAAATAATTATGTACACTGTATTCATTATTATGTACAGGACGTAGGGTCATTATATAAGGTACATAATTCTATATCAGCTGTACATAACCCATTTGAGAACATCATTGTAAATATTTCTATATAAGCTGTACATAACCCATTTGAGGACATCATGGTACATAATTCAATGTCAACTGTACATAACAAATCTTAGGACATCATTGTACATAATTCTATATCAGCTGTACATAACCCTCTTTGAATCACATCCACGACAGGGTTCACCAATACCCTCTTAGGGTTCAGTTTCTTGCGGGTTTAGTGACCTTGAATAAGGAAAAGGGTTTAGGGTTGGATTAGGCGGATCCACGAAGCGGGTCCGCCTAATCCAACCCTAAACCCTTTTCCGTCCCGTCTTATGCGGTACCCTACTCTTAAGGTTCAGTGTCTCATCTTTGAATCACATCCACGACAGGGTTCACCAATACCCTCTTAGGGTTCAGTTTCTTGCGGGTTTAGTGACCTTGAATAAGGAAAAGGGTTTAGGGTTGGATTAGGCGGATCCGCGAAGCGGGTCCGCCTAATCCAACCCTAAACCCTTTTCCGTCCCGTCTTATGCGGTCCCCTACTCATAAGGTTCAGTGTCCCATCTTTGAATCACATCCACGACAGGGTTCACCAATACCCTCTTAGGGTTCAGTTTCTTGCGGGTTTAGTGACCTTGAATAAGGAAAAGGGTTTAGGGTTGGATTAGGCGGATCCGCGAAGTGGGTCCGCCTAATCCAACCCTAAACCCTTTTCCGTCCCGTCTTATGCGGTACCCTACTCTTAAGGTTCAGTGTCCCATCTTTGAATCACATCCACGACAGGGTTCACCAATACCCTCTTAGGGTTCAGTTTCTTGCGGGTTTAGTGACCTTGAATAAGGAAAAAGGTTTAGGGTTGGATTAGGCGGATCCCCGAAGCGGGTCCGCCTAATCCAACCCTAAACTCTTTTCCGTCCCGTCTTATGCGGTACCCTACTCTTAAGGTTCAGTGTCCCATCTTTGAATCACATCCACGACAGGGTTCACCAATACCCTCTTAGGGTTCAGTTTCTTGCGGGATTAGTGACCTTGAATAAGGAAAAGGGTTTAGGGTTGGATTAGGCGGATCCACGAAGCGGGTCCGCCTAATCCAACCCTAAACCCTTTTCCGTCCCGTCTTATGCGGTACCCTACTCTAAAGGTTCGTTGTCCCATCTTTGAATCACATCCAGGACAGGGTTCACCAATAACCTCTTAGGGTTCAGTTTCTTGCGGGTTTAGGGACCTTGAATAAGGAAAAGGGTTTAGGGTTGGATTAGGCGGATCCGCGAAGCGGGTCCGCCTAATCCAACCCTAAACCCTTTTCCGTCCCGTCTTATGCGGTACCCTACTCTTAAGGTTCAGTGTCCCCTCTTTGAAGCACATCCACGACAGGGTTCACCAATACCCTCTTAGGGTTCAGTTTTTTGCGGGTTTAGTGACCTTGAATAAGGAAAAGGGTTTAGGGTTGGATTAGGCGGATCCGCGAAGCGGGTCCGCCTAATCCAACCCTAAACCCTTTTCCGTCCCGTCTTATGCGGTACCCTACTCTAAAGGTTCAGTGTCCCATCTTTGAATCACATCCACGACAGGGTTCACCAATAACCTCTTAGGGTTCAGTTTCTTGTGGGTTTAGGGACCTTGAATAAGGAAAAGGGTTTAGGGTTGGATTAGGCGGATCCGCGAAGCGGGTCCGCCTAATCCAACCCTAAACCCTATTCCGTCCCGTATTATGTGGTACCCTACACTTAAGGTTCAGTGTCCCATCTTTGAATCACATCCACGACGGGGTTCACCAATACCCTCTTAGGGTTCAGTTTCTTGCGGGTTTAGTGACCTTGAATAAGGAAAAGGGTTTAGGGTTAGATTAGGCGGATCCGCGAAGCGGGTCCACCTAATCCAACCCTAAACCCTTTTCCGTCCCGTCTTATGCGGTACCCTACTCTTAAGGTTCAGTGTCCCATCTTTGAATCACATCCACGACAGGGTTCACCAATAACCTCTTAGGGTTCAGTTTCTTGCGGGATTAGTGACCTTGAATAAGGAAAAGGGTTTAGGGTTGGATTAGGCGGATCCGCGAAGCGGGTCCGCCTAATCCAACCCTAAACCCTTTTCCGTCCCGTCTTATGCGGTACCCTACTCTTAAGGTTCAGTGTCCCCTCTTTGAATCACATCCACGATAGTGTTCACCAATACCCTCTTAGGGTTCAGTTTCTAGCGGGTTTAGTGACCTTGAATCAGGAAAAGGGTTTAGGGTTGGATTAGGCGGATCCGCAAAGAGGATCCGCCTAATCCAACCCTAAACCCTTTTTCGTCCCGTCTTATGCGGTACCCTACTCTAAAGGTTCAGTGTCCCATCTTTGAATCACATCCACGACAGGGTTCACCAATAACCTCTTGGGGTTCAGTTTCTTGCGGGTTTAGGGACCTTGAATAAGGAAAAGGGTTTAGGGTTGGATTAGGCGGATCCGCGAAGCGGGTCCGCCTAATCGAACCCTAAACCCTTTTCCGTCCCGTCTTATGCGGTACCCTGCTCTTAAGGTTCAGTGTCCCATCTTTGAATCACATCCACGACAAGGTTCACCTATACCCTCTTAGGTTTCAGTTTCTTGCGGATTTAGTGACCTTGAATAAGGAAAAGGTTTTAGGGTTGGATTAGGCGGATCCGCGAAGCGGGTCCGCCTAATCCAACCCTAAACCCTTTTCCGTCCCGTCTTATGCGGTACCCTGCTCTTAAGGTTCAGTGTCCCATCTTTGAATCACATCCACGACAAGGTTCACCAATACCCTCTTAGGGTTCAGTTTCTTGCGGGTTTAGTGACCTTGAATAAGGAAAAGGGTTTAGGGTTGGATTAGGCGGATCCGCGAAGCGGGTCCGCCTAATCGAACCCTAAACCCTTTTCCGTCCCGTCTTATGCGGTACCCTGCTCTTAAGGTTCAGTGTCCCATCTTTGAATCACATCCACGACAAGGTTCACCAATACCCTCTTAGGGTTCAGTTTCTTGCGGGTTTAGTGACCTTGAATAAGGAAAAGGGTTTAGGGTTGGATTAGGCGGATCCGCGAAGCGGGTCCGCCTAATCCAACCCTAAACCCTATTCCGTCCCGTATTATGTGGTACCCTACACTTAAGGTTCAGTGTCCCATCTTTGAATCACATCCACGACGGGGTTCACCAATACCCTCTTAGGGTTCAGTTTCTTGCGGGTTTAGTGACCTTGAATAAGGAAAAGGGTTTAGGGTTAGATTAGGCGGATCCGCGAAGCGGGTCCGCCTAATCCAACCCTAAACCCTTTTCCGTCCCGTCTTATGCGGTACCCTACTCTTAAGGTTCAGTGTCCCATCTTTGAATCACATCCACGACAGGGTTCACCAATAACCTCTTAGGGTTCAGTTTCTTGCGGGATTAGTGACCTTGAATAAGGAAAAGGGTTTAGGGTTGGATTAGGCGGATCCGCGAAGCGGGTCCGCCTAATCCAACCCTAAACCCTTTTCCGTCCCGTCTTATGCGGTACCCTACTCTTAAGGTTCAGTGTCCCCTCTTTGAATCACATCCACGATAGTGTTCACCAATACCCTCTTAGGGTTCAGTTTCTAGCGGGTTTAGTGACCTTGAATCAGGAAAAGGGTTTAGGGTTGGATTAGGCGGATCCGCAAAGAGGGTCCGCCTAATCCAACCCTAAACCCTTTTTCGTCCCGTCTTATGCGGTACCCTACTCTAAAGGTTCAGTGTCCCATCTTTGAATCACATCCACGACAGGGTTCACCAATAACCTCTTGGGGTTCAGTTTCTTGCGGGTTTAGGGACCTTGAATAAGGAAAAGGGTTTAGGGTTGGATTAGGCGGATCCGCGAAGCGGGTCCGCCTAATCGAACCCTAAACCCTTTTCCGTCCCGTCTTATGCGGTACCCTGCTCTTAAGGTTCAGTGTCCCATCTTTGAATCACATCCACGACAAGGTTCACCTATACCCTCTTAGGTTTCAGTTTCTTGCGGATTTAGTGACCTTGAATAAGGAAAAGGTTTTAGGGTTGGATTAGGCGGATCCGCGAAGCGGGTCCGCCTAATCCAACCCTAAACCCTTTTCCGTCCCGTCTTATGCGGTACCCTGCTCTTAAGGTTCAGTGTCCCATCTTTGAATCACATCCACGACAAGGTTCACCAATACCCTCTTAGGGTTCAGTTTCTTGCGGGTTTAGTGACCTTGAATAAGGAAAAGGGTTTAGGGTTGGATTAGGCGGATCCGCGAAGCGGGTCCGCCTAATCGAACCCTAAACCCTTTTCCGTCCCGTCTTATGCGGTACCCTGCTCTTAAGGTTCAGTGTCCCATCTTTGAATCACATCCACGACAAGGTTCACCAATACCCTCTTAGGGTTCAGTTTCTTGCGGGTTTAGTGACCTTGAATAAGGAAAAGGGTTTAGGGTTGGATTAGGCGGATCCGCGAAGCGGGTCCGCCTAATCCAACCCTAAACCCTTTTCCGTCCCGTCTTATGCGGTACCCTGCTCTTAAGGTTCAGTGTCCCATCTTTGAATCACATCCACGACAAGGTTCACCAATACCCTCTTAGGGTTCAGTTTCTTGCGGGTTTAGTGACCTTGAATAAGGAAAAGGGTTTAGGGTTGGATTAGGCGGATCCGCGAAGCGGGTCCGCCTAATCCAACCCTAAACCCTTTTTCGTCTCGTCTTATGCGGTACCCTACTCTTAAGGTTCAGTGTCTCATCTTTGAATCACATCCACGACAGGGTTCACCAATACCCTCTTAGGGTTCAGTTTTTTGCGGGTTTAGTGACCTTGAATAAGGAAAAGGGTTTAGGGTTGGATTAGGCGGATCCGCGAAGCGGCTCCGCCTAATCCAACCCTAAACCCTTTTCCGTCCCGTCTTATGCGGTACCCTACTCTTAAGGTTCAGTGTCCCATCTTTGAATCACATCCACGACAGGGTTCACCAATACCCTCTTAGGGTTCAGTTTCTTGCGGGTTTAGTGACCTTGAAAAAGGAAAAGGGTTTAGGGTTGGATTAGGCGGATCCGCGAAGCGGGTACGCCTAATCCAACCCTAAACCCTTTTCCGTCCCGTCTTATGGGGTACCCTACTCATAAGGTTCAGTGTCCCATCTTTGAATCACATCCACGACAGGGTTCACCAATACCCTCTTAGGGTTCAGTTTCTTGCGGGTTTAGTGACCTTGAATAAGGAAAAGGGTTTAGGGTTGGATTAGGCGGATCCGCGAAGCGGGTCCGCCTAATCGAACCCTAAACCCTTTTCCGTCCCGTCTTATGCGGTACCCTGCTCTTATGGTTCAGTGTCCCATCTTTGAATCACATCCACGACAAGGTTCACCAATACCCTCTTAGGGTTCAGTTTCTTGCGGGTTTAGTGACCTTGAATAAGGAAAAGGGTTTAGGGTTGGATTAGGCGGATCCGCGAAGCGGGTCCGCCTAATCCAACCCTAAACCCTATTCCGTCCCGTATTATGTGGTACCCTACACTTAAGGTTCAGTGTCCCATCTTTGAATCACATCCACGACGGGGTTCACCAATACCCTCTTAGGGTTCAGTTTCTTGCGGGTTTAGTGACCTTGAATAAGGAAAAGGGTTTAGGGTTAGATTAGGCGGATCCGCGAAGCGGGTCCGCCTAATCCAACCCTAAACCCTTTTCCGTCCCGTCTTATGCGGTACCCTACTCTTAAGGTTCAGTGTCCCATCTTTGAATCACATCCACGACAGGGTTCACCAATAACCTCTTAGGGTTCAGTTTCTTGCGGGATTAGTGACCTTGAATAAGGAAAAGGGTTTAGGGTTGGATTAGGCGGATCCGCGAAGCGGGTCCGCCTAATCCAACCCTAAACCCTTTTCCGTCCCGTCTTATGCGGTACCCTACTCTTAAGGTTCAGTGTCCCCTCTTTGAATCACATCCACGATAGTGTTCACCAATACCCTCTTAGGGTTCAGTTTCTAGCGGGTTTAGTGACCTTGAATCAGGAAAAGGGTTTAGGGTTGGATTAGGCGGATCCGCAAAGAGGGTCCGCCTAATCCAACCCTAAACCCTTTTTCGTCCCGTCTTATGCGGTACCCTACTCTAAAGGTTCAGTGTCCCATCTTTGAATCACATCCACGACAGGGTTCACCAATAACCTCTTGGGGTTCAGTTTCTTGCGGGTTTAGGGACCTTGAATAAGGAAAAGGGTTTAGGGTTGGATTAGGCGGATCCGCGAAGCGGGTCCGCCTAATCGAACCCTAAACCCTTTTCCGTCCCGTCTTATGCGGTACCCTGCTCTTAAGGTTCAGTGTCCCATCTTTGAATCACATCCACGACAAGGTTCACCTATACCCTCTTAGGTTTCAGTTTCTTGCGGATTTAGTGACCTTGAATAAGGAAAAGGTTTTAGGGTTGGATTAGGCGGATCCGCGAAGCGGGTCCGCCTAATCCAACCCTAAACCCTTTTCCGTCCCGTCTTATGCGGTACCCTGCTCTTAAGGTTCAGTGTCCCATCTTTGAATCACATCCACGACAAGGTTCACCAATACCCTCTTAGGGTTCAGTTTCTTGCGGGTTTAGTGACCTTGAATAAGGAAAAGGGTTTAGGGTTGGATTAGGCGGATCCGCGAAGCGGGTCCGCCTAATCGAACCCTAAACCCTTTTCCGTCCCGTCTTATGCGGTACCCTGCTCTTAAGGTTCAGTGTCCCATCTTTGAATCACATCCACGACAAGGTTCACCAATACCCTCTTAGGGTTCAGTTTCTTGCGGGTTTAGTGACCTTGAATAAGGAAAAGGGTTTAGGGTTGGATTAGGCGTATCCGCGAAGCGGGTCCGCCTAATCCAACCCTAAACCCTTTTCCGTCCCGTCTTATGCGGTACCCTGCTCTTAAGGTTCAGTGTCCCATCTTTGAATCACATCCACGACAAGGTTCACCAATACCCTCTTAGGGTTCAGTTTCTTGCGGGTTTAGTGACCTTGAATAAGGAAAAGGGTTTAGGGTTGGATTAGGCGGATCCGCGAAGCGGGTCCGCCTAATCCAACCCTAAACCCTTTTTCGTCTCGTCTTATGCGGTACCCTACTCTTAAGGTTCAGTGTCTCATCTTTGAATCACATCCACGACAGGGTTCACCAATACCCTCTTAGGGTTCAGTTTTTTGCGGGTTTAGTGACCTTGAATAAGGAAAAGGGTTTAGGGTTGGATTAGGCGGATCCGCGAAGCGGCTCCGCCTAATCCAACCCTAAACCCTTTTCCGTCCCGTCTTATGCGGTACCCTACTCTTAAGGTTCAGTGTCCCATCTTTGAATCACATCCACGACAGGGTTCACCAATACCCTCTTAGGGTTCAGTTTCTTGCGGGTTTAGTGACCTTGAAAAAGGAAAAGGGTTTAGGGTTGGATTAGGCGGATCCGCGAAGCGGGTACGCCTAATCCAACCCTAAACCCTTTTCCGTCCCGTCTTATGGGGTACCCTACTCATAAGGTTCAGTGTCCCATCTTTGAATCACATCCACGACAGGGTTCACCAATACCCTCTTAGGGTTCAGTTTCTTGCGGGTTTAGTGACCTTGAATAAGGAAAAGGGTTTAGGGTTGGATTAAGCGGATCCGCAAAGCGGGTCCGCCTAATCTAACCCTAAACCCTTTTCCGTCCCGTCTTATGCGGTACCCTACTCTTAAGGTTCAGTGTCCCATCTTTGAATCACATCCACGACAGGGTTCACCAATACCCTCTTAGGGTTCAGTTTCTTGCGGGATTAGTGACCTTGAATAAGGAAAAGGGTTTAGGGCTGGATTAGGCGGATCCGCGAAGCGGGTCCGCCTAATCCAACCCTAAACCCTTTTCCGTCCTGTCTTATGCGGTACCCTACTCTAAAGGTTCAGTGTCCCATCTTTGAATCACATCCACGACAGGGTTCACCAATAACCTCTTGGGGTTCAGTTTCTTGCGGGTTTAGGGACCTTGAATAAGGAAAAGGGTTTAGGGTTGGATTAGGCGGATCCGCGAAGCGGGTCCGCCTAATCGAACCCTAAACCCTTTTCCGTCCCTTCTTATGCGGTACCCTGCTCTTAAGGTTCAGTGTCCCATCTTTGAATCACATCCACGACAAGGTTCACCTATACCCTCTTAGGTTTCAGTTTCTTGCGGATTTAGTGACCTTGAATAAGGAAAAGGTTTTAGGGTTGGATTAGGCGGATCCGCGAAGCGGGTCCGCCTAATCCAACCCTAAACCCTTTTCCGTCCCGTCTTATGCGGTACCCTGCTCTTAAGGTTCAGTGTCCCATCTTTGAATCACATCCACGACAGGGTTCACCAATACCCTCTTAGGGTTCAGTTTCTTGCGGGTTTAGTGACCTTGAATAAGGAAAAGGGTTTAGGGTTGGATTAGGCGGATCCGCGAAGCGGGACCGCCTAATCGAACCCTAAACCCTTTTCCGTCCCGTCTTATGCGGTACCCTGCTCTTAAGGTTCAGTGTCCCATCTTTGAATCACATCCACGACAAGGTTCACCAATACCCTCTTAGGGTTCAGTTTCTTGCGGGTTTAGTGACCTTGAATAAGGAAAAGGGTTTAGGGTTGGATTAGGCGGATCCGCGAAGCGGGTCCGCCTAATCCAACCCTAAACCCTTTTCCGTCCCGTCTTATGCGGTACCCTGCTCTTAAGGTTCAGTGTCCCATCTTTGAATCACATCCACGACAAGGTTTACCAATACCCTCTTAGGGTTCAGTTTCTTGCGGGTTTAGTGACCTTGAATAAGGAAAAGGGTTTAGGGTTGGATTAGGCGGATCCGCGAAGCGGGTCCGCCTAATCCAAACCTAAACCCTTTTTCGTCTCGTCTTATGCGGTACCCTACTCTTAAGGTTCAGTGTCTCATCTTTGAATCACATCCACGACAGGGTTCACCAATACCCTCTTAGGGTTCAGTTTTTTGCGGGTTTAGTGACCTTGAATAAGGAAAAGGGTTTAGGGTTGGATTAGGCGGATCCGCGAAGCGGCTCCGCCTAATCCAACCCTAAACCCTTTTCCGTCCCGTCTTATGCGGTACCCTACTCTTAAGGTTCAGTGTCCCATCTTTGAATCACATCCACGACAGGGTTCACCAATACCCTCTTAGGGTTCAGTTTCTTGCGGGTTTAGTGACCTTGAATAAGGAAAAGGGTTTAGGGTTGGATTAGGCGGATCCGAGAAGCGGGTCCGCCTAATCCAACCCTAAACCCTTTTTCGTCTCGTCTTATGCGGTACCCTACTCTTAAGGTTCAGTGTCTCATCTTTGAATCACATCCACGACAGGGTTCACCAATACCCTCTTAGGGTTCAGTTTTTTTGCGGGTTTAGTGACCTTGAATAAGGAAAAGGGTTTAGGGTTGGATTAGGCGGATCCGCGAAGCGGCTCCGCCTAATCCAACCCTAAACCCTTTTCCGTCCCGTCTTATGGGGTACCCTACTCATAAGGTTCAGTGTCCCATCTTTGAATCACATCCACGACAGGGTTCACCAATACCCTCTTAGGGTTCAGTTTCTTGCGGGTTTAGTGACCTTGAATAAGGAAAAGGGTTTAGGTTTGGATTAAGCGGATCCGCGAAGCGGGTCCGCCTAATCTAACCCTAAACCCTTTTCCGTCCCGTCTTATGCGGTACCCTACTCTTAAGGTTCAGTGTCCCATCTTTGAATCACATCCACGACAGGGTTCACCAATACCCTCTTAGGGTTCAGTTTCTTGCGGGATTAGTGACCTTGAATAAGGAAAAGGGTTTAGGGCTGGATTAGGCGGATCCGCGAAGCGGGTCCGCCTAATCCAACCCTAAACCCTTTTCCGTCCTGTCTTATGCGGTACCCTACTCTAAAGGTACAGTGTCCCATCTTTGAATCACATCCACGACAGGGTTCACCAATAACCTCTTGGGGTTCAGTTTCTTGCGGGTTTAGGGACCTTGAATAAGGAAAAGGGTTTAGGGTTGGATTAGGCGGATCCGCGAAGCGGGTCCGCCTAATCGAACCCTAAACCCTTTTCCGTCCCTTCTTATGCGGTACCCTGCTCTTAAGGTTCAGTGTCCCATCTTTGAATCACATCCACGACAAGGTTCACCTATACCCTCTTAGGTTTCAGTTTCTTGCGGATTTAGTGACCTTGAATAAGGAAAAGGTTTTAGGGTTGGATTAGGCGGATCCGCGAAGCGGGTCCGCCTAATCCAACCCTAAACCCTTTTCCGTCCCGTCTTATGCGTTACCCTGCTCTTAAGGTTCAGTGTCCCATCTTTGAATCACATCCACGACAGGGTTCACCAATACCCTCTTAGGGTTCAGTTTCTTGCGGGTTTAGTGACCTTGAATAAGGAAAAGGGTTTAGGGTTGGATTAGGCGGATCCGCGAAGCGGGACCGCCTAATCGAACCCTAAACCCTTTTCCGTCCCGTCTTATGCGGTACCCTGCTCTTAAGGTTCAGTGTCCCATCTTTGAATCACATCCACGACAAGGTTCACCAATACCCTCTTAGGGTTCAGTTTCTTGCGGGTTTAGTGACCTTGAATAAGGAAAAGGGTTTAGGGTTGGATTAGGCGGATCCGCGAAGCGGGTCCGCCTAATCCAACCCTAAACCCTTTTCCGTCCCGTCTTATGCGGTACCCTGCTCTTAAGGTTCAGTGTCCCATCTTTGAATCACATCCACGACAAGGTTCACCAATACCCTCTTAGGGTTCAGTTTCTTGCGGGTTTAGTGACCTTGAATAAGGAAAAGGGTTTAGGGTTGGATTAGGCGGATCCGCGAAGCGGGTCCGCCTAATCCAAACCTAAACCCTTTTTCGTCTCGTCTTATGCGGTACCCTACTCTTAAGGTTCAGTGTCTCATCTTTGAATCACATCCACGACAGGGTTCACCAATACCCTCTTAGGGTTCAGTTTTTTGCGGGTTTAGTGACCTTGAATAAGGAAAAGGGTTTAGGGTTGGATTAGGCGGATCCGCGAAGCGGCTCCGCCTAATCCAACCCTAAACCCTTTTCCGTCCCGTCTTATGCGGTACCCTACTCTTAAGGTTCAGTGTCCCATCTTTGAATCACATCCACGACAGGGTTCACCAATACCCTCTTAGGGTTCAGTTTCTTGCGGGTTTAGTGACCTTGAATAAGGAAAAGGGTTTAGGGTTGGATTAGGCGGATCCGAGAAGCGGGTCCGCCTAATCCAACCCTAAACCCTTTTCCGTCCCGTCTTATGGGGTACCCTACTCATAAGGTTCAGTGTCCCATCTTTGAATCACATCCACGACAGGGTTCACCAATACCCTCTTAGGGTTCAGTTTCTTGCGGGTTTAGTGACCTTGAATAAGGAAAAGGGTTTAGGGTTGGATTAAGCGGATCCGCGAAGCGGGTCCGCCTAATCTAACCCTAAACCCTTTTCCGTCCCGTCTTATGCGGTACCCTACTCTTAAGGTTCAGTGTCCCATCTTTGAATCACATCCACGACAGGGTTCACCAATACCCTCTTAGGGTTCAGTTTCTTGCGGGATTAGTGACCTTGAATAAAGAAAAGGGTTTAGGGCTGGATTAGGCGGATCCGCGAAGCGGGTCCGCCTAATCCAACCCTAAACCCTTTTCCGTCCTGTCTTATGCGGTACCCTACTCTTAAGGTTCAGTGTCCTCTCTTTGAATCACATCCACGACAGGGTTCACCAATACCCTCTTAGGGTTCAGTTTCTTGTGGGTTTAGTGACCTTGAATAAGGAAAAGGGTTTAGGGTTGGATTAGGCGGATCCGCGAAGCGGGTCCGCCTAATCCAACCCTAAACCCTTTTCCGTCCCGTCTTATGCGGTACCCTGCTCTTAAGGTTCAGTGTCCCATCTTTGAATCACATCCACGACAAGGTTCACCAATACCCTCTTAGGGTTCAGTTTCTTGCGGGTTTAGTGACCTTGAATAAGGAAAAGGGTTTAGGGTTGGATTAGGCGGATCCGCGAAGCGGGTCCGCCTAATCCAACCCTAAACCCTTTTTCGTCTCGTCTTATGCGGTACCCTACTCTTAAGGTTCAGTGTCTCATCTTTGAATCACATACACGACAGGGTTCACCAATACCCTCTTAGGGTTCAGTTTTTTGCGGGTTTAGTGACCTTGAATAAGGAAAAGGGTTTAGGGTTGGATTAGGCGGATCCGCGAAGCGGCTCCGCCTAATCCAACCCTAAACCCTTTTCCGTCCCGTCTTATCCGGTACCCTACTCTTAAGGTTCAGTGTCCCATCTTTGAATCACATCCACGACAGGGATCACCAATACCCTCTTAGGGTTCAGTTTCTTGCGGGATTAGTGACCTTGAATAAGGAAAAGGGTTTAGGGTTGGATTAGGCGGATCCGCGAAGCGGGTCCGCCTAATCCAACCCTAAACCCTTTTCCGTCCCGTCTTATGCGGTACCCTACTCTTAAGGTTCAGTGTCCCCTCTTTGAATCACATCCACGACAGTGTTCACCAATACCCTCTTAGGGTTCAGTTTCTTGCGGGTTTAGTGACCTTGAATCAGGAAAAGGGTTTAGGGTTGGATTAGGCGGATCCGCAAAGAGGGTCCGCCTAATCCAACCCTAAACCCTTTTCCGTCCCGTCTTATGCGGTACCCTACTCTAAAGGTTCAGTGTCCCATCTTTGAATCACATCCACGACAGGGTTCACCAATAACCTCTTGGGGTTCAGTTTCTTGCGGGTTTAGGGACCTTGAATAAGGAAAAGGGTTTAGGGTTGGATTAGGCGGATCCGCGAAGCGGGTCCGCCTAATCGTACCCTAAACCCTTTTCCGTCCCGTCTTATGCGGTACCCTGCTCTTAAGGTTCAGTGTCCCATCTTTGAATCACATCCACGACAAGGTTCACCAATAACCTCTTAGGGTTCAGTTTCTTGCGGGTTTAGTGACCTTGAATAAGGAAAAGGGTTTAGGGTTGGATTAGGCGGATCCGCGAAGCGGGTCCACCTAATCCAACCCTAAACCCTTTTTCGTCTCGTCTTATGCGGTACCCTACTCTTAAGGTTCAGTGTCTCATCTTTGAATCACATCCACGACAGGGTTCACCAATACCCTCTTATGGTTCAGTTTTTTGCGGGTTTAGTGACCTTGAATAAGGAAAAGGGTTTAGGGTTGGATTAGGTAGATCCGCGAAACGGCTCCGCCTAATCCAACCCTAAACCCTTTTCCGTCCCGTCTTATGCGGTACCCTACTCTTAAGGTTCAGTGTCCCATCTTTGAATCACATCCACGACAGGGTTCACCAATACCCTCTTAGGGTTCAGTTTCTTGCGGGTTTAGTGACCTTGAATAAGGAAAAGGGTTTAGGGTTGGATTAGGCGGATCCGCGAAGCGGGTCCGCCTAATCCAACCCCAAACCCTTTTCCGTCCCGTCTTATGGGGTACCCTACTCATAAGGTTCAGTGTCCCATCTTTGAATCACATCCACGACAGGGTTCACCAATACCCTCTTAGGGTTCAGTTTCTTGCGGGTTTAGTGACCTTGAATAAGGAAAAGGGTTTAGGGTTGGATTAAGCGGATCCGCGAAGCGGGTCCGCCTAATCTAACCCTAAACCCTTTTCCGTCCCGTCTTATGCGGTACCCTACTCTTAAGGTTCAGTGTCCCATCTTTGAATCACATCCACGACAGGGTTCACCAATACCCTCTTAGGGTTCAGTTTCTTGCGGGATTAGTGACCTTGAATAAGGAAAAGGGTTTAGGGCTGGATTAGGCGGATCCGCGAAGCGGGTCCGCCTAATCCAACCCTAAACCCTTTTCCGTCCTGTCTTATGCGGTACCCTACTCTAAAGGTTCAGTGTCCCATCTTTGAATCACATCCACGACAGGGTTCACCAATAACCTCTTGGGGTTCAGTTTCTTGCGGGTTTAGGGACCTTGAATAAGGAAAAGGGTTTAGGGTTGGATTAGGCGGATCCGCGAAGCGGGTCCGCCTAATCGAACCCTAAACCCTTTTCCGTCCCTTCTTATGCGGTACCCTGCTCTTAAGGTTCAGTGTCCCATCTTTGAATCACATCCACGACAAGGTTCACCTATACCCTCTTAGGTTTCAGTTTCTTGCGGATTTAGTGACCTTGAATAAGGAAAAGGTTTTAGGGTTGGATTAGGCGGATCCGCGAAGCGGGTCCGCCTAATCCAACCCTAAACCCTTTTCCGTCCCGTCTTATGCGGTACCCTGCTCTTAAGGTTCAGTGTCCCATCTTTGAATCACATCCACGACAGGGTTCACCAATACCCTCTTAGGGTTCAGTTTCTTGCGGGTTTAGTGACCTTGAATAAGGAAAAGGGTTTAGGGTTGGATTAGGCGGATCCGCGAAGCGGGACCGCCTAATCGAACCCTAAACCCTTTTCCGTCCCGTCTTATGCGGTACCCTGCTCTTAAGGTTCAGTGTCCCATCTTTGAATCACATCCACGACAAGGTTCACCAATACCCTCTTAGGGTTCAGTTTCTTGCAGGTTTAGTGACCTTGCATAAGGAAAAGGGTTTAGGGTTGGATTAGGCGGATCCGCGAAGCGGGTCCGCCTAATCCAACCCTAAACCCTTTTCCGTCCCGTCTTATGCGGTACCCTGCTCTTAAGGTTCAGTGTCCCATCTTTGAATCACATCCACGACAAGGTTCACCAATACCCTCTTAGGGTTCAGTTTCTTGCGGGTTTAGTGACCTTGAATAAGGAAAAGGGTTTAGGGTTGGATTAGGCGGATCCGCGAAGCGGGTCCGCCTAATCCAAACCTAAACCCTTTTTCGTCTCGTCTTATGCGGTACCCTACTCTTAAGGTTCAGTGTCTCATCTTTGAATCACATCCACGACAGGGTTCACCAATACCCTCTTAGGGTTCAGTTTTTTGCGGGTTTAGTGACCTTGAATAAGGAAAAGGGTTTAGGGTTGGATTAGGCGGATCCGCGAAGCGGCTCCGCCTAATCCAACCCTAAACCCTTTTCCGTCCCGTCTTATGCGGTACCCTACTCTTAAGGTTCAGTGTCCCATCTTTGAATCACATCCACGACAGGGTTCACCAATACCCTCTTAGGGTTCAGTTTCTTGCGGGTTTAGTGACCTTGAATAAGGAAAAGGGTTTAGGGTTGGATTAGGCGGATCCGAGAAGCGGGTCCGCCTAATCCAACCCTAAACCCTTTTCCGTCCCGTCTTCTGGGGTACCCTACTCATAAGGTTCAGTGTCCCATCTTTGAATCACATCCACGACAGGGTTCACCAATACCCTCTTAGGGTTCAGTTTCTTGCGGGTTTAGTGACCTTGAATAAGGAAAAGGGTTTAGGGTTGGATTAAGTGGATCCGCGAAGCGGGTCCGCCTAATCTAACCCTAAACCCTTTTCCGTCCCGTCTTATGCGGTACCCTACTCTTAAGGTTCAGTGTCCCATCTTTGAATCACATCCACGACAGGGTTCACCAATACCCTCTTAGGGTTCAGTTTCTTGCGGGATTAGTGACCTTGAATAAGGAAAAGGGTTTAGGGCTGGATTAGGCGGATCCGCGAAGCGGGTCCGCCTAATCCAACCCTAAACCCTTTTCCGTCCTGTCTTATGCGGTACCCTACTCTTAAGGTTCAGTGTCCCCTCTTTGAATCACATCCACGACAGGGTTCACCAATACCCTCTTAGGGTTCAGTTTCTTGCGGGTTTAGTGACCTTGAATAAGGAAAAGGGTTTAGGGTTGGATTAGGCGGATCCGCGAAGCGGGTCCGCCTAATCCAACCCTAAACCCTTTTCCGTCCCGTCTTATGCGGTACCCTGCTCTTAAGGTTCAGTGTCCCATCTTTGAATCACATCCACGACAAGGTTCACCAATACCCTCTTAGGGTTCAGTTTCTTGCGGGTTTAGTGACCTTGAATAAGGAAAAGGGTTTAGGGTTGGATTAGGCGGATCCGCGAAGCGGGTCCGCCTAATCCAACCCTAAACCCTTTTTCGTCTCGTCTTATGCGGTACCCTACTCTTAAGGTTCAGTGTCTCATCTTTGAATCACATACACGACAGGGTTCACCAATACCCTCTTAGGGTTCAGTTTTTTGTGGGTTTAGTGACCTTGAATAAGGAAAAGGGTTTAGGGTTGGATTAGGCGGATCCGCGAAGCGGCTCCGCCTAATCCAACCCTAAACCCTTTTCCGTCCCGTCTTATGCGGTACCCTACTCTTAAGGTTCAGTGTCCCATCTTTGAATCACATCCACGACAGGGTTCACCAATACCCTCTTATGGTTCAGTTTTTTGCGGGTTTAGTGACCTTGAATAAGGAAAAGGGTTTAGGGTTGGATTAGGTAGATCCGCGAAACGGCTCCGCCTAATCCAACCCTAAACCCTTTTCCGTCCCGTCTTATGCGGTACCCTACTCTTAAGGTTCAGTGTCCCATCTTTGAATCACATCCACGACAGGGTTCACCAATACCCTCTTAGGGTTCAGTTTCTTGCGGGTTTAGTGACCTTGAATAAGGAAAAGGGTTTAGGGTTGGATTAGGCGGATCCGCGAAGCGGGTCCGCCTAATCCAACCCCAAACCCTTTTCCGTCCCGTCTTATGGGGTACCCTACTCATAAGGTTCAGTGTCCCATCTTTGAATCACATCCACGACAGGGTTCACCAATACCCTCTTAGGGTTCAGTTTCTTGCGGGTTTAGTGACCTTGAATAAGGAAAAGGGTTTAGGGTTGGATTAAGCGGATCCGCGAAGCGGGTCCGCCTAATCTAACCCTAAACCCTTTTCCGTCCCGTCTTATGCGGTACCCTACTCTTAAGGTTCAGTGTCCCATCTTTGAATCACATCCACGACAGGGTTCACCAATACCCTCTTAGGGTTCAGTTTCTTGCGGGATTAGTGACCTTGAATAAGGAAAAGGGTTTAGGGCTGGATTAGGCGGATCCGCGAAGCGGGTCCGCCTAATCCAACCCTAAACCCTTTTCCGTCCTGTCTTATGCGGTACCCTACTCTAAAGGTTCAGTGTCCCATCTTTGAATCACATCCACGACAGGGTTCACCAATAACCTCTTGGGGTTCAGTTTCTTGCGGGTTTAGGGACCTTGAATAAGGAAAAGGGTTTAGGGTTGGATTAGGCGGATCCGCGAAGCGGGTCCGCCTAATCGAACCCTAAACCCTTTTCCGTCCCTTCTTATGCGGTACCCTGCTCTTAAGGTTCAGTGTCCCATCTTTGAATCACATCCACGACAAGGTTCACCTATACCCTCTTAGGTTTCAGTTTCTTGCGGATTTAGTGACCTTGAATAAGGAAAAGGTTTTAGGGTTGGATTAGGCGGATCCGCGAAGCGGGTCCGCCTAATCCAACCCTAAACCCTTTTCCGTCCCGTCTTATGCGGTACCCTGCTCTTAAGGTTCAGTGTCCCATCTTTGAATCACATCCACGACAGGGTTCACCAATACCCTCTTAGGGTTCAGTTTCTTGCGGGTTTAGTGACCTTGAATAAGGAAAAGGGTTTAGGGTTGGATTAGGCGGATCCGCGAAGCGGGACCGCCTAATCGAACCCTAAACCCTTTTCCGTCCCGTCTTATGCGGTACCCTGCTCATAAGGTTCAGTGTCCCATCTTTGAATCACATCCACGACAAGGTTCACCAATACCCTCTTAGGGTTCAGTTTCTTGCAGGTTTAGTGACCTTGCATAAGGAAAAGGGTTTAGGGTTGGATTAGGCGGATCCGCGAAGCGGGTCCGCCTAATCCAACCCTAAACCCTTTTCCGTCCCGTCTTATGCGGTACCCTGCTCTTAAGGTTCAGTGTCCCATCTTTGAATCACATCCACGACAAGGTTCACCAATACCCTCTTAGGGTTCAGTTTCTTGCGGGTTTAGTGACCTTGAATAAGGAAAAGGGTTTAGGGTTGGATTAGGCGGATCCGCGAAGCGGGTCCGCCTAATCCAAACCTAAACCCTTTTTCGTCTCGTCTTATGCGGTACCCTACTCTTAAGGTTCAGTGTCTCATCTTTGAATCACATCCACGACAGGGTTCACCAATACCCTCTTAGGGTTCAGTTTTTTGCGGGTTTAGTGACCTTGAATAAGGAAAAGGGTTTAGGGTTGGATTAGGCGGATCCGCGAAGCGGCTCCGCCTAATCCAACCCTAAACCCTTTTCCGTCCCGTCTTATGCGGTACCCTACTCTTAAGGTTCAGTGTCCCATCTTTGAATCACATCCACGACAGGGTTCACCAATACCCTCTTAGGGTTCAGTTTCTTGCGGGTTTAGTGACCTTGAATAAGGAAAAGGGTTTAGGGTTGGATTAGGCGGATCCGAGAAGCGGGTCCGCCTAATCCAACCCTAAACCCTTTTCCGTCCCGTCTTCTGGGGTACCCTACTCATAAGGTTCAGTGTCCCATCTTTGAATCACATCCACGACAGGGTTCACCAATACCCTCTTAGGGTTCAGTTTCTTGCGGGTTTAGTGACCTTGAATAAGGAAAAGGGTTTAGGGTTGGATTAAGTGGATCCGCGAAGCGGGTCCGCCTAATCTAACCCTAAACCCTTTTCCGTCCCGTCTTATGCGGTACCCTACTCTTAAGGTTCAGTGTCCCATCTTTGAATCACATCCACGACAGGGTTCACCAATACCCTCTTAGGGTTCAGTTTCTTGCGGGATTAGTGACCTTGAATAAGGAAAAGGGTTTAGGGCTGGATTAGGCGGATCCGCGAAGCGGGTCCGCCTAATCCAACCCTAAACCCTTTTCCGTCCTGTCTTATGCGGTACCCTACTCTTAAGGTTCAGTGTCCCCTCTTTGAATCACATCCACGACAGGGTTCACCAATACCCTCTTAGGGTTCAGTTTCTTGCGGGTTTAGTGACCTTGAATAAGGAAAAGGGTTTAGGGTTGGATTAGGCGGATCCGCGAAGCGGGTCCGCCTAATCCAACCCTAAACCCTTTTCCGTCCCGTCTTATGCGGTACCCTGCTCTTAAGGTTCAGTTTCCCATCTTTGAATCACATCCACGACAAGGTTCACCAATACCCTCTTAGGGTTCAGTTTCTTGCGGGTTTAGTGACCTTGAATAAGGAAAAGGGTTTAGGGTTGGATTAGGCGGATCCGCGAAGCGGGTCCGCCTAATCCAACCCTAAACCCTTTTTCGTCTCGTCTTATGCGGTACCCTACTCTTAAGGTTCAGTGTCTCATCTTTGAATCACATACACGACAGGGTTCACCAATACCCTCTTAGGGTTCAGTTTTTTGCGGGTTTAGTGACCTTGAATAAGGAAAAGGGTTTAGGGTTGGATTAGGCGGATCCGCGAAGCGGCTCCGCCTAATCCAACCCTAAACCCTTTTCCGTCCCGTCTTATCCGGTACCCTACTCTTAAGGTTCAGTGTCCCATCTTTGAATCACATCCACGACAGGGATCACCAATACCCTCTTAGGGTTCAGTTTCTTGCGGGATTAGTGACCTTGAATAAGGAAAAGGGTTTAGGGTTGGATTAGGCGGATCCGCGAAGCGGGTCCGCCTAATCCAACCCTAAACCCTTTTCCGTCCCGTCTTATGCGGTACCCTACTCTTAAGGTTCAGTGTCCCCTCTTTGAATCACATCCACGACAGTGTTCACCAATACCCTCTTAGGGTTCAGTTTCTTGCGGGTTTAGTGACCTTGAATCAGGAAAAGGGTTTAGGGTTGGATTAGGCGGATCCGCAAAGAGGGTCCGCCTAATCCAACCCTAAACCCTTTTCCGTCCCGTCTTATGCGGTACCCTACTCTAAAGGTTCAGTGTCCCATCTTTGAATCACATCCACGACAGGGTTCACCAATAACCTCTTGGGGTTCAGTTTCTTGCGGGTTTAGGGACCTTGAATAAGGAAAAGGGTTTAGGGTTGGATTAGGCGGATCCGCGAAGCGGGTCCGCCTAATCGTACCCTAAACCCTTTTCCGTCCCGTCTTATGCGGTACCCTGCTCTTAAGGTTCAGTGTCCCATCTTTGAATCACATCCACGACAAGGTTCACCAATAACCTCTTAGGGTTCAGTTTCTTGCGGGTTTAGTGACCTTGAATAAGGAAAAGGGTTTAGGGTTGGATTAGGCGGATCCGCGAAGTGGGTCCACCTAATCCAACCCTAAACCCTTTTTCGTCTCGTCTTATGCGGTACCCTACTCTTAAGGTTCAGTGTCTCATCTTTGAATCACATCCACGACAGGGTTCACCAATACCCTCATATGGTTCAGTTTTTTGCGGGTTTAGTGAACTTGAATAAGGAAAAGGGTTTAGGGTTGGATTAGGTAGATCCGCGAAACGGCTCCGCCTAATCCAACCCTAAACCCTTTTCCGTCCCGTCTTATGCGGTACCCTACTCTTAAGGTTCAGTGTCCCATCTTTGAATCACATCCACGACAGGGTTCACCAATACCCTCTTAGGGTTCAGTTTCTTGCGGGTTTAGTGACCTTGAATAAGGAAAAGGGTTTAGGGTTGGATTAGGCGGATCCGCGAAGCGGGTCCACCTAATCCAACCCTAAACCCTTTTTCGTCTCGTCTTATGCGGTACCCTACTCTTAAGGTTCAGTGTCTCATCTTTGAATCACATCCACGACAGGGTTCACCAATACCCTCATATGGTTCAGTTTTTTGCGGGTTTAGTGAACTTGAATAAGGAAAAGGGTTTAGGGTTGGATTAGGCGGATCCGCGAAGCGGGTCCGCCTAATCCAACCCTAAACCCTATTCCGTCCCGTATTATGTGGTACCCTACACTTAAGGTTCAGTGTCCCATCTTTGAATCACATCCACGACGGGGTTCACCAATACCCTCTTAGGGTTCAGTTTCTTGCGGGTTTAGTGACCTTGAATCAGGAAAAGGGTTTAGGGTTGGATTAGGCGGATCCGCAAAGAGGGTCCGCCTAATCCAACCCTAAACCCTTTTCCGTCCCGTCTTATGCGGTACCCTACTCTAAAGGTTCAGTGTCCCATCTTTGAATCACATCCACGACAGGGTTCACCAATAACCTCTTGGGGTTCAGTTTCTTGCGGGTTTAGGGACCTTGAATAAGGAAAAGGGTTTAGGGTTGGATTAGGCGGATCCGCGAAGCGGGTCCGCCTAATCGTACCCTAAACCCTTTTCCGTCCCGTCTTATGCGGTACCCTGCTCTTAAGGTTCAGTGTCCCATCTTTGAATCACATCCACGACAAGGTTCACCAATAACCTCTTAGGGTTCAGTTTCTTGCGGGTTTAGTGACCTTGAATAAGGAAAAGGGTTTAGGGTTGGATTAGGCGGATCCGCGAAGCGGGTCCACCTAATCCAACCCTAAACCCTTTTTCGTCTCGTCTTATGCGGTACCCTACTCTTAAGGTTCAGTGTCTCATCTTTGAATCACATCCACGACAGGGTTCACCAATACCCTCATATGGTTCAGTTTTTTGCGGGTTTAGTGAACTTGAATAAGGAAAAGGGTTTAGGGTTGGATTAGGTAGATCCGCGAAACGGCTCCGCCTAATCCAACCCTAAACCCTTTTCCGTCCCGTCTTATGCGGTACCCTACTCTTAAGGTTCAGTGTCCCATCTTTGAATCACATCCACGACAGGGTTCACCAATACCCTCTTAGGGTTCAGTTTCTTGCGGGTTTAGTGACCTTGAATAAGGAAAAGGGTTTAGGGTTGGATTAGGCGGATCCGCGAAGCGGGTCCGCCTAATCCAACTCCAAACCCTTTTCCGTCCCGTCTTATGGGGTACCCTACTCATAAGGTTCAGTGTCCCATCTTTGAATCACATCCACGACAAGGTTCACCAATACCCTCTTAGGGTTCAGTTTCTTGCGGGTTTAGTGACCTTGAATAAGGAAAAGGGTTTAGGGTTGGATTAGGCGGATCCGCGAAGCGGGTCCGCCTAATCCAAACCTAAACCCTTTTTCGTCTCGTCTTATGCGGTACCCTACTCTTAAGGTTCAGTGTCTCATCTTTGAATCACATCCACGACAGGGTTCACCAATACCCTCTTAGGGTTCAGTTTTTTGCGGGTTTAGTGACCTTGAATAAGGAAAAGGGTTTAGGGTTGGATTAGGCGGATCCGCGAAGCGGCTCCGCCTAATCCAACCCTAAACCCTTTTCCGTCCCGTCTTATGCGGTACCCTACTCTTAAGGTTCAGTGTCCCATCTTTGAATCACATCCACGACAGGGTTCACCAATACCCTCTTAGGGTTCAGTTTCTTGCGGGTTTAGTGACCTTGAATAAGGAAAAGGGTTTAGGGTTGGATTAGGCGGATCCGAGAAGCGGGTCCGCCTAATCCAACCCTAAACCCTTTTCCGTCCCGTCTTCTGGGGTACCCTACTCATAAGGTTCAGTGTCCCATCTTTGAATCACATCCACGACAGGGTTCACCAATACCCTCTTAGGGTTCAGTTTCTTGCGGGTTTAGTGACCTTGAATAAGGAAAAGGGTTTAGGGTTGGATTAAGCGGATCCGCGAAGCGGGTCCGCCTAATCTAACCCTAAACCCTTTTCCGTCCCGTCTTATGCGGTACCCTACTCTTAAGGTTCAGTGTCCCATCTTTGAATCACATCCACGACAGGGTTCACCAATACCCTCTTAGGGTTCAGTTTCTTGCGGGATTAGTGACCTTGAATAAGGAAAAGGGTTTAGGGCTGGATTAGGCGGATCCGCGAAGCGGGTCCGCCTAATCCAACCCTAAACCCTTTTCCGTCCTGTCTTATGCGGTACCCTACTCTTAAGGTTCAGTGTCCCCTCTTTGAATCACATCCACGACAGGGTTCACCAATACCCTCTTAGGGTTCAGTTTCTTGCGGGTTTAGTGACCTTGAATAAGGAAAAGGGTTTAGGGTTGGATTAGGCGGATCCGCGAAGCGGGTCCGCCTAATCCAACCCTAAACCCTTTTCCGTCCCGTCTTATGCGGTACCCTGCTCTTAAGGTTCAGTGTCCCATCTTTGAATCACATCCACGACAAGGTTCACCAATACCCTCTTAGGGTTCAGTTTCTTGCGGGTTTAGTGACCTTGAATAAGGAAAAGGGTTTAGGGTTGGATTAGGCGGATCCGCGAAGCGGGTCCGCCTAATCCAACCCTAAACCCTTTTTCGTCTCGTCTTATGCGGTACCCTACTCTTAAGGTTCAGTGTCTCATCTTTGAATCACATACACGACAGGGTTCACCAATACCCTCTTAGGGTTCAGTTTTTTGCGGGTTTAGTGACCTTGAATAAGGAAAAGGGTTTAGGGTTGGATTAGGCGGATCCGCGAAGCGGCTCCGCCTAATCCAACCCTAAACCCTTTTCCGTCCCGTCTTATCCGGTACCCTACTCTTAAGGTTCAGTGTCCCATCTTTGAATCACATCCACGACAGGGATCACCAATACCCTCTTAGGGTTCAGTTTCTTGCGGGATTAGTGACCTTGAATAAGGAAAAGGGTTTAGGGTTGGATTAGGCGGATCCGCGAAGCGGGTCCGCCTAATCCAACCCTAAACCCTTTTCCGTCCCGTCTTATGCGGTACCCTACTCTTAAGGTTCAGTGTCCCCTCTTTGAATCACATCCACGACAGTGTTCACCAATACCCTCTTAGGGTTCAGTTTCTTGCGGGTTTAGTGACCTTGAATCAGGAAAAGGGTTTAGGGTTGGATTAGGCGGATCCGCAAAGAGGGTCCGCCTAATCCAACCCTAAACCCTTTTCCGTCCCGTCTTATGCGTTACCCTACTCTAAAGGTTCAGTGTCCCATCTTTGAATCACATCCACGACAGGGTTCACCAATAACCTCTTGGGGTTCAGTTTCTTGCGGGTTTAGGGACCTTGAATAAGGAAAAGGGTTTAGGGTTGAATTAGGCGGATCCGCGAAGCGGGTCCGCCTAATCGTACCCTAAACCCTTTTCCGTCCCGTCTTATGCGGTACCCTGCTCTTAAGGTTCAGTGTCCCATCTTTGAATCACATCCACGACAAGGTTCACCAATAACCTCTTAGGGTTCAGTTTCTTGCGGGTTTAGTGACCTTGAATAAGGAAAAGGGTTTAGGGTTGGATTAGGCGGATCCGCGAAGCGGGTCCACCTAATCCAACCCTAAACCCTTTTTCGTCTCGTCTTATGCGGTACCCTACTCTTAAGGTTCAGTGTCTCATCTTTGAATCACATCCACGACAGGGTTCACCAATACCCTCTTATGGTTCAGTTTTTTGCGGGTTTAGTGAACTTGAATAAGGAAAAGGGTTTAGGGTTGGATTAGGTAGATCCGCGAAACGGCTCCGCCTAATCCAACCCTAAACCTTTTTCCGTCCCGTCTTATGCGGTACCCTACTCTTAAGGTTCAGTGTCCCATCTTTGAATCACATCCACGACAGGGTTCACCAATACCCTCTTAGGGTTCAGTTTCTTGCGGGTTTAGTGACCTTGAATAAGGAAAAGGGTTTAGGGTTGGATTAGGCGGATCCGCGAAGCGGGTCCGCCTAATCCAACCCCAAACCCTTTTCCGTCCCGTCTTATCCGGTACCCTACTCTTAAGGTTCAGTGTCCCATCTTTGAATCACATCCACGACAGGGATCACCAATACCCTCTTAGGGTTCAGTTTCTTGCGGGATTAGTGACCTTGAATAAGGAAAAGGGTTTAGGGTTGGATTAGGCGGATCCGCGAAGCGGGTCCGCCTAATCCAACCCTAAACCCTTTTCCGTCCCGTCTTATGCGGTACCCTACTCTTAAGGTTCAGTGTCCCCTCTTTGAATCACATCCACGACAGTGTTCACCAATACCCTCTTAGGGTTCAGTTTCTTGCGGGTTTAGTGACCTTGAATCAGGAAAAGGGTTTAGGGTTGGATTAGGCGGATCCGCAAAGAGGGTCCGCCTAATCCAACCCTAAACCCTTTTCCGTCCCGTCTTATGCGGTACCCTACTCTAAAGGTTCAGTGTCCCATCTTTGAATCACATCCACGACAGGGTTCACCAATAACCTCTTGGGGTTCAGTTTCTTGCGGGTTTAGGGACCTTGAATAAGGAAAAGGGTTTAGGGTTGGATTAGGCGGATCCGCGAAGCGGGTCCGCCTAATCGTACCCTAAACCCTTTTCCGTCCCGTCTTATGCGGTACCCTGCTCTTAAGGTTCAGTGTCCCATCTTTGAATCACATCCACGACAAGGTTCACCAATAACCTCTTAGGGTTCAGTTTCTTGCGGGTTTAGTGACCTTGAATAAGGAAAAGGGTTTAGGGTTGGATTAGGCGGATCCGCGAAGCGGGTCCACCTAATCCAACCCTAAACCCTTTTTCGTCTCGTCTTATGCGGTACCCTACTCTTAAGGTTCAGTGTCTCATCTTTGAATCACATCCACGACAGGGTTCACCAATACCCTCTTATGGTTCAGTTTTTTGCGGGTTTAGTGAACTTGAATAAGGAAAAGGGTTTAGGGTTGGATTAGGTAGATCCGCGAAACGGCTCCGCCTAATCCAACCCTAAACCCTTTTCCGTCCCGTCTTATGCGGTACCCTACTCTTAAGGTTCAGTGTCCCATCTTTGAATCACATCCACGACAGGGTTCACCAATACCCTCTTAGGGTTCAGTTTCTTGCGGGTTTAGTGACCTTGAATAAGGAAAAGGGTTTAGGGTTGGATTAGGCGGATCCGCGAAGCGGGTCCGCCTAATCCAACCCCAAACCCTTTTCCGTCCCGTCTTATGGGGTACCCTACTCATAAGGTTCAGTGTCCCATCTTTGAATCACATCCACGACAGGGTTCACCAATACCCTCTTAGGGTTCAGTTTCTTGCGGGTTTAGTGACCTTGAATAAGGAAAAGGGTTTAGGGTTGGATTAAGCGGATCCGCGAAGCGGGTCCACCTAATCTAACCCTAAACCCTTTTCCGTCCCGTCTTATGCGGTACCCTACTCTTAAGGTTCAGTGTCCCATCTTTGAATCACATCCACGACGGGGTTCACCAATACCCTCTTAGGGTTCAGTTTCTTGCGGGATTAGTGACCTTGAATAAGGAAAAGGGTTTAGGGCTGGATTAGGCGGATCCGCGAAGCGGGTCCGCCTAATCCAACCCTAAACCCTTTTCCGTCCTGTCTTATGCGGTACCCTACTCTTAAGGTTCAGTGTCCCCTCTTTGAATCACATCCACGACAGGGTTCACCAATACCCTCTTAGGGTTCAGTTTCTTGCGGGTTTAGTGACCTTGAATATGGAAAAGGGTTTAGGGTTGGATTAGGCGGATCCGCGAAGCGGGTCCGCCTAATCCAACCCTAAACCCTTTTCCGTCCCGTCTTATGCGGTACCCTACTCTAAAGGTTCAGTGTCCCATCTTTGAATCACATCCACGACATGGTTCACCAATAACCTCTTAGGGTTCAGTTTCTTGCGGGTTTAGGGACCTTGAATAAGGAAAAGGGTTTAGGGTTGGATTAGGCGGATCCGCGAAGCGGGTCCGCCTAATCCAACCCTAAACCCTTTTCCGTCCCGTCTTATGAGGTACCCTACTCTTAAGGTTCAGTGTCTCATCTTTGAATCACAACCACGGCAGGGTTCACCAATACCCTCTTAGGGTTCAGTTTCTTGCGGGTTTAGTGACCTTGAATAAGGAAAAGTGTTTAGGGTTGGATTAGG
The DNA here is from genome assembly GCA_958450325.1 of Agrostemma githago. NCBI lineage: Eukaryota > Viridiplantae > Streptophyta > Magnoliopsida > Caryophyllales > Caryophyllaceae > Agrostemma > Agrostemma githago. The sequence continues at coordinate 21,628,539 of OY288258.1, forward strand.
CGGATCCGCGAAGCGGGTCCGCCTAATCCAACCCTAAACCCTTTTCCGTCCCGTCTTATGCGGTACCCTACTCTAAAGGTTCAGTGTCCCATCTTTGAATCACATCCATGACAGGGTTCACCAATAACCTCTTAGGGTTCAATTTCTTGCGGGTTTAGGGACCTTGTATAAGGAAAAGGGTTTAGGGTTGGATTAGGCGGATCCGCGAAGCGGGTCCGCCTAATCCAACCCTAAACCCTATTCCGTCCCGTCTTATGCGCTACCCTACTCTTAAGGTTCAGTGTCCCATCTTTGAATCACATCCACGACAGGGTTCACCAATATCCTCTTAGGGTTCAGTTTCTTGCGGGTTTAGTGACCTTGAATAAGGAAAAGGGTTTAGGGTTGGATTAGGCGGATCCGCGAAGCGGGTCCACCTAATCCAACCCTAAACCCTTTTTCGTCTCGTCTTATGCGGTACCCTACTCTTAAGGTTCAGTGTCTCATCTTTGAATCACATCCACGACAGGGTTCACCAATACCCTCTTATGGTTCAGTTTTTTGCGGGTTTAGTGAACTTGAATAAGGAAAAGGGTTTAGGGTTGGATTAGGTAGATCCGCGAAACGGCTCCGCCTAATCCAACCCTAAACCCTTTTCCGTCCCGTCTTATGCGGTACCCTACTCTTAAGGTTCAGTGTCCCATCTTTGAATCACATCCACGACAGGGTTCACCAATACCCTCTTAGGGTTCAGTTTCTTGCGGGTTTAGTGACCTTGAATAAGGAAAAGGGTTTAGGGTTGGATTAGGCGGATCCGCGAAGCGGGTCCGCCTAATCCAACCCCAAACCCTTTTCCGTCCCGTCTTATGGGGTACCCTACTCATAAGGTTCAGTGTCCCATCTTTGAATCACATCCACGACAGGGTTCACCAATACCCTCTTAGGGTTCAGTTTCTTGCGGGTTTAGTGACCTTGAATAAGGAAAAGGGTTTAGGGTTGGATTAAGCGGATCCGCGAAGCGGGTCCACCTAATCTAACCCTAAACCCTTTTCCGTCCCGTCTTATGCGGTACCCTACTCTTAAGGTTCAGTGTCCCATCTTTGAATCACATCCACGACGGGGTTCACCAATACCCTCTTAGGGTTCAGTTTCTTGCGGGATTAGTGACCTTGAATAAGGAAAAGGGTTTAGGGCTGGATTAGGCGGATCCGCGAAGCGGGTCCGCCTAATCCAACCCTAAACCCTTTTCCGTCCTGTCTTATGCGGTACCCTACTCTTAAGGTTCAGTGTCCCCTCTTTGAATCACATCCACGACAGGGTTCACCAATACCCTCTTAGGGTTCAGTTTCTTGCGGGTTTAGTGACCTTGAATATGGAAAAGGGTTTAGGGTTGGATTAGGCGGATCCGCGAAGCGGGTCCGCCTAATCCAACCCTAAACCCTTTTCCGTCCCGTCTTATGCGGTACCCTACTCTAAAGGTTCAGTGTCCCATCTTTGAATCACATCCACGACATGGTTCACCAATAACCTCTTAGGGTTCAGTTTCTTGCGGGTTTAGGGACCTTGAATAAGGAAAAGGGTTTAGGGTTGGATTAGGCGGATCCGCGAAGCGGGTCCGCCTAATCCAACCCTAAACCCTTTTCCGTCCCGTCTTATGCGGTACCCTACTCTTAAGGTTCAGTGTCTCATCTTTGAATCACAACCACGGCAGGGTTCACCAATACCCTCTTAGGGTTCAGTTTCTTGCGGGTTTAGTGACCTTGAATAAGGAAAAGTGTTTAGGGTTGGATTAGGCGGATCCGCGAAGCGGGTCCGCCTAATCCAACCCTAAACCCTTTTCCGTCCCGTCTTATGCGGTACCCTACTCTAAAGGTTCAGTGTCCCATCTTTGAATCACATCCATGACATGGTTCACCAATAACCTCTTAGGGTTCAATTTCTTGCGGGTTTAGGGACCTTGTATAAGGAAAAGGGTTTAGGGTTGGATTAGGCGGATCCGCGAAGCGGGTCCGCCTAATCCAACCCTAAACCCTATTCCGTCCCGTCTTATGCGCTACCCTACTCTTAAGGTTCAGTGTCCCATCTTTGAATCACATCCACGACAGGGTTCACCAATATCCTCTTAGGGTTCAGTTTCTTGCGGGTTTAGTGACCTTGAATAAGGAAAAGGGTTAAGGGTTGGATTAGGCAGATCCGCGAAGCGGGTCCGCCTAATTCAACCCTAAACCCTTTTCCGTCCCGTCTTATGGGGTACCCTACTTTTAAGGTTCAGTGTCCCATCTTTGAATCACATCCACGACAGGGTTCACCAATACCCTCTTAGGGTTCAGTTTCTTGCGGGTTTAGTGACCTTGAATAAGGAAAAGGGTTTAGGGTTGGATTAGGCAGATCCGCGAAGCGGGTCTGCCTAATCCAACCCTAAACCCTTTTCCGTCCCGTCTTATGCGGTACCCTACTCTTAAGGTTCAGTGTCCCATCTTTGAATCACATCCACGACAGGGTTCACCAATAACCTCTTAGGGTTCAATTTCTTGCGGGTTTAGGGACCATGTATAAGGAAAAGGGTTTAGGGTTGGATTAGGCGGATCCGCGAAGCGGGTCCGCCTAATCCAACCCTAAACCCTATTCCGTCCCGTCTTATGCGTTACCCTACTCTTAAGGTTCAGTGTCCCATCTTTCAATCACATCCACGACAGGGTTCACCAATATCCTCTTAGGGTTCAGTTTCTTGCGGGTTTAGTGACGTTGAATAAGGAAAAGGGTTAAGGGTTGGATTAGGCAGATCCGCGAAGCGGGTCCGCCTAATCCAACCCTAAACCCTTTTCCGTCCCGTCTTATGGGGTACCCTACTTTTAAGGTTCAGTGTCCCATCTTTGAATCACATCCACGACAGGGTTCACCAATACCCTCTTAGGGTTCAGTTTCTTGCGGGTTTAGGGACCTTGAATAAGGAAAAGGGTTTAGGGTTGGATTAGGCGGATCCGCGAAGCGGGTCCGCCTAATCCAACCCTAAACCCTTTTCCGTCCCGTCTTATGCGGTACCCTACTCTTAAGGTTCAGTGTCTCATCTTTGAATCACATCCACGACAGGGTTCACCAATACCCTCTTAGGGTTCCGTTTTTTGCGGGTTTAATGACCTTGAATAAGGAAAAGGGTTTAGGGTTGGATTAGGCGGATCCGCGAAGCGGGTCTGCCTAATCCAACCCTAAACCCTTTTCCGTCCCGTCTTATGCGGTTCCCTACTCTAAAGGTTCAGTGTCCCATCTTTGAATCACATCCACGACAGGGTTCACCAATAACCTCTTAAGGTTCAGTTTCTTGCGGGTTTAGGGACCTTGAATAAGGAAAAGGGTTTAGGGTTGGATTAGGCGGATCCGCGAAAACCCTTTTCCGTCCCGTCTTATGGGGTACCCTACTCTTAAGGTTCAGTGTCCCATCTTTGAATCACATCCACGACAGGGTTCACCAATACCCTCTTAGGGTTCAGTTTCTTGCGGGTTTAGTGACCTTGAATAAGGAAAAGGGTTTAGGGTTGGATTAGGCAGATCCGCGAAGCGGGTCCGCCTAATCCAACCCGAAACCCTTTTCCGTCCCGTCTTATGCGGTACCCTACTCTTAAGGTTCAGTGTTCCATCTTTGAATCACATCCACGACAGGGTTCACCAATACCCTCTTAGGGTTCAGTTTCTTGCGGGTTTAGTGACCTTGAATAAGGAAAAGGGTTTAGGGTTGGATTAGGCGGATCCGCGAAGCGGGTCCGCCTAATCCAACCCTATACCCTTTTTCGTCCCGTCTTATGCGGTACCCTACTCTTAAGGTTCAGTGTCTCATCTTTGAATCACAACCACGACAGGGTTCACCAATACCCTCTTAGGGTTCAGTTTCTTGCGGGTTTAGTGACCTTGAATAAGGAAAAGTGTTTAGGGTTGGATTAGGCGGATCCGCGAAGCGGGTCTGCCTAATCCAACCCTAAACCCTTTTCCGTCCCGTCTTATGCGGTTCCCTACTCTAAAGGTTCAGTGTCCCATCTTTGAATCACATCCACGACAGGGTTCACCAATAACCTCTTAGGGTTCAGTTTCTTGCGGGTTTAGGGACCTTGAATAAGGAAAAGGGTTTAGGGTTGGATTAGGCGGATCCGCGAAAACCCTTTTCCGTCCCGTCTTATGGGGTACCCTACTCTTAAGGTTCAGTGTCCCATCTTTGAATCACATCCACGACAGGGTTCACCAATAACCTCTTAGGGTTCAATTTCTTGCGGGTTTAGGGACCATGTATAAGGAAAAGGGTTTAGGGTTGGATTAGGCGGATCCGCGAAGCGGGTCCGCTTAATCCAACCCTAAACCCTATTCCGTCCCGTCTTATGCGTTACCCTACTCTTAAGGTTCAGTGTCCCATCTTTGAATCACATCCACGACAGGGTTCACCAATATCCTCTTAGGGTTCAGTTTCTTGCGGGTTTAGTGACGTTGAATAAGGAAAAGGGTTAAGGGTTGGATTAGGCAGATCCGCGAAGCGGGTCCGCCTAATCCAACCCTAAACCCTTTTCCGTCCCGTCTTATGGGGTACCCTACTTTTAAGGTTCAGTGTCCCATCTTTGAATCACATCCACGACAGGGTTCACCAATACCCTCTTAGGGTTCAGTTTCTTGCGGGTTTAGGGACCTTGAATAAGGAAAAGGGTTTAGGGTTGGATTAGGCGGATCCGCGAAGCGGGTCCGCCTAATCCAACCCTAAACCCTTTTCCGTCCCGTCTTATGCGGTACCCTACTCTTAAGGTTCAGTGTCTCATCTTTGAATCACATCCACGACAGGGTTCACCAATACCCTCTTAGGGTTCCGTTTTTTGCGGGTTTAATGACCTTGAATAAGGAAAAGGGTTTAGGGTTGGATTAGGCGGATCCGCGAAGCGGGTCTGCCTAATCCAACCCTAAACCCTTTTCCGTCCCGTCTTATGCGGTTCCCTACTCTAAAGGTTCAGTGTCCCATCTTTGAATCACATCCACGACAGGGTTCACCAATAACCTCTTAGGGTTCAGTTTCTTGCGGGTTTAGGGACCTTGAATAAGGAAAAGGGTTTAGGGTTGGATTAGGCGGATCCGCGAAAACCCTTTTCCGTCCCGTCTTATGGGGTACCCTACTCTTAAGGTTCAGTGTCCCATCTTTGAATCACATCCACGACAGGGTTCACCAATACCCTCTTAGGGTTCAGTTTCTTGCGGGTTTAGTGACCTTGAATAAGGAAAAGGGTTTAGGGTTGGATTAGGCAGATCCGCGAAGCGGGTCCGCCTAATCCAACCCGAAACCCTTTTCCGTCCCGTCTTATGCGGTACCCTACTCTTAAGGTTCAGTGTTCCATCTTTGAATCACATCCACGACAGGGTTCACCAATACCCTCTTAGGGTTCAGTTTCTTGCGGGTTTAGTGACCTTGAATAAGGAAAAGGGTTTAGGGTTGGATTAGGCGGATCCGCGAAGCGGGTCCGCCTAATCCAACCCTAAACCCTTTTTCGTCCCGTCTTATGCGGTACCCTACTCTTAAGGTTCAGTGTCTCATCTTTGAATCACAACCACGACAGGGTTCACCAATACCCTCTTAGGGTTCAGTTTCTTGCGGGTTTAGTGACCTTGAATAAGGAAAAGTGTTTAGGGTTGGATTAGGCGGATCCGCGAAGCGGGTCCGCCTAATCCAACCCTAAACCCTTTTCCGTCCCGTCTTATGCGGTACCCTACTCTAAAGGTTCAGTGTCCCATCTTTGAATCACATCCATGACAGGGTTCACCAATAAACTCTTAGGGTTCAATTTCTTGCGGGTTTAGGGACCTTGTATAAGGAAAAGGGTTTAGAGTTGGATTAGGCGGATCCGCGAAGCGGGTCCGCCTAATCCAACCCTAAACCCTATTCCGTCCCGTCTTATGCGTTACCCTACTCTTAAGGTTCAGTGTCCCATCTTTGAATCACATCCACGACAGGGTTCACCAATATCCTCTTAGGGTTCAGTTTCTTGCGGGTTTAGTGACCTTGAATAAGGAAAAGGGTTAAGGGTTGGATTAGGCAGATCCGCGAAGTGGGTCCGCCTAATCCAACCCTAAACCCTTTTCCGTCCCGTCTTATGGGGTACCCTACTTTTAAGGTTCAGTGTCCCATCTTTGAATCACATCCACGACAGGGTTCACCAATACCCTCTTAGGGTTCAGTTTCTTGCGGGTTTAGTGACCTTGAATAAGGAAAAGGGTTTAGGGTTGGATTAGGCAGATCCGCGAAGCGGGTCCGCCTAATCCAACCCTAAACCCTTTTCCGTCCCGTCTTATGCGGTACCCTACTCTTAAGGTTCAGTGTCCCATCTTTGAATCACATCCACGACAGGGTTCACCAATAACCTCTTAGGGTTCAGTTTCTTGCGGGTTTAGGGACCTTGAATAAGGAAAAGGGTTTAGGGTTGGATTAGGCGGATCCGCGAAGCGGGTCCGCCTAATCCAACCCTAAACCCATTTCCGTCCCGTCTTATGCGGTACCCTACTCTTAAGGTTCAGTGTCTCATCTTTGAATCACATTCACGACAGGGTTCACCAATACCCTCTTAGGGTTCCGTTTTTTGCGGGTTTAATGACCTTGAATAAGGAAAAGGGTTTAGGGTTGGATTAGGCGGATCCGCGAAGCGGGTCCGCCTAATCCAACCCTAAACCCTTTTTCGTCCCGTCTTATGCGGTTCCCTACTCTAAAGGTTCAGTGTCCCATCTTTGAATCACATCCACGACAGGGTTCACCAATAACCTCTTAGGGTTCAGTTTCTTGCGGGTTTAGGGACCTTGAATAAGGAAAAGGGTTTAGGGTTGGAATAGGCGGATCCGCGAAAACCCTTTTCCGTCTCGTCTTATGGGGTACCCTACTCTTAAGGTTCAGTGTCCCATCTTTGAATCACATCCACGACAGGGTTCACCAATACCCTCTTAGGGTTCAGTTTCTTGCGGGTTTAGTGACCTTGAATAAGGAAAAGGGTTTAGGGTTGGATTAGGCAGATCCGCGAAGCGGGTCCGCCTAATCCAACCTGAAACCCTTTTCCGTCCCGTCTTATGCGGTACCCTACTCTTAAGGTTCAGTGTTCCATCTTTGAATCACATCCACGACAGGGTTCACCAATACCCTCTTAGGGTTCAGTTTCTTGCGGGTTTAGTGACCTTGAATAAGGAAAAGGGTTTAGGGTTGGATTAGGCGGATCCGCGAAGCGGGTCCGCCTAATCCAACCCTAAACCCTTTTTCGTCCCGTCTTATGCGGTACCCTACTCTTAAGGTTCAGTGTCTCATCTTTGAATCACAACCACGACAGGGTTCACCAATACCCTCTTAGGGTTCAGTTTCTTGCGGGTTTAGTGACCTTGAATAAGGAAAAGTGTTTAGGGTTGGATTAGGCGGATCCGCGAAGCGGGTCCGCCTAATCCAACCCTAAACCCTTTTCCGTCCCGTCTTATGCGGTACCCTACTCTAAAGGTTCAGTGTCCCATCTTTGAATCACATCCATGACAGGGTTCACCAATAACCTCTTAGGGTTCAATTTCTTGCGGGTTTAGGGACCTTGTATAAGGAAAAGGGTTTAGGGTTGGATTAGGCGGATCCGCGAAGCGGGTCCGCCTAATCCAACCCTAAACCCTATTCCGTCCCGTCTTATGCGTTACCCTACTCTTAAGGTTTAGTGTCCCATCTTTGAATCACATCCACGACAGGGTTCACCAATACCCTCTTAGGGTTCAGTTTCTTGCGGGTTTAGTGACCTTGAATAAGGAAAAGGGTTTAGGGTTGGATTAGGCGGATCCCCGAAGCGGGTCCGCCTAATCCAACCATAAACCCTTTTCCGTCCCGTCTTATGCGGTTCCCTACTCTTAAGGTTCAGTGTCCCATCTTTGAATCACATCCACGACAGGGTTCACCAATACCCTCTTAGGGTTCAGTTTCTTGCGGGTTTAGTGACCTTGAATAAGGAAAAGGGTTTAGGGTTGGATTAGGCGGATCCGCGAAGCGGGTCCGCCTAATCCAACCCTAAACCCTTTTCCGTCCCGTCTTATGCGGTACCCTGCTCTTAAGGTTCAGTGTCCCATCTTTGAATCACATCCACGACAAGGTTCACCAATACCCTCTTAGGGTTCAGTTTCTTGCGGGTTTAGTGACCTTGAATAAGGAAAAGTGTTTAGGGTTGGATTAGGCGGATCCGCGAAGCGGGTCCGCCTAATCCAACCCTAAACCCTTTTCCGTCCCGTCTTATGCGGTACCCTACTCTAAAGGTTCAGTGTCCCATCTTTGAATCACATCCATGACAGGGTTCACCAATAACCTCTTAGGGTTCAATTTCTTGCGGGTTTAGGGACCTTGTATAAGGAAAAGGGTTTAGGGTTGGATTAGGCGGATCCGCGAAGCGGGTCCGCCTAATCCAACCCTAAACCCTTTTCCGTCCCGTCTTATGCGTTACCCTACTCTTAAGGTTTAGTGTCCCATCTTTGAATCACATCCACGACAGGGTTCACCAATATCCTCTTAGGGTTCAGTTTCTTGCGGGTTTAGTGACCTTGAATAAGGAAAAGGGTTAAGGGTTGGATTAGGCAGATCCGCGAAGCGGGTCCGCCTAATCCAACCCTAAACCCTTTTCCGTCCCGTCTTATGGGGTACCCTACTCTTAAGGTTCAGTGTCCCATCTTTGAATCACATCCACGACAGGGTTCACCAATACCCTCTTAGGGTTCAGTTTCTTGCGGGTTTAGTGACCTTGAATAAGGAAAAGTGTTTAGGGTTGGATTAGGCGGATCCGCGAAGCGGGTCCGCCTAATCCAACCCTAAACCCTTTTCCGTCCCGTCTTATGCGGTACCCTACTCTAAAGGTTCAGTGTCCCATCTTTGAATCACATCCATGACAGGGTTCACCAATAACCTCTTAGGGTTCAATTTCTTGCGGGTTTAGGGACCTTGAATAAGGAAAAGGGTTTAGGGTTGGATTAGGCGGATCCGCGAAGCGGGTCCGCCTAATCCAACCCTAAACCCTATTCCGTCCCGTCTTATGCGTTACCCTACTCTTAAGGTTCAGTGTCCCATCTTTGAATCACATCCACGACAGGGTTCACCAATATCCTCTTAGGGTTCAGTTTCTTGCGGGTTTAGTGACCTTGAATAAGGAAAAGGGTTAAGGGTTGGATTAGGCGGATCCGCGAAGCGGGTCCGCCTAATCCAACCCTAAACCCTTTTCCGTCCCGTCTTATGGGGTACCCTACTCTTAAGGTTCAGTGTCCCATCTTTGAATCACATCCACGACAGGGTTCACCAATACCCTCTTAGGGTTCAGTTTCTTGCGGGTTTAGTGACCTTGAATAAGGAAAAGGGTTTAGGGTTGGATTAGGCGGATCCCCGAAGCGGGTCCGCCTAATCCAACCATAAACCCTTTTCCGTCCCGTCTTATGCGGTTCCCTACTCTTAAGGTTCAGTGTCCCATCTTTGAATCACATCCACGACAGGGTTCACCAATACCCTCTTAGGGTTCAGTTTCTTGCGGGTTTAGTGACCTTGAATAACGAAAAGGGTTTAGGGTTGGATTAGGCGGATCCGCGAAGCGGGTCCGCCTAATCCAACCCTGAACCCTTTTCCGTCCCGTCTTATGCGGTACCCTGCTCTTAAGGTTCAGTGTCCCATCTTTGAATCACATCCACGACAAGGTTCACCAATACCCTCTTAGGGTTCAGTTTCTTGCGGGTTTAGTGACCTTGAATAAGGAAAAGGGTTTAGGGTTGGATTAGGCGGATCCGCGAAGCGGGTCCGCCTAATCCAACCCTAAAACCTTTTTCGTCTCGTCTTATGCGGTACCCTACTCTTAAGATTCAGTGTCTCATCTTTGAATCACATCCACGACAGGGTTCACCAATACCCTCTTAGGGTTCAGTTTCTTGCGGGTTTAGTGACCTTGAATAAGGAAAAGGGTTTAGGGTTGGATTAGGCGGATCCGCGAAGCGGCTTCGCCTAATCCAACCCTAAACCCTTTTCCGTCCCGTCTTATGCGGTACCCTACTCTTAAGGTTCAGTGTCCCATCTTTGAATCACATCCACGACAGGGTTCACCAATACCCTCTTAGGGTTCAGTTTCTTACGGGTTTAGTGACCTTGAATAAGGAAAAGGGTTTAGGGTTGGATTAGGCGGATCCGCGAAGCGGGTCCGCCTAATCCAACCCTAAACCCTTTTCCGTCCCGTCTTATGGGGTACCCTACTCATAAGGTTCAGTGTCCCATCTTTGAATCACATCCACGACAGGGTTCACCAATACCCTCTTAGGGTTCAGTTTCTTGCGGGTTTAGTGACCTTGAATAAGGAAAAGGGTTTAGGGTTGGATTAAGCGGATCCGCGAAGCGGGTCCGCCTAATCTAACCCTAAACCCTTTTCCGTCCCGTCTTATGCGGTACCCTACTCTTAAGGTTCAGTGTCCCATCTTTGAATCACATCCACGACAGGGTTCACCAATACCCTCTTAGGGTTCAGTTTCTTGCGGGATTAGTGACCTTGAATAAGGAAAAGGGTTTAGGGTTGGATTAGGCGGATCCGCGAAGCGGGTCCGCCTAATCCAACCCTAAACCCTTTTCCGTCCCGTCTTATGGGGTACCCTACTCATAAGGTTCAGTGTCCCATCTTTGAATCACATCCACGACAGGGTTCACCAATACCCTCTTAGGGTTCAGTTTCTTGCGGGTTTAGTGACCTTGAATAAGGAAAAGGGTTTAGGGTTGGATTAAGCGGATCCGCGAAGCGGGTCAGCCTAATCTAACCCTAAGCCCTTTTCCGTCCCGTCTTATGCGGTACCCTACTCTTAAGGTTCAGTGTCCCATCTTTGAATCACATCCACGACAGGGTTCACCAATACCCTCTTAGGGTTCAGTTTCTTGCGGGATTAGTGACCTTGAATAAGGAAAAGGGTTTAGGGCTGGATTAGGCGGATCCGCGAAGCGGGTCCGCCTAATCCAACCCTAAACCCTTTTCCGTCCTGTCTTATGCGGTACCCTACTCTTAAGGTTCAGTGTCCCCTCTTTGAATCACATCCACGACAGGGATCACCAATACCCTCTTAGGGTTCAGTTTCTTGCGGGTTTAGTGACCTTGAATAAGGAAAAGGGTTTAGGGTTGGATTAGGCGGATCCGCGAAGCGGGTCCGCCTAATCCAACCCTAAACCCTTTTCCGTCCCGTCTTATGCGGTACCCTGCTCTTAAGGTTCAGTGTCCCATCTTTGAATCACATCCACGACAAGGTTCACCAATACCCTCTTAGGGTTCAGTTTCTTGCGGGTTTAGTGACCTTGAATAAGGAAAAGGGTTCAGGGTTTGATTAGGAGGATCCGCGAAGCGGGTCCGCCTAATCCAACCCTAAACCCTTTTCCGTCTCGTCTTATGCGGTACCCTACTCTTAAGGTTCAGTGTCCCATCTTTGAATCACATCCACGACAAGGTTCACCAATACCCTCTTAGGGTTCAGTATTTTGCGGGTTTAGTGACCTTGAATAAGGAAAAGGGTTTAGGGTTGGATTAGACTGATCCGCGAAGCGGCTCCGCCTAATCCAACCCTAAACCCTTTTCCGTCCCGTCTTATGCGGTACCCTACTCTTAAGGTTCAGTGTCCCATCTTTGAATCACATCCACGACAGGGTTCACCAATACCCTCTTAGGGTTCAGTTTCTTGCGGGTTTAGTGACCTTGAATAAGGAAAAGGGTTTAGGGTTGGATTAGGCGGATCCGCGAAGCGGGTCCGCCTAATCCAACCCTAAACCCTTTTCCGTCCCGTCTTATGGGGTACCCTACTCTTAAGGTTCAGTGTCCCATCTTTGAATCACATCCACGACAGGGTTCACCAATACCCTCTTAGGGTTCAGTTTCTTGCGGGTTTAGGGACCTTGAATAAGGAAAAGGGTTTAGGGTTGGATTAGGCGGATCCGCGAAGCGGGTCCGCCTAATCCAACCCTAAACCCTTTTCCGTCCCGTCTTATGGGGTACCCTACTCATAAGGTTCAGTGTCCCATCTTTGAATCACATCCACGACAGGGTTCACCAATACCCTCTTAGGGTTCAGTTTCTTGCGGGTTTAGTGACCTTGAATAAGGAAAAGGGTTTAGGGTTGAATTAAGCGGATCCGCGAAGCGGGTCCGCCTAATCTAACCCTAAACCCTTTTCCGTCCCGTCTTATGCGGTACCCTACTCTTAAGGTTCAGTGTCCCATCTTTGAATCACATCCACGACAGGGTTCACCAATACCCTCTTAGGGTTCAGTTTCTTGCGGGATTAGTGACCTTGAATAAGGAAAAGGGTTTAGGGCTGGATTAGGCGGATCCGCGAAGCGGGTCCGCCTAATCCAACCCTAAACCCTTTTCCGTCCTGTCTTATGCGGTACCCTACTCTTAAGGTTCAGTGTCCCCTCTTTCAATCACATCCTTGACAGGGATCACCAATACCCTCTTAGGGTTCAGTTTCTTGCGGGTTTAGTGACCTTGAATAAGGAAAAGGGTTTAGGGTTGGATTAGGCGGATCCGCGAAGCGGGTCCGCCTAATCCAACCCTAAACCCTTTTTCGTCTCGTCTTATGCGGTACCCTACTCTTAAGGTTCAGTGTCTCATCTTTGAATCACATCCACGACAGGGTTCACCAATACCCTCTTAGGGTTCAGTTTTTTGCGGGTTTAGTGACCTTGAATAAGGAAAAAGGGTTTAGGGTTCGATTAGGCGGATCCGCGAAGCGGGTCCGCCTAATCCAACCCTAAACCCTTTTCCGTCCCGTCTTATGGGGTACCCTACACTTAAGGTTCAGTGTCCCATCTTTGAATCACATCCACGACAGGGTTCACCAATACCCTCTTAGGGTTCAGTTTCTTGCGGGTTTAGGGACCTTGAATAAGGAAAAGGGTTTAGGGTTGGATTAGGCGGATCCGCCTAATCCAACCCTAAACCCTTTTCCGTCCCGTCTTATGCGGTACCCTACTCTTAAGGTTCAGTGTCTCATCTTTGAATCACATCCACGACAGGGTTCACCAATACCCTCTTAGGGTTCCGTTTTTTGCGGGTTTAATGACCTTGAATAAGGAAAAGGGTTTAGGGTTGGATTAGGCGGATCCGCGAAGCGGGTCCGCCTAATCCAACCCTAAACCCTTTTCCGTCCCGTCTTATGCGGTTCCCTACTCTAAAGGTTCAGTGTCCCGTCTTTGAATCACATCCACGACAGGGTTCACCAATAACCTCTTAGGGTTCAGTTTCTTGCGGGTTTAGGGACCTTGAATAAGGAAAAGGGTTTAGGGTTGGATTAGGCAGATCCACGAAGCGGGTCCGCCTAATCCAACCCTAAACCCTTTTTCGTCCCGTCTTATGCGGTACCCTACTCTTAAGGTTCAGTGTCTCATCTTTGAATCACATCCACGAGAGGGTTCACCAATACCCTCTTAGGGTTCAGTTTCTTGCGGGATTAGTGACCTTGAATAAGGAAAAGGGTTTAGGGTTGGATTAGGCAGATCCACGAAGCGGATCCGCCTAATCCAGCCCTAAACCCTTTTCCGTCCTGTCTTATGCGGTACCCTACTCTTAAGGTTCAGTGTCCCCTCTTTGAATCACATCCACGACAGGGATCACCAATACCCTCTTAGGGTTCAGTTTCTTGCGGGTTTAGTGACCTTGAATAAGGAAAAGGGTTTAGGGTTGGATTAGGCGGATCCGCGAAGCGGGTCCGCCTAATCCAACCCTAAACCCTTTTCCGTCCCGTCTTATGCGGTACCCTGCTCTTAAGGTTCAGTGTCCCATCTTTGAATCACATCCACGACAAGGTTCACCAATACCCTCTTAGGGTTCAGTTTCTTGCGGGTTTAGTGACCTTGAATAAGGAAAAGGGTTCAGGGTTTGATTAGGCGGATCCGCGAAGCGGGTCCGCCTAATCCAACCCTAAACCCTTTTCCGTCTCGTCTTATGCGGTACCCTACTCTTAAGGTTCAGTGTCCCATCTTTGAATCACATCCACGACAAGGTTCACCAATACCCTCTTAGGGTTCAGTATTTTGCGGGTTTAGTGACCTTGAATAAGGAAAAGGGTTTAGGGTTGGATTAGACTGATCCGCGAAGCGGCTCCGCCTAATCCAACCCTAAACCCTTTTCCGTCCCGTCTTATGCGGTACCCTACTCTTAAGGTTCAGTGTCCCATCTTTGAATCACATCCACGACAGGGTTCACCAATACCCTCTTAGGGTTCAGTTTCTTGCGGGTTTAGTGACCTTGAATAAGGAAAAGGGTTTAGGGTTGGATTAGGCGGATCCGCGAAGCGGGTCCGCCTAATCCAACCCTAAACCCTTTTCCGTCCCGTCTTATGGGGTACCCTACTCTTAAGGTTCAGTGTCCCATCTTTGAATCACATCCACGACAGGGTTCACCAATACCCTCTTAGGGTTCAGTTTCTTGCGGGTTTAGGGACCTTGAATAAGGAAAAGGGTTTAGGGTTGGATTAGGCGGATCCGCGAAGCGGGTCCGCCTAATCCAACCCTAAACCCTTTTCCGTCCCGTCTTATGGGGTACCCTACTCATAAGGTTCAGTGTCCCATCTTTGAATCACATCCACGACAGGGTTCACCAATACCCTCTTAGGGTTCAGTTTCTTGCGGGTTTAGTGACCTTGAATAAGGAAAAGGGTTTAGGGTTGAATTAAGCAGATCCGCGAAGCGGGTCCGCCTAATCTAACCCTAAACCCTTTTCCGTCCCGTCTTATGCGGTACCCTACTCTTAAGGTTCAGTGTCCCATCTTTGAATCACATCCACGACAGGGTTCACCAATACCCTCTTAGGGTTCAGTTTCTTGCGGGATTAGTGACCTTGAATAAGGAAAAGGGTTTAGGGCTGGATTAGGCGGATCCGCGAAGCGGGTCCGCCTAATCCAACCCTAAACCCTTTTCCGTCCTGTCTTATGCGGTACCCTACTCTTAAGGTTCAGTGTCCCCTCTTTCAATCACATCCTTGACAGGGATCACCAATACCCTCTTAGGGTTCAGTTTCTTGCGGGTTTAGTGACCTTGAATAAGGAAAAGGGTTTAGGGTTGGATTAGGCGGATCCGCGAAGCGGGTCCGCCTAATCCAACCCTAAACCCTTTTCCGTCCCGTCTTATGCGGTACCCTGCTCTTAAGGTTCAGTGTCCCATCTTTGAATCACATCCACGACAAGGTTCACCAATACCCTCTTAGGGTTCAGTTTCTTGCGGGTTTAGTGACCTTGAATAAGGAAAAGGGTTTGGGGTTGGATTACGCGGATCCGCGAAGCGGGTCCGCCTAATCCAACCCTAAACCCTTTTCCGTCCCGTCTTATGCGGTACCCTGCTCTTAAGGTTCAGTGTCCCATCTTTGAATCACATCCACGACAAGGTTCACCAATACCCTCTTAGGGTTCAGTTTCTTGCGGGTTTAGTGACCTTGAATAAGGAAAAGGGTTTAGGGTTGGATTAGGCGGATCCGCGAAGCGGGTCCGCCTAATCCAACCCTAAACCCTTTTTCGTCTCGTCTTATGCGGTACCCTACTCTTAAGGTTCAGTGTCTCATCTTTGAATCACATCCACGACAGGGTTCACCAATACCCTCTTAGGGTTCAGTTTTTTGCGGGTTTAGTGACCTTGAATAAGGAAAAAGGGTTTAGGGTTCGATTAGGCGGATCCGCGAAGCGGGTCCGCCTAATCCAACCCTAAACCCTTTTCCGTCCCGTCTTATGGGGTACCCTACACTTAAGGTTCAGTGTCCCATCTTTGAATCACATCCACGACAGGGTTCACCAATACCCTCTTAGGGTTCAGTTTCTTGCGGGTTTAGGGACCTTGAATAAGGAAAAGGGTTTAGGGTTGGATTAGGCGGATCCGCCTAATCCAACCCTAAACCCTTTTCCGTCCCGTCTTATGCGGTACCCTACTCTTAAGGTTCAGTGTCTCATCTTTGAATCACATCCACGACAGGGTTCACCAATACCCTCTTAGGGTTCCGTTTTTTGCGGGTTTAATGACCTTGAATAAGGAAAAGGGTTTAGGGTTGGATTAGGCGGATCCGCGAAGCGGGTCCGCGTAATCCAACCCTAAACCCTTTTCCGTCCCGTCTTATGCGGTTCCCTACTCTAAAGGTTCAGTGTCCCGTCTTTGAATCACATCCACGACAGGGTTCACCAATAACCTCTTAGGGTTCAGTTTCTTGCGGGTTTAGGGACCTTGAATAAGGAAAAGGGTTTAGGGTTGGATTAGGCAGATCCACGAAGCGGGTCCGCCTAATCCAACCCTAAACCCTTTTTCGTCCCGTCTTATGCGGTACCCTACTCTTAAGGTTCAGTGTCTCATCTTTGAATCACATCCACGAGAGGGTTCACCAATACCCTCTTAGGGTTCAGTTTCTTGCGGGTTTTGTGACCTTGAATAAGGAAAAGGGTTTAGGGTTGGATTAGGCGGATCCGCGAAGCGGGTCCGCCTAATCCAACCCTAAACCCTTTTCCGTCCCGTCTGATGCGGTACCCTACTCTTAAGGTTCAGTGTCTCATCTTTGAATCACATCCACGACAGGGTTCACCAATACCCTCTTAGGGTTCAGTTTTTTGCGGGTTTAGTGACCTTGAATAAGGAAAAGGGTTTAGGGTTCGATTAGGCGGATCCGCGAAGCGGGTCCGCCTAATCCAACCCTAAACCCTTTTCCGTCCCGTCTTATGGGGTACCCTACACTTAAGGTTCAGTGTCCCATCTTTGAATCACATCCACGACAGGGTTCACCAATACCCTCTTAGGGTTCAGTTTCTTGCGGGTTTAGGGACCTTGAATAAGGAAAAGGGTTTAGGGTTGGATTAGGCGGATCCACGAAGCGGGTCCGCCTAATCCAACCCTAAACCCTTTTCCGTCCCGTCTTATGCGGTACCCTACTCTTAAGGTTCAGTGTCTCATCTTTGAATCACATCCACGACAGGGTTCACCAATACCCTCTTAGGGTTCCGTTTTTTGCGGGTTTAATGACCTTGAATAAGGAAACGGGTTTAGGGTTGGATTAGGCGGATCCGCGAAGCGGGTCCGCCTAATCCAACCCTAAACCCTTTTCCGTCCCGTCTTATGCGGTTCCCTACTCTAAAGGTTCAGTGTCCCATCTTTGAATCACATCCACGACAGGGTTCACCAATAACCTCTTAGGGTTCAGTTTCTTGCGGGTTTAGGGACCATGAATAAGGAAAAGGGTTTAGGGTTGGATTAGGCAGATCCGCGAAGCGGGTCCGCCTAATCCAACCCTAAACCCTTTTTCGTCCCGTCTTATGCGGTACCCTACTCTTAAGGTTCAGTGTCTCATCTTTGAATCACATCCACGAGAGGGTTC
This sequence comes from Agrostemma githago, assembly GCA_958450325.1. Lineage (NCBI taxonomy): Eukaryota > Viridiplantae > Streptophyta > Magnoliopsida > Caryophyllales > Caryophyllaceae > Agrostemma > Agrostemma githago. The sequence goes on from OY288258.1 coordinate 21,645,874, forward strand.
ACCAATACCCTCTTAGGGTTCAGTTTCTTGCGGGTTTAGTGACCTTGAATAAGGAAAAGGGTTTAGGGTTGGATTAGGCGGATCCGCGAAGCGGGTCCGCCTAATCCAACCCTAAACCCTTTTCCGTCCCGTCTTATGCGGTACCCTACTCTTAAGGTTCAGTGTCCCATCTTTGAATCACATCCACGACAGGGTTCACCAATACCCTCTTAGGGTTCAGTTTCTTGCGGGTTTAGTGACCTTGAATAAGGAAAAGGGTTTAGGGTTGGATTAGGCGGATCCGCGAAGCGGATCCGCCTAATCCAACCCTAAACCCTTTTCCGTCCCGTCTTATGGGGTACCCTACTCTTAAGGTTCAGTGTCCCATCTTTGAATCACATCCACGACAGGGTTCACCAATACCCTCATAGGGTTCAGTTTCTTGCGGGTTTAGTGACCTTGAATAAGGAAAAGGGTTTAGGGTTGGATTAGCCGGATCCGCGAAGCGGGTCCGCCTAATCCAACCCTAAACCCTTTTCCGTCCCGTCTTATGCGGTTCCCTACTGTTAAGGTTCAGTGTCCCATCTTTGAATCACATCCACGACAGGGTTCACCAATACCCTCTTAGGGTTCAGTTTCTTGCGGGTTTAGTGACCTTGAATAAGGAAAAGGGTTTAGGGTTGGATTAGACGGATCCGCGAAGCGGGTCCGCCTAATCCAACCCTAAACCCTTTTCCGTCCCGTCTTATGCGGTACCCTGCTCTTAAGGTTCAGTGTCCCATCTTTGAATCACATCCACGACAAGGTTCACCAATACCCTCTTAGGGTTCAGTTTCTTGCGGGTTTAGTGACCTTGAATAAGGAAAAGGGTTTAGGGTTGGATTAGGCGGATCCGCGAAGCGGGTCCGCCTAATCCAACCCTAAACCCTTTTTCGTCTCGTCTTATGCGGTACCCTACTCTTAAGGTTCAGTGTCTCATCTTTGAATCACATCCACGACAGGGTTCACCAATACCCTCTTAGGGTTCAGTTTTTTGCGGGTTTAGTGACCTTGAATAAGGAAAAGGGTTTAGGGTTGGATTAGGCGGATCCGCGAAACGGGTCCGCCTAATCCAACCCTAAACCCTTTTTCGTCCCGTCTTATGCGGTACCCTACTCTTAAGGTTCAGTGTCTCATCTTTGAATCACATCCACGAGAGGGTTCACCAATACCCTCTTAGGGTTCAGTTTCTTGCGGGTTTAGTGACCTTGAATAAGGAAAAGGGTTTAGGGTTGGATTAGGCGGATCCGCGAAGCGGATCCGCCTAATCCAACCCTAAACCCTTTTCTGTCCCGTCTTATGCGGTACCCTACTCTTAAGGTTCAGTGTCCCATCTTTGAATCACATCCACGACAGGGTTCACCAATACCCTCTTAGGGTTCAGTTTCTTGCGGGTTTAGTGACCTTGAATAAGGAAAAGGGTTTAGGGTTGGATTAGGCGGATCCGCGAAGCGGGTCCGCCTAATCCAACCCTAAACCCTTTTTCGTCTCGTCTTATGCGGTACCCTACTCTTAAGTTTCAGTGTCTCATCTTTGAATCACATCCACGACAGGGTTCACCAATACCCTCTTAGGGTTCAGTTTTTTGCGGGTTTAGTGACCTTGAATAAGGAAAAGGGTTTAGGGTTGGATTAGGCGGATCCGCGAAGCGGGTCCGCCTAATCCAACCCTAAACCCTTTTTCGTCCCGTCTTATGCGGTACCCTACTCTTAAGGTTCAGTGTCTCATCTTTGAATCACATCCACGAGAGGGTTCACCAATACCCTCTTAGGGTTCAGTTTCTTGCGGGTTTAGTGACCTTGAATAAGAAAAAGGGTTTAGGGTTGGATTAGGCGGATCCGCGAAGCGGATCCGCCTAATCCAACCCTAAACCCTTTTCCGTCCCGTCTTATGCGGTACCCTACTCTTAAGGTTCAGTGTCCCATCTTTGAATCACATCCACGACAGGGTTCACCAATACCCTCTTAGGGTTCAGTTTCTTGCGGGTTTAGTGACCTTGAATAAGGAAAAGGGTTTAGGGTTGGATTTGGCGGATCCGCGAAGCGGGTCCGCCTAATCCAACCCTAAACCCTTTTCCGTCCCGTCTTATGGGGTACCCTACTCTTAAGGTTCAGTGTCCCATCTTTGAATCACATCCACGACAGGGTTCACCAATACCCTCTTAGGGTTCAGTTTCTTGCGGGTTAAGTGACCTTGAATAAGGAAAAGGGTTTAGGGTTGGATTAGCCGGATCCGCGAAGGGGGTCCGCCTAATCCAACCCTAAACCCTTTTCCGTCCCGTCTTATGCGGTTCCCTACTCTTAAGGTTCAGTGTCCCATCTTTGAATCACATCCACGACAGGGTTCACCAATACCCTCTTAGGGTTTAGTTTCTTGCGGGTTTAGTGACCTTGAATAAGGAAAAGGGTTTAGGGTTGGATTAGGCGGATCCGCGAAGCGGGTCCGCCTAATCCAACCCTAAACCCTTTTCCGTCCCGTCTTATGCGGTACCCTGCTCTTAAGGTTCAGCGTCCCATCTTTGAATCACATCCACGACAAGGTTCACCAATACCCTCTTAGGGTTCAGTTTATTGCGGGTTTAGTGACCTTGAATAAGGAAAAGGGTTTAGGGTTGGATTAGGCGGATCCGCGAAGCGGGTCCGCCTAATCCAACCCTAAACCCTTTTTCGTCTCGTCTTATGCGGTACCCTACTATTAAGGTTCAGTGTCTCATCTTTGAATCACATCCACGACAGGGTTCACCAATACCCTCTTAGGGTTCAGTTTTTTGCGGGTTTAGTGACCTTGAATAAGGAAAAGGGTTTAGGGTTGGATTAGGCGGATCCGCGAAGCGGGTCCGCCTAATCCAAGCCTAAACCCTTTTTCGTCCCGTCTTATGCGGTACCCTACTCTTAAGGTTCAGTGTCTCATCTTTGAATCACATCCACGAGAGGGTTCACCAATACCCTCTTAGGGTTCAGTTTCTTGCGGGTTTAGTGACCTTGAATAAGGAAAAGGGTTTAGGGTTGGATTAGGCGGATCCGCGAAGCGGATCCGCCTAATCCAAACCTAAACCCTTTTCTGTCCCGTCTTATGCGGTACCCTACTCTTAAGGTTCAGTGTCCCATCTTTGAATCACATCCACGACAGGGTTCACCAATACCCTCTTAGGGTTCAGTTTCTTGCGGGTTTAGTGACCTTGAATAAGGAAAAGGGTTTAGGGTTGGATTAGGCGGATCCGCGAAGCGGGTCCGCCTAATCCAACCCTAAACCCTTTTTCGTCTCGTCTTATGCGGTACCCTACTCTTAAGGTTCAGTGTCTCATCTTTGAATCACATCCACGACAGGGTTCACCAAAAGCCTCTTAGGGTTCAGTTTTTTGCGGGTTTAGTGACCTTGAATAAGGAAAAGGGTTTAGGGTTGGATTAGGCGGATCCGCGAAGCGGGTCCGCCTAATCCAACCCTAAACCCTTTTTCGTCCCGTCTTATGCGGTACCCTACTCTTAAGGTTCAGTGTCTCATCTTTGAATCACATCCACGAGAGGGTTCACCAATACCCTCTTAGGGTTCAGTTTCTTGCGGGTTTAGTGACCTTGAATAAGGAAAAGGGTTTAGGGTTGGATTAGGCGGATCCGCGAAGCGGGTCCGCCTAATCCAACCCTAAACCCTTTTCCGTCCCGTCTTATGGGGTACCCTACTCTTAAGGTTCAGTGTCCCATCTTTGAATCACATCCACGACAGGGTTCACCAATACCCTCTTAGGGTTCAGTTTCTTGCGGGTTAAGTGACCTTGAATAAGGAAAAGGGTTTAGGGTTGGATTAGCCGGATCCGCGAAGCGGGTCCGCCTAATCCAACCCTAAACCCTTTTCCGTCCCGTCTTATGCGGTTCCCTACTCTTAAGGTTCAGTGTCCCATCTTTGAATCACATCCACGACAGGGTTCACCAATACCCTCTTAGGGTTCAGTTTCTTGCGGGTTTAGTGACCTTGAATAAGGAAAACGGTTTAGGGTTGGATTAGGCGGATCCGCGAAGCGGGTCCGCCTAATCCAACCCTAAACCCTTTTCCGTCCCGTCTTATGCGGTACCCTGCTCTTAAGGTTCAGTGTCCCATCTTTGAATCACATCCACGACAAGGTTCACCAATACCCTCTTAGGGTTCAGTTTCTTGCGGGTTTAGTGACCTTGAATAAGGAAAAGGGTTTAGGGTTGGATTAGGCGGATCCGCGAAGCGGGTCCGCCTAATCCAACCCTAAACCCTTTTTCGTCTCGTCTTATGCGGTACCCTACTCTTAAGGTTCAGTGTCTCATCTTTGAATCACATCCACGACAGGGTTCACCAATACCCTCTTAGGGTTCAGTTTTTTGCGGGTTTAGTGACCTTGAATAAGGAAAAGGGTTTAGGGTTGGATTAGGCGGATCCGCGAAGCGGGTCCGCCTAATCCAAGCCTAAACCCTTTTTCGTCCCGTCTTATGCGGTACCCTACTCTTAAGGTTCAGTGTCGCATCTTTGAATCACATCCACGAGAGGGTTCACCAATACCCTCTTAGGGTTCAGTTTCTTGCGGGTTTAGTGACCTTGAATAAGGAAAAGGGTTTAGGGTTGGATTAGGCGGATCCGCGAAGCGGGTCCGCCTAATCCAACCCTAAACCCTTTTCCGTCCCGTCTTATGCGGTACCCTACTCTTAAGGTTCAGTGTCCCATCTTTGAATCACATCCACGACAGGGTTCACCAATACCCTCTTAGGGTTCAGTTTCTTGCGGGTTTAGTGACCTTGAATAAGGAAAAGGGTTTAGGGTTGGATTAGGCGGATCCGCGAAGCGGATCCGCCTAATCCAACCCTAAACCCTTTTCCGTCCCGTCTTATGCGGTACCCTACTCTTAAGGTTCAGTGTCCCATCTTTGAATCACATCCACAACAGGGTTCACCAATACCCTCTTAGGGTTCAGTTTCTTGCGGGATTAGTGACCTTGAATAAGGAAAAGGGTTTAGGGTTAGATTAGGCGAATCCGTGAAGCCGGTCCGCCTAATCCAACCCTAAACCCTTATCCGTCCCGTCTTATGGGGTACCCTACTCTTAAGGTTCAGTGTCCCATCTTTGAATCACATCCACGACAGGGTTCACCAATACCCTCTTAGGGTTCAGTTTCTTGCGGGTTTAGTGACCTTGAATAAGGAAAAGGGTTTAGGGTTGGATTAGGCGGATCCGCGAAGCGGGTCCGCCTAATCCAACCCTAAACCCTTTTCCGTCCCGTCTTATGGGGTACCCTACTCTTAAGGTTCAGTGTCCCATCTTTGAATCACATCCACGACAGGGTTCACCAATACCCTCTTAGGGTTCAGTTTCTTGCGGGTTTAGTGACCTTGAATAAGGAAAAAGGTTTAGGGTTGGATTAGGCGGATCCGCGAAGCGGGGCCGCCTAATCCAACCCTAAACCCTTTTCCGTCCCGTCTTATGCGGTACCCTGCTCTTAAGGTTTAGTGTCCCATCTTTGAATCACATCCACGACAAGGTTCACCAATACCCTCTTAGGGTTCAGTTTCTTGCGGGTTTAGTGACCTTGAATAAGGAAAAGGGTTTAGGGTTGGATTAGGCGGATCCGCGAAGCGGGTCCGCCTAATCCAACCCTAAACCCTTTTTCGTCCCGTCTTATGCGGTACCCTACTCTTAAGGTTCAGTGTCTCATCTTTGAATCACATCCACGAGAGGGTTCACCAATACCCTCTTAGGGTTCAGTTTCTTGCGGGTTTAGTGACCTTGAATAAGGAAAAGGGTTTAGGGTTGGATTAGGCGGATCCGCGAAGCGGGTCCGCCTAATCCAACCCTAAACCCTTTTCCGTCCCGTCTTATGGGGTACCCTACTCTTAAGGTTCAGTGTCCCATCTTTGAATCACATCCACGACAGGGTTCACCAATACCCTCTTAGGGTTCAGTTTCTTGCGGGTTAAGTGACCTTGAATAAGGAAAAGGGTTTAGGGTTGGATTAGCCGGATCCGCGAAGCGGGTCCGCCTAATCCAACCCTAAACCCTTTTCCGTCCCGTCTTATGCGGTTCCCTACTCTTAAGGTTCAGTGTCCCATCTTTGAATCACATCCACGACAGGGTTCACCAATACCCTCTTAGGGTTCAGTTTCTTGCGGGTTTAGTGACCTTGAATAAGGAAAACGGTTTAAAGTTGGATTAGGCGGATCCGCGAAGCGGGTCCGCCTAATCCAACCCTAAACCCTTTTCCGTCCCGTCTTATGCGGTACCCTGCTCTTAAGGTTCAGTGTCCCATCTTTGAATCACATCCACGACAAGGTTCACCAATACCCTCTTAGGGTTCAGTTTCTTGCGGGTTTAGTGACCTTGAATAAGGAAAAGGGTTTAGGGTTGGATTAGGCGGATCCGCGAAGCGGGTCCGCCTAATCCAACCCTAAACCCTTTTTCGTCTCGTCTTATGCGGTACCCTACTCTTAACGTTCAGTGTCTCATCTTTGAATCACATCCACGACAGGGTTCACCAATACCCTCTTAGGGTTCAGTTTTTTGCGGGTTTAGTGACCTTGAATAAGGAAAAGGGTTTAGGGTTGGATTAGGCGGATCCGCGAAGCGGGTCCGCCTAATCCAAGCCTAAACCCTTTTTCGTCCCGTCTTATGCGGTACCCTACTCTTAAGGTTCAGTGTCTCATCTTTGAATCACATCCACGAGAGGGTTCACCAATACCCTCTTAGGGTTCAGTTTCTTGCGGGTTAAGTGACCTTGAATAAGGAAAAGGGTTTAGGGTTGGATTAGCCGGATCCGCGAAGCGGGTCCGCCTAATCCAACCCTAAACCCTTTTCCGTCCCGTCTTATGCGGTTCCCTACTCTTAAGGTTCAGTGTCCCATCTTTGAATCACATCCACGACAGGGTTCACCAATACCCTCTTAGGGTTCAGTTTCTTGCGGGTTTAGTGACCTTGAATAAGGAAAACGGTTTAGGGTTGGATTAGGCGGATCCGCGAAGCGGGTCCGCCTAATCCAACCCTAAACCCTTTTCCGTCCCGTCTTATGCGGTACCCTGCTCTTAAGGTTCAGTGTCCCATCTTTGAATCACATCCACGACAAGGTTCACCAATACCCTCTTAGGGTTCAGTTTCTTGCGGGTTTAGTGACCTTGAATAAGGAAAAGGGTTTAGGGTTGGATTAGGCGGATCCGCGAAGCGGGTCCGCCTAATCCAACCCTAAACCCTTTTTCGTCTCGTCTTATGCGGTACCCTACTCTTAAGGTTCAGTGTCTCATCTTTGAATCACATCCACGACAGGGTTCACCAATACCCTCTTAGGGTTCAGTTTTTTGCGGGTTTAGTGACCTTGAATAAGGAAAAGGGTTTAGGGTTGGATTAGGCGGATCCGCGAAGCGGGTCCGCCTAATCCAAGCCTAAACCCTTTTTCGTCCCGTCTTATGCGGTACCCTACTCTTAAGGTTCAGTGTCTCATCTTTGAATCACATCCACGAGAGGGTTCACCAATACCCTCTTAGGGTTCAGTTTCTTGCGGGTTTAGTGACCTTGAATAAGGAAAAGGGTTTAGGGTTGGATTAGGCGGATCCGCGAAGCGGGTCCGCCTAATCCAACCCTAAACCCTTTTCCGTCCCGTCTTATGCGGTACCCTACTCTTAAGGTTCAGTGTCCCATCTTTGAATCACATCCACGACAGGGTTCACCAATACCCTCTTAGGGTTCAGTTTCTTGCGGGTTTAGTGACCTTGAATAAGGAAAAGGGTTTAGGGTTGGATTAGGCGGATCCGCGAAGCGGATCCGCCTAATCCAACCCTAAACCCTTTTCCGTCCCGTCTTATGCGGTACCCTACTCTTAAGGTTCAGTGTCCCATCTTTGAATCACATCCACAACAGGGTTCACCAATACCCTCTTAGGGTTCAGTTTCTTGCGGGATTAGTGACCTTGAATAAGGAAAAGGGTTTAGGGTTAGATTAGGCGAATCCGTGAAGCGGGTCCGCCTAATCCAACCCTAAACCCTTATCCGTCCCGTCTTATGGGGTACCCTACTCTTAAGGTTCAGTGTCCCATCTTTGAATCACATCCACGACAGGGTTCACCAATACCCTCTTAGGGTTCAGTTTCTTGCGGGTTTAGTGACCTTGAATAAGGAAAAGGGTTTAGGGTTGGATTAGGCGGATCCGCGAAGCGGGTCCGCCTAATCCAACCCTAAACCCTTTTCCGTCCCGTCTTATGGGGTACCCTACTCTTAAGGTTCAGTGTCCCATCTTTGAATCACATCCACGACAGGGTTCACCAATACCCTCTTAGGGTTCAGTTTCTTGCGGGTTTAGTGACCTTGAATAAGGAAAAGGGTTTAGGGTTGGATTAGGCGGATCCGCGAAGCGGGGCCGCCTAATCCAACCCTAAACCCTTTTCCGTCCCGTCTTATGCGGTACCCTGCTCTTAAGGTTTAGTGTCCCATCTTTGAATCACATCCACGACAAGGTTCACCAATACCCTCTTAGGGTTCAGTTTCTTGCGGGTTTAGTGACCTTGAATAAGGAAAAGGGTTTAGGGTTGGATTAGGCGGATCCGCGAAGCGGGTCCGCCTAATCCAACCCTAAACCCTTTTTCGTCCCGTCTTATGCGGTACCCTACTCTTAAGGTTCAGTGTCTCATCTTTGAATCACATCCACGAGAGGGTTCACCAATACCCTCTTAGGGTTCAGTTTCTTGCGGGTTTAGTGACCTTGAATAAGGAAAAGGGTTTAGGGTTGGATTAGGCGGATCCGCGAAGCGGGTCCGCCTAATCCAACCCTAAACCCTTTTCCGTCCCGTCTTATGGGGTACCCTACTCTTAAGGTTCAGTGTCCCATCTTTGAATCACATCCACGACAGGGTTCACCAATACCCTCTTAGGGTTCAGTTTCTTGCGGGTTAAGTGACCTTGAATAAGGAAAAGGGTTTAGGGTTGGATTAGCCGGATCCGCGAAGCGGGTCCGCTTAATCCAACCCTAAACCCTTTTCCGTCCCGTCTTATGCGGTTCCCTACTCTTAAGGTTCAGTGTCCCATCTTTGAATCACATCCACGACAGGGTTCACCAATACCCTCTTAGGGTTCAGTTTCTTGCGGGTTAAGTGACCTTGAATAAGGAAAAGGGTTTAGGGTTGGATTAGCCGGATCCGCGAAGCGGGTCCGCCTAATCCAACCCTAAACCCTTTTCCGTCCCGTCTTATGCGGTTCCCTACTCTTAAGGTTCAGTGTCCCATCTTTGAATCACATCCACGACAGGGTTCACCAATACCCTCTTAGGGTTCAGTTTCTTGCGGGTTTAGTGACCTTGAATAAGGAAAAGGGTTTAGGGTTGGATTAGGCGGATCCGCGAAGCGGGTCCGCCTAATCCAACCCTAAACCCTTTTTCGTCTCGTCTTATGCGGTACCCTACTCTTAAGGTTCAGTGTCTCATCTTTGAATCACATCCACGACAGGGTTCACCAATACCCTCTTAGGGTTCAGTTTTTTGCGGGTTTAGTGACCTTGAATAAGGAAAAGGGTTTAGGGTTGGATTAGGCGGATCCGCGAAGCGGGTCCGCCTAATCCAACCCTAAACCCTTTTTCGTCCTGTCTTATGCGGTACCCTACTCTTAAGGTTCAGTGTCTCATCTTTGAATCACATCCACGAGAGAGTTCACCAATACCCTCTTAGGGTTCAGTTTCTTGCGGGTTTAGTGACCTTGAATAAGGAAAAGGGTTTAGGGTTGGATTAGGCGGATCCGCGAAGCGGGTCCGCCTAATCCAACCCTAAACCCTTTTCCGTCCCGTCTTATGGGGTACCCTACTCTTAAGGTTCAGTGTCCCATCTTTGAATCACATCCACGACAGGGTTCACCAATACCCTCTTAGGGTTCAGTTTCTTGCGGGTTAAGTGACCTTGAATAAGGAAAAGGGTTTAGGGTTGGATTAGCCGGATCCGCGAAGCGGGTCCGCCTAATCCAACCCTAAACCCTTTTCCGTCCCGTCTTATGCGGTTCCCTACTCTTAAGGTTCAGTGTCCCATCTTTGAATCACATCCACGACAGGGTTCACCAATACCCTCTTAGGGTTCAGTTTCTTGCGGGTTTAGTGACCTTGAATAAGGAAAACGGTTTAGGGTTGGATTAGGCGGATCCGCGAAGCGGGTCCGCCTAATCCAACCCTAAACCCTTTTCCGTCCCGTCTTATGCGGTACCCTGCTCTTAAGGTTCAGTGTCCCATCTTTGAATCACATCCACGACAAGGTTCACCAATACCCTCTTAGGGTTCAGTTTCTTGCGGGTTTAGTGACCTTGAATAAGGAAAAGGGTTTAGGGTTGGATTAGGCGGATCCGCGAAGCGGGTCCGCCTAATCCAACCCTAAACCCTTTTTCGTCTCGTCTTATGCGGTACCCTACTCTTAAGGTTCAGTGTCTCATCTTTGAATCACATCCACGACAGGGTTCACCAATACCCTCTTAGGGTTCAGTTTTTTGCGGGTTTAGTGACCTTGAATAAGGAAAAGGGTTTAGGGTTGGATTAGGCGGATCCGCGAAGCGGGTCCGCCTAATCCAAGCCTAAACCCTTTTTCGTCCCGTCTTATGCGGTACCCTACTCTTAAGGTTCAGTGTCTCATCTTTGAATCACATCCACGAGAGGGTTCACCAATACCCTCTTAGGGTTCAGTTTCTTGCGGGTTTAGTGACCTTGAATAAGGAAAAGGGTTTAGGGTTGGATTAGGCGGATCCGCGAAGCGGGTCCGCCTAATCCAACCCTAAACCCTTTTCCGTCCCGTCTTATGCGGTACCCTACTCTTAAGGTTCAGTGTCTCATCTTTGAATCACATCCACGACAGGGTTCACCAATACCCTCTTAGGGTTCAGTTTCTTGCGGGTTTAGTGACCTTGAATAAGGAAAAGGGTTTAGGGTTGGATTAGGCGGATCCGCGAAGCGGATCCGCCTAATCCAACCCTAAACCCTTTTCCGTCCCGTCTTATGCGGTACCCTACTCTTAAGGTTCAGTGTCCCATCTTTGAATCACATCCACAACAGGGTTCACCAATACCCTCTTAGGGTTCAGTTTGTTGCGGGATTAGTGACCTTGAATAAGGAAAAGGGTTTAGGGTTAGATTAGGCGAATCCGTGAAGCGGGTCCGCCTAATCCAACCCAAAACCCTTATCCGTCCCGTCTTATGGGGTACCCTACTCTTAAGGTTCAGTGTCCCATCTTTGAATCACATCCACGACAGGGTTCACCAATACCCTCTTAGGGTTCAGTTTCTTGCGGGTTTAGTGACCTTGAATAAGGAAAAGGGTTTAGGGTTGGATTAGGCGGATCCGCGAAGCGGGTCCGCCTAATCCAACCCTAAACCCTTTTCCGTCCCGTCTTATGGGGTACCCTACTCTTAAGGTTCAGTGTCCCATCTTTGAATCACATCCACGACAGGGTTCACCAAAAACCTCTTAGGGTTCAGTTTCTTGCGGGTTTAGTGACCTTGAATAAGGAAAAAGGTTTAGGGTTGGATTAGGCGGATCCGCGAAGCGGGGCCGCCTAATCCAACCCTAAACCCTTTTCCGTCCCGTCTTATGCGGTACCCTGCTCTTAAGGTTTAGTGTCCCATCTTTGAATCACATCCACGACAAGGTTCACCAATACCCTCTTAGGGTTCAGTTTCTTGCGGGTTTAGTGACCTTGAATAAGGAAAAGGGTTTAGGGTTGGATTAGGCGGAACCGCGAAGCGGGTCCGCCTAATCCAACCCTAAACCCTTTTTCGTCTCGTCTTATGCGGTACCCTACTCTTAACGTTCAGTGTCTCATCTTTGAATCACATCCACGACAGGGTTCACCAATACCCTCTTAGGGTTCAGTTTTTTGCGGGTTTAGTGACCTTGAATAAGGAAAAGGGTTTAGGGTTGGATTAGGCGGATCCGCGAAGCGGGTCCGCCTAATCCAAGCCTAAACCCTTTTTCGTCCCGTCTTATGCGGTACCCTACTCTTAAGGTTCAGTGTCTCATCTTTGAATCACATCCACGAGAGGGTTCACCAATACCCTCTTAGGGTTCAGTTTCTTGCGGGTTAAGTGACCTTGAATAAGGAAAAGGGTTTAGGGTTGGATTAGCCGGATCCGCGAAGCGGGTCCGCCTAATCCAACCCTAAACCCTTTTCCGTCCCGTCTTATGCGGTTCCCTACTCTTAAGGTTCAGTGTCCCATCTTTGAATCACATCCACGACAGGGTTCACCAATACCCTCTTAGGGTTCAGTTTCTTGCGGGTTTAGTGACCTTGAATAAGGAAAACGGTTTAGGGTTGGATTAGGCGGATCCGCGAAGCGGGTCCGCCTAATCCAACCCTAAACCCTTTTCCGTCCCGTCTTATGCGGTACCCTGCTCTTAAGGTTCAGTGTCCCATCTTTGAATCACATCCACGACAAGGTTCACCAATACCCTCTTAGGGTTCAGTTTCTTGCGGGTTTAGTGACCTTGAATAAGGAAAAGGGTTTAGGGTTGGATTAGGCGGATCCGCGAAGCGGGTCCGCCTAATCCAACCCTAAACCCTTTTTCGTCTCGTCTTATGCGGTACCCTACTCTTAAGGTTCAGTGTCTCATCTTTGAATCACATCCACGACAGGGTTCACCAATACCCTCTTAGGGTTCAGTTTTTTGCGGGTTTAGTGACCTTGAATAAGGAAAAGGGTTTAGGGTTGGATTAGGCGGATCCGCGAAGCGGGTCCGCCTAATCCAAGCCTAAACCCTTTTTCGTCCCGTCTTATGCGGTACCCTACTCTTAAGGTTCAGTGTCTCATCTTTGAATCACATCCACGAGAGGGTTCACCAATACCCTCTTAGGGTTCAGTTTCTTGCGGGTTTAGTGACCTTGAATAAGGAAAAGGGTTTAGGGTTGGATTAGGCGGATCCGCGAAGCGGGTCCGCCTAATCCAACCCTAAACCCTTTTCCGTCCCGTCTTATGCGGTACCCTACTCTTAAGGTTCAGTGTCCCATCTTTGAATCACATCCACGACAGGGTTCACCAATACCCTCTTAGGGTTCAGTTTCTTGCGGGTTTAGTGACCTTGAATAAGGAAAAGGGTTTAGGGTTGGATTAGGCGGATCCGCGAAGCGGATCCGCCTAATCCAACCCTAAACCCTTTTCCGTCCCGTCTTATGCGGTACCCTACTCTTAAGGTTCAGTGTCCCATCTTTGAATCACATCCACAACAGGGTTCACCAATACCCTCTTAGGGTTCAGTTTCTTGCGGGATTAGTGACCTTGAATAAGGAAAAGGGTTTAGGGTTAGATTAGGCGAATCCGTGAAGCGGGTCCGCCTAATCCAACCCTAAACCCTTATCCGTCCCGTCTTATGGGGTACCCTACTCTTAAGGTTCAGTGTCCCATCTTTGAATCACATCCACGACAGGGTTCACCAATACCCTCTTAGGGTTCAGTTTCTTGCGGGTTTAGTGACCTTGAATAAGGAAAAGGGTTTAGGGTTGGATTAGGCGGATCCGCGAAGCGGGTCCGCCTAATCCAACCCTAAACCCTTTTTCGTCTCGTCTTATGCGGTACCCTACTCTTAAGGTTCAGTGTCTCATCTTTGAATCACATCCACGACAGGGTTCACCAATACCCTCTTAGGGTTCAGTTTTTTGCGGGTTTAGTGACCTTGAATAAGGAAAAGGGTTTAGGGTTGGATTAGGCGGATCCGCGAAGCGGATCCGCCTAATCCAACCCTAAACCCTTTTTCGTCCCGTCTTATGCGGTACCCTACTCTTAAGGTTCAGTGTCTCATCTTTGAATCACATCCACGAGAGGGTTCACCAATACCCTCTTAGGGTTCAGTTTCTTGCGGGTTTAGTGACCTTGAATAAGGAAAAGGGTTTAGGGTTGGATTAGGCGGATCCGCGAAGCGGGTCCGCCTAATCCAACCCTAAACCCTTTTCCGTCCCGTCTTATGCGGTACCCTACTCTTAAGGTTCAGTGTCCCATCTTTGAATCACATCCACGACAGGGTTCACCAATACCCTCTTAGGGTTCAGTTTCTTGCGGGTTTAGTGACCTTGAATAAGGAAAAGGGTTTAGGGTTGGATTAGGCGGATCCGCGAAGCGGATCCGCCTAATCCAACCCTAAACCCTTTTCCGTCCCGTCTTATGCGGTACCCTACTCTTAAGGTTCAGTGTCCCATCTTTGAATCACATCCACAACAGGGTTCACCAATACCCTCTTAGGGTTCAGTTTCTTGCGGGATTAGTGACCTTGAATAAGGAAAAGGGTTTAGGGTTAGATTAGGCGAATCCGTGAAGCGGGTCCGCCTAATCCAACCCTAAACCCTTATCCGTCCCGTCTTATGGGGTACCCTACTCTTAAGGTTCAGTGTCCCATCTTTGAATCACATCCACGACAGGGTTCACCAATACCCTCTTAGGGTTCAGTTTCTTGCGGGTTTAGTGACCTTGAATAAGGAAAAGGGTTTAGGGTTGGATTAGGCGGATCCGCGAAGCGGGTCCGCCTAATCCAACCCTAAACCCTTTTCCGTCCCGTCTTATGGGGTACCCTACTCTTAAGGTTCAGTGTCCCATCTTTGAATCACATCCACGACAGGGTTCACCAATACCCTCTTAGGGTTCAGTTTCTTGCGGGTTTAGTGACCTTGAATAAGGAAAAGGGTTTAGGGTTGGATTAGGCGGATCCGCGAAGCGAGGCCGCCTAATCCAACCCTAAACCCTTTTCCGTCCCGTCTTATGCGGTACCCTGCTCTTAAGGTTTAGTGTCCCATCTTTGAATCACATCCACGACAAGGTTCACCAATACCCTCTTAGGGTTCAGTTTCTTGCGGGTTTAGTGACCTTGAATAAGGAAAAGGGTTTAGGGTTGGATTAGGCGGATCCGCGAAGCGGGTCCGCCTAATCCAACCCTAAACCCTTTTTCGTCCCGTCTTATGCGGTACCCTACTCTTAAGGTTCAGTGTCTCATCTTTGAATCACATCCACGAGAGGGTTCACCAATACCCTCTTAGGGTTCAGTTTCTTGCGGGTTTAGTGACCTTGAATAAGGAAAAGGGTTTAGGGTTGGATTAGGCGGATCCGCGAAGCGGGTCCGCCTAATCCAACCCTAAACCCTTTTCCGTCCCGTCTTATGGGGTACCCTACTCTTAAGGTTCAGTGTCCCATCTTTGAATCACATCCACGACAGGGTTCACCAATACCCTCTTAGGGTTCAGTTTCTTGCGGGTTAAGTGACCTTGAATAAGGAAAAGGGTTTAGGGTTGGATTAGCCGGATCCGCGAAGCGGGTCCGCCTAATCCAACCCTAAACCCTTTTCCGTCCCGTCTTATGCGGTTCCCTACTCTTAAGGTTCAGTGTCCCATCTTTGAATCACATCCACGACAGGGTTCACCAATACCCTCTTAGGGTTCAGTTTTTTGCGGGTTTAGTGACCTTGAATAAGGAAAACGGTTTAGGGTTGGATTAGGCGGATCCGCGAAGCGGGTCCGCCTAATCCAACCCTAAACCCTTTTCCGTCCCGTCTTATGCTGTACCCTGCTCTTAAGGTTCAGTGTCCCATCTTTGAATCACATCCACGACAAGGTTCACCAATACCCTCTTAGGGTTCAGTTTCTTGCGGGTTTAGTGACCTTGAATAAGGAAAAGGGTTTAGGGTTGGATTAGGCGGATCCGTGAAGCGGGTCCGCCTAATCCAACCCTAAACCCTTTTTCGTCTCGTCTTATGCGGTACCCTACTCTTAAGGTTCAGTGTCTCATCTTTGAATCACATCCACGACAGGGTTCACCAATACCCTCTTAGGGTTCAGTTTTTTGCGGGTTTAGTGACCTTGAATAAGGAAAAGGGTTTAGGGTTGGATTAGGCGGATCCGCGAAGCGGGTCCGCCTAATCCAAGCCTAAACCCTTTTTCGTCCCGTCTTATGCGGTACCCTACTCTTAAGGTTCAGTGTCTCATCTTTGAATCACATCCACGAGAGGGTTCACCAATACCCTCTTAGGGTTCAGTTTCTTGCGGGTTTAGTGACCTTGAATAAGGAAAAGGGTTTAGGGTTGGATTAGGCGGATCCGCGAAGCGGATCCGCCTAATCCAACCCTAAACCCTTTTCCGTCCCGTCTTATGCGGTACCCTACTCTTAAGGTTCAGTGTCCCATCTTTGAATCACATCCACAACAGGGTTCACCAATACCCTCTTAGGGTTCAGTTTCTTGCGGGATTAGTGACCTTGAATAAGGAAAAGGGTTTAGGGTTAGATTAGGCGAATCCGTGAAGCGGGTCCGCCTAATCCAACCCTAAACCCTTATCCGTCCCGTCTTATGGGGTACCCTACTCTTAAGGTTCAGTGTCCCATCTTTGAATCACATCCACGACAGGGTTCACCAATACCCTCTTAGGGTTCAGTTTCTTGCGGGTTTAGTGACCTTGAATAAGGAAAAGGGTTTAGGGTTGGATTAGGCGGATCCGCGAAGCGGGTCCGCCTAATCCAACCCTAAACCCTTTTCCGTCCCGTCTTATGGGGTACCCTACTCTTAAGGTTCAGTGTCCCATCTTTGAATCACATCCACGACAGGGTTCACCAATACCCTCTTAGGGTTCAGTTTCTTGCGGGTTTAGTGACCTTGAATAAGGAAAAGGGTTTAGGGTTGGATTAGGCGGATCCGCGAAGCGAGGCCGCCTAATCCAACCCTAAACCCTTTTCCGTCCCGTCTTATGCGGTACCCTGCTCTTAAGGTTTAGTGTCCCATCTTTGAATCACATCCAAGACAAGGTTCACCAATACCCTCTTAGGGTTCAGTTTCTTGCGGGTTTAGTGACCTTGAATAAGGAAAAGGGTTTAGGGTTGGATTAGGCGGATCCGCGAAGCGGGTCCGCCTAATCCAACCCTAAACCCTTTTTCGTCCCGTCTTATGCGGTACCCTACTCTTAAGGTTCAGTGTCTCATCTTTGAATCACATCCACGAGAGGGTTCACCAATACCCTCTTAGGGTTCAGTTTCTTGCGGGTTTAGTGACCTTGAATAAGGAAAAGGGTTTAGGGTTGGATTAGGCGGATCCGCGAAGCGGGTCCGCCTAATCCAACCCTAAACCCTTTTCCGTCCCGTCTTATGGGGTACCCTACTCTTAAGGTTCAGTGTCCCATCTTTGAATCACATCCACGACAGGGTTCACCAATACCCTCTTAGGGTTCAGTTTCTTGCGGGTTAAGTGACCTTGAATAAGGAAAAGGGTTTAGGGTTGGATTAGCCGGATCCGCGAAGCGGGTCCGCCTAATCCAACCCTAAACCCTTTTCCGTCCCGTCTTATGCGGTTCCCTACTCTTAAGGTTCAGTGTCCCATCTTTGAATCACATCCACGACAGGGTTCACCAATACCCTCTTAGGGTTCAGTTTTTTGCGGGTTTAGTGACCTTGAATAAGGAAAACGGTTTAGGGTTGGATTAGGCGGATCCGCGAAGCGGGTCCGCCTAATCCAACCCTAAACCCTTTTCCGTCCCGTCTTATGCTGTACCCTGCTCTTAAGGTTCAGTGTCCCATCTTTGAATCACATCCACGACAAGGTTCACCAATACCCTCTTAGGGTTCAGTTTCTTGCGGGTTTAGTGACCTTGAATAAGGAAAAGGGTTTAGGGTTGGATTAGGCGGATCCGTGAAGCGGGTCCGCCTAATCCAACCCTAAACCCTTTTTCGTCTCGTCTTATGCGGTACCCTACTCTTAAGGTTCAGTGTCTCATCTTTGAATCACATCCACGACAGGGTTCACCAATACCCTCTTAGGGTTCAGTTTTTTGCGGGTTTAGTGACCTTGAATAAGGAAAAGGGTTTAGGGTTGGATTAGGCGGATCCGCGAAGCGGGTCCGCCTAATCCAAGCCTAAACCCTTTTTCGTCCCGTCTTATGCGGTACCCTACTCTTAAGGTTCAGTGTCTCATCTTTGAATCACATCCACGAGAGGGTTCACCAATACCCTCTTAGGGTTCAGTTTCTTGCGGGTTTAGTGACCTTGAATAAGGAAAAGGGTTTAGGGTTGGATTAGGCGGATCCGCGAAGCGGGTCCGCCTAATCCAACCCTAAACCCTTTTCCGTCCCGTCTTATGCGGTACCCTACTCTTAAGGTTCAGTGTCCCATCTTTGAATCACATCCACGACAGGGTTCACCAATACCCTCTTAGGGTTCAGTTTCTTGCGGGTTTAGTGACCTTGAATAAGGAAAAGGGTTTAGGGTTGGATTAGGCGGATCCGCGAAGCGGATCCGCCTAATCCAACCCTAAACCCTTTTCCGTCCCGTCTTATGCGGTACCCTACTCTTAAGGTTCAGTGTCCCATCTTTGAATCACATCCACAACAGGGTTCACCAATACCCTCTTAGGGTTCAGTTTCTTGCGGGATTAGTGACCTTGAATAAGGAAAAGGGTTTAGGGTTAGATTAGGCGAATCCGTGAAGCGGGTCCGCCTAATCCAACCCTAAACCCTTATCCGTCCCGTCTTATGGGGTACCCTACTCTTAAGGTTCAGTGTCCCATCTTTGAATCACATCCACGACAGGGTTCACCAATACCCTCTTAGGGTTCAGTTTCTTGCGGGTTTAGTGACCTTGAATAAGGAAAAGGGTTTAGGGTTGGATTAGGCGGATCCGTGAAGCGGGTCCGCCTAATCCAACCCTAAACCCTTTTCCGTCCCGTCTTATGCGGTACCCTGCTCTTAAGGTTCAGTGTCTCATCTTTGAATCACATCCACGAGAGGGTTCACCAATACCCTCTTAGGGTTCAGTTTCTTGCGGGTTTAGTGACCTTGAATAAGGAAAAGGGTTTAGGGTTGGATTAGGCGGATCCGCGAAGCGGGTCCGCCTAATCCAACCCTAAACCCTTTTCCGTCCCGTCTTATGGGGTACCCTACTCTTAAGGTTCAGTGTCCCATCTTTGAATCACATCCACGACAGGGTTCACCAATACCCTCTTAGGGTTCAGTTTCTTGCGGGTTAAGTGACCTTGAATAAGGAAAAGGGTTTAAGGTTGGATTAGCCGGATCCGCGAAGCGGGTCCGCCTAATCCAACCCTAAACCCTTTTCCGTCCCGTCTTATGCGGTTCCCTACTCTTAAGGTTCAGTGTCCCATCTTTGAATCACATCCACGACAGGGTTCACCAATACCCTCTTAGGGTTCAGTTTCTTGCGGGTTTAGTGACCTTGAATAAGGAAAACGGTTTAGGGTTGGATTAGGCGGATCCGCGAAGCGGGTCCGCCTAATCCAACCCTAAACCCTTTTCCGTCCCGTCTTATGCTGTACCCTGCTCTTAAGGTTCAGTGTCCCATCTTTGAATCACATCCACGACAAGGTTCACCAATACCCTCTTAGGGTTCAGTTTCTTGCGGGTTTAGTGACCTTGAATAAGGAAAAGGGTTTAGGGTTGGATTAGGCGGATCCGCGAAGCGGGTCCGCCTAATCCAACCCTAAACCCTTTTCCGTCCCGTCTTATGCGGTACCCTACTCTTAAGGTTCAGTGTCTCATCTTTGAATCACATCCACGACAGGGTTCACCAATACCCTCTTAGGGTTCAGTTTTTTGCGGGTTTAGTGACCTTGAATAAGGAAAAGGGTTTAGGGTTGGATTAGGCGGATCCGCGAAGCGGGTCCGCCTAATCCAACCCTAAAACCTTTTCCGTCCCGTCTTATGGGGTACCCTACTCTTAAGGTTCAGTGTCCCATCTTTGAATCACATCCACGACAGGGTTCACCAATACCCTCTTAGGGTTCAGTTTCTTGCGGGTTTAGTGACCTTGAATAAGGAAAAGGGTTTAGGGTTGGATTAGGCGGATCCGCGAAGCGGGTCCGCCTAATCCAACCCTAAACCCTTTTCCGTCCCGTCTTATGCGGTACCCTACTCTTAAGGTTCAGTGTCCCATCTTTGAATCACATCCACGACAGGGTTCACCAATACCCTCTTAGGGTTCAGTTTCTTGCGGGTTTAGTGACCTTGAATAAGGAAAAGGGTTTAGGGTTGGATTAGGCGGATCCGCGAAGCGGATCCGCCTAATCCAACCCTAAACCCTTTTCCGTCCCGTCTTATGCGGTACCCTACTCTTAAGGTTCAGTGTCCCATCTTTGAATCACATCCACAACAGGGTTCACCAATACCCTCTTAGGGTTCAGTTTCTTGCGGGATTAGTGACCTTGAATAAGGAAAAGGGTTTAGGGTTAGATTAGGCGAATCCGTGAAGCGGGTCCGCCTAATCCAACCCTAAACCCTTATCCGTCCCGTCTTATGGGGTACCCTACTCTTAAGGTTCAGTGTCCCATCTTTGAATCACATCCACGACAGGGTTCACCAATACCCTCTTAGGGTTCAGTTTCTTGCGGGTTTAGTGACCTTGAATAAGGAAAAGGGTTTAGGGTTGGATTAGGCGGATCCGCGAAGCGGGTCCGCCTAATCCAACCCTAAACCCTTTTCCGTCCCGTCTTATGCGGTACCCTGCTCTTAAGGTTCAGTGTCCCATCTTTGAATCACATCCACGACAAGGTTCACCAATACCCTCTTAGGGTTCAGTTTCTTGCGGGTTTAGTGACCTTGAATAAGGAAAAGGGTTTAGGGTTGGATTAGGCGGATCCGCGAAGCGGGTCCGCCTAATCCAACCCTAAACCCTTTTTCGTCTCGTCTTATGCGGTACCCTACTCTTAACGTTCAGTGTCTCATCTTTGAATCACATCCACGACAGGGTTCACCAATACCCTCTTAGGGTTCAGTTTTTTGCGGGTTTAGTGACCTTGAATAAGGAAAAGGGTTTAGGGTTGGATTAGGCGGATCCGCGAAGCGGGTCCGCCTAATCCAAGCCTAAACCCTTTTTCGTCCCGTCTTATGCGGTACCCTACTCTTAAGGTTCAGTGTCTCATCTTTGAATCACATCCACGAGAGGGTTCACCAATACCCTCTTAGGGTTCAGTTTCTTGCGGGTTAAGTGACCTTGAATAAGGAAAAGGGTTTAGGGTTGGATTAGCCGGATCCGCGAAGCGGGTCCGCCTAATCCAACCCTAAACCCTTTTCCGTCCCGTCTTATGCGGTTCCCTACTCTTAAGGTTCAGTGTCCCATCTTTGAATCACATCCACAACAGGGTTCACCAATACCCTCTTAGGGTTCAGTTTCTTGCGGGATTAGTGACCTTGAATAAGGAAAAGGGTTTAGGGTTAGATTAGGCGAATCCGTGAAGCGGGTCCGCCTAATCCAACCCTAAACCCTTATCCGTCCCGTCTTATGGGGTACCCTACTCTTAAGGTTCAGTGTCCCATATTTGAATCACATCCACGACAGGGTTCACCAATACCCTCTTAGGGTTCAGTTTCTTGCGGGTTTAGTGACCTTGAATAAGGAAAAGGGTTTAGGGTTGGATTAGGCGGATCCGCGAAGCGGGTCCGCCTAATCCAACCCTAAACCCTTTTCCGTCCCGTCTTATGGGGTACCCTACTCTTAAGGTTCAGTGTCCCATCTTTGAATCACATCCACGACAGGGTTCACCAATACCCTCTTAGGGTTCAGTTTTTTGCGGGTTTAGTGACCTTGAATAAGGAAAAGGGTTTAGGGTTGGATTAGGCGGATCCGCGAAGCGGGTCCGCCTAATCCAAGCCTAAACCCTTATCCGTCCCGTCTTATGGGGTACCCTACTCTTAAGGTTCAGTGTCCCATCTTTGAATCACATCCACGACAGGGTTCACCAATACCCTCTTAGGGTTCAGTTTCTTGCGGGTTTAGTGACCTTGAATAAGGAAAAGGGTTTAGGGTTGGATTAGGCGGATCCGCGAAGCGGGTCCGCCTAATCCAACCCTAAACCCTTTTCCGTCCCGTCTTATGGGGTACCCTACTCTTAAGGTTCAGTGTCCCATCTTTGAATCACATCCACGACAGGGTTCACCAATACCCTCTTAGGGTTCAGTTTCTTGCGGGTTTAGTGACCTTGAATAAGGAAAAGGGTTTAGGGTTGGATTAGGCGGATCCGCGAAGCGGGGCCGCCTAATCCAACCCTAAACCCTTTTCCGTCCCGTCTTATGCGGTACCCTGCTCTTAAGGTTTAGTGTCCCATCTTTGAATCACATCCACGACAAGGTTCACCAATACCCTCTTAGGGTTCAGTTTCTTGCGGGTTTAGTGACCTTGAATAAGGAAAAGGGTTTAGGGTTGGATTAGGCGGATCCGCGAAGCGGGTCCGCCTAATCCAACCCTAAACCCTTTTTCGTCCCGTCTTATGCGGTACCCTACTCTTAAGGTTCAGTGTCTCATCTTTGAATCACATCCACGACAGGGTTCACCAATACCCTCTTAGGGTTCAGTTTCTTGCGGGTTTAGTGACCTTGAATAAGGAAAAGGGTTTAGGGTTGGATTAGGCGGATCCGCGAAGCGGGGCCGCCTAATCCAACCCTAAACCCTTTTCCGTCCCGTCTTATGCGGTACCCTGCTCTTAAGGTTTAGTGTCCCATCTTTGAATCACATCCACGACAAGGTTCACCAATACCCTCTTAGGGTTCAGTTTCTTGCGGGTTTAGTGACCTTGAATAAGGAAAAGGGTTTAGGGTTGGATTAGGCGGATCCGCGAAGCGGGTCCGCCTAATCCAACCCTAAACCCTTTTTCGTCCCGTCTTATGCGGTACCCTACTCTTAAGGTTCAGTGTCTCATCTTTGAATCACATCCACGACAGGGTTCACCAATACCCTCTTAGGGTTCAGTTTCTTGCGGGTTTAGTGACCTTGAATAAGGAAAAGGGTTTAGGGTTGGATTAGGCGGATCCGCGAAGCGGGTCCGCCTAATCCAACCCTAAACCCTTTTCCGTCCCGTCTTATGGGGTACCCTACTCTTAAGGTTCAGTGTCCCATCTTTGAATCACATCCTCACAGGGTTCACCAATACCCTCTTAGGGTTCAGTTTCTTGCGGGTTAAGTGACCTTGAATAAGGAAAAGGGTTTAGGGTTGGATTAGCCGGATCCGCGAAGCGGGTCCGCCTAATCCAACCCTAAACCCTTTTCCGTCCCGTCTTATGCGGTTCCCTACTCTTAAGGTTCAGTGTCCCATCTTTGAATCACATCCACGACAGGGTTCACCAATACCCTCTTAGGGTTCAGTTTCTTGCGGGTTTAGTGACCTTGAATAAGGAAAACGGTTTAGGGTTGGATTAGGCGGATCCGCGAAGCGGGTCCGCCTAATCCAACCCTAAACCCTTTTCCGTCCCGTCTTATGCGGTACCCTACTCTTAAGGTTCAGTGTCCCATCTTTGAATCACATCCACGACAGGGTTCACCAATACCCTCTTAGGGTTCAGTTTCTTGCGGGTTTAGTGACCTTGAATAAGGAAAAGGGTTTAGGGTTGGATTAGGCGGATCCGCGAAGCGGATCCGCCTAATCCAACCCTAAACCCTTTTCCGTCCCGTCTTATGCGGTACCCTACTCTTAAGGTTCAGTGTCCCATCTTTGAATCACATCCACAACAGGGTTCACCAATACCCTCTTAGGGTTCAGTTTCTTGCGGGATTAGTGACCTTGAATAAGGAAAAGGGTTTAGGGTTAGATTAGGCGAATCCGTGAAGCGGGTCCGCCTAATCCAACCCTAAACCCTTATCCGTCCCGTCTTATGGGGTACCCTACTCTTAAGGTTCAGTTTCCCATCTTTGAATCACATCCACGACAGGGTTCACCAATACCCTCTTAGGGTTCAGTTTCTTGCGGGTTTAGTGACCTTGAATAAGGAAAAGGGTTTAGGGTTAGATTAGGCGAATCCGTGAAGCGGGTCCGCCTAATCCAACCCTAAACCCTTATCCGTCCCGTCTTATGGGGTACCCTACTCTTAAGGTTCAGTGTCCCATCTTTGAATCACATCCACGACAGGGTTCACCAATACCCTCTTAGGGTTCAGTTTCTTGCGGGTTTAGTGACCTTGAATAAGGAAAAGGGTTTAGGGTTGGATTAGGCGGATCCGCGAAGCGGGTCCGCCTAATCCAACCCTAAACCCTTTTCCGTCCCGTCTTATGGGGTACCCTACTCTTAAGGTTCAGTGTCCCATCTTTGAATCACATCCACGACAGGGTTCACCAATACCCTCTTAGGGTTCAGTTTCTTGCGGGTTTAGTGACCTTGAATAAGGAAAAGGGTTTAGGGTTGGATTAGGCGGATCCGCGAAGCGGGGCCGCCTAATCCAACCCTAAACCCTTTTCCGTCCCGTCTTATGCGGTACCCTGCTCTTAAGGTTTAGTGTCCCATCTTTGAATCACATCCACGACAAGGTTCACCAATACCCTCTTAGGGTTCAGTTTCTTGCGGGTTTAGTGACCTTGAATAAGGAAAAGGGTTTAGGGTTGGATTAGGCGGATCCGCGAAGCGGGTCCGCCTAATCCAACCCTAAACCCTTTTTCGTCCCGTCTTATGCGGTACCCTACTCTTAAGGTTCAGTGTCTCATCTTTGAATCACATCCACGAGAGGGTTCACCAATACCCTCTTAGGGTTCAGTTTCTTGCGGGTTTAGTGACCTTGAATAAGGAAAAGGGTTTAGGGTTGGATTAGGCGGATCCGCGAAGCGGGTCCGCCTAATCCAACCCTAAACCCTTTTCCGTCCCGTCTTATGGGGTACCCTACTCTTAAGGTTCAGTGTCCCATCTTTGAATCACATCCTCACAGGGTTCACCAATACCCTCTTAGGGTTCAGTTTCTTGCGGGTTAAGTGACCTTGAATAAGGAAAAGGGTTTAGGGTTGGATTAGCCGGATCCGCGAAGCGGGTCCGCCTAATCCAACCCTAAACCCTTTTCCGTCCCGTCTTATGCGGTTCCCTACTCTTAAGGTTCAGTGTCCCATCTTTGAATCACATCCACGACAGGGTTCACCAATACCCTCTTAGGGTTCAGTTTCTTGCGGGTTTAGTGACCTTGAATAAGGAAAACGGTTTAGGGTTGGATTAGGCGGATCCGCGAAGCGGGTCCGCCTAATCCAACCCTAAACCCTTTTCCGTCCCGTCTTATGCTGTACCCTGCTCTTAAGGTTCAGTGTCCCATCTTTGAATCACATCCACGACAAGGTTCACCAATACCCTCTTAGGGTTCAGTTTCTTGCGGGTTTAGTGACCTTGAATAAGGAAAAGGGTTTAGGGTTGGATTAGGCGGATCCGCGAAGCGGGTCCGCCTAATCCAACCCTAAACCCTTTTTCGTCTCGTCTTATGCGGTACCCTACTCTTAAGGTTCAGTGTCTCATCTTTGAATCACATCCACGACAGGGTTCACCAATACCCTCTTAGGGTTCAGTTTTTTGCGGGTTTAGTGACCTTGAATAAGGAAAAGGGTTTAGGGTTGGATTAGGCGGATCCGCGAAGCGGGTCCGCCTAATCCAAGCCTAAACCCTTTTTCGTCCCGTCTTATGCGGTACCCTACTCTTAAGGTTCAGTGTCTCATCTTTGAATCACATCCACGAGAGGGTTCACCAATACCCTCTTAGGGTTCAGTTTCTTGCGGGTTTAGTGACCTTGAATAAGGAAAAGGGTTTAGGGTTGGATTAGGCGGATCCGCGAAGCGGGTCCGCCTAATCCAACCCTAAACCCTTTTCCGTCCCGTCTTATGCGGTACCCTACTCTTAAGGTTCAGTGTCCCATCTTTGAATCACATCCACGACAGGGTTCACCAATACCCTCTTAGGGTTCAGTTTCTTGCGGGTTTAGTGACCTTGAATAAGGAAAAGGGTTTAGGGTTGGATTAGGCGGATCCGCGAAGCGGATCCGCCTAATCCAACCCTAAACCCTTTTCCGTCCCGTCTTATGCGGTACCCTACTCTTAAGGTTCAGTGTCCCATCTTTGAATCACATCCACAACAGGGTTCACCAATACCCTCTTAGGGTTCAGTTTCTTGCGGGATTAGTGACCTTGAATAAGGAAAAGGGTTTAGGGTTAGATTAGGCGAATCCGTGAAGCGGGTCCGCCTAATCCAACCCTAAACCCTTATCCGTCCCGTCTTATGGGGTACCCTACTCTTAAGGTTCAGTGTCCCATCTTTGAATCACATCCACGACAGGGTTCACCAATACCCTCTTAGGGTTCAGTTTCTTGCGGGTTTAGTGACCTTGAATAAGGAAAAGGGTTTAGGGTTGGATTAGGCGGATCCGTGAAGCGGGTCCGCCTAATCCAACCCTAAACCCTTTTCCGTCCCGTCTTATGGGGTACCCTACTCTTAAGGTTCAGTGTCCCATCTTTGAATCACATCCACGACAGGGTTCACCAATACCCTCTTAGGGTTCAGTTTCTTGCGGGTTTAGTGACCTTGAATAAGGAAAAGGGTTTAGGGTTGGATTAGGCGGATCCGCGAAGCGGGGCCGCCTAATCCAACCCTAAACCCTTTTCCGTCCCGTCTTATGCGGTACCCTGCTCTTAAGGTTTAGTGTCCCATCTTTGAATCACATCCACGACAAGGTTCACCAATACCCTCTTAGGGTTCAGTTTCTTGCGGGTTTAGTGACCTTGAATAAGGAAAAGGGTTTAGGGTTGGATTAGGCGGATCCGCGAAGCGGGTCCACCTAATCCAAGCCTAAACCCTTTTTCGTCCCGTCTTATGCGGTACCCTACTCTTAAGGTTCAGTGTCTCATCTTTGAATCACATCCACGAGAGGGTTCACCAATACCCTCTTAGGGTTCAGTTTCTTGCGGGTTTAGTGACCTTGAATAAGGAAAAGGGTTTAGGGTTGGATTAGGCGGATCCGCGAAGCGGGTCCGCCTAATCCAACCCTAAACCCTTTTCCGTCCCGTCTTATGCGGTACCCTACTCTTAAGGTTCAGTGTCCCATCTTTGAATCACATCCACGACAGGGTTCACCAATACCCTCTTAGGGTTCAGTTTCTTGCGGGTTTAGTGACCTTGAATAAGGAAAAGGGTTTAGGGTTGGATTAGGCGGATCCGCGAAGCGGATCCGCCTAATCCAACCCTAAATCCTTTTCCGTCCCGTCTTATGCGGTACCCTACTCTTAAGGTTCAGTGTCCCATCTTTGAATCACATCCACAACAGGGTTCACCAATACCCTCTTAGGGTTCAGTTTCTTGCGGGATTAGTGACCTTGAATAAGGAAAAGGGTTTAGGGTTGGATTAGGCGGATCCGTGAAGCGGGTCCGCCTAATCCAACCCTAAACCTTTATCCGTCCCGTCTTATGCGGTACCCTACTCTTAAGGTTCAGTGTCCCATCTTTGAATCACATCCACGAAAGGGTTCACCAATACCCTCTTAGGGTTCAGTTTCTTGCGGGTTTAGTGACCTTGAATAAGGAAAAGAGTTTAGGGTTGGATTAGGCGGATCCGCGAAGCGGGTCCGCCTAATCCAACCCTAAACCCTTTTCCGTCCCGTCTTATGGGGTACCCTACTCTTAAGGTTCAGTGTCCCATCTTTGAATCACATCCACGACAGGGTTCACCAATACCCTCTTAGGGTTCTGTTTCTTGCGGGTTTAGTGACCTTGAATAAGGAAAAGGGTTTAGGGTTGGATTAGCCGGATCCGCGAAGCGGGTCCTCCTAATCCAACCCTAAACCCTTTTCCGTCCCGTCTTATGCGGTTCCCTACTCTTAAGGTTCAGTGTCCCATCTTTGAATCACATCCACGACAGGGTTCACCAATACCCTCTTAGGGTTCAGTTTCTTGCGGGTTTAGTGACCTTGAATAAGGAAAACGGTTTAGGGTTGGATTAGGCGGATCCGCGAAGCGGGTCCGCCTAATCCAACCCTATACCCTTTTCCGTCCCGTCTTATGCGGTACCCTGCTCTTAAGGTTCAGTGTCCCATCTTTGAATCACATCCACGACAAGGTTCACCAATACCCTCTTAGGGTTCAGTTTCTTGCGGGTTTAGTGACCTTGAATAAGGAAAAGGGTTTAGGGTTGTATTAGGCGGATCCGCGAAGCGGGTCCGCCTAATCCAACCCTAAACCCTTTTTCGTCTCGTCTTATGCGGTACCCTACTCTTAAGGTTCAGTGTCTCATCTTTGAATCACATCCACGACAGGGTTCACCAATACCCTCTTAGGGTTCAGTTTTTTGCGGGTTTAGTGACCTTGAATAAGGAAAAGGGTTTAGGGTTGGATTAGGCGGATCCGCGAAGCGGGTCCGCCTAATCCAAGCCTAAACCCTTTTTCGTCCCGTCTTATGCGGTACCCTACTCTTAAGGTTCAGTGTCTCATCTTTGAATCACATCCACGAGAGGGTTCACCAATACCCTCTTAGGGTTCAGTTTCTTGCGGGTTTAGTGACCTTGAATAAGGAAAAGGGTTTAGGGTTGGATTAGGCGGATCCGCGAAGCGGGTCCGCCTAATCCAACCCTAAACCCTTTTCCGTCCCGTCTTATGCGGTACCCTACTCTTAAGGTTCAGTGTCCCATCTTTGAATCACATCCACGACAGGGTTCACCAATACCCTCTTAGGGTTCAGTTTCTTGCGGGTTTAGTGACCTTGAATAAGGAAAAGGGTTTAATGTTGGATTAGGCGGATCCGCGAAGCGGATCCGCCTAATCCAACCCTAAACCCTTTTCCGTCCCGTCTTATGCGGTACCCTACTCTTAAGGTTCAGTGTCCCATCTTTGAATCACATCCACGACAGGGTTCACCAATACCCTCTTAGGGTTCAGTTTCTTGCGGGTTTAGTGACCTTGAATAAGGAAAAGGGTTTAGGGTTGGATTAGGCGGATCCGTGAAGCGGGTCCGCCTAATCCAACCCTAAACCCTTTTCCGTCCCGTCTTATGGGGTACCCTACTCTTAAGGTTCAGTGTCCCATCTTTGAATCACATCCACGACAGGGTTCACCAATACCCTCTTAGGGTTCAGTTTCTTGCGGGTTTAGTGACCTTGAATAAGGAAAAGGGTTTAGGGTTGGATTAGGCGGATCCGCGAAGCGGGTCCGCCTAATCCAACCCTAAACCCTTTTCCGTCCCGACTTATGGGGTACCCTACTCTTAAGGTTCAGTGTCCCATCTTTGAATCACATCCACGACAGGGTTCACCAATACCCTCTTAGGGTTCAGTTTCTTGCGGGTTTAGTGACCTTGAATAAGGAAAAGGGTTTAGGGTTGGATTAGGCGGATCCGCGAAGCGGGGCCGCCTAATCCAACCCTAAACCCTTTTCCGTCCCGTCTTATGCGGTACCCTGCTCTTAAGGTTTAGTGTCCCATCTTTGAATCACATCCACGACAAGGTTCACCAATACCCTCTTAGGGTTCAGTTTCTTGCGGGTTTAGTGACCTTGAATAAGGAAAAGGGTTTAGGGTTGGATTAGGCGGATCCGCGAAGCGGGTCCGCCTAATCCAAGCCTAAACCCTTTTTCGTCCCGTCTTATGCGGTACCCTACTCTTAAGGTTCAGTGTCTCATCTTTGAATCACATCCACGAGAGGGTTCACCAATACCCTCTTAGGGTTCAGTTTCTTGCGGGTTTAGTGACCTTGAATAAGGAAAAGGGTTTAGGGTTGGATTAGGCGGATCCGCGAAGCGGGTCCGCCTAATCCAACCCTAAATCCTTTTCCGTCCCGTCTTATGCGGTACCCTACTCTTAAGGTTCAGTGTCCCATCTTTGAATCACATCCACAACAGGGTTCACCAATACCCTCTTAGGGTTCAGTTTCTTGCGGGATTAGTGACCTTGAATAAGGAAAAGGGTTTAGGGTTGGATTAGGCGGATCCGTGAAGCGGGTCCGCCTAATCCAACCCTAAACCTTTATCCGTCCCGTCTTATGCGGTACCCTACTCTTAAGGTTCAGTGTCCCATCTTTGAATCACATCCACGAAAGGGTTCACCAATACCCTCTTAGGGTTCAGTTTCTTGCGGGTTTAGTGACCTTGAATAAGGAAAAGAGTTTAGGGTTGGATTAGGCGGATCCGCGAAGCGGGTCCGCCTAATCCAACCCTAAACCCTTTTCCGTCCCGTCTTGTGCGGTACCCTACTCTTATGGTTCAGTGTCCCATCTTTGAATCACATCCACGACAGGGTTCACCAATACCCTCTTAGGGTTCAGTTTCTTGCGGGTTTAGTGACCTTGAATAAGGAAAAGGGTTTAGGGTTGGATTAGGCGGATCCGCGAAGCGGGTCCGCCTAATCCAACCCTAAACCCTTTTCCGTCCCGTCTTATGGGGTACCCTACTCTTAAGGTTCAGTGTCCCATCTTTGAATCACATCCACGACAGGGTTCACCAATACCCTCTTAGGGTTCAGTTTCTTGCGGGTTTAGTGACCTTGAATAAGGAAAAGGGTTTAGGGTTGGATTAGCCGGATCCGCGAAGCGGGTCCGTCTAATCCAACCCTAAACCCTTTTCCGTCCCGTCTTATGCGGTTCCCTACTCTTAAGGTTCAGTGTCCCATCTTTGAATCACATCCACGAGAGGGTTCACCAATACCCTCTTAGGGTTCAGTTTCTTGCGGGTTTAGTGACCTTGAATAAGGAAAAGGGTTTAGGGTTGGATTAGGCGGATCCGCGAAGCGGGTCCGCCTAATCCAACCCTAAACCCTTTTCCGTCCCGTCTTATGCGGTACCCTACTCTTAAGGTTCAGTGTCCCATCTTTGAATCACATCCACGAAAGGGTTCACCAATACCCTCTTAGGGTTCAGTTTCTTGCGGGTTTAGTGACCTTGAATAAGGAAAAGAGTTTAGGGTTGGATTAGGCGGATCCGCGAAGCGGGTCCGCCTAATCCAACCCTAAACCCTTTTCCGTCCCGTCTTATGCGGTACCCTACTCTTATGGTTCAGTGTCCCATCTTTGAATCACATTCACGACAGGGTTCACCAATACCCTCTTAGGGTTCAGTTTCTTGCGGGTTTAGTGACCTTGAATAAGGAAAAGGGTTTAGGGTTGGATTAGGCGGATCCGCGAAGCGGGTCCGCCTAATCCAACCCTAAACCCTTTTCCGTCCCGTCTTATGGGGTACCCTACTCTTAAGGTTCAGTGTCCCATCTTTGAATCACATCCACGACAGGGTTCACCAATACCCTCTTAGGGTTCAGTTTCTTGCGGGTTTAGTGACCTTGAATAAGGAAAAGGGTTTAGGGTTGGATTAGCCGGATCCGCGAAGCGGGTCCGTCTAATCCAACCCTAAACCCTTTTCCGTCCCGTCTTATGCGGTTCCCTACTCTTAAGGTTCAGTGTCCCATCTTTGAATCACATCCACGACAGGGTTCACCAATACCCTCTTAGGGTTCAGTTTCTTGCGGGTTTAGTGACCTTGAATAAGGAAAAGGGTTTAGGGTTGGATTAGGCGGATCCGCGAAGCGGGTCCGCCTAATCCAACCCTAAACCCTTTTCCGTCCCGTCTTATGCGGTACCCTGCTCTTAAGGTTCAGTGTCCCATCTTTGAATCACATCCACGACAAGGTTCACCAATACCCTCTTAGGGTTCAGTTTCTTGCGGGTTTAGTGACCTTGAATTAGGAAAAGGGTTTAGGGTTGGATTAGGCGGATCCGCGAAGCGGGTCCGCCTAATCCAACCCTAAACCCTTTTTCATCTCGTCTTATGCGGTACCCTACTCTTAAGGTTCAGTGTCTCATCTTTGAATCACATCCACGACAGGGTTCACCAATACCCTCTTAGGGTTCAGTTTTTTGCGGGTTTAGTGACCTTGAATAAGGAAAAGGGTTTAGGGTTGGATTAGGCGGATCCGCGAAGCGGCTTCGCCTAATCCAACCCTAAACCCTTTTCCGTCCCGTCTTATGCGGTACCCTACTCTTAAGGTTCAGTGTCCCATCTTTGAATCACATCCACGACAGGGTTCACCAATACCCTCTTAGGGTTCAGTTTCTTGCGGGTTTAGTGACCTTGAATAAGGAAAAGGGTTTAGGGTTGGATTAGGCGGATCCGCGAAGCGGGTCCGCCTAATCCAACACTAAACCCTTTTCCGTCCCGTCTTATGGGGTACCCTACTCATAAGGTTCAGTGTCCCATCTTTGAATCACATCCACGACAGGGTTCACCAATACCCTCTTAGGGTTCAGTTTCTTGCGGGTTTAGTGACCTTGAATAAGGAAAAGGGTTTAGGGTTGGATTAAGCGGATCCGCGAAGCGGGTCCGCCTAATCTAACCCTAAACCCTTTTCCGTCCCGTCTTATGCGGTACCCTACTCTTAAGGTTCAGTGTCCCATCTTTGAATCACATCCACGACAGGGTTCACCAATACCCTCTTAGGGTTCAGTTTCTTGCGGGATTAGTGACCTTGAATAAGGAAAAGGGTTTAGGGCTGGATTAGGCGGATCCGCGAAGCGTGTCCGCCTAATCCAACCCTAAACCCTTATCCGTCCCGTCTTATGCGGTACCCTACTCTTAAGGTTCAGTGTCCCATCTTTGAGTCACATCCACGACAGGGTTCACCAATACCCTCTTAGGGTTCAGTTTCTTGCGGGTTTAGTGACCTTGAATAAGGAAAAGGGTTTAGGGTTGGATTAGGCGGATCCGCGAAGCGGGTCCGCCTAATCCAACCCTAAACCCTTTTTCGTCCCGTCTTATGCGGTACCCTACTCTTAAGGTTCAGTGTCTCATCTTTGAATCACATCCACGACAGGGTTCACCAATACCCTCTTAGGGTTCAGTTTCTTGCGGGTTTAGTGACCTTGAATAAGGAAAAGAGTTTAGGGTTGGATTAGGCGGATCCGCGAAGC
This sequence comes from Agrostemma githago, assembly GCA_958450325.1. NCBI lineage: Eukaryota > Viridiplantae > Streptophyta > Magnoliopsida > Caryophyllales > Caryophyllaceae > Agrostemma > Agrostemma githago. The sequence goes on from OY288258.1 coordinate 21,678,469, forward strand.
GGGTCCGCCTAATCCAACCCTAAACCCTTTTCCGTCCCGTCTTATGCGGTACCCTGCTCTTAAGGTTCAGTGTCCCATCTTTGAATCACATCCACGACAAGGTTCACCAATACCCTGTTAGGGTTCAGTTTCTTGCGGGTTTAGTGACCTTGAATTAGGAAAAGGGTTTAGGGTTGGATTAGGCGGATCCGCGAAGCGGGTCCGCCTTATCCAACCCTAAACCCTTTTTCATCTCGTCTTATGCGGTACCCTACTCTTAAGGTTCAGTGTCTCATCTTTGAATCACATCCACGACAGGGTTCACCAATACCCTCTTAGGGTTCAGTTTTTTGCGGGTTTAGTGACCTTGAATAAGGAAAAGGGTTTAGGGTTGGATTAGGCGGATCCGCGAAGCGGCTTCGCCTAATCCAACCCTAAACCCTTTTCCGTCCCGTCTTATGCGGTACCCTACTCTTAAGGTTCAGTGTCCCATCTTTGAATCACATCCACGACAGGGTTCACCAATACCCTCTTAGGGTTCAGTTTCTTGCGGGTTTAGTGACCTTGAATAAGGAAAAGGGTTTAGGGTTGGATTAGGCGGGTCCGCGAAGCGGGTCCGCCTAATCCAACCCTAAACCCTTTTCCGTCCCGTCTTATGGGGTACCCTACTCTTAAGGTTCAGTGTCCCATCTTTGAATCACATCCACGACAGGGTTCACCAATACACTCTTAGGGTTCAGTTTCTTGCGGGTTTAGTGACCTTGAATAAGGAAAAGGGTTTAGGGTTGGATTAGGCGGATCCGTGAAGCGGGGCCGCCTAATCCAACCCTAAACCCTTTTCCGTCCCGTCTTATGCGGTACCCTGCTCTTAAGGTTTAGTGTCCCATCTTTGAATCACATCCACGACAAGGTTCACCAATACCCTCTTAGGGTTCAGTTTCTTGCGGGTTTAGTGACCTTGAATAAGGAAAAGGGTTTAGGGTTGGATTAGGCGGATCCGCGAAGCGGGTCCGCCTAATCCAAGCCTAAACCCTTTTTCGTCCCGTCTTATGCGGTACCCTACTCTTAAGGTTCAGTGTCTCATCTTTGAATCACATCCACGAGAGGGTTCACCAATACCCTCTTAGGGTTCCGTTTCTTGCGGGTTTAGTGACCTTGAATAAGGAAAAGGGTTTAGGGTTGGATTAGGCGGATCCGCGAAGCGGGTCCGCCTAATCCAACCCTAAACCCTTTTCCGTCCCGTCTTATGCGGTACCCTACTCTTAAGGTTCAGTGTCCCATCTTTGAATCACATCCACGACAGGGTTCACCAATACCCTCTTAGGGTTCAGTTTCTTGCGGGTTTAGTGACCTTGAATAAGGAAAAGGGTTTAGGGTTGGATTAGGCGGATCCGCGAAGCGGATCCGCCTAATCCAACCCTAAATCCTTTTCCGTCCCGTCTTATGCGGTACCCTACTCTTAAGGTTCAGTGTCCCATCTTTGAATCACATCCACAACAGGGTTCACCAATACCCTCTTAGGGTTCAGTTTCTTGCGGGATTAGTGACCTTGAATAAGGAAAAGGGTTTAGGGTTGGATTAGGCGGATCCGTGAAGCGGGTCCGCCTAATCCAACCCTAAACCTTTATCCGTCCCGTCTTATGCGGTACCCTACTCTTAAGGTTCAGTGTCCCATCTTTGAATCACATCCACGAAAGGGTTCACCAATACCCTCTTAGGGTTCAGTTTCTTGCGGGTTTAGTGACCTTGAATAAGGAAAAGAGTTTAGGGTTGGATTAGGCGGATCCGCGAAGCGGGTCCGCCTAATCCAACCCTAAACCCTTTTCCGTACCGTCTTATGCGGTACCCTACTCTTATGGTTCAGTGTCCCATCTTTGAATCACATCCACGACAGGGTTCACCAATACCCTCTTAGGGTTCAGTTTCTTGCGGGTTTAGTGACCTTGAATAAGGAAAAGGGTTTAGGGTTGGATTAGGCGGATCCGCGAAGCGGGTCCGCCTAATCCAACCCTAAACCCTTTTCCGTCCCGTCTTATGGGGTACCCTACTCTTAAGGTTCAGTGTCCCATCTTTGAATCACATCCACGACAGGGTTCACCAATACCCTCTTAGGGTTCAGTTTCTTGCGGGTTTAGTGACCTTGAATAAGGAAAAGGGTTTAGGGTTGGATTAGCCGGATCCGCGAAGCGGGTCCGTCTAATCCAACCCTAAACCCTTTTCCGTCCCGTCTTATGCGGTTCCCTACTCTTAAGGTTCAGTGTCCCATCTTTGAATCACATCCACGAGAGGGTTCACCAATACCCTCTTAGGGTTCAGTTTCTTGCGGGTTTAGTGACCTTGAATAAGGAAAAGGGTTTAGGGTTGGATTAGGCGGATCCGCGAAGCGGCTTCGCCTAATCCAACCCTAAACCCTTTTCCGTCCCGTCTTATGCGGTACCCTACTCTTAAGGTTCAGTGTCCTATCTTTGAATCACATCCACGACAGGGTTCACCAATACCCTCTTAGGGTTCAGTTTCTTGCGGGTTTAGTGACCTTGAATAAGGAAAAGGGTTTAGGGTTGGATTAGGCGGATCCGCGAAGCGGGTCCGCCTAATCCAACACTAAACCCTTTTCCGTCCCGTCTTATGGGGTACCCTACTCATAAGGTTCAGTGTCCCATCTTTGAATCACATCCACGACAGGGTTCACCAATACCCTCTTAGGGTTCAGTTTCTTGCGGGTTTAGTGACCTTGAATAAGGAAAAGGGTTTAGGGTTGGATTAAGCGGATCCGCGAAGCGGGTCCGCCTAATCTAACCCTAAACCCTTTTCCGTCCCGTCTTATGCGGTACCCTACTCTTAAGGTTCAGTGTCCCATCTTTGAATCACATCCACGACAGGGTTCACCAATACCCTCTTAGGGTTCAGTTTCTTGCGGGATTAGTGACCTTGAATAAGGAAAAGGGTTTAGGGCTGGATTAGGCGGATCCGCGAAGCGGGTCCGCCTAATCCAACCCTAAACCCTTATCCGTCCCGTCTTATGCGGTACCCTACTCTTAAGGTTCAGTGTCCCATCTTTGAGTCACATCCACGACAGGGTTCACCAATACCCTCTTAGGGTTCAGTTTCTTGCGGGTTTAGTGACCTTGAATAAGGAAAAGGGTTTAGGGTTGGATTAGGCGGATCCGCGAAGCGGGTCCGCCTAATCCAACCCTAAACCCTTTTTCGTCCCGTCTTATGCGGTACCCTACTCTTAAGGTTCAGTGTCTCATCTTTGAATCACATCCACGACAGGGTTCACCAATACCCTCTTAGGGTTCAGTTTCTTGCGGGTTTAGTGACCTTGAATAAGGAAAAGAGTTTAGGGTTGGATTAGGCGGATCCGCGAAGCGGGTCCGCCTAATCCAACCCTAAACCCTTTTCCGTCCCGTCTTATGCGGTACCCTGCTCTTAAGGTTCAGTGTCCCATCTTTGAATCACATCCACGACAAGGTTCACCAATACCCTGTTAGGGTTCAGTTTCTTGCGGGTTTAGTGACCTTGAATTAGGAAAAGGGTTTAGGGTTGGATTAGGCGGATCCGCGAAGCGGGTCCGCCTAATCCAACCCTAAACCCTTTTTCATCTCGTCTTATGCGGTACCCTACTCTTAAGGTTCAGTGTCTCATCTTTGAATCACATCCACGACAGGGTTCACCAATACCCTCTTAGGGTTCAGTTTTTTGCGGGTTTAGTGACCTTGAATAAGGAAAAGGGTTTAGGGTTGGATTAGGCGGATCCGCGAAGCGGCTTCGCCTAATCCAACCCTAAACCCTTTTCCGTCCCGTCTTATGCGGTACCCTACTCTTAAGGTTCAGTGTCCCATCTTTGAATCACATCCACGACAGGGTTCACCAATACCCTCTTAGGGTTCAGTTTCTTGCGGGTTTAGTGACCTTGAATAAGGAAAAGGGTTTAGGGTTGGATTAGGCGGATCCGCGAAGCGGGTCCGCCTAATCCAACCCTAAACCCTTTTCCGTCCCGTCTTATGGGGTACCCTACTCATAAGGTTCAGTGTCCCATCTTTGAATCACATCCACGACAGGGTTCACCAATACCCTCTTAGGGTTCAGTTTCTTGCGGGTTTAGTGACCTTGAATAAGGAAAAGGGTTTAGGGTTGGATTAAGCGGATCCGCGAAGCGGGTCCGCCTAATCTAACCCTAAACCCTTTTCCGTCCCGTCTTATGCGGTACCCTACTCTTAAGGTTCAGTGTCCCATCTTTGAATCACATCCACGACAGGGTTCACCAATACCCTCTTAGGGTTCAGTTTCTTGCGGGATTAGTGACCTTGAATAAGGAAAAGGGTTTAGGGCTGGATTAGGCGGATCCGCGAAGCGGGTCCGCCTAATCCAACCCTAAACCCTTATCCGTCCCGTCTTATGCGGTACCCTACTCTTAAGGTTCAGTGTCCCATCTTTGAGTCACATCCACGACAGGGTTCACCAATACCCTCTTAGGGTTCAGTTTCTTGCGGGTTTAGTGACCTTGAATAAGGAAAAGGGTTTAGGGTTGGATTAGGCGGATCCGCGAAGCGGGTCCGCCTAATCCAACCCTAAACCCTTTTTCGTCCCGTCTTATGCGGTACCCTACTCTTAAGGTTCAGTGTCTCATCTTTGAATCACATCCACGACAGGGTTCACCAATACCCTCTTAGGGTTCAGTTTCTTGCGGGTTTAGTGACCTTGAATAAGGAAAAGAGTTTAGGGTTGGATTAGGCGGATCCGCGAAGCGGGTCCGCCTAATCCAACCCTAAACCCTTTTCCGTCCCGTCTTATGCGGTACCCTACTCTTAAGGTTCAGTGTCCCATCTTTGAATCACATCCACGACAGGGTTCACCAATACCCTCTTAGGGTTCAGTTTCTTGCGGGTTTAGTGACCTTGAATAAGGAAAAGGGTTTAGGGTTGGATTAGGCGGATCCGCGAAGCGGGTCCGCCTAATCCAACCCTAAACCCTTTTCCGTCCCGTCTTATGCGGTACCCTACTCTTAAGGTTCAGTGTCCCATCTTTGAATCACATCCACAACAGGGTTTACCAATACCCTCTTAGGGTTCAGTTTCTTGCGGGATTAGTGACCTTGAATAAGGAAAAGGGTTTAGGGTTGGATTAGGCGGATCCGCCTAATCCAACCCTAAACCCTTTTCCGTCCCGTCTTATGCGGTACCCTATTCTTAAGGTTCAGTGTCCTATCTTTGAATCACATCCACGACAGGGTTCACCAATACCCTCTTAGGGTTCAGTTTCTTGCGGGTTTAGTGACCTTGAATAAGGAAAAGGGTTTAGGGTTGGATTAGGCGGATCCCCGAAGCGGGTTTGCCTAATCCAACCCTAAATCCTTTTCCGTCCCGTCTTATGCGGTACCCTACTCTTAAGGTTCAGTGTCCCATCTTAGAATCACATCCACGACAGGGTTCACCAATACCCTCTTAGGGTTCAGTTTCTTGCGGGTTTAGTGACCTTGAATAAGGAAAAGGGTTTAGGGTTGGATTAGGCGGATCCGCGAAGCGGGTCCGCCTAATCCAACCCTAAACCCTTTTTCGTCTCGTCTTATGCGGTACCCTACTCTTAAGGTTCAGTGTCCCATCTTTGAGTCACATCCACGACAAGGTTCACCAATACCCTCTTAGGGTTCAGTTTCTTGCGGGTTTAGTGACCTTGAATAAGGAAAAGGGTTTAGGGTTGGATTAGGCGGATCCGCGAAGCGGGTCCGCCTAATCCAACCCTAAACCCTTTTTCGTCCCGTCTTATGCGGTACCCTACTCTTAAGGTTCAGTGTCTCATCTTTGAATCACATCCACGACAGGGTTCACCAATACCCTCTTAGGGTAGTTTCTTGCGGGTTTAGTGACCTTGAATAAGGAAAAGGGTTTAGGGTTGGATTAGGCGGATCCGCGAAGCGGGTCCGCCTAATCCAACCCTAAACCCTTTTCCGTCCCGTCTTATGCGGTACCCTACTCTTAAGGTTCAGTGTCCCATCTTTGAATCACATCCACGACAGGGTTCACCAATACCCTCTTAGGGTTCAGTTTCTTGCGGGTTTAGTGACCTTGAATAAGGAAAAGGGTTTAGGGTTGGATTAGGCGGATCCGCGAAGCGGGTCCGCCTAATCCAACCCTAAACCCTTTTCCGTCCCGTCTTATGCGGTACCCTACTCTTAAGGTTCAGTGTCCCATCTTTGAATCACATCCACGACAGGGTTTACCAATACCCTCTTAGGGTTCAGTTTCTTGCGGGATTAGTGACCTTGAATAAGGAAAAGGGTTTAGGGTTGGATTAGGCGGATCCGCCTAATCCAACCCTAAACCCTTTTCCGTCCCGTCTTATGCGGTACCCTATTCTTAAGGTTCAGTGTCCTATCTTTGAATCACATCCACGACAGGGTTCACCAATACCCTCTTAGGGTTCAGTTTCTTGCGGGTTTAGTGACCTTGAATAAGGAAAAGGGTTTAGGGTTGGATTAGGCGGATCCCCGAAGCGGGTTTGCCTAATCCAACCCTAAATCCTTTTCCGTCCCGTCTTATGCGGTACCCTACTCTTAAGGTTCAGTGTCCCATCTTAGAATCACATCCACGACAGGGTTCACCAATACCCTCTTAGGGTTCAGTTTCTTGCGGGTTTAGTGACCTTGAATAAGGAAAAGGGTTTAGGGTTGGATTAGGCGGATCCGCGAAGCGGGTCCGCCTAATCCAACCCTAAACCCTTTTTCGTCTCGTCTTATGCGGTACCCTACTCTTAAGGTTCAGTGTCCCATCTTTGAGTCACATCCACGACAAGGTTCACCAATACCCTCTTAGGGTTCAGTTTCTTGCGGGTTTAGTGACCTTGAATAAGGAAAAGGGTTTAGGGTTGGATTAGGCGGATCCGCGAAGCGGGTCCGCCTAATCCAACCCTAAACCCTTTTTCGTCCCGTCTTATGCGGTACCCTACTCTTAAGGTTCAGTGTCTCATCTTTGAATCACATCCACGACAGGGTTCACCAATACCCTCTTAGGGTAGTTTCTTGCGGGTTTAGTGACCTTGAATAAGGAAAAGGGTTTAGGGTTGGATTAGGCGGATCCGCGAAGCGGGTCCGCCTAATCCAACCCTAAACCCTTTTCCGTCCCGTCTTATGCGGTACCCTACTCTTATGCGGTACCCTACTCTTAAGGTCTTTGAATCACATCCACGACAGGGTTCACCAATACCCTCTTAGGGTTCAGTTTCTTGCGGGTTTAGTGACCTTGAATAAGGAAAAGGGTTTAGGGTTGGATTAGGCGGATCCGCGAAGCGGGTCCGCCTAATCCAACCCTAAACCCTTTTCCGTCCCGTCTTATGCGGTACCCTACTCTTAAGGTTCAGTGTCCCATCTTTGAATCACATCCACGACAGGGTTTACCAATACCCTCTTAGGGTTCAGTTTCTTGCGGGATTAGTGACCTTGAATAAGGAAAAGGGTTTAGGGTTGGATTAGGCGGATCCGCCTAATCCAACCCTAAACCCTTTTCCGTCCCGTCTTATGCGGTACCCTATTCTTAAGGTTCAGTGTCCTATCTTTGAATCACATCCACGACAGGGTTCACCAATACCCTCTTAGGGTTCAGTTTCTTGCGGGTTTAGTGACCTTGAATAAGGAAAAGGGTTTAGGGTTGGATTAGGCGGATCCCCGAAGCGGGTTTGCCTAATCCAACCCTAAATCCTTTTCCGTCCCGTCTTATGCGGTACCCTACTCTTAAGGTTCAGTGTCCCATCTTAGAATCACATCCACGACAGGGTTCACCAATACCCTCTTAGGGTTCAGTTTCTTGCGGGTTTAGTGACCTTGAATAAGGAAAAGGGTTTAGGGTTGGATTAGGCGGATCCGCGAAGCGGGTCCGCCTAATCCAACCCTAAACCCTTTTTCGTCTCGTCTTATGCGGTACCCTACTCTTAAGGTTCAGTGTCTCATCTTTGAATCACATCCACGACAGGGTTCACCAATACCCTCTTAGGGTTCAGTTTCTTGCGGGTTTAGTGACCTTGAATAAGGAAAAGAGTTTAGGGTTGGATTAGGCGGATCCGCGAAGCGGGTCCGCCTAATCCAACCCTAAACCCTTTTCCGTCCCGTCTTATGCGGTACCCTACTCTTAAGGTTCAGTGTCCCATCTTTGAATCACATCCACGACAGGGTTCACCAATACCCTCTTAGGGTTCAGTTTCTTGCGGGTTTAGTGACCTTGAATAAGGAAAAGGGTTTAGGGTTGGATTAGGCGGATCCGCGAAGCGGGTCCGCCTAATCCAACCCTAAACCCTTTTCCGTCCCGTCTTATGCGGTACCCTACTCTTAAGGTTCAGTGTCCCATCTTTGAATCACATCCACAACAGGGTTTACCAATACCCTCTTAGGGTTCAGTTTCTTGCGGGATTAGTGACCTTGAATAAGGAAAAGGGTTTAGGGTTGGATTAGGCGGATCCGCCTAATCCAACCCTAAACCCTTTTCCGTCCCGTCTTATGCGGTACCCTATTCTTAAGGTTCAGTGTCCTATCTTTGAATCACATCCACGACAGGGTTCACCAATACCCTCTTAGGGTTCAGTTTCTTGCGGGTTTAGTGACCTTGAATAAGGAAAAGGGTTTAGGGTTGGATTAGGCGGATCCCCGAAGCGGGTTTGCCTAATCCAACCCTAAATCCTTTTCCGTCCCGTCTTATGCGGTACCCTACTCTTAAGGTTCAGTGTCCCATCTTAGAATCACATCCACGACAGGGTTCACCAATACCCTCTTAGGGTTCAGTTTCTTGCGGGTTTAGTGACCTTGAATAAGGAAAAGGGTTTAGGGTTGGATTAGGCGGATCCGCGAAGCGGGTCCGCCTAATCCAACCCTAAACCCTTTTTCGTCTCGTCTTATGCGGTACCCTACTCTTAAGGTTCAGTGTCCCATCTTTGAGTCACATCCACGACAAGGTTCACCAATACCCTCTTAGGGTTCAGTTTCTTGCGGGTTTAGTGACCTTGAATAAGGAAAAGGGTTTAGGGTTGGATTAGGCGGATCCGCGAAGCGGGTCCGCCTAATCCAACCCTAAACCCTTTTTCGTCCCGTCTTATGCGGTACCCTACTCTTAAGGTTCAGTGTCTCATCTTTGAATCACATCCACGACAGGGTTCACCAATACCCTCTTAGGGTAGTTTCTTGCGGGTTTAGTGACCTTGAATAAGGAAAAGGGTTTAGGGTTGGATTAGGCGGATCCGCGAAGCGGGTCCGCCTAATCCAACCCTAAACCCTTTTCCGTCCCGTCTTATGCGGTACCCTACTCTTAAGGTTCAGTGTCCCATCTTTGAATCACATCCACGACAGGGTTCACCAATACCCTCTTAGGGTTCAGTTTCTTGCGGGTTTAGTGACCTTGAATAAGGAAAAGGGTTTAGGGTTGGATTAGGCGGATCCGCGAAGCGGGTCCGCCTAATCCAACCCTAAACCCTTTTCCGTCCCGTCTTATGCGGTACCCTACTCTTAAGGTTCAGTGTCCCATCTTTGAATCACATCCACGACAGGGTTTACCAATACCCTCTTAGGGTTCAGTTTCTTGCGGGATTAGTGACCTTGAATAAGGAAAAGGGTTTAGGGTTGGATTAGGCGGATCCGCCTAATCCAACCCTAAACCCTTTTCCGTCCCGTCTTATGCGGTACCCTATTCTTAAGGTTCAGTGTCCTATCTTTGAATCACATCCACGACAGGGTTCACCAATACCCTCTTAGGGTTCAGTTTCTTGCGGGTTTAGTGACCTTGAATAAGGAAAAGGGTTTAGGGTTGGATTAGGCGGATCCCCGAAGCGGGTTTGCCTAATCCAACCCTAAATCCTTTTCCGTCCCGTCTTATGCGGTACCCTACTCTTAAGGTTCAGTGTCCCATCTTAGAATCACATCCACGACAGGGTTCACCAATACCCTCTTAGGGTTCAGTTTCTTGCGGGTTTAGTGACCTTGAATAAGGAAAAGGGTTTAGGGTTGGATTAGGCGGATCCGCGAAGCGGGTCCGCCTAATCCAACCCTAAACCCTTTTTCGTCCCGTCTTATGCGGTACCCTACTCTTAAGGTTCAGTGTCTCATCTTTGAATCACATCCACGACAGGGTTCACCAATACCCTCTTAGGGTAGTTTCTTGCGGGTTTAGTGACCTTGAATAAGGAAAAGGGTTTAGGGTTGGATTAGGCGGATCCGCGAAGCGGGTCCGCCTAATCCAACCCTAAACCCTTTTCCGTCCCGTCTTATGCGGTACCCTACTCTTAAGGTTCAGTGTCCCATCTTTGAATCACATCCACGACAGGGTTCACCAATACCCTCTTAGGGTTCAGTTTCTTGCGAGTTTAGTGACCTTGAATAAGGAAAAGGGTTTAGGGTTGGATTAGGCGGATCCGCGAAGCGGGTCCGCCTAATCCAACCCTAAACCCTTTTCCGTCCCGTCTTATGCGGTACCCTACTCTTAAGGTTCAGTGTCCCATCTTTGAATCACATCCACGACAGGGTTTACCAATACCCTCTTAGGGTTCAGTTTCTTGCGGGATTAGTGACCTTGAATAAGGAAAAGGGTTTAGGGTTGGATTAGGCGGATCCGCCTAATCCAACCCTAAACCCTTTTCCGTCCCGTCTTATGCGGTACCCTATTCTTAAGGTTCAGTGTCCTATCTTTGAATCACATCCACGACAGGGTTCACCAATACCCTCTTAGGGTTCAGTTTCTTGCGGGTTTAGTGACCTTGAATAAGGAAAAGGGTTTAGGGTTGGATTAGGCGGATCCCCGAAGCGGGTTTGCCTAATCCAACCCTAAATCCTTTTCCGTCCCGTCTTATGCGGTACCCTACTCTTAAGGTTCAGTGTCCCATCTTAGAATCACATCCACGACAGGGTTCACCAATACCCTCTTAGGGTTCAGTTTCTTGCGGGTTTAGTGACCTTGAATAAGGAAAAGGGTTTAGGGTTGGATTAGGCGGATCCGCGAAGCGGGTCCGCCTAATCCAACCCTAAACCCTTTTTCGTCTCGTCTTATGCGGTACCCTACTCTTAAGGTTCAGTGTCTCATCTTTGAATCACATCCACGACAGGGTTCACCAATACCCTCTTAGGGTTCAGTTTTTTGCGGGTTTAGTGACCTTGAATAAGGAAAAGGGTTTAGGGTTGGATTAGGCGGATCCGCGAAGCGGCTCCGCCTAATCCAACCCTAAACCCTTTTCCGTCCCGTCTTATGCGGTACCCTACTCTTAAGGTTCAGTGTCCCATCTTTGAATCACATCCACGACAGGGTTCACCAATACCCTCTTAGGGTTCAGTTTCTTGCGGGTTTAGTGACCTTGAATAAGGAAAAGGGTTTGGGGTTGGATTAGGCGGATCCGCGAAGCGGGTCCGCCTAATCCAACCCTAAACCCTTTTCCGTCCCGTCTTATGCGGTACCCTACTCTTAAGGTTCAGTGTCCCATCTTTGAATCACATCCACGACAGGGTTCACCAATACCCTCTTAGGGTTCAGTTTCTTGCGGGATTAGTGACCTTGAATAAGGAAAAGGGTTTAGGGCTGGATTAGGCGGATCCGCAAAGCGGGTCCGCCTAATCCAACCCTAAACCCTTATCCGTCCCGTCTTATGCGGTACCCTACTCTTAAGGTTCAGTGTCCCATCTTTGAGTCACATCCACGACAGGGTTCACCAATACCCTCTTAGGGTTCAGTTTATTGCGGGTTTAGTGACCTTGAATAAGGAAATGAGTTTAGGGTTGGATTAGGCGGATCCGCGAAGCGGGTCCGCCTAATCCAACCCTAAACCCTTTTCCGTCCCGTCTTATGCGGTACCCTACTCTTAAGGTTCAGTGTCCCATCTTTGAATCACATCCACGACAGGGTTCACCAATACCCTCTTAGGGTTCAGTTTCTTGCGGGTTTAGTGACCTTGAATAAGGAAAAGGGTTTAGGGTTGGATTAGGCGGATCCGCGAAGCGGGTCCGCCTAATCCAACCCTAAACCCTTTTTCGTCCCGTCTTATGCGGTACCCTACTCTTAAGGTTCAGTGTCTCATCTTTGAATCACATCCACGACAGGGTTCACCAATACCCTCTTAGGGTTCAGTTTCTTGCGGGTTTAGTGACCTTGAATAAGGAAAAGGGTTTAGGGTTGGATTAGGCGGATCCGCGAAGCGGGTCCGCCTAATCCAACCCTAAACCCTTTTCCGTCCCGTCTTATGCGGTACCCTACTCTTAAGGTTCAGTGTCCCATCTTTGAATCACATCCACGACAGGGTTCACCAATACCCTCTTAGGGTTCAGTTTCTTGCGGGTTTAGTTACCTTGAATAAGGAAAAGGGTTTAGGGTTGGATTAGGCGGATCCACGAAGCGGGTCCGCCTAATCCAACCCTAAACCCTTTTCCGTCCCGTCTTATGCGGTACCCTACTCTTAAGGTTCAGTGTCCCATCTTTGAATCACATCCACGACAGGGTTTACCAATACCCTCTTAGGGTTCAGTTTCTTGTGGGATTAGTGACCTTGAATAAGGAAAAGGGTTTAGGGTTGGATTAGGCGGATCCGCCTAATCCAACCCTAAACCCTTTTCCGTCCCGTCTTATGCGGTACCCTATTCTTAAGGTTCAGTGTCCTATCTTTGAATCACATCCACGACAGGGTTCACCAATACCCTCTTAGGGTTCAGTTTCTTGCGGGTTTAGTGACCTTGAATAAGGAAAAGGGTTTAGGGTTGGATTAGGCGGATCCCCGAAGCGGGTTTGCCTAATCCAACCCTAAACCCTTTTCCGTCCCGTCTTATGCGGTACCCTACTCTTAAGGTTCAGTGTCCCATCTCAGAATCCCATCCACGACAGGGTTCACCAATACCCTCTTAGGGTTCAGTTTCTTGCGGGTTTAGTGACCTTGAATAAGGAAAAGGATTTAGGGTCGGATTAGGCGGATCCGCGAAGCGGATCCGCCTAATCCAACCCTAAACCCTTTTCCGTCCCGTCTTATGCGGTACCCTACTCTTAAGGTTCAGTGTCCCATCTTTGAATCACATCCACGACTGGGTTCACCAATACCCTCTTAGGGTTCAGTTTCTTGCGGGTTTAGTGACCTTGAATAAGGAAAAGGGTTTAGGGTTGGATTAGGCGGATCCGCGAAGCGGGTCCGCCTAATCCAACCCTAAACCCTTTTTCGTCCCGTCTTATGCGGTACCCTACTCTTAAGGTTCAATGTCTCATATTTGAATCACATCCACGACAGGGTTCACCAATACCCTCTTAGGGTTCAGTTTCTTGCGGGTTTAGTGACCTTGAATAAGGAAAAGGGTTTAGGGTTGGATTAGGCGGATCCGCGAAGCGGGTCCGCCTAATCCAACCCTAAACCCTTTTCCGTCCCGTCTTATGCGGTACCCTACTCTTAAGGTTAAGTGTCCCATCTTTGAATCACATCCACGACAGGGTTCACCAATACCCTCTTAGGGTTCAGTTTCATGCGGGTTTAGTGACCTTGAATAAGGAAAAGGGTTTAGGGTTGGATTAGGCGGATCCGCGAAGCGGGTCCTCCTAATCCAACCCTAAACCCTTTTCCGTCCCGCCTTATGCGGTACCCTACTCTTAAGGTTCAGTGTCCCATCTTTGAATCACATCGACGACAGGGTTCACTAATACCCTCTTAGGGTTCAGTTTCTTGCGGGTTTAGTGACCTTGAATAAGGAAAAGGGTTTAGGGTTGGATTAGACGGATCCGCGAAGCGGGTCCGCCTAATCCAACCCTAAACCCTTTTCCGTCCCGTCTTATGGGGTACCCAACTCTTAAAGTTCAGTGTCCCATCTTTGAATCACATCCACGACAGGGTTCACCAATACCCTCTTAGGGTTCAGTTTCTTGCGGGTTTAGTGACCTTGAATAAGGAAAAGGGTTTAGGGTTGGATTAGGCGGATCCGCGAAGCGGGTCCGCCTAATCCAACCCTAAACCCTTTTCCGTCCCGTCTTATGCGGTACCCTACTCTTAAGGTTCAGTGTCCCATCTTTGAATCACATCCACGACAGGGTTCACCAATACCCTCTTAGGGTTCAGTTTCTTGCGGGTTTAGTGACCTTGAATAAGGAAAAGGGTTTAGGGTTGGATTAGGCGGATCCGCGAAGCGGGTCCGCCTAATCCAACCCTAAACCCTTTTCCGTCCCGTCTTATGGGGTACCCTACTCTTAAGGTTCAGTGTCCCATCTTTGAATCACATCCACGACAGGGTTCACCAATACCCTCTTAGGGTTCAGTTTCTTGCGGGTTTAGTGACCTTGAATAAGGAAAAGGGTTTAGGGTTGGATTAGGCGGATCCGCGAAGCGGGTCCGCCTAATCCAACCCTAAACCCTTTTTCGTCCCGTCTTATGCGGTACCCTACTCTTAAGGTTCAGTGTCTCATCTTTGAATCACATCCACGACAGGGTTCACCAATACCCTCTTAGGGTTCAGTTTCTTACGGGTTTAGTGACCTTGAATAAGGAAAAGGGTTTAGGGTTGGATTAGGCGGATCCGCGAAGCGGGTCTGCCTAATCCAACCCTAAACTCTTTTCCGTCCCGTCTTATGCGGTACCCTACTCTTAAGTTTCAGTGTCTCATCTTTGAATCACATCCACGACAGGGTTCACCAATACCCTCTTAGGGTTCAGTTTCTTGCGGGTTTAGTGACCTTGAATAAGGAAAGGGGTTTAGGGTTGGATTAGGCGGATCCGCGAAGCGGATCCACCTAATCCAACCCTAAACCCTTTTCCGTCCCGTCTTATGCGGTACCCTACTCTTAAGGTTCAGTGTCCCATCTTTGAATCACATCCACGACAGGGTTCACCAATACCCTCTTAGGGTTCAGTTTCTTGCGGGTTTAGTGACCTTGAATAAGGAAAGGGGTTTAGGGTTGGATTAGGCGGATCCGCGAAGCGGATCCACCTAATCCAACCCTAAACCCTTTTCCGTCCCGTCTTATGCGGTACCCTACTCTTAAGGTTCAGTGTCCCATCTTTGAATCACATCCACGACAGGGTTCACCAATACCCTCTTAGGGTTCAGTTTCTTGCGGGATTAGTGACCTTGAATAAGGAAAAGGGTTTAGGGTTGGATTAGGTGGATCCGCGAAGCGGGTCCGCCTAATCCAACCCTAAACCCTTTTCCGTCCCGTCTTATGCGGTACCCTACTCTTAAGGTTCAGTGTCCCATCTTTGAATCACATCCACGACAGGGTTCACCAATACCCTCTTAGGGTTCAGTTTCTTGCGGGTTTAGTGACCTTGAATAAGTAAAAGAGTTTAGGGTTGGATTAGGTGGATCCGCGAAGCGGGTCCGCCTAATCCAACCCTAAACCCTTTTTCGTCCCGTCTTATGCGGTACCCTACTCTTAAGGTTCAGTGTCTCATCTTTGAATCACATCCACGACAGGGTTCACCAATACCCTCTTAGGGTTCAGTTTCTTGCGGGTTTAGTGACCTTGAATAAGGAAAAGGGTTTAGGGTTGGATTAGGCGGATCCGCGAAGCGGGTCTGCCTAATCCAACCCTAAACTCTTTTCCGTCCCGTCTTATGCGGTACCCTACTCTTAAGTTTCAGTGTCTCATCTTTGAATCACATCCACGACAGGGTTCACCAATACCCTCTTAGGGTTCAGTTTCTTGCGGGTTTAGTGACCTTGAATAAGGAAAGGGGTTTAGGGTTGGATTAGGCGGATCCGCGAAGCGGATCCACCTAATCCAACCCTAAACCCTTTTCCGTCCCGTCTTATGCGGTACCCTACTCTTAAGGTTCAGTGTCCCATCTTTGAATCACATCCACGACAGGGTTCACCAATACCCTCTTAGGGTTCAGTTTCTTGCGGGTTTAGTGACCTTGAATAAGGAAAGGGGTTTAGGGTTGGATTAGGCGGATCCGCGAAGCGGATCCACCTAATCCAACCCTAAACCCTTTTCCGTCCCGTCTTATGCGGTACCCTACTCTTAAGGTTCAGTGTCCCATCTTTGAATCACATCCACGACAGGGTTCACCAATACCCTCTTAGGGTTCAGTTTCTTGCGGGATTAGTGACCTTGAATAAGGAAAAGGGTTTAGGGTTGGATTAGGTGGATCCGCGAAGCGGGTCCGCCTAATCCAACCCTAAACCCTTTTCCGTCCCGTCTTATGCGGTACCCTACTCTTAAGGTTCAGTGTCCCATCTTTGAATCACATCCACGACAGGGTTCA
Source organism: Agrostemma githago (assembly GCA_958450325.1). Classification (NCBI taxonomy): domain Eukaryota; kingdom Viridiplantae; phylum Streptophyta; class Magnoliopsida; order Caryophyllales; family Caryophyllaceae; genus Agrostemma; species Agrostemma githago. The sequence continues at coordinate 21,694,636 of OY288258.1, forward strand.
CCAATACCCTCTTAGGGTTCAGTTTCTTGCGGGTTTAGTGACCTTGAATAAGGAAAAGAGTTTAGGGTTGGATTAGGTGGATCCGCGAAGCGGGTCCGCCTAATCCAACCCTAAACCCTTTTTCGTCCCGTCTTATGCGGTACCTACTCTTAAGGTTCAGTGTCTCATCTTTGAATCACATCCACGACAGGGTTCACCAATACCCTCTTAGGGTTCAGTTTCTTGCGGGTTTAGTGACCTTGAATAAGGAAAAGGGTTTAGGGTTGGATTAGGCGGATCCGCGAAGCGGGTCCGCCTAATCCAACCCTAAACCCTTTTCCGTCCCGTCTTATGCGGTACCCTACTCTTAAGGTTCAGTGTCCCATCTTTGAATAACATCCACGACAGGGTTCACCAATACCCTCTTAGGGTTCAGTTTCTTGCGGGATTAGTGACCTTGAATAAGAAAAAGGGTTTAGGGTTGGATTAGGCGGATCCGCGAAGCGGGTCCGCCTAATCCAACCCTAAACCCTTTTCCGTCCCATCTTATGGGGTACCCTACTCTTAAGGTTCAGTGTCCCATCTTTGAATCACATCCACGACAGGGTTCACCAATACTCTCTTAGGGTTCAGTTTCTTGCGGGTTTAGTGACCTTGAATAAGGAAAAGGGTTTAGGGTTGGATTAGGCGGATCCGCGAAGCGGGTCCGCCTAATCCAACCCTAAACCCTTTTTCGTCCCGTCTTATGCGGTACCCTACTCTTAAGGTTCAGTGTCTCATCTTTGAATCACATCCACGACATGGTTCACGAATACCCTCTTAGGGTTCAGTTTCTTGCGGGGTTAGTGACCTTGAATAAGGAAAAGGGTTTAGGGTTGGATTAGGCGGATCCGCGAAGCGGGTCTGCCTAATCCAACCCTAAACTCTTTTCCGTCCCGTCTTATGCGGTACCCTACTCTTAAGGTTCAGTGTCTCATCTTTGAATCACATCCACGACAGGGTTCACCAATACCCTCTTAGGGTTCAGTTTCTTGCGGGTTTAGTGACCTTGAATAAGGAAAAGGGTTTAGGGTTGGATTAGGCGGATCCGCGAAGCGGGTCCGCCTAATCCAACCCTAAACCCTTTTCCGTCCCGTCTTATGGGGTACCCTACTCTTAAGGTTCAGTGTCCCATCTTTGAATCACATCCACGACAGGGTTCACCAATACCCTCTTAGGGTTCAGTTTCTTGCGGGTTTAGTGACCTTGAATAAGGAAAAGGGTTTAGGGTTGGATTAGGCGGATCCACGAAGCGGGTCCGCCTAATCCAACCCTAAACCCTTTTTCGTCCCGTCTTATGCGGTACCCTACTCTTAAGGTTCAGTGTCTCATCTTTGAATCACATCCACGACAGGGTTCACCAATACCCTCTTAGGGTTCAGTTTCTTGCGGGTTTAGTGACCTTGAATAAGGAAAAGGGTTTAGGGTTGGATTAGGCGGATCCGCGAAGCGGGTCTGCCTAATCCAACCCTAAACTCTTTTCCGTCCCGTCTTATGCGGTACCCTACTCTTAAGTTTCAGTGTCTCATCTTTGAATCACATCCACGACATGGTTCACCAATACCCTCTTAGGGTTCAGTTTCTTGCGGGTTTAGTGACCTTGAATAAGGAAAGGGGTTTAGGGTTGGATTAGGCGGATCCGCGAAGCGGATCCACCTAATCCAACCCTAAACCCTTTTCCGTCCCGTCTTATGCGGTACCCTACTCTTAAGGTTCAGTGTCCCATCTTTGAATCACATCCACGACAGGGTTCACCAATACCCTCGTAGGGTTCAGTTTCTTGCGGGATTAGTGACCTTGAATAAGGAAAAGGGTTTAGGGTTGGATTTGGCGGATCCTCGAAGCGGGTCCGCCTAATCCAACCCTAAACCCTTTTCCGTCCCGTCTTATGCGGTACCCTACTCTTAAGGTTCAGTGTCCCATCTTTGAATCACATCCACGACAGGGTTCACCAATACCCTCTTAGGGTTCAGTTTCTTGCGGGTTTAGTGACCTTGAATAAGGAAAAGGGTCGCGGGTCCGCCTAATCCAACCCTAAACCCTTTTCCGTCCCGTCTTATGGGGTACCCTACTCTTAAGGTTCAGTGTCCCATCTTTGAATCACATCCACAACAGGGTTCACCAATACCCTCTTAGGGTTCAGTTTCTTGCGGGTTTAGTGACCTTGAATAAGGAAAAGGGTTTAGGGTTGGATTAGGCGGATCCGCGAAGTGGGTCCACCTAATCCAACCCTAAACCCTTTTTCGTCCCGTCTTATGCGGTACCCTACTCTTAAGGTTCAGTGTCTCATCTTTGAATCACATCCACGACAGGGTTCATTAATACCCTCTTAGGGTTCAGTTTCTTGCGGGTATAGTGACCTTGAATTAGGAAAAGGGTTTAGGGTTGGATTAGGCGGATCCGCGAAGCGGGTCTGCCTAATCCAACCCTAAACCCTTTTCCGTCCCGTCTTATGCGGTACCCTACTCTTAAGGTTCAATGTCCCATCTTTGAATCACATCCACGACAGGGTTCACCAATACCCTCTTAGGGTTCAGTTTCTTGCGGGTTTAGTGACCTTGAATAAGGAAAAGGGTTTAGGTTTGGATTAGGCGGATCCGCGAAGCGGGTACGCCTAATCCAACCATAAACCCTTTTCCGTCCCGTCTTATGCGGTACCCTACTCTTATGGTTCAGTGTCCCATCTTTGAATCACATCCACGACAGGGTTCACCAATACCCTCTTAGGGTTCAGTTTCTTGCGGGTTTAGTGACCTTGAATAAGGAAAAGGGTCGCGGGTCCGCCTAATCCAACCCTAAACCCTTTTCCGTCCCGTCTTATGGGGTACCCTACTCTTAAGGTTCAGTGTCCCATCTTTGAATCACATCCACGATAGGGTTCACCAATACCCTCTTAGGGTTCAGTTTCTTGCGGGTTTAGTGACCTTGAATAAGGAAAAGGGTTTAGGGTTGGATTAGGCGGATCCGCGAAGTGGGTCCACCTAATCCAACCCTAAACCCTTTTTCGTCCCGTCTTACGCGGTACCCTACTCTTAAGGTTCAGTGTCCCATCTTTGAATCACATCCACGACAGGGTTCACCAATACCCTCTTAGGGTTCAGTTTCTTGCGGGATTAGTGACCTTGAATAAGGAAAAGGGTTTAGGGTTGGATTAGGCGGATCCGCGAAGCGGGTCTGCCTAATCCAACCCTAAACCCTTTTCCGTCCCGTCTTATGCAGTACCCTACTCTTAAGGTTCAGTGTCCCATCTTTGAATCACATCCACGACAGGGTTCATCAATACCCTCTTAGGGTTCAGTTTCTTGCGGGTTTAGAGACCTTGAATTAGGAAAAGGGTTTAGGGTTGGATTAGGCAGATCCGCAAAGCGGGTCCGCCTAATCCAACCCTAAACCCTTTTCCGTCCCGTCTTATGCGGTACCCTACTCTTAAGGTTCAGTGTCCCATCTTTGAATCACATCCACGACAGGGTTCACCAATACCCTCTTAGGGTTCAGTTTCTTGCGGGATTAGTGACCTTGAATAAGGAAAAGGGTTTAGGGTTGGATTAGGCGGATCCGCGAAGCGGATCCGCCTAATCCAACCCTAAACCCTTTTCTGTCCCGTCTTATACGGTACCCTACTCTTAAGGTTCAGTGTCCCATCTTTGAATCACATCCACAACAGGGTTTACCAATACCCTCGTAGGGTTCAGTTTCTTGCGGGATTAGTGACCTTGAATAAGGAAAAGGGTTTAGGGTTGGATTTGGCGGATCCTCGAAGCGGGTCCGCCTAATCCAACCCTAAACCCTTTTCCGTCCCGTCTTATGCGGTACCCTACTCTTAAGGTTCAGTGTCCCATCTTTGAATCACATCCACGACAGGGTTCACCAATACCCTCTTAGGGTTCAGTTTCTTGCGGGTTTAGTGACCTTGAATAAGGAAAAGGGTCGCGGGTCCGCCTAATCCAACCCTAAACCCTTTTCCGTCCCGTCTTATGGGGTACCCTACTCTTAAGGTTCAGTGTCCCATCTTTGAATCACATCCACAACAGGGTTCACCAATACCCTCTTAGGGTTCAGTTTCTTGCGGGTTTAGTGACCTTGAATAAGGAAAAGGGTTTAGGGTTGGATTAGGCGGATCCGCGAAGTGGGTCCACCTAATCCAACCCTAAACCCTTTTTCGTCCCGTCTTATGCGGTACCCTACTCTTAAGGTTCAGTGTCCCATCTTTGAATCACATCCACGACAGGGTTCACCAATACCCTCTTAGGGTTCAGTTTCTTGCGGGATTAGTGACCTTGAATAAGGAAAAGGGTTTAGGGTTGGATTAGGCGGATCCGCGAAGCGGGTCTGCCTAATCCAACCCTAAACCCTTTTCCGTCCCGTCTTATGCAGTACCCTACTCTTAAGGTTCAGTGTCCCATCTTTGAATCACATCCACGACAGGGTTCATCAATACCCTCTTAGGGTTCAGTTTCTTGCGGGTTTAGAGACCTTGAATTAGGAAAAGGGTTTAGGGTTGGATTAGGCAGATCCGCAAAGCGGGTCCGCCTAATCCAACCCTAAACCCTTTTCCGTCCCGTCTTATGCGGTACCCTACTCTTAAGGTTCAGTGTCCCATCTTTGAATCACATCCACGACAGGGTTCACCAATACCCTCTTAGGGTTCAGTTTCTTGCGGGATTAGTGACCTTGAATAAGGAAAAGGGTTTAGGGTTGGATTAGGCGGATCCGCGAAGCGGATCCGCCTAATCCAACCCTAAACCCTTTTCTGTCCCGTCTTATACGGTACCCTACTCTTAAGGTTCAGTGTCCCATCTTTGAATCACATCCACAACAGGGTTTACCAATACCCTCGTAGGGTTCAGTTTCTTGCGGGATTAGTGACCTTGAATAAGGAAAAGGGTTTAGGGTTGGATTTGGCGGATCCTCGAAGCGGGTCCGCCTAATCCAACCCTAAACCCTTTTCCGTCCCGTCTTATGCGGTACCCTACTCTTAAGGTTCAGTGTCCCATCTTTGAATCACATCCACGACAGGGTTCACCAATACCCTCTTAGGGTTCAGTTTCTTGCGGGTTTAGTGACCTTGAATAAGGAAAAGGGTCGCGGGTCCGCCTAATCCAACCCTAAACCCTTTTCCGTCCCGTCTTATGGGGTACCCTACTCTTAAGGTTCAGTGTCCCATCTTTGAATCACATCCACAACAGGGTTCACCAATACCCTCTTAGGGTTCAGTTTCTTGCGGGTTTAGTGACCTTGAATAAGGAAAAGGGTTTAGGGTTGGATTAGGCGGATCCGCGAAGTGGGTCCACCTAATCCAACCCTAAACCCTTTTTCGTCCCGTCTTATGCGGTACCCTACTCTTAAGGTTCAGTGTCTCATCTTTGAATCACATCCACGACAGGGTTCATTAATACCCTCTTAGGGTTCAGTTTCTTGCGGGTTTAGTGACCTTGAATAAGGAAAAGGGTTTAGGGTTGGATTAGGCGGATCCGCGAAGCGGGTCTGCCTAATCCAACCCTAAACCCTTTTCCGTCCCGTCTTATGCGGTACCCTACTCTTAAGGTTCAATGTCCCATCTTTGAATCACATCCACGACAGGGTTCACCAATACCCTCTTAGGGTTCAGTTTCTTGCGGGTTTAGTGACCTTGAATAAGGAAAAGGGTTTAGGTTTGGATTAGGCGGATCCGCGAAGCGGGTACGCCTAATCCAACCATAAACCCTTTTCCGTCCCGTCTTATGCGGTACCCTACTCTTATGGTTCAGTGTCCCATCTTTGAATCACATCCACGACAGGGTTCACCAATACCCTCTTAGGGTTCAGTTTCTTGCGGGTTTAGTGACCTTGAATAAGGAAAAGGGTCGCGGGTCCGCCTAATCCAACCCTAAACCCTTTTCCGTCCCGTCTTATGGGGTACCCTACTCTTAAGGTTCAGTGTCCCATCTTTGAATCACATCCACGACAGGGTTCACCAATACCCTCTTAGGGTTCAGTTTGTTGCGGGTTTAGTGACCTTGAATAAGGAAAAGGGTTTAGGGTTGGATTAGGCGGATCCGCGAAGTGGGTCCACCTAATCCAACCCTAAACCCTTTTTCGTCCCGTCTTACGCGGTACCCTACTCTTAAGGTTCAGTGTCCCATCTTTGAATCACATCCACGACAGGGTTCACCAATACCCTCTTAGGGTTCAGTTTCTTGCGGGATTAGTGACCTTGAATAAGGAAAAGGGTTTAGGGTTGGATTAGGCGGATCCGCGAAGCGGGTCCGCCTAATCCAACCCTAAACCCTTTTCCGTCCCGTCTTATGCAGTACCCTACTCTTAAGGTTCAGTGTCCCATCTTTGAATCACATCCACGACAGGGTTCATCAATACCCTCTTAGGGTTCAGTTTCTTGCGGGTTTAGAGACCTTGAATTAGGAAAAGGGTTTAGGGTTGGATTAGGCAGATCCGCATAGCGGGTCCGCCTAATCCAACCCTAAACCCTTTTCCGTCCCGTCTTATGCGGTACCCTACTCTTAAGGTTCAGTGTCCCATCTTTGAATCACATCCACGACAGGGTTCACCAATACCCTCTTAGGGTTCAGTTTCTTGCGGGATTAGTGACCTTGAATAAGGAAAAGGGTTTAGGGTTGGATTAGGCGGATCCGCGAAGCGGGTCCGCCTAATCCAACCCTAAACCCTTTTCCGTCCCGTCTTATGCGGTACCCTACTCTTAAGGTTTAGTGTCCCATCTTTGAATCACATCCACGATAGGGTTCACCAATACCCTCTTAGGGTTCAGTTTCTTGCAGGTTTAGTGACCTTGAATAAGGAAAAGGGTTTAGGGTTGGATTAGGCGGATCCGTGAAGCGGGTCCGCTTAATCCAACCCTAAACCCTTTTCCGTCCCGTCTTATGCGGTACCCTACTCTTAAGGTTCAGTGTCCCATCTTTGAATCACATCCACGACAGGGTTCACCAATACCCTCTTAGGGTTCAGTTTCTTGCGGGTTTAGTGACCTTGAATAAGGAAAAGGGTTTAGGGTTTTGTTAGGCGGATCCGCGAAGCGGGTCCGCCTAATCCAACCCTAAACCCTTTTCCGTCCCGTCTTATGCGGTACCCTACTCTTAATGTTCAGTGTCCCATCTTTAAATCACATCCACGACAGGGTTCACCAATACCCTCTTAGGGTTCAGTTTCTTGCGGGTTTAGTGACCTTGAATAAGGAAAAGGGTTTAGGGTTGGATTAGGCGGATCCGCGAAGCGGGTCCGCCTAATCCAACCCTAAACCCTTTTTCGTCCCGTCTTATGCGGTACCCTACTCTTAAGGTTCTGTGCCCCATCTTTGAATCACATCCACGACAGGGTTCACCAATACCCTCTTAGGGTTCAGTTTCTTGCGGGTTTAGTGACCTTGAATAAGGAAAAGGGTTTAGGGTTGGATTAGGCGGATCCGCGAAGCGGATGCGCCTAATTCAACCCTAAACCCTTTTCCGTCACGTCTTATGCGGTACCCTACTCTTAAGGTTCAGTGTCCCATCTTTGAATCACATCCACAACAGGATTCACCAATACCCTCTTAGGGTTCAGTTTCTTGCGGGATTAGTGACCTTGAATAAGAAAAAGGGTTTAGGGTTGGATTAGGCAGATCCGCGAAGCGGGTCCGCCTAATCCAACCCTAAACCCTTTTCCGTCCTGTCTTATGCGGTACCCTACTCTTAAGGTTCAGTATCCCATCTTTGACTCACATCCACGACAGGGTTCACCAATACCCTCTTAGGGTTCAGTTTCTTGCGGGTTTAGTGACCTTGAATAAGGAAAAGAGTTTAGGGTTGGATTAGGCAGATCCGCGAAGCGGGTCCGCCTAATCCAACCCTAAACCCTTTTCCGTCTCGTCTTATGCGGTACCATACTCTTAAGGTTTAGTGTCCCATCTTTGAATCACATCCACGACAGGGTTCACCAATACCCTCTTAGGGTTCAGTTTCTTGCGGGTTTAGTGACCTTGAATAAGGAAAAGGGTTTAGGGTTGGATTAGGCGGATCCGCAAAGCGGGTCCGCCTAATCCAACCCTAAACCCTTTTCCGTCCCGTCTTATGCGGTACCCTACTCTTAAGGTTCAGTGTCCCATCTTTGAATCACATCCACGACAGGGTTCACCAATACCCTCGTAGGGTTCAGTTTCTTGCGGGATTAGTGACCTTGAATAAGGAAAAGGGTTTAGGGTTGGATTTGGCGGATCCTCGAAGCGGGTCCGCCTAATCCAACCCTAAACCCTTTTCCGTCCCGTCTTATGCGGTACCCTACTCTTAAGGTTCAGTGTCCCATCTTTGAATCACATCCACGACAGGGTTCACCAATACCCTCTTAGGGTTCAGTTTCTTGCGGGTTTAGTGACCTTGAATAAGGAAAAGGGTCGCGGGTCCGCCTAATCCAACCCTAAACCCTTTTCCGTCCCGTCTTATGGGGTACCCTACTCTTAAGGTTCAGTGTCCCATCTTTGAATCACATCCACAACAGGGTTCACCAATACCCTCTTAGGGTTCAGTTTCTTGCGGGTTTAGTGACCTTGAATAAGGAAAAGGGTTTAGGGTTGGATTAGGCGGATCCGCGAAGTGGGTCCACCTAATCCAACCCTAAACCCTTTTTCGTCCCGTCTTATGCGGTACCCTACTCTTAAGGTTCAGTGTCTCATCTTTGAATCACATCCACGACAGGGTTCATTAATACCCTCTTAGGGTTCAGTTTCTTGCGGGTATAGTGACCTTGAATTAGGAAAAGGGTTTAGGGTTGGATTAGGCGGATCCGCGAAGCGGGTCTGCCTAATCCAACCCTAAACCCTTTTCCGTCCCGTCTTATGCGGTACCCTACTCTTAAGGTTCAATGTCCCATCTTTGAATCACATCCACGACAGGGTTCACCAATACCCTCTTAGGGTTCAGTTTCTTGCGGGTTTAGTGACCTTGAATAAGGAAAAGGGTTTAGGTTTGGATTAGGCGGATCCGCGAAGCGGGTACGCCTAATCCAACCATAAACCCTTTTCCGTCCCGTCTTATGCGGTACCCTACTCTTATGGTTCAGTGTCCCATCTTTGAATCACATCCACGACAGGGTTCACCAATACCCTCTTAGGGTTCAGTTTCTTGCGGGTTTAGTGACCTTGAATAAGGAAAAGGGTCGCGGGTCCGCCTAATCCAACCCTAAACCCTTTTCCGTCCCGTCTTATGGGGTACCCTACTCTTAAGGTTCAGTGTCCCATCTTTGAATCACATCCACGATAGGGTTCACCAATACCCTCTTAGGGTTCAGTTTCTTGCGGGTTTAGTGACCTTGAATAAGGAAAAGGGTTTAGGGTTGGATTAGGCGGATCCGCGAAGTGGGTCCACCTAATCCAACCCTAAACCCTTTTTCGTCCCGTCTTACGCGGTACCCTACTCTTAAGGTTCAGTGTCCCATCTTTGAATCACATCCACGACAGGGTTCACCAATACCCTCTTAGGGTTCAGTTTCTTGCGGGATTAGTGACCTTGAATAAGGAAAAGGGTTTAGGGTTGGATTAGGCGGATCCGCGAAGCGGGTCTGCCTAATCCAACCCTAAACCCTTTTCCGTCCCGTCTTATGCAGTACCCTACTCTTAAGGTTCAGTGTCCCATCTTTGAATCACATCCACGACAGGGTTCATCAATACCCTCTTAGGGTTCAGTTTCTTGCGGGTTTAGAGACCTTGAATTAGGAAAAGGGTTTAGGGTTGGATTAGGCAGATCCGCAAAGCGGGTCCGCCTAATCCAACCCTAAACCCTTTTCCGTCCCGTCTTATGCGGTACCCTACTCTTAAGGTTCAGTGTCCCATCTTTGAATCACATCCACGACAGGGTTCACCAATACCCTCTTAGGGTTCAGTTTCTTGCGGGATTAGTGACCTTGAATAAGGAAAAGGGTTTAGGGTTGGATTAGGCGGATCCGCGAAGCGGATCCGCCTAATCCAACCCTAAACCCTTTTCTGTCCCGTCTTATACGGTACCCTACTCTTAAGGTTCAGTGTCCCATCTTTGAATCACATCCACAACAGGGTTTACCAATACCCTCGTAGGGTTCAGTTTCTTGCGGGATTAGTGACCTTGAATAAGGAAAAGGGTTTAGGGTTGGATTTGGCGGATCCTCGAAGCGGGTCCGCCTAATCCAACCCTAAACCCTTTTCCGTCCCGTCTTATGCGGTACCCTACTCTTAAGGTTCAGTGTCCCATCTTTGAATCACATCCACGACAGGGTTCACCAATACCCTCTTAGGGTTCAGTTTCTTGCGGGTTTAGTGACCTTGAATAAGGAAAAGGGTCGCGGGTCCGCCTAATCCAACCCTAAACCCTTTTCCGTCCCGTCTTATGGGGTACCCTACTCTTAAGGTTCAGTGTCCCATCTTTGAATCACATCCACAACAGGGTTCACCAATACCCTCTTAGGGTTCAGTTTCTTGCGGGTTTAGTGACCTTGAATAAGGAAAAGGGTTTAGGGTTGGATTAGGCGGATCCGCGAAGTGGGTCCACCTAATCCAACCCTAAACCCTTTTTCGTCCCGTCTTATGCGGTACCCTACTCTTAAGGTTCAGTGTCTCATCTTTGAATCACATCCACGACAGGGTTCATTAATACCCTCTTAGGGTTCAGTTTCTTGCGGGTTTAGTGACCTTGAATAAGGAAAAGGGTTTAGGGTTGGATTAGGCGGATCCGCGAAGCGGGTCTGCCTAATCCAACCCTAAACCCTTTTCCGTCCCGTCTTATGCGGTACCCTACTCTTAAGGTTCAATGTCCCATCTTTGAATCACATCCACGACAGGGTTCACCAATACCCTCTTAGGGTTCAGTTTCTTGCGGGTTTAGTGACCTTGAATAAGGAAAAGGGTTTAGGTTTGGATTAGGCGGATCCGCGAAGCGGGTACGCCTAATCCAACCATAAACCCTTTTCCGTCCCGTCTTATGCGGTACCCTAATCTTATGGTTCAGTGTCCCATCTTTGAATCACATCCACGACAGGGTTCACCAATACCCTCTTAGGGTTCAGTTTCTTGCGGGTTTAGTGACCTTGAATAAGGAAAAGGGTCGCGGGTCCGCCTAATCCAACCCTAAACCCTTTTCCGTCCCGTCTTATGGGGTACCCTACTCTTAAGGTTCAGTGTCCCATCTTTGAATCACATCCACGACAGGGTTCACCAATACCCTCTTAGGGTTCAGTTTGTTGCGGGTTTAGTGACCTTGAATAAGGAAAAGGGTTTAGGGTTGGATTAGGCGGATCCGCGAAGTGGGTCCACCTAATCCAACCCTAAACCCTTTTTCGTCCCGTCTTACGCGGTACCCTACTCTTAAGGTTCAGTGTCCCATCTTTGAATCACATCCACGACAGGGTTCACCAATACCCTCTTAGGGTTCAGTTTCTTGCGGGATTAGTGACCTTGAATAAGGAAAAGGGTTTAGGGTTGGATTAGGCGGATCCGCGAAGCGGGTCCGCCTAATCCAACCCTAAACCCTTTTCCGTCCCGTCTTATGCAGTACCCTACTCTTAAGGTTCAGTGTCCCATCTTTGAATCACATCCACGACAGGGTTCATCAATACCCTCTTAGGGTTCAGTTTCTTGCGGGTTTAGAGACCTTGAATTAGGAAAAGGGTTTAGGGTTGGATTAGGCAGATCCGCATAGCGGGTCCGCCTAATCCAACCCTAAACCCTTTTCCGTCCCGTCTTATGCGGTACCCTACTCTTAAGGTTCAGTGTCCCATCTTTGAATCACATCCACGACAGGGTTCACCAATACCCTCTTAGGGTTCAGTTTCTTGCGGGATTAGTGACCTTGAATAAGGAAAAGGGTTTAGGGTTGGATTAGGCGGATCCGCGAAGCGGGTCCGCCTAATCCAACCCTAAACCCTTTTCCGTCCCGTCTTATGCGGTACCCTACTCTTAAGGTTTAGTGTCCCATCTTTGAATCACATCCACGATAGGGTTCACCAATACCCTCTTAGGGTTCAGTTTCTTGCAGGTTTAGTGACCTTGAATAAGGAAAAGGGTTTAGGGTTGGATTAGGCGGATCCGTGAAGCGGGTCCGCTTAATCCAACCCTAAACCCTTTTCCGTCCCGTCTTATGCGGTACCCTACTCTTAAGGTTCAGTGTCCCATCTTTGAATCACATCCACGACAGGGTTCACCAATACCCTCTTAGGGTTCAGTTTCTTGCGGGTTTAGTGACCTTGAATAAGGAAAAGGGTTTAGGGTTTTGTTAGGCGGATCCGCGAAGCGGGTCCGCCTAATCCAACCCTAAACCCTTTTCCGTCCCGTCTTATGCGGTACCCTACTCTTAATGTTCAGTGTCCCATCTTTAAATCACATCCACGACAGGGTTCACCAATACCCTCTTAGGGTTCAGTTTCTTGCGGGTTTAGTGACCTTGAATAAGGAAAAGGGTTTAGGGTTGGATTAGGCGGATCCGCGAAGCGGGTCCGCCTAATCCAACCCTAAACCCTTTTTCGTCCCGTCTTATGCGGTACCCTACTCTTAAGGTTCTGTGCCCCATCTTTGAATCACATCCACGACAGGGTTCACCAATACCCTCTTAGGGTTCAGTTTCTTGCGGGTTTAGTGACCTTGAATAAGGAAAAGGGTTTAGGGTTGGATTAGGCGGATCCGCGAAGCGGATGCGCCTAATTCAACCCTAAACCCTTTTCCGTCACGTCTTATGCGGTACCCTACTCTTAAGGTTCAGTGTCCCATCTTTGAATCACATCCACAACAGGATTCACCAATACCCTCTTAGGGTTCAGTTTCTTGCGGGATTAGTGACCTTGAATAAGAAAAAGGGTTTAGGGTTGGATTAGGCAGATCCGCGAAGCGGGTCCGCCTAATCCAACCCTAAACCCTTTTCCGTCCTGTCTTATGCGGTACCCTACTCTTAAGGTTCAGTATCCCATCTTTGACTCACATCCACGACAGGGTTCACCAATACCCTCTTAGGGTTCAGTTTCTTGCGGGTTTAGTGACCTTGAATAAGGAAAAGAGTTTAGGGTTGGATTAGGCAGATCCGCGAAGCGGGTCCGCCTAATCCAACCCTAAACCCTTTTCCGTCTCGTCTTATGCGGTACCATACTCTTAAGGTTTAGTGTCCCATCTTTGAATCACATCCACGACAGGGTTCACCAATACCCTCTTAGGGTTCAGTTTCTTGCGGGTTTAGTGACCTTGAATAAGGAAAAGGGTTTAGGGTTGGATTAGGCGGATCCGCAAAGCGGGTCCGCCTAATCCAACCCTAAACCCTTTTCCGTCCCGTCTTATGCGGTACCCTACTCTTAAGGTTCAGTGTCCCATCTTTGAATCACATCCACGACAGGGTTCACCAATACCCTCTTAGGGTTCAGTTTCTTGCGGGTTTAGTGACCTTGAATAAGGAAAAGGGTTTAGGGTTGGATTAGGCGGATCCACGAAGCGGGTCCACCTAATCCAACCCTAAACCCTTTTCCGTCCCGTCTTATGCGGTACCCTACTCTTAAGGTTCAGTGTCCCATCTTTGAATCACATCCACGACAGGGTTCACCAATACCCTCTTAGGGTTCAGTTTCTTGCGGGATTAGTGACCTTGAATAAGAAAAAGGGTTTAGGGTTGGATTAGGCAGATCCGCGAAGCGGGTCCGCCTAATCCAACCCTAAACCCTTTTCCGTCCTGTCTTATGCGGTACCCTACTCTTAAGGTTCAGTATCCCATCTTTGAATCACATCCACGACAGGGTTCACCAATACCCTCTTAGGGTTCAGTTTCTTGCGGGTTTAGTGACCTTGAATAAGGAAAACAGTTTAGGGTTGGATTAGGCGGATCCGGGAAGCGGGTCCGCCTAATCCAACCCTAAACCCTTTTCCGTCCCGTCTTATGCGGTACCCTACTCTTAAGGTTCAGTGTCCCATCTTTGAATCACATCCACGACAGGGTTCACCAATACCCTCTTAGGGTTCAGTTTCTTGCGGGTTTAGTGACCCTGAATAAGGAAAAGGGGTTAGGGTTGGATTAGGCGGATCCGCAAAGCGGGTCCGCCTAATCCAACCCTAAACCCTTTTCCGTCCCGTCTTATGGGGTACCCTACTCTTAAGGTTCAGTGTCCCATCTTTGAATCACATCCACGACATGGTTCACCAATACCCTCTTAGGGTTCAGTTTCTTGCGGGTTTAGTGACCTTGAATAAGGAAAAGGGTTTAGGGTTGGATTAGGCGGATCCGCGAAGCGGGTCCGCCTAATCCAACCCTAAACCCTTTTCCGTCCCGTCTTATGCGGTACCCTACTCTTAAGGTTCAGTGTCCCATCTTTGAATCACATCCACGACAGGGTTCACCAATACCCTCTTAGGGTTCAGTTTCTTGCGGGTTTAGTGACCTTGAATAAGGAAAAGGGTTTAGGGTTGGATTAGGCGGATCCGCCTAATCCAACCCTAAACCCTTTTCCGTCCCGTCTTATGCGGTACCCTACTCTTAAGGTTCAGTGTCCCATCTTTGAATCACATCCACGACAGGGTTCACCAATACCCTCTTAGGGTTCAGTTTCTTGCGGGTTTAGTGACCTTGAATAAGGAAAAGAGTTTAGGGTTGGATTAGGCAGATCCACGAAGCGGGTCCGCCTAATCCAACCCTAAACCCTTTTCCGTCTCGTCTTATGCGGTACCATACTCTTAAGGTTCAGTGTCCCATCTTTGAATCACATCAACGACAGGGTTCACCAATACCCTCTTAGGGTTCAGTTTCTTGCGGGTTTAGTGACCTTGAATAAGGAAAAGGGTTTAGGGTTGGATTAGGCGGATCCGCAAAGCGGGTCCGCCTAATCCAACCCTAAACCCTTTTCCGTCCCGCCTTATGCGGTACCCTACTCTTAAGGTTCAGTGTCCCATCTTTGAATCACATCCACGACAGGGTTCACCAATACCCTCTTAGGGTTCAGTTTCTTGCGGGTTTAGTGACCTTGAATAAGGAAAAGGGTTTAGGGTTGGATTAGGCGGATCCGCGAAGCGGGTCCGCCTAATCCAACCCTAAACCCTTTTCCGTCCTGTCTTATGCGGTACCCTACTCTTAAGGTTCAGTATCCCATCTTTGAATCACATCCACGACAGGGTTCACCAATACCCTCTTAGGGTTCAGTTTCTTGCAGGTTTAGTGACCTTGAATAAGGAAAACAGTTTAGGGTTGGATTAGGCGGATCCGGGAAGCGGGTCCGCCTAATCCAACCCTAAACCCTTTTCCGTCCCGTCTTATGCGGTACCCTACTCTTAAGGTTCAGTGTCCCATCTTTGAATCACATCCACGACAGGGTTCACCAATACCCTCTTAGGGTTCAGTTTCTTGCGGGTTTAGTGACCCTGAATAAGGAAAAGGGGTTAGGGTTGGATTAGGCGGATCCGCAAAGCGGGTCCGCCTAATCCAACCCTAAACCCTTTTCCGTCCCGTCTTATGGGGTACCCTACTCTTAAGGTTCAGTGTCCCATCTTTGAATCACATCCACGACATGGTTCACCAATACCCTCTTAGGGTTCAGTTTCTTGCGGGTTTAGTGACCTTGAATAAGGAAAAGGGTTTAGGGTTGGATTAGGCGGATCCGCGAAGCGGGTCCGCCTAATCCAACACTAAACCCTTTTCCGTCCCGTCTTATGCGGTACCCTACTCTTAAGGTTCAGTGTCCCATCTTTGAATCACATCCACGACAGGGTTCACCAATACCCTCTTAGGGTTCAGTTTCTTGCGGGTTTAGTGACCTTGAATAAGGAAAAGGGTTTAGGGTTGGATTAGGCGGATCCGCCTAATCCAACCCTAAACCCTTTTCCGTCCCGTCTTATGCGGTACCCTACTCTTAAGGTTCAGTGTCCCATCTTTGAATCACATCCACGACAGGGTTCACCAATACCCTCTTAGGGTTCAGTTTCTTGCGGGTTTAGTGACCTTGAATAAGGAAAAGAGTTTAGGGTTGGATTAGGCAGATCCACGAAGCGGGTCCGCCTAATCCAACCCTAAACCCTTTTCCGTCTCGTCTTATGCGGTACCATACTCTTAAGGTTCAGTGTCCCATCTTTGAATCACATCAACGACAGGGTTCACCAATACCCTCTTAGGGTTCAGTTTCTTGCGGGTTTAGTGACCTTGAATAAGGAAAAGGGTTTAGGGTTGGATTAGGCGGATCCGCAAAGCGGGTCCGCCTAATCCAACCCTAAACCCTTTTCCGTCCCGCCTTATGCGGTACCCTACTCTTAAGGTTCAGTGTCCCATCTTTGAATCACATCCACGACAGGGTTCACCAATACCCTCTTAGGGTTCAGTTTCTTGCGGGTTTAGTGACCTTGAATAAGGAAAAGGGTTTAGGGTTGGATTAGGCGGATCCGCGAAGCGGGTCCGCCTAATCCAACCCTAAACCCTTTTCCGTCCTGTCTTATGCGGTACCCTACTCTTAAGGTTCAGTATCCCATCTTTGAATCACATCCACGACAGGGTTCACCAATACCCTCTTAGGGTTCAGTTTCTTGCAGGTTTAGTGACCTTGAATAAGGAAAACAGTTTAGGGTTGGATTAGGCGGATCCGGGAAGCGGGTCCGCCTAATCCAACCCTAAACCCTTTTCCGTCCCGTCTTATGCGGTACCCTACTCTTAAGGTTCAGTGTCCCATCTTTGAATCACATCCACGACAGGGTTCACCAATACCCTCTTAGGGTTCAGTTTCTTGCGGGTTTAGTGACCCTGAATAAGGAAAAGGGGTTAGGGTTGGATTAGGCGGATCCGCAAAGCGGGTCCGCCTAATCCAACCCTAAACCCTTTTCCGTCCCGTCTTATGGGGTACCCTACTCTTAAGGTTCAGTGTCCCATCTTTGAATCACATCCACGACAGGGTTCACCAATACCCTCTTAGGGTTCAGTTTCTTGCGGGTTTAGTGACCTTGAATAAGGAAAAGGGTTTAGGGTTGGATTAGGCGGATCCGCGAAGCGGGTCCGCCTAATCCAACCCTAAACCCTTTTCCGTCCCGTCTTATGCGGTACCCTACTCTTAAGGTTCAGTGTCCCATCTTTGAATCACATCCACGACAGGGTTCACCAATACCCTCTTAGGGTTCAGTTTCTTGCGGGTTTAGTGACCTTGAATAAGGAAAAGGGTTTAGGGTTGGATTAGGCGGATCCGCCTAATCCAACCCTAAACCCTTTTCCGTCCCGTCTTATGCGGTACCCTACTCTTAAGGTTCAGTGTCCCATCTTTGAATCACATCCACGACAGGGTTCACCAATACCCTCTTAGGGTTCAGTTTCTTGCGGGTTTAGTGACCTTGAATAAGGAAAAGAGTTTAGGGTTGGATTAGGCAGATCCGCGAAGCGGGTCCGCCTAATCCAATCCTAAACCCTTTTCCGTCTCGTCTTATGCGGTACCATACTCTTAAGGTTCAGTGTCCCATCTTTGAATCACATCCACGACAGGGTTCACCAATACCCTCTTAGGGTTCAGTTTCTTGCGGGTTTAGTGACCTTGAATAAGGAAAAGGGTTTAGGGTTGGATTAGGCGGATCCGCAAAGCGGGTCCGCCTAATCCAACCCTAAACCCTTTTCCGTCCCGTCTTATGCGGTACCCTACTCTTAAGGTTCAGTGTCCCATCTTTGAATCACATCCACGACAGGGTTCACCAATACCCTCTTAGGGTTCAATTTCTTGCGGGTTTAGTGACCTTGAATAAGGAAAAGGGTTTAGGGTTGGATTAGGCGGATCCGCGAAGCGGGTCCGCCTAATCCAACCCTAAACCCTTTTCCGTCCCGTCTTATGCGGTACCCTACTCTTAAGGTTCAGTGTCCCATCTTTGAATCACATCCACGACAGGGTTCACCAATACCCTCTTAGGGTTCAGTTTCTTGCGGGATTAGTGACCTTGAATAAGGAAAAGGGTTTAGGGTTGGATTAGGCGGATCCGCGAAGCGGGTCCGCCTAATCCAACCCTAAACCCTTTTCCGTCCCGTCTTATGCGGTACCCTACTCTTAAGGTTCAGTGTCCCATCTTTGAATCACATCCACGACAGGGTTCACCAATACCCTCTTAGGGTTCAGTTTCTTGCGGGTTTAGTGACCTTGAATAAGGAAAACAGTTTAGGGTTGGATTAGGCGGATCCGGGAAGCGGGTCCGCCTAATCCAACCCTAAACCCTTTTCCGTCCCGTCTTATGCGGTACCCTACTCTTAAGGTTCAGTGTCCCATCTTTGAATCACATCCACGACAGGGTTCACCAATACCCTCTTAGGGTTCAGTTTCTTGCGGGTTTAGTGACCCTGAATAAGGAAAAGGGGTTAGGGTTGGATTAGGCGGATCCGCAAAGCGGGTCCGCCTAATCCAACCCTAAACCCTTTTCCGTCCCGTCTTATGGGGTACCCTACTCTTAAGGTTCAGTGTCCCATCTTTGAATCACATCCACGACAGGGTTCACCAATACCCTCTTAGGGTTCAGTTTCTTGCGGGTTTAGTGACCTTGAATAAGGAAAAGGGTTTAGGGTTGGATTAGGCGGATCCGCGAAGCGGGTCCGCCTAATCCAACCCTAAACCCTTTTCCGTCCCGTCTTATGCGGTACCCTACTCTTAAGGTTCAGTGTCCCATCTTTGAATCACATCCACGACAGGGTTCACCAATACCCTCTTAGGGTTCAGTTTCTTGCGGGTTTAGTGACCTTGAATAAGGAAAAGGGTTTAGGGTTGGATTAGGCGGATCCGCCTAATCCAACCCTAAACCCTTTTCCGTCCCGTCTTATGCGGTACCCTACTCTTAAGGTTCAGTGTCCCATCTTTGAATCACATCCACGACAGGGTTCACCAATACCCTCTTAGGGTTCAGTTTCTTGCGGGTTTAGTGACCTTGAATAAGGAAAAGGGTTTAGGGTTGGATTAGGCGGATCCGCGAAGCGGGTCCGCCTAATCCAACCCTAAACCCTTTTTCGTCCCGTCTTATGCGGTACCCTACTCTTAAGGTTCAGTGTCTCATCTTTGAATCACATCCACGACAGGGTTCACCAATACCTTCTTAGGGTTCAGTTTCTTGCGGGTTTAGTGACCTTGAATAAGGAAAAGGGTTTAGGGTTGGATTAGGCGGATCCGCAAAGCGGGTCCGCCTAATCAAACCCTAAACCCTTTTCCGTCCCGTCTTATGCGGTACCCTACTCTTAAGGTTCAGTGTCCCATCTTTGAATCACATCCACGACAGGGTTCACCAATACCCTCTTAGGGTTCAGTTTCTTGCGGGATTAGTGACCTTGAATAAGGAAAAGGGTTTAGGGTTGGATTAGGCGGATTCGCGAAGCGGGTTCGCCTAATCCAACCCTAAACCCTTTTCCGTCCCGTCTTATGCGGTACCCTACTCTTAAGGTTCAGTGTCCCATCTTTGAATCACATCCACGACAGGGTTCACGAATACCCTCTTAGGGTTCAGTTTCTTGCGGGATTAGTGACCTTGAATAAGGAAAAGGGTTTAGGGTTGGATTAGGCGGATCCGCGAAGCGGGTACGCCTAATCCAACCCTAAACCCTTTTCCGTCCCGTCTTATGCGGTACCCTACTCTTAAGGTTCAGTGTCCCATCTTTGAATCACATCCACGACAGGGTTCACCAATACCCTCTTAGGGTTCAGTTTCTTGCGGGTTTAGTGACATTGAATAAGGAAAAGGGTTTAGGGTTGGATTAGGCGGATCCGCTAAGCGGGTCCGCCTAATCCAACCCTAAACCCTTTTCCGTCCCGTCTTTGAATCACATCCACGACAGGGTTCACCAATACCCTCTTAGGGTTCAGTTTCTTGCGGGTTTAGTGACCTTGAATAAGGAAAAGGCTTTAGGGTTGGATTAGGCGGATCCGCGAAGCGGGTCCGCCTAATCCAACCCTAAACCCTTTTCCGTTCCGTCTTATGCGGTACCCTACTCTTAAGGTTCAGTGTCCCATCTTTGAATCACATCCACAACAGGGTTCACCAATACCCTCTTAGGGTTCAGTTTCTTGCGGGATTAGTGACCTTGAATAAGGAAAAGGGTTTATTGTTGGATTAGGCGGATCCGCGAAGCGGGTCCGCCTAATCCAACCCTAAACCCTTTTCCGTCCCGTCTTATGCGGTACCCTACTCTTAAGGTTCAGTGTCCCATCTTTGAATCACATCCACGACAGGGTTCACCAATACCCTCTTAGGGTTCAGTTTCTTGCGGGTTTAGTGACCTTGAATAAGGAAAAGGGTTTAGGGTTGGATTAGGCGGATCCGCGAAGCGGGTCCGCCTAATCCAACCCTAAACCCTTTTCCGTCCCGTCTTATGCGGTACCCTACTCGTAAGGTTCAGTGTCCCATCTTTGAATCACATCCACGACAGGGTTCACCAATACCCTCTTAGGGTTCAGTTTCTTGCGGGTTTAGTGACCTTGAATAAGGAAAAGGGTTTAGGGTTGGATTAGGCGGATCCGCCTAATCCAACCCTAAACCCTTTTCCGTCCCGTCTTATGCGGTACCCTACTTTTAAGGTTCAGTGTCCCATCTTTGAATCACATCCACGACAGGGTTCACCAATACCCTCTTAGGGTTCAGTTTCTTGCGGGTTTAGTGACCTTGAATAAGGAAAAGGGTTTAGGGTTGGATTAGGCGGATCCGCGAAGCGGGTCCGCCTAATCCAACCCTAAACCCTTTTTCGTCCCGTCTTATGCGGTACCCTACTCTTAAGGTTCAGTGTCTCATCTTTGAATCACATACACGACAGGGTTCACCAATACCTTCTTAGGGTTCAGTTTCTTGCGGGTTTAGTGACCTTGAATAAGGAAAAGGGTTTAGGGTTGGATTAGGCGGATCCGCAAAGCGGGTCCGCCTAATCAAACCCTAAACCCTTTTCCGTCCCGTCTTATGCGGTACCCTACTCTTAAGGTTCAGTGTCCCATCTTTGAATCACATCCACGACAGGGTTCACCAATACCCTCTTAGGGTTCAGTTTCTTGCGGGATTAGTGACCTTGAATAAGGAAAAGGGTTTAGGGTTGGATTAGGCGGATTCGCGAAGCGGGTCCGCCTAATCCAACCCTAAACCCTTTTCCGTCCCGTCTTATGCGGTACCCTACTCTTAAGGTTCAGTGTCCCATCTTTGAATCACATCCACGACAGGGTTCACGAATACCCTCTTAGGGTTCAGTTTCTTGCGGGATTAGTGACCTTGAATAAGGAAAAGGGTTTAGGGTTGGATTAGGCGGATCCGCGAAGCGGGTACGCCTAATCCAACCCTAAACCCTTTTCCGTCCCGTCTTATGCGGTACCCTACTCTTAAGGTTCAGTGTCCCATCTTTGAATCACATCCACGACAGGGTTCACCAATACCCTCTTAGGGTTCAGTTTCTTGCGGGTTTAGTGACCTTGAATAAGGAAAAGGGTTTAGGGTTGGATTAGGCGGATCCGCGAAGCGGGTCCTCTTAATTCAACCCTAAACCCTTTTCCGTCCCGTCTTATGCGGTACCCTACTCTTAAGGTTCAGTGTCCCATCTTTGAATCACATCCACGACAGGGTACACCAATACCCTCTTAGGGTTCAGTTTCTTGCGGGTTTAGTGACATTGAATAAGGAAAAGGGTTTAGGGTTGGATTAGGCGGATCCGCTAAGCGGGTCCGCCTAATCCAACCCTAAACCCTTTTCCGTCCCGTCTTTGAATCACATCCACGACAGGGTTCACCAATACCCTCTTAGGGTTCAGTTTCTTGCGGGTTTAGTGACCTTGAATAAGGAAAAGGCTTTAGGGTTGGATTAGGCGGATCCGCGAAGCGGGTCCGCCTAATCCAACCCTAAACCCTTTTCCGTTCCGTCTTATGCGGTACCCTACTCTTAAGGTTCAGTGTCCCATCTTTGAATCACATCCACAACAGGGTTCACCAATACCCTCTTAGGGTTCAGTTTCTTGCGGGATTAGTGACCTTGAATAAGGAAAAGGGTTTATTGTTGGATTAGGCGGATCCGCGAAGCGGGTCCGCCTAATCCAACCCTAAACCCTTTTCCGTCCCGTCTTATGCGGTACCCTACTCTTAAGGTTCAGTGTCCCATCTTTGAATCACATCCACGACAGGGTTCACCAATACCCTCTTAGGGTTCAGTTTCTTGCGGGTTTAGTGACCTTGAATAAGGAAAAGGGTTTAGGGTTGGATTAGGCGGATCCGCGAAGCGGGTCCGCTTAATCCAACCCTAAACCCTTTTCCGTCCCGTCTTATGCGGTACCCTACTCTTAAGGTTCAGTGTCCCATCTTTGAATCACATCCACGACAGGGTTCACCAATACCCTCTTAGGGTTCAGTTTCTTGCGGGTTTAGTGACCTTGAATAAGGAAAAGGGTTTAGGGTTGGATTAGGCGGATCCGCCTAATCCAACCCTAAACCCTTTTCCGTCCCGTCTTATGCGGTACCCTACTCTTAAGGTTCAGTGTCCCATCTTTGAATCACATCCACGACAGGGTTCACCAATACCCTCTTAGGGTTCAGTTTCTTGCGGGTTTAGTGACCTTGAATAAGGAAAAGGGTTTAGGGTTGGATTAGGCGGATCCGCGAAGCGGGTCCGCCTAATCCAACCCTAAACCCTTTTTCGTCCCGTCTTATGCGGTACCCTACTCTTAAGGTTCAGTGTCTCATCTTTGAATCACATCCACGACAGGGTTCACCAATACCTTCTTAGGGTTCAGTTTCTTGCGGGTTTAGTGACCTTGAATAAGGAAAAGGGTTTAGGGTTGGATTAGGCGGATCCGCAAAGCGGGTCCGCCTAATCAAACCCTAAACCCTTTTCCGTCCCGTCTTATGCGGTACCCTACTCTTAAGGTTCAGTGTCCCATCTTTGAATCACATCCACGACAGGGTTCACCAATACCCTCTTAGGGTTCAGTTTCTTGCGGGATTAGTGACCTTGAATAAGGAAAAGGGTTTAGGGTTGGATTAGGCGGATTCGCGAAGCGGGTCCGCCTAATCCAACCCTAAACCCTTTTCCGTCCCGTCTTATGCGGTACCCTACTCTTAAGGTTCAGTGTCCCATCTTTGAATCACATCCACGACAGGGTTCACGAATACCCTCTTAGGGTTCAGTTTCTTGCGGGATTAGTGACCTTGAATAAGGAAAAGGGTTTAGGGTTGGATTAGGCGGATCCGCGAAGCGGGTACGCCTAATCCAACCCTAAACCCTTTTCCGTCCCGTCTTATGCGGTACCCTACTCTTAAGGTTCAGTGTCCCATCTTTGAATCACATCCACGACAGGGTTCACCAATACCCTCTTAGGGTTCAGTTTCTTGCGGGATTAGTGACCTTGAATAAGGAAAAGGGTTTAGGGTTGGATTAGGCGGATTCGCGAAGCGGGTCCGCCTAATCCAACCCTAAACCCTTTTCCGTCCCGTCTTATGCGGTACCCTACTCTTAAGGTTCAGTGTCCCATCTTTGAATCACATCCACGACAGGGTTCACGAATACCCTCTTAGGGTTCAGTTTCTTGCGGGATTAGTGACCTTGAATAAGGAAAAGGGTTTAGGGTTGGATTAGGCGGATCCGCGAAGCGGGTACGCCTAATCCAACCCTAAACCCTTTTCCGTCCCGTCTTATGCGGTACCCTACTCTTAAGGTTCAGTGTCCCATCTTTGAATCACATCCACGACAGGGTTCACCAATACCCTCTTAGGGTTCAGTTTCTTGCGGGTTTAGTGACCTTGAATAAGGAAAAGGGTTTAGGGTTGGATTAGGCGGATCCGCAAAGCGGGTCCTCCTAATCCAACCCTAAACCCTTTTCCGTCCCGTCTTATGCGGTACCCTACTCTTAAGGTTCAGTGTCCCATCTTTGAATCACATCCACGACAGGGTACACCAATACCCTCTTAGGGTTCAGTTTCTTGCGGGTTTAGTGACATTGAATAAGGAAAAGGGTTTAGGGTTGGATTAGGCGGATCCGCTAAGCGGGTCCGCCTAATCAAACCTAAACCCTTTTCCGTCCCGTCTTTGAATCACATCCACGATAGGGTTCACCAATACCCTCTTAGGGTTCAGTTTCTTGCGGGTTTAGTGACCTTGAATAAGGAAAAGGCTTTAGGGTTGGATTAGGCGGATCCGCGAAGCGGGTCCGCCTAATCCAACCCTAAACCCTTTTCCGTTCCGTCTTATGCGGTACCCTACTCTTAAGGTTCAGTGTCCCATCTTTGAATCACATCCACAACAGGGTTCACCAATACCCTCTTAGGGTTCAGTTTCTTGCGGGATTAGTGACCTTGAATAAGGAAAAGGGTTTAGAGTTGGATTAGGCGGATCCGCGAAGCGGGTCCGCCTAATCCAACCCTAAACCCTTTTCCGTCCCGTCTTATGCGGTACCCTACTCTTAAGGTTCAGTGTCCCATCTTTGAATCACATCCACGACAGGGTTCACCAATACCCTCTTAGGGTTCAGTTTCTTGCGGGTTTAGTGACCTTGAATAAGGAAAAGGGTTTAGGGTTGGATTAGGCGGATCCGCGAAGCGGGTCCTCCAAATCCAACCCTAAACCCTTTTCCGTCCCGTCTTATGCGGTACCCTACTCTTAAGGTTCAGTGTCCCATCTTTGAATCACATCCACGACAGGGTTCACCAATACTCTCTTAGGGTTCAGTTTCTTGCGGGTTTAGTGACCTTGAATAAGGAAAAGGGTTTAGGGTTGGATTAGGCGGATCCGCGAAGCGGGTCCGCCTAATCCAACCCTAAACCCTTTTTCGTCCCGTCTTATGCGGTACCCTACTCTTAAGGTTCAGTGTCTCATCTTTGAATCACATCCACGACAGGGTTCACCAATACCCTCTTAGGGTTTAGTTTCTTGCGGGTTTAGTGACCTTGAATAAGGAAAAGGGTTTAGGGTTGGATTAGGCGGATTCGCGAAGCGGGTCCGCCTAATCCAACCCTAAACCCTTTTCCGTCCCGTCTTATGCGGTACCCTACTCTTAAGGTTCAGTGTCCCATCTTTGAATCACATCCACGACAGGGTTCACCAATACCCTCTTAGGGTTCAGTTTCTTGCGGGTTTAGTGACCTTGAATAAGGAAAAGGGTTTAGGGTTGGATTAGGCGGATCCGCCTAATCCAACCCTAAACCCTTTTCCGTCCCGTCTTATGCGGTACCCTACTCTTAAGGTTCAGTGTCCCATCTTTGAATCACATCCACGACAGGGTTCACCAATACCCTCTTAGGGTTCAGTTTCTTGCGGGTTTAGTGACCTTGAATAAGGAAAAGGGTTTAGGGTTGGATTAGGCGGATCCGCGAAGCGGGTCCGCCTAATCCAACCCTAAACCCTTTTTCGTCCCGTCTTATGCGGTACCCTACTCTTAAGGTTCAGTGTCTCATCTTTGAATCACATCCACGACAGGGTTCACCAATACCTTCTTAGGGTTCAGTTTCTTGCGGGTTTAGTGACCTTGAATAAGGAAAAGGGTTTAGGGTTGGATTAGGCGGATCCGCAAAGCGGGTCCGCCTAATCAAACCCTAAACCCTTTTCCGTCCCGTCTTATGCGGTACCCTACTCTTAAGGTTCAGTGTCCCATCTTTGAATCACATCCACGACAGGGTTCACCAATACCCTCTTAGGGTTCAGTTTCTTGCGGGATTAGTGACCTTGAATAAGGAAAAGGGTTTAGGGTTGGATTAGGCGGATTCGCGAAGCGGGTCCGCCTAATCCAACCCTAAACCCTTTTCCGTCCCGTCTTATGCGGTACCCTACTCTTAAGGTTCAGTGTCCCATCTTTGAATCACATCCACGACAGGGTTCATGAATACCCTCTTAGGGTTCAGTTTCTTGCGGGATTAGTGACCTTGAATAAGGAAAAGGGTTTAGGGTTGGATTAGGCGGATCCGCAAAGCGGGTACGCCTAATCCAACCCTAAACCCTTTTCCGTCCCTTCTTATGCGGTACCCTACTCTTAAGGTTCAGTGTCCCATCTTTGAATCACATCCACGACAGGGTTCACCAATACCCTCTTAGGGTTCAGTTTCTTGCGGGTTTAGTGACCTTGAATAAGGAAAAGGGTTTAGGGTTGGATTAGGCGGATCCGCGAAGCGGGTCCTCCTAATCCAACCCTAAACCCTTTTCCGTCCCGTCTTATGCGGTACCCTACTCTTAAGGTTCAGTGTCCCATCTTTGAATCACATCCACGACAGGGTACACCAATACCCTCTTAGGGTTCAGTTTCTTGCGGGTTTAGTGACATTGAATAAGGAAAAGGGTTTAGGGTTGGATTAGGCGGATCCGCTAAGCGGGTCCGCCTAATCCAACCCTAAACCCTTTTCCGTCCCGTCTTTGAATCACATCCACGACAGGGTTCACCAATACCCTCTTAGGGTTCAGTTTCTTGCGGGTTTAGTGACCTTGAATAAGGAAAAGGCTTTAGGGTTGGATTAGGCGGATCCGCGAAGCGGGTCCGCCTAATCCAACCCTAAACCCTTTTCCGTTCCGTCTTATGCGGTACCCTACTCTTAAGGTTCAGTGTCCCATCTTTGAATCACATCCACAACAGGGTTCACCAATACCCTCTTAGGGTTCAGTTTCTTGCGGGATTAGTGACCTTGAATAAGGAAAAGGGTTTAGAGTTGGATTAGGCGGATCCGCGAAGCGGGTCCGCCTAATCCAACCCTAAACCCTTTTCCGTCCCGTCTTATGCGGTACCCTACTCTTAAGGTTCAGTGTCCCATCTTTGAATCACATCCACGACAGGGTTCACCAATACCCTCTTAGGGTTCAGTTTCTTGCGGGTTTAGTGACCTTGAATAAGGAAAAGGGTTTAGGGTTGGATTAGGCGGATCCGCGAAGCGGGTTCTCCTAATCCAACCCTAAACCCTTTTCCGTCCCGTCTTATGCGGTACCCTACTCTTAAGGTTCAGTGTCCCATCTTTGAATCACATCCACGACAGGGTTCACCAATACCCTCTTAGGGTTCAGTTTCTTGCGGGTTTAGTGACCTTGAATAAGGAAAAGGGTTTAGGGTTGGATTAGGCGGATCCGCGAAGCGGGTCCGCCTAATCCAACCCTAAACCCTTTTTCGTCCCGTCTTATGCGGTACCCTACTCTTAAGGTTCAGTGTCTCATCTTTGAATCACATCCACGACAGGGTTCACCAATACCCTCTTAGGGTTCAGTTTCTTGCGGGTTTAGTGACCTTGAATAAGGAAAAGGGTTTAGGGTTGGATTAGGCGGATTCGCGAAGCGGGTCCGCCTAATCCAACCCTAAACCCTTTTCCGTTCCGTCTTATGCGGTACCCTACTCTTAAGGTTCAGTGTCCCATCTTTGAATCACATCCACGACAGGGTTCACCAATACCCTCTTAGGGTTCAGTTTCTTGCGGGTTTAGTGACCTTGAATAAGGAAAAGGGTTTAGGGTTGGATTAGGCGGATCCGCGAAGCGGGTCCGCCTAATCCAACCCTAAAACCTTTTTCGTCCCGTCTTATGCGGTACCCTACTCTTAAGGTTCAGTGTCTTATCTTTGAATCACATCCACGACAGGGTTCACCAATACCCTCTTAAGGTTCAGTTTCTTGCGGGTTTAGTAACCTTGAATAAGGAAAAGGGTTTAGGGTTGGATTAGGCGGATCCGCGAAGCGGGTCCGCCTAATCCAACCCTAAACCCTTTTCCGTCCCGTCTTATGCGGTACCCTACTCTTAAGGTTCAGTGTCCCATCTTTGAATCACATCCACGACAGGGTTCACCAATACCCTCTTAGGGTTCAGTTTCTTGCGGGTTTAGTGACCTTGAATAAGGAAAAGGGTTTAGGGTTGGATTAGGCGGATCCGCGAAGCGGGTCCGCCTAATCCAACCCTAAACCCTTTTCCGTTCCGTCTTATGCGGTACCCTATTCTTAAGGTTCAGTGTCCCATCTTTGAATCACATCCACGACAGGGTTCACCAATACCCTCTTAGGGTTCAGTTTCTTGCGGGTTTAGTGACCTTGAATAAGGAAAACGGTTTAGGGTTGGATTAGGCGGATCCGCGAAGCGGGTCCGCCTAATCCAACCCTAAACCCTTTTCCGTCCCGTCTTATGCGGTACCCTACTCTTAAGGTTCAGTGTCCCATCTTTGAATCACATCCACGACAGGGTTCACCAATACCCTCTTAGGGTTCAGTTTCTTGCGGGTTTAGTGACCTTGAATAAGGAAAAGGGTTTAGGGTTGGATTAGGCGGATCCGCGAAGCGGGTCCTCCTAATCCAACCCTAAACCCTTTTCCGTCCCGTCTTATGCGGTACCCTACTCTTAAGGTTCAGTGTCCCATCTTTGAATCACATCCACGACAGGGTTCACCAATACCCTCTTAGGGTTCAGTTTCTTGCGGGTTTAGTGACCTTGAATAAGGAAAAGGGTTTAGGGTTGGATTAGGCGGATCCGCGAAGCGGGTCCGCCTAATCCAACCCTAAACCCTTTTTCGTCCCGTCTTATGCGGTACCCTACTCTTAAGGTTCAGTGTCTCATCTTTGAATCACATCCACGACAGGGTTCACCAATACCCTCTTAGGGTTCAGTTTCTTTCGGGTTTAGTGACCTTGAATAAGGAAAAGGGTTTAGGGTTGGATTAGGCGGATCCGCGAAGCGGGTCCGCCTAATCCAACCCTAAACCCTTTTCCGTTCCGTCTTATGCGGTACCCTACTCTTAAGGTTCAATGTCCCATCTTTGAATCACATCCACGACAGGGTTCACCAATACCCTCTTAGGGTTCAGTTTCTTGCGGGTTTAGTGACCTTGAATAAGGAAAACGGTTTAGGGTTGGATTAGGCGGATCCGCGAAGCGGGTCCGCCTAATCCAACCCTAAACCCTTTTCCGTTCCGTCTTATGCGGTACCCTATTCTTAAGGTTCAGTGTCCCATCTTTGAATCACATCCACGACAGGGTTCACCAATACCCTCTTAGGGCTCAGTTTCTTGCGGGTTTAGTGACCTTGAATAAGGAAAAGGGTTTAGGGTTGGATTAGGCGGATCCGCGAAGCGGGTCCGCCTAATCCAACCCTAAACCCTTTTCCGTCCCGTCTTATGCGGTACCCTACTCTTAAGGTTCAGTGTCCCATCTTTGAATCACATCCACGACAGGGTTCACCAATACCCTCTTAGGGTTCAGTTTCTTGCGGGTTTAGTGACCTTGAATAAGGAAAAGGGGTTAGGGTTGGATTAGGCGGATCCGCAAAGCGGGTCCGCCTAATCCAACCCTAAACCCTTTTCCGTCCCGTCTTATGGGGTACCCTACTCTTAAGGTTCAGTGTCCCATCTTTGAATCACATCCACGACAGGGTTCACCAATACCCTCTTAGGGTTCAGTTTCTTGCGGGTTTAGTGACCTTGAATAAGGAAAAGGGTTTAGGTTTGGATTAGGCGGATCCGCGAAGCGGGTCCGCCTAATCCAACCCTAAACCCTTTTCCGTCCCGTCTTATGCGGTACCCTACTCTTAAGGTTCAGTGTCCCATCTTTGAATCACATCCACGACAGGGTTCACCAATACCCTCTTAGGGTTCAGTTTCTTACGGGTTTAGTGACCTTGAATAAGGAAAAGGGTTTAGGGTTGGATTAGGCGGATCCGCCTAATCCAACCCTAAACCCTTTTCCGTCCCGTCTTATGCGGTACCCTACTCTTAAGGTTCAGTGTCCCATCTTTGAATCACATCCACGACAGGGTTCACCAATACCCTCTTAGGGTTCAGTTTCTTGCGGGTTTAGTGACCTTGAATAAGGAAAAGGGTTTAGGGTTGGATTAGGCGGATCCGCGAAGCGGGTCCGCCTAATCCAACCCTAAACCCTTTTCCGTTCCGTCTTATGCGGTACCCTACTCTTAAGGTTCAGTGTCCCATCTTTGAATCACATCCACGACAGGGTTCACCAATACCCTCTTAGGGTTCAGTTTCTTGCGGGTTTAGTGACCTTGAATAAGGAAAAGGGTTTAGGGTTGGATTAGGCGGATCCGCAAAGCGTGTCCGCCTAATCAAACCCTAAACCCTTTTCCGTCCCGTCTTATGCGGTACCCTACTCTTAAGGTTAAGTGTCCTATCTTTGAATCACATCCACGACAGGGTTCACCAATACCCTCTTAGGGTTCAGTTTCATGCGGGTTTAGTGACATTGAATAAGGAAAAGGGTTTAGGGTTGGATTAGGCGGATCCGCGAAGCGGGTCCGCCTAATCCAACCCTAAACCCTTTTTCGTCCCGTCTTATGCGGTACCCTACTCTTAAGGTTCAGTGTCTCATCTTTGAATCACATCCACGACAGGGTTCACCAATACCCTCTTAGGGTTCAGTTTCTTTCGGGTTTAGTGACCTTGAATAAGGAAAAGGGTTTAGGGTTGGATTAGGCGGATCCGCGAAGCGGGTCCGCCTAATCCAACCCTAAACCCTTTTCCGTTCCGTCTTATGCGGTACCCTACTCTTAAGGTTCAATGTCCCATCTTTGAATCACATCCACGACAGGGTTCACCAATACCCTCTTAGGGTTCAGTTTCTTGCGGGTTTAGTGACCTTGAATAAGGAAAACGGTTTAGGGTTGGATTAGGCGGATCCGCGAAGCGGGTCCGCCTAATCCAACCCTAAACCCTTTTCCGTTCCGTCTTATGCGGTACCCTATTCTTAAGGTTCAGTGTCCCATCTTTGAATCACATCCACGACAGGGTTCACCAATACCCTCTTAGGGCTCAGTTTCTTGCGGGTTTAGTGAACTTGAATAAGGAAAAGGGTTTAGGGTTGGATTAGGCGGATCCGCGAAGCGGGTCCGCCTAATCCAACCCTAAACCCTTTTCCGTCCCGTCTTATGCGGTACCCTACTCTTAAGGTTCAGTGTCCCATCTTTGAATCACATCCACGACAGGGTCCACCAATACCCTCTTAGGGTTCAGTTTCTTGCGGGTTTAGTGACCTTGAATAAGGAAAAGGGGTTAGGGTTGGATTAGGCGGATCCGCAAAGCGGGTCCGCCTAATCCAACCCTAAACCCTTTTCCGTCCCGTCTTATGGGGTACCCTACTCTTAAGGTTCAGTGTCCCATCTTTGAATCACATCCACGACAGGGTTCACCAATACCCTCTTAGGGTTCAGTTTCTTGCGGGTTTAGTGACCTTGAATAAGGAAAAGGGTTTAGGTTTGGATTAGGCGGATCCGCGAAGCGGGTCCGCCTAATCCAACCCTAAACCCTTTTCCGTCCCGTCTTATGCGGTACCCTACTCTTAAGGTTCAGTGTCCCATCTTTGAATCACATCCACGACAGGGTTCACCAATACCCTCTTAGGGTTCAGTTTCTTACGGGTTTAGTGACCTTGAATAAGGAAAAGGGTTTAGGGTTGGATTAGGCGGATCCGCCTAATCCAACCCTAAACCCTTTTCCGTCCCGTCTTATGCGGTACCCTACTCTTAAGGTTCAGTGTCCCATCTTTGAATCACATCCACGACAGGGTTCACCAATACCCTCTTAGGGTTCAGTTTCTTGCGGGTTTAGTGACCTTGAATAAGGAAAAGGGTTTAGGTTTGGATTAGGCGGATCCGCGAAGCGGGTCCGCCTAATCCAACCCTAAACCCTTTTCCGTCCCGTCTTATGCGGTACCCTACTCTTAAGGTTCAGTGTCCCATCTTTGAATCACATCCACGACAGGGTTCACCAATACCCTCTTAGGGTTCAGTTTCTTACGGGTTTAGTGACCTTGAATAAGGAAAAGGGTTTAGGGTTGGATTAGGCGGATCCGCCTAATCCAACCCTAAACCCTTTTCCGTCCCGTCTTATGCGGTACCCTACTCTTAAGGTTCAGTGTCCCATCTTTGAATCACATCCACGACAGGGTTCACCAATACCCTCTTAGGGTTCAGTTTCTTGCGGGTTTAGTGACCTTGAATAAGGAAAAGGGTTTAGGGTTGGATTAGGCGGATCCGCGAAGCGGGTCCGCCTAATCCAACCCTAAACCCTTTTCCGTTCCGTCTTATGCGGTACCCTACTCTTAAGGTTCAGTGTCCCATCTTTGAATCACATCCACGACAGGGTTCACCAATACCCTCTTAGGGTTCAGTTTCTTGCGGGTTTAGTGACCTTGAATAAGGAAAAGGGTTTAGGGTTGGATTAGGCGGATCCGCAAAGCGTGTCCGCCTAATCAAACCCTAAACCCTTTTCCGTCCCGTCTTATGCGGTACCCTACTCTTAAGGTTAAGTGTCCTATCTTTGAATCACATCCACGACAGGGTTCACCAATACCCTCTTAGGGTTCAGTTTCATGCGGGTTTAGTGACATTGAATAAGGAAAAGGGTTTAGGGTTGGATTAGGCGGATCCGCGAAGCGGGTCCGCCTAATCCAACCCTAAACCCTTTTTCGTCCCGTCTTATGCGGTACCCTACTCTTAAGGTTCAGTGTCTCATCTTTGAATCACATCCACGACAGGGTTCACCAATACCCTCTTAGGGTTCAGTTTCTTTCGGGTTTAGTGACCTTGAATAAGGAAAAGGGTTTAGGGTTGGATTAGGCGGATCCGCGAAGCGGGTCCGCCTAATCCAACCCTAAACCCTTTTCCGTTCCGTCTTATGCGGTACCCTACTCTTAAGGTTCAATGTCCCATCTTTGAATCACATCCACGACAGGGTTCACCAATACCCTCTTAGGGTTCAGTTTCTTGCGGGTTTAGTGACCTTGAATAAGGAAAACGGTTTAGGGTTGGATTAGGCGGATCCGCGAAGCGGGTCCGCCTAATCCAACCCTAAACCCTTTTCCGTTCCGTCTTATGCGGTACCCTATTCTTAAGGTTCAGTGTCCCATCTTTGAATCACATCCACGACAGGGTTCACCAATACCCTCTTAGGGCTCAGTTTCTTGCGGGTTTAGTGAACTTGAATAAGGAAAAGGGTTTAGGGTTGGATTAGGCGGATCCGCGAAGCGGGTCCGCCTAATCCAACCCTAAACCCTTTTCCGTCCCGTCTTATGCGGTACCCTACTCTTAAGGTTCAGTGTCCCATCTTTGAATCACATCCACGACAGGGTCCACCAATACCCTCTTAGGGTTCAGTTTCTTGCGGGTTTAGTGACCTTGAATAAGGAAAAGGGGTTAGGGTTGGATTAGGCGGATCCGCAAAGCGGGTCCGCCTAATCCAACCCTAAACCCTTTTCCGTCCCGTCTTATGGGGTACCCTACTCTTAAGGTTCAGTGTCCCATCTTTGAATCACATCCACGACAGGGTTCACCAATACCCTCTTAGGGTTCAGTTTCTTGCGGGTTTAGTGACCTTGAATAAGGAAAAGGGTTTAGGTTTGGATTAGGCGGATCCGCGAAGCGGGTCCGCCTAATCCAACCCTAAACCCTTTTCCGTCCCGTCTTATGCGGTACCCTACTCTTAAGGTTCAGTGTCCCATCTTTGAATCACATCCACGACAGGGTTCACCAATACCCTCTTAGGGTTCAGTTTCTTACGGGTTTAGTGACCTTGAATAAGGAAAAGGGTTTAGGGTTGGATTAGGCGGATCCGCCTAATCCAACCCTAAACCCTTTTCCGTCCCGTCTTATGCGGTACCCTACTCTTAAGGTTCAGTGTCCCATCTTTGAATCACATCCACGACAGGGTTCACCAATACCCTCTTAGGGTTCAGTTTCTTGCGGGTTTAGTGACCTTGAATAAGGAAAAGGGTTTAGGGTTGGATTAGGCGGATCCGCGAAGCGGGTCCGCCTAATCCAACCCTAAACCCTTTTCCGTTCCGTCTTATGCGGTACCCTACTCTTAAGGTTCAGTGTCCCATCTTTGAATCACATCCACGACAGGGTTCACCAATACCCTCTTAGGGTTCAGTTTCTTGCGGGTTTAGTGACCTTGAATAAGGAAAAGGGTTTAGGGTTGGATTAGGCGGATCCGCAAAGCGTGTCCGCCTAATCAAACCCTAAACCCTTTTCCGTCCCGTCTTATGCGGTACCCTACTCTTAAGGTTAAGTGTCCTATCTTTGAATCACATCCACGACAGGGTTCACCAATACCCTCTTAGGGTTCAGTTTCATGCGGGTTTAGTGACATTGAATAAGGAAAAGGGTTTAGGGTTGGATTAGGCGGATCCGCGAAGCGGGTCCGCCTAATCCAACCCTAAACCCTTTTTCGTCCCGTCTTATGCGGTACCCTACTCTTAAGGTTCAGTGTCTCATCTTTGAATCACATCCACGACAGGGTTCACCAATACCCTCTTAGGGTTCAGTTTCTTTCGGGTTTAGTGACCTTGAATAAGGAAAAGGGTTTAGGGTTGGATTAGGCGGATCCGCGAAGCGGGTCCGCCTAATCCAACCCTAAACCCTTTTCCGTTCCGTCTTATGCGGTACCCTACTCTTAAGGTTCAATGTCCCATCTTTGAATCACATCCACGACAGGGTTCACCAATACCCTCTTAGGGTTCAGTTTCTTGCGGGTTTAGTGACCTTGAATAAGGAAAACGGTTTAGGGTTGGATTAGGCGGATCCGCGAAGCGGGTCCGCCTAATCCAACCCTAAACCCTTTTCCGTTCCGTCTTATGCGGTACCCTATTCTTAAGGTTCAGTGTCCCATCTTTGAATCACATCCACGACAGGGTTCACCAATACCCTCTTAGGGCTCAGTTTCTTGCGGGTTTAGTGAACTTGAATAAGGAAAAGGGTTTAGGGTTGGATTAGGCGGATCCGCGAAGCGGGTCCGCCTAATCCAACCCTAAACCCTTTTCCGTCCCGTCTTATGCGGTACCCTACTCTTAAGGTTCAGTGTCCCATCTTTGAATCACATCCACGACAGGGTCCACCAATACCCTCTTAGGGTTCAGTTTCTTGCGGGTTTAGTGACCTTGAATAAGGAAAAGGGGTTAGGGTTGGATTAGGCGGATCCGCAAAGCGGGTCCGCCTAATCCAACCCTAAACCCTTTTCCGTCCCGTCTTATGGGGTACCCTACTCTTAAGGTTCAGTGTCCCATCTTTGAATCACATCCACGACAGGGTTCACCAATACCCTCTTAGGGTTCAGTTTCTTGCGGGTTTAGTGACCTTGAATAAGGAAAAGGGTTTAGGTTTGGATTAGGCGGATCCGCGAAGCGGGTCCGCCTAATCCAACCCTAAACCCTTTTCCGTCCCGTCTTATGCGGTACCCTACTCTTAAGGTTCAGTGTCCCATCTTTGAATCACATCCACGACAGGGTTCACCAATACCCTCTTAGGGTTCAGTTTCTTACGGGTTTAGTGACCTTGAATAAGGAAAAGGGTTTAGGGTTGGATTAGGCGGATCCGCCTAATCCAACCCTAAACCCTTTTCCGTCCCGTCTTATGCGGTACCCTACTCTTAAGGTTCAGTGTCCCATCTTTGAATCACATCCACGACAGGGTTCACCAATACCCTCTTAGGGTTCAGTTTCTTGCGGGTTTAGTGACCTTGAATAAGGAAAAGGGTTTAGGGTTGGATTAGGCGGATCCGCGAAGCGGGTCCGCCTAATCCAACCCTAAACCCTTTTCCGTTCCGTCTTATGCGGTACCCTACTCTTAAGGTTCAGTGTCCCATCTTTGAATCACATCCACGACAGGGTTCACCAATACCCTCTTAGGGTTCAGTTTCTTGCGGGTTTAGTGACCTTGAATAAGGAAAAGGGTTTAGGGTTGGATTAGGCGGATCCGCAAAGCGTGTCCGCCTAATCAAACCCTAAACCCTTTTCCGTCCCGTCTTATGCGGTACCCTACTCTTAAGGTTAAGTGTCCTATCTTTGAATCACATCCACGACAGGGTTCACCAATACCCTCTTAGGGTTCAGTTTCATGCGGGTTTAGTGACATTGAATAAGGAAAAGGGTTTAGGGTTGGATTAGGCGGATCCGCGAAGCGGGTCCGCCTAATCCAACCCTAAACCCTTTTCCGTCCCGTCTTATGCGGTACCCTACTCTTAAGGTTCAGTGTCCCATCTTTGAATCACATCCACGACAGGGTTCACCAATACCCTCTTAGGGTTCAGTTTCTTGCGGGATTAGTGACCTTGAATAAGGAAAAGGGTTTAGGGTTGGATTAGGCGGATTCGCGAAGCGGGTCCGCCTAATCCAACCCTAAACCCTTTTCCGTCCCGTCTTATGCGGTACCCTACTCTTAAGGTTCAGTGTCCCATCTTTGAATCACATCCACGACAGGGTTCACCAATACCCTCTTAGGGTTCAGTTTCTTGCGGGATTAGTGACCTTGAATAAGGAAAAGGGTTTAGGGTTGGATTAGGCGGATCCACGAAGCGGGTACTCCTTTTCCGTCCCGTCTTATGCGGTACCCTACTCTTAAGGTTCAGTGTCCCATCTTTGAATCACATCCACGATAGGGTTCACCAATACCCTCTTAGGGTTCAGTTTCTTGCGGGTTTAGTGACCTTGAATAAGGAAAAGGGTTTAGGGTTGGATTAGGCGGATCCGCGAAGCGGGTCCTCCTAATCCAACCCTAAACCCTTTTCCGTCCCGTCTTATGCGGTACCCTACTCTTAAGGTTCAGTGTCCCATCTTTGAATCACATCCACGACAGGGTACACCAATACCCTCTTAGGGTTCAGTTTCTTGCGGGTTTAGTGACATTGAATAAGGAAAAGGGTTTAGGGTTGGATTAGGCGGATCCGCTAAGCGGGTCCGCCTAATCCAACCCTAAACCCTTTTCCGTCCCGTCTTTGAATCACATCCACGACAGGGTTCACCAATACCCTCTTAGGGTTCAGTTTCTTGCGGGTTTAGTGACCTTGAATAAGGAAAAGGCTTTAGGGTTGGATTAGGCGGATCCGCGAAGCGGGTCCGCCTAATCCAACCCTAAACCCTTTTCCGTTCCGTCTTATGCGGTACCCTACTCTTAAGGTTCAGTGTCCCATCTTTGAATCACATCCACAACAGGGTTCACCAATACCCTCTTAGGGTTCAGTTTCTTGCGGGATTAGTGACCTTGAATAAGGAAAAGGGTTTAGAGTTGGATTAGGCGGATCCGCGAAGCGGGTCCTCCTAATCCAACCCTAAACCCTTTTCCGTCCCGTCTTATGCGGTACCCTACTCTTAAGGTTCAGTGTCCCATCTTTGAATCACATCCACGACAGGGTTCACCAATACCCTCTTAGGGTTCAGTTTCTTGCGGGTTTAGTGACCTTGAATAAGGAAAAGGGTTTAGGGTTGGATTAGGCGGATCTGCGAAGCGGGTCCGTCTAATCCAAGCCTAAACCCTTTTTCGTCCCGTCTTATGCGGTACCCTACTCTTAAGGTTCAGTGTCTCATCTTTGAATCACATCCACGACAGGGTTCACCAATACCCTCTTAGGGTTCAGTTTCTTGCGGGTTTAGTGACCTTGAATAAGGAAAAGGGTTTAGGGTTGGATTAGGCGGATCCGCGAAGCGGGTCCGCCTAATCCAACCCTAAACCCTTTTCCGTTCCGTCTTATGCGGTACCCTACTCTTAAGGTTCAGTGTCCCATCTTTGAATCACATCCACGACAGGGTTCACCAATACCCTCTTAGGGTTCAGTTTCTTGCGGGTTTAGTGACCTTGAATAAGGAAAAGGGTTTAGGGTTGGATTAGGCGGATCCGCGAAGCGGGTCCGCCTAATCCAACCCTAAACCCTTTTCCGTCCCGTCTTATGCGGTACCCTACTCTTAAGGTTCAGTGTCCCATCTTTGAATCACATCCACGACAGGGTTCACCAATACCCTCTTAGGGTTCAGTTTCTTGCGGGTTTAGTGACCTTGAATAAGGAAAAGGGTTTAGGGTTGGATTAGGCGGATCCGCGAAGCGGGTCCGCCTAATCCAACCCTAAACCCTTTTCCGTTCCGTCATATGCGGTACCCTACTCTTAAGGTTCAATGTCCCATCTTTGAATCACATCCACGACAGGGTTCACCAATACCCTCTTAGGGTTCAGTTTCTTGCGGGTTTAGTGACCTTGAATAAGGAAAACGGTTTAGGGTTGGATTAGGTGGATCCGCGAAGCGGGTCCGCCTAATTCAACCCTAAACCCTTTTCCGTTCCGTCTTATGCGGTACCCTATTCTTAAGGTTCAGTGTCCCATCTTTGAATCACATCCACGACAGGGTTCACCAATACCCTCTTAGGGCTCTGTTTCTTGCGGGTTTAGTGACCTTGAATAAGGAAAAGGGTTTAGGGTTGGATTAGGCGGATCCGCGAAACGGGTCCGCCTAATCCAACCCTAAACCCTTTTCCGTCCCGTCTTATGCGGTACCCTACTCTTAAGATTCAGTGTCCCATCTTTGAATCACATCCACGACAGGGTTCACCAATACCCTCTTAGGGTTCAGTTTCTTGCGGGTTTAGTGACATTGAATAAGGAAAAGGGTTTAGGGTTGGATTAGGCGGATCCGCTAAGCGGGTCCGCCTAATCCAACCCTAAACCCTTTTCCGTTCCGTCTTATGCGGTACCCTACTCTTAAGGTTCAGTGTCCCATCTTTGAATCACATCCACGACAGGGTTCACCAATACCCTCTTAGGGTTCAGTTTCTTGCGGGTTTAGTGACCTTGAATAAGGAAAAGGGTTTAGGGTTGGATTAGGCGGATCCGCGAAGCGGGTCCGCCTAATCCAACCCTAAACCCTTTTCCGTCCCGTCTTATGCGGTACCCTACTCTTAAGGTTCAGTGTCCCATCTTTGAATCACATCCACGACAGGGTTCACCAATACCCTCTTAGGGTTCAGTTTCTTGCGGGTTTAGTGACCTTGAATAAGGAAAAGGGTTTAGGGTTGGATTAGGCGGATCCGCGAAGCGGGTCCGCCTAATCCAACCCTAAACCCTTTTCCGTTCCGTCATATGCGGTACCCTACTCTTAAGGTTCAATGTCCCATCTTTGAATCACATCCACGACAGGGTTCACCAATACCCTCTTAGGGTTCAGTTTCTTGCGGGTTTAGTGACCTTGAATAAGAAAAACGGTTTAGGGTTGGATTAGGTGGATCCGCGAAGCGGGTCCGCCTAATTCAACCCTAAACCCTTTTCCGTTCCGTCTTATGCGGTACCCTATTCTTAAGGTTCAGTGTCCCATCTTTGAATCACATCCACGACAGGGTTCACCAATACCCTCTTAGGGCTCTGTTTCTTGCGGGTTTAGTGACCTTGAATAAGGAAAAGGGTTTAGGGTTGGATTAGGCGGATCCGCGAAACGGGTCCGCCTAATCCAACCCTAAACCCTTTTCCGTCCCGTCTTATGCGGTACCCTACTCTTAAGGTTCAGTGTCCCATCTTTGAATCACATCCACGACAGGGTTCACCAATACCCTCTTAGGGTTCAGTTTCTTGCGGGATTAGTGACCTTAAATAAGGAAAAGGGTTTAGGGTTGGATTAGGCGGATCCGCAAAGCGGGTCCGCCTAATCAAACCCTAAACCCTTTTCCGTCCCGTCTTATGCGGTACCCTACTCTTAAGGTTAAGTGTCCTATCTTTGAATCACATCCACGACAGGGTTCACCAATACCCTCTTAGGGTTCAGTTTCATGCGGGTTTAGTGACCTTGAATAAGGAAAAGGGTTTAGGGTTGGATTAGGCGGATCCGCGAAGCGGGTCCGCCTAATCCAACCTTAAACCCTTTTCCGTCCCGTCTTATGCGGTACCCTACTCTTAAGGTTCAGTGTCCCATCTTTGAATCACATCCACGACAAGGTTCACCAATACCCTCTTAGGGTTCAGTTTCTTGCGGGATTAGTGACCTTGAATAAGGAAAAGGGTTTAGGGTTGGATTAGGCGGATTCGCGAAGCGGGTCCGCCTAATCCAACCCTAAACCCTTTTCCGTCCCGTCTTATGCGGTACCCTACTCTTAAGGTTCAGTGTCCCATCTTTGAATCACATCCACGACAAGGTTCACCAATACCCTCTTAGGGTTCAGTTTCTTGCGGGATTAGTGACCTTGAATAAGGAAAAGGGTTTAGGGTTGGATTAGGCGGATCCGCGAAGCGGGTACGCCTAATCCAACCCTAAACCCTTTTCCGTCCCGTCTTATGCGGTACCCTACTCTTAAGGTTCAGTGTCCCATCTTTGAATCACATCCACGACAGGGTTCACCAATACCCTCTTAGGGTTCAGTTTCTTGCGGGTTTAGTGACCTTGAATAAGGAAAAGGGTTTAGGGTTGGATTAGGCGGATCCGCGAAGCGGGTACGCCTAATCCAACCCTAAACCCTTTTCCGTCCCGTCTTATGCGGTACCCTACTCTTAAGGTTCAGTGTCCCATCTTTGAATCACATCCACGACAGGGTTCACCAATACCCTCTTAGGGTTCAGTTTCTTGCGGGTTTAGTGACCTTGAATAAGGAAAAGGGTTTAGGGTTGGATTAGGCGGATCCGCGAAGCGGGTACGCCTAATCCAACCCTAAACCCTTTTCCGTCCCGTCTTATGCGGTACCCTACTCTTAAGGTTCAGTGTCCCATCTTTGAATCACATCCACGACAGGGTTCACCAATACCCTCTTAGGGTTCAGTTTCTTGCGGGTTTAGTGACCTTGAATAAGGAAAAGGGTTTAGGGTTGGATTAGGCGGATCCGCGAAGCGGGTCCTCGTAATGCAACCCTAAACCCTTTTCCGTCCCGTCTTATGCGGTACCCTACTCTTAAGGTTCAGTGTCCCATCTTTGAATCACATCCACGACAGGGTTCACCAATACCCTCTTAGGGTTCAGTTTCTTGCGGGTTTAGTGACATTGAATAAGGAAAAGGGTTTAGGGTTGGATTAGGCGGATCCGCTAAGCGGGTCCGCCTAATCCAACCCTAAACCCTTTTCCGTCCCGTCTTATGCGGTACCCTACTCTTAAGGTTCAGTGTCCCATCTTTGAATCACATCCACAACAGGGTTCACCAATACCCTCTTAGGGTTCAGTTTCTTGCGGGATTAGTGACCTTGAATAAGGAAAAGGGTTTAGGGTTGGATTAGGCGGATCCGCGAAGCGGGTCCGCCTAATCCAACCCTAAACCCTTTTCCGTCCCGTCTTATGCGGTACCCTACTTTTAAGGTTCAGTGTCCCATCTTTGAATCACATCCACGACAGGGTTCACCAATACCCTCTTAGGGTTCAGTTTCTTGCGGGTTTAGTGACCTTGAATAAGGAAAAGGGTTTAGGGTTGGATTAGGCGGATCCGCGAAGCGGGTCCGCCTAATCCAACCCTAAACCCTTTTCCGTCCCGTCTTATGCGGTACCCTACTCTTAAGGTTCAGTGTCCCGTCTTTGAATCACATCCACGACAGGGTTCACCAATACCTTCTTAGGGTTCAGTTTCTTGCGGGTTTAGAGATCTTGAATAAGGACAGGGTTTAGGGTTGGATTAGGCGGATCCGCGATGCGGGTCCGCCTAATCCAACCCTAAACCCTTTTCCGTCCCGTCTTATGCGGTACCCTACTCTTAAGGTTCAGTGTCCCATCTTTGAATCACATCCACGACAGGGTTCACCAATACCCTCTTAGGGTTCAGTTTCTTGCGGGTTTAGTGACCTTGAATAAGGAAAAGGGTTTATGGTTGGATTAGGCGGATCCGCGAAGCGGGTCCGCCTAATCCAACCCTAAACCCTTTTTCGTCCCGTCTTATGCGGTACCCTACTCTTAAGGTTCAGTGTCTCATCTTTGAATCACATCCACGACAGGGTTCACCAATACCCTCTTAGGATTCAGTTTCTTGCGGGTTTAGTGACCTTGAATAAGGAAAAGGCTTTAGGGTTGGATTAGGAGGATCCGCGAAGCGGGTCCGCGTAATCCAACCCTAAACCCTTTTCCGTCCCGTCTTATGCGGTACCCTATTCTTAAGGTTCAGTGTCCCATCTTTGAATCACATCCATGACAGGGTTCACCAATACCCTCTTAGGGTTCAGTTTCTTGCGGGTTTAGCGACCTTGAATAAGGAAAAGGGTTTAGGGTTGGATTAGGCGGATCCGCGAAGCGGGTCCGCCTAATCCAACCCTAAACCCTTTTCCGTCTCGTCTTATGCGGTACCCTACTCTTAAGGTTCAGTGTCCCATCTTTGAATCACATCCACGACAAGGTTCACCAATACCCTCTTAGGGTTCAGTTTCTTGTGGGTTTAGTGACCTTGAATAAGGAAAAGGGTTTAGGGTTGGATTAGGCGGATCCGCGAAGCGGGTCCGCCTAATCCAACCCTAAACCCTTTTCCGTCCCGTCTTATGCGGTACCCTACTCTTAAGGTTCAGTTTCTTGATAAATATCAATATGTGCATCAAAACAGATACTGTTTTAACCATAGTAACTTATGTACATAAAAACAGACACTGTTTTAACCATGTATAAATTTCAATATGTGCAACACATAGTACCTTATCTACATCAAAACTGACACTGTTTTAAGAATTAAAAAACATTGGACAGGATAGAATATATTACATGTTCTATGAAATTAAAATGTTTTCATATGAGTCCTTCTTTTTCTCATTTGCCTTTCCTGCAAAGGTCTTCTTCTTTGTTTCTTTTAAGAATTTTTGAATAATTTCTTCATCACCGAATATTTTTTCCACATGGAGTTCCGGTGCCCTACTGAGAAAAGTTATAGAACAGTAAATGTTAATGATTTATGCTTTATGTGCAATATATGGTAGTCATATGATAGCATAGTGCAAGTCTATAACATACAGAAGTTTCCTTGACATTTTTCTTGCATCTTTCAGAATAGTATTTACAGATTTTGAACATGTGCAATAGATACCAAGTTATGTACATCAAAACATATACTGTTATCACTATGCATAAATTGTAAACATGTGCAACAGATATCAACTTATGTACATCAAAATAGATACTATTTTTACTATGTAAGAATATCAATATGTACAACTGATATCTACTTATGTACATCAAAACAGACACTATTTTTACTATGTAAAAATATCAACATGTACAACAGATATCAAGTTATGTACATCAAATCTGACGGTGCTTTAACTATTTACAGATTTTGAACATGTGCAATAGATACCAAGTTATGTACATCAAAACATATACTGTTATAACTATGCATAAATTGTAAACATGTGCAACAGATATCAACTTATGTACATCAAAATAGACACTATTTTTACTATGTAAATATCAATATGTACAACTGATATCTACTTATGTACATCAAAACAGACACTATTTTTACTATCTAAAAATATCAACATGTACAACAGATATCAAGTTATGTACATCAAATCTGACGGTGCTTTAACTATTTACAGATTTTGAACATGTGCAATAGATACCAAGTTA
Organism: Agrostemma githago; assembly: GCA_958450325.1. Classification (NCBI taxonomy): domain Eukaryota; kingdom Viridiplantae; phylum Streptophyta; class Magnoliopsida; order Caryophyllales; family Caryophyllaceae; genus Agrostemma; species Agrostemma githago. The sequence continues at coordinate 21,737,793 of OY288258.1, forward strand.
TGTACATCAAAACATATACTGTTATAACTATGCATAAATTGTAAACATGTGCAACAGGTATCAACTTATGTACATCAAAATAGACACTATTTTTACTATGTAAGAATATCAATATGTACAACTGATATCTACTTATGTACATCAAAACAGACACTATTTTTACTATCTAAAAATATCAACATGTACAAAAGATATCAAGTTATGTACGTCAAAACAGACGGTGCTTTAACTATTTACAGATTTTGAACATGTGCAATAGATACCAAGTTATGTACATCAAAACAGACGGTGCTTTAACTATTACAGATTTTGAACATGTGCAACAGATATCAAGTTATATATATCAAAACAGGCGGTGCTTTGACAATGTACTAATTGTGAATATGTGCAATGGATATCAACTTATGTACATCAATTCAGACACTGTTTTACCTTTTAAAAAGATTGAGAATTCAGACACTGGTTAACCATCTATATCTGTTGTATAAGTAGAATTGCTGAACATAAATTCAAACCATGGTATAAACAGAATTGTTGTATAAACATATGTACGTCAAAACAGATGTTCATATAATAAATCATTTTCAATTTTCAATTTATTATATTTAGAATATATTAAAATTGAGTAAAATTAAGAGAATGCATTATGATTAAACTTTGCCAGGACAATTTCTTGAATCATGGTATCCCATCTCTCCACAAGCATTGCACTTCCGAGGAGGCTTCTTATGTTCTTTCATGGCTTTTTCTTTAGACGAAATAAGTCGCCTTCCAGAACCTTTAGTTTTACACTGTTTTGGAGGCAAGATCTTAATGTCAGTGGGAATAGTGGCACCCATCAAAAACTCAATCTCAGACCTCTTGTCATTTCGCCGGTTTGTTCCTTCTTCCACAACCTTCTCTTTGAATGCTCTCACTACTTCTAAGAGTTCATTCACCTTCTCTTCCTTGTTCTCAACCACAGTCACACAATCAAAAATTTCAGTCCATAATTCTGCTATCTTTGTTTTTATTCCATCTGATGACCGATAATCAGAAAGAAGTGTGCCATTTGCATCAAACATTTCCTTGGATGTTGCAAACTTGTTCCAACGAGGAAGTAGATATGAATTAGGCATCCTTTTGGCACCTCTTTCTTTCAAAACCCAAAGAGCATGACGACACAACAATCCACGCTGATCGAACATCTTGCAGGCACAGACAATTTTCTCTTCTGCAGGTGTATAGTCAACTACATATACCCTATTTTTGATGTTGTCCTTTATAGATATATGTTCAACACCATCCTCCTTTATAATATCATTAACACCACAATTGTACATGGATGCCTTTAACTCTTCCTGCAAGTCATAGAAGACAGTTCGTGTGTAGATTTCAGAAGCATGTTTTTCAAGAGAAAATAGACTGATCAAAGCAGCACAAGTGCTCTTAGATTCAGCAATCAGCTTGGACTGCTCCCATCTTTGAGCATCAATGGCACTGTCAAACCTCATGTAAAACTCAACAAGTGTCAGATGAGGATTCGTGAAGTTGTTGAAGAAGTTATTCTCAGACTCAGACCTTGAAGTTGTCCTCATCAACCCTGAAAGAAACAGGTCACGGTGGTAAGCTGGTATCCACTTCTCTCGCATATCAAATATATCCTGAAGCCACTCATTTTCCTCAAGATTGTACTTAGTAATAAGATCCTGCCACATCTGTTCAAACTGAGTTGGGTTTACATCCTCACCCCAAACAGCAGCATTTAGATCTTTGAGAAAATCTGTTTCAGTGCATATTTTTGAACCCACTTTATCTGTTACTTTCTTCATGATGTGCCACATGCACAATCTGTGAAATGTGTGGCTTCCAAAAACTTCCTTCACCCCAGCTTTAATTCCCAAATCCTGATCAGTGATAATGAATGAAGGAAAAGTACCTCCCATTGCCTTTATAATGTTTTCAAACAGCCAAGCAAAGCCGTTACCTGCATGTGCATTGAGGAGAGAGTATTATAAAATTGCTTATGTGCATCACGTATTATCTTCAAAACAAAAAAAATGACAAAGATAGCAATAAGAAATGCTCTCACCATTCTCTCTCTCAACAAGGCCAACAGCAAATGTGACACATTTCTTGTGATGATCTATACCCGTGAAGGGAGCAAAGATCATGTTGTACTTATTCATTTTATACGTAGTGTCGAAAGACACCATATCACCAAATAACATGTAGTTCTTTATCATTATAGGGTCAGCCCAAAATAAACGAGTGATCCTTTGTTCATCATCAACATCAAAGTCGAAATAAAAAGAGTCACAGAGGGCTTTCTTTTTCATAAGAATCTCAATGAACATCTGTCCATTAGAGTCCTTTATGAACTTCTTTATATCTCTACCAAAATTTTTAAAATCAACCTTCGATGCACCTACATACTTATAACCCTTTACAAACTGCTTGAACATTATGAATGTTTTAACGACACCTTGGTTCACCATGGAGTTGTCAATGATCATCTTTTTGTGCAAAATGGTGAGTTTCCTTGCCTTTTTAAGGTGCATCATCGTGGAAGGTGTGTTCAAAGGATGGTTATGTCCTTCAATAAATTCTGTGATTTTATATTTCCCATCAGATGTTCTGTCCAAGATGATTCTGGCCATACAAAGAATTCTTGTTATCTCCCTTCTTTGCTGTTGTCCCTTATGTTCATAATCACCTTCTTTATTACAGACAATGTACTTTTTGTAACAATACCACGACTAGTGCGTCCAGTACTCTTCCTAGGAATGAAGCCACCAGCAGTTGCGTACTTGGAATAAAATTGAAATGCTTCTTCCAAATCCTTAAAAATTTGACCCACATAAGGTTTCAAGTCTTTCAAACAACTTGGTATCTTCAAATCTTGCTTAGGTTTGGGAGTATCTATGTAAATTTAACACATAATATTAAATTCTACATCAAAATTATGAACAATTCCAAACATGTATAACAGATATTAAGTTATATACATCAAAGCAGCAACTGCTTTAACTATGAACAATTCTCAACATGTACAACAAATATTAAGTTATGTACATCAAAGCAGCAACTGCTTTAACTATGAACAATTTTAAACATGTACAACAGATACTCAATTATCTACACCAAAGCAGCAACTGCTTTAACTATGAACATTATCAACATGTACAACAGATACTCAGTTATCTACACCAAAGCAGCAACTGCTTTAATTATGAACAATTCTAAACATGTACAACAGATACTCAGTTATCTACACCAAAGCAGCAACTGCTTTAACTATGAACATTATCAACATGTACAACAGATACTCAGTTATCTACACCAAAGCAGCAACTGCTTTAATTATGAACAATTCTAAACATGTACAACAGATACTCAGTTATCTACACCAAAGCAGCAACTGCTTTAATTATGAACATTATCAACATGTACAACAGATATTAACTTGTGTACATGAAAGCAGCAACTGCTTTAAATATGAACCAAACAATATAAGATACGTCTCTATGAAAACTCGAACAATTAAATTGATGAAGTAATATAAACTAAAATTGCAAAATAAATGAATTAATGAAATATTTTACCTAATATATTAGAATCGCCCATCATTGAACATGTTGCAGTTGTTTCTTGACTATTTACTGCATTCAAAAAACGAATCACGGCATAAATAAATTAAGAATCAGACTTAAAATCTGAAATTGAATTTTAAAATAAATAGAAATTTTCTGACCTAAATCTGAAGTAATTGAAGGTGAAATTGAAAGTTTTTTATTTGTATCTAATTTTCGACGCTTTGATGAAGAATCAGTCGCCATTAAAGATGCAGAGTTACTAGCCATTGAAGTGCAGAGGAGAAGCGCGTGTTTTTTAGAATTTCAGAGTAGACAAAGAAAGTAGTAGTATTCAAATGATAGGGTTTTAGAAGGTGGAGATGAGCAGCGCGTGTTTTTAATCTTTTAATCTGGATCGTTAGATCAGATCTTAATCTAATGGTCCAGATGCTGCCTCTATGGGAGTAAGGAGTTACCCTGCCTCACCGGAGCCCTCCTCTTTCTTCTCTCTCTCTCTCTCTCTCTCTCTCTCTCTCTCTCTCTCTCTCTCTCTCTCTCTCTCTCTCTCTATATATATATATATATATATATATATATATATATATATATATATATATATATATAGTGGGGGGGATCAAGGGAGTTACTAACTCTCCAACTCTCCCTTAGTCTTAATCCCTTCCATCCATTCATCCTAAGATGGATGGTGGATGGATGGGGTTCAATTATAAAAAAAAAAGACAATAAATTGACACAACAGCAGTGGAGAGAGGGAAACACCCCTCACCCAAATCAATCCCTACATTACTTCCCTCATACACTTCCCAATCCCCTCATTTTCAATTCATTTCTCAACTCAATTTATTTCTCTCTAACAAAACCAACAAATAATCACCATTAATAACTTCGACCATACTCCGTCAACTACTTCGACCATACTCCGTCAACTACTCCGACCATACTGCGTTTTTAACCCAACATACTCCATCAGTAACTTCGATCATCATACGAAGGTATGTTCATCTTCATTTTCGTGCTTCATCTTCATCTTCATCTTCATCTTCATCTTCATGCTTTTTTTTTTGTATTTATAAAATTATTCATCTTCATTATCTAAAAAAAAAGAACAACTTCATCTTTAAGATGAAGTTTGAAGATGAAGTTGTTATTTTTTTGTGGGATGAATGGAGCTTGAAGATGAAGATGAAGATGAACAAGTCATTTAGTGCGTAATGTTTTTGCAGAATTGCAAAGTCACACTCATTATACTGTACAGTCACACTCATTATGTTGTAGAATCACGCAGATGTACACTCATTGTAGTCACATATTCAGTTGTATAGTCATACTCATTATGCTGTACAGTCACACTCGCTATGTTGTAGAATCACGCAGCTGTAGAATACCTTGAGATTAAGGTATCATTCGTTGAATCATCTTCATCTTCATGCTTGGTTTACTTTTCATACCTTTTTTTTATTTATAAAATTATTCATCTTCATTATCTAAAAAAAATGAAGATTAAATATGGATTAAAATGAAGGTTTAATATGAATGAATGAAGATTGAATATTTAATGAATGTTATAATTTAGTTGTATAGTCACAGAGATTATGTTGTACAGTCACACAGTTGAAGTTGTATAGTCATACTCGTTATGTTGTAGGATCACAGTCATTATGTTGTAGGATCACACCGTTTATGTTGTACAGTCACACAGTTCAAGTTGTATAGTCACACTCATTATGTTGTACAATCATGCAGTTGTACAGTCAGTGTAGTCACATATTCAGTTGTATGTGTGATTTAGATTGATTGTGTGTTTTGTTGCAGCGAAATGATTGGTGGAAAGAGGAATGTTGGTAAAAGGGGCGGTGGGAAGAAGAAGGTCGTGGAAGATATAGTGATCGACCACGTAATTGGACAATGTATTGTTGCGAAGATTAAAATGAAGGTTGAATATGAATGAATGAAGGTTGAATATTTAATGAATGTTTAGATAATTTGTTCTGAATCGTATGTATAATCATCTTTCTAATTATGAATGTGACTTTGCTAATGATGATTGAAGAATAATTGACTATATGGCTTTTATTTTCCATTTTACGGTTTCAGTTTTGTAGTTACACACTTTAGATTGTATAGTCACACTCATTATATTGTATAGTCACACTCATTATATTGTAGAATCACACAAATTCTTGCAGTGATTAGTGTATGTAACCATCTTTGCTAATGATGATTGAAGTATAAATAAGTACGTGTATAATTTAGTTGTATAGTCACAAAGATTATGTTGTATAGTCACACAGTTGAAGTTGTATAGTCATACTCGTTATGTTGTAGGATCATAGTCATTATGTTGTAGGATCACACAGTTTATGTTGTATAGTCACACAGTTAAAGTTGTACAGTCACACTCATTATGCTGTACAATCATGCAGTTGTAGTGTCATTGTATTGTAGAATCACACAAATTCTTGCAGTGATTAGTGTATGTAATCATCTTTGCTAATGATGATTGAAGTATAAATAAGTACGAGTATACTTTAGTTGTATAGTCACAGAGATTATGTTGTATAGTCACACAGGTGGAAGGATAAGTGATTTTGCTATAGAAAATCAAACATAAAAACATTATAACCCACCAAACATCATTTACACATAGTACGTTCATCCTAAAGCAAATATTTTATCTCACATAAACACACAAGAGCTTAACGAAGGTCTCCGGTACGTGCGCAACAATACATTGTCCAATTACGTGGTCGGTCGTTGTATCTTCCACGACCTTCTTCTTCCCACCGCCCCTTTTACCAACATTCCTCTTTCAATCAACTATTTCGCTGCAACAAAACACACAATCAATCTAAATCACACAACACAACTGAATATATAACTACAATGACTCTACAACTGCATGATTGTACAGCATAATGAGTGTGACTATACGGAATAAAGTGTGTGACTGTACGCCTTATAGCGTGTGGTTGTACACATCAACATGTGTGACTGTGCATCTAATATCACGCGATTGTACACCTTAATATTTGTGACTATACCGAATAAAGTGTGTGACTATTTTGGGGGCAGCTTCTGATTGAGGGGATAGCTTGTAATCATCATTATCAAAGTCACATTCATAATTAGAAAGATGATTATACATACGAATCAGAGCAAATTATTTAAACATTCATTAAATATTCAACTTTCTTTCATCCATATTCAACCTTCATTCATTAAAAAAAATACCTGAAAAAAGTCACACAATTTAAGTTGTATAGTCACACACTTTAAGTTGTACAGTCACATTCATTATGTTGTAGAATCACGCAGCTGTAGAATACCTTGGGATTAAGGTATCATGCGTTTAACCATCTTCATTTTCATGCTTGTTTTATTTTTCATACCTTTTTTTTTGTATTTATAAAATTATTCATCTTCACTATCCAAAAAAAAATATGGATGAATGAACGACTATGACTTTAAAAAAATGAAAATATCTAAACATTCATTAAATATTCAACATCCATTCATCCATATTCAACCTTCATTTTTTTGGATAATGAAGATGAATAATTTTATAAATACAAAAAAAAAGTATGAAAAATAAAACAAGCATGAAGATATTCAACGAATGATACCTTAATCCCAAGGTATTCTACAGCTGCGTGATTCTACAACATAGCGAGTGTGATTGTACAGCTTAATGAGTATGACTATAGAACTGAATATGTGACTACAATGAGTGTACATCTGCGTGATTCTACAACATAATGAGTGTAACTGTACAGCATAATGAGTGTGACTTTGCAATTCTGCAAAAACATTACGCACTAAATGACTTGTTCATCTTCATCTTCAAGCTCCATTCATCCCACAAAAAAAGAACAACTTCATCTTCAAACTTCATCTTAAAGATGAAGTTGTTCATTTTTTTTAGATAATGAAGATGAATAATTTTATAAATACCAAAAAAAAAGATATGAAAAATAAAAAGAAGTTTGAAGAAGATGAAGATGATCGAAGATGAAGATGAGGATGAAGAAGAAGCTAAAAAAAATGAAGATGATCAAAGTTTATGCATAAACATACATTGGTATAATTATCCGTCATGTTGTGTTAAAAACGGAGTATGATCGGAGTTGTTGACGGAGTATGGTCGGAGTTATTAATGGAGCTTATTTGATGGACTTTTGTTAGGGAGAGATGAATTGAATTAGGGAAATGAATTGAAAAGGAGAGGAGGGAAGTAATGAAGAAGGGAGAGTTTGATTGAGGAGAGGATGCTCCCCTCTCTCCACTGCTGCGAAGTGTGATTGAGGGGAGGGTTGCTTCCTCTCTCCACTGCTGCTTGTCAGTTTGCTGTCTCCTTTCCTTTTTTTTTACCCATCATCCATCTAAGCCATCCATTCAACCCAAGATCAAGGGCCATAAACACAACTTCCCAACTTCCCACTTTTACCCAAACTCCCTTGATCCTTCTTCTATATATATATATATAGAAAAAGGATCAAGGGAGTTTGGGTAAAAGTGGGAAGTTGGGAAGTTGTGTTTATGGCCCTTGATTTGGGTTGGATGGATGGCCTAGATTAATCACAATAAAAAAAAAGAGGAGATGAAGTGCGTGGAATGACTAGTAGCAGGCAGCAGCAGACAGGAGCAGAGCAATAGCAGGTAAAGCAGAGCACTCTCACTCAATCTTTCATCATTTCCATCACCAAAAGCCACCTTCTTTCTCTCAATTGCTCATCATTCGCAGCGCAATCTTTCACCAAAATTCACTTTCTTTCTCTCAATCTTTCACCAAAATTCACTCTCTCACTAAAATTAAAAAATTCATCCTATTGCTCACCATTTCATTTCATTAAAATTCAAAATTCATCCCAACACAATATTCATCTCCTTATTTATACTATCATGCAAAATAACTGAACCCTAATTCGTAATCTGTTCTACATGTACATGCTCCAATGGTGCTATTTCTTGAAGATTCGTCTGTGCTCCAGTCGAAAATTCCTGTTCAACTTGCAGGAGGTAAGATGAGTACATACATATATATTTGGTATCTTGCATTTCGAATTCCATTTTTTTGTTTGGTTTGTTAATTTCAAAAGTTATACAGTTGTAATGTCACAACCACACTCTATATGATGGACAGTCGCACAGTTATAACGTGGTAGTCACACTTAATATGATAGACAGTCGCACAGTTACAACCACACTCTATATGATGGACAGTCGCACATTTATAACGTGGTAGTCACACTTAATATGCTAGACAGTCACACGTTCCACGTCGTTGTAGCTTTTCTGCTGTAGATGTAGTTGTATTATGTGAAGTTGCAGTTGTATTATTCCAAATATTGGTGCTGGTAAGACTGATATATTTATTACGTTACATTCATTATCCACACGTTCCACCATTGTTATGTTTATTATTGTTATTTTTTATGGTTGTCGAGTATTGTACTTATAGTTCTTATGCGTGGTCGAGTATTTATTATAGTTTAACCCATGCAACTTATATCACGTGATTATTTCCAACTATTTCTAACTAGTTTTTAGTAAAATCATGCTGTTATATGAGCAATGCCACAGTCGAGTATTTATTATAGTAAGAGATGAATGCGTGCGTTGCAAGATTGATAGCGTGTAATATAGGGATTCTTTTTATCGACAACAGTTTAACCCATGCAACTTATTATATCACGTGATTGTACACCTCAATACGTGTGACTATGCAACTCATAGCATGTGATTGTACACATCAACATGTGTGACTATGCCAAGTGAACTTTGTGATTATTTCTAACTATTTCTAAGTAGTTTTTAGTGTGTAATATATTGTTCCAACCACTGATAGTGTTTTTTGTTTTTATTGTTCCAAACTATTTGCCAGCAGAAGACACAATGATTGTTCCTTACGTAGGGCAGAAGTTCGCGGACATCGATGGAGCATTCAAGTTTTATCAAGCTTACGCATTTTATCTTGGTTTCGAGGCGAAGAGGCATACGACAACTAGATCATTTGATGGTTCGATCAAGAAGAAATTGTTGGCTTGTAACAAGGAGGGCAAAACAGCCAGCCAGAGCATGGTGAAGCTGTCGAGCACCGGAGAGAAGGAGGGGCAAGAGTATGTGGGATCGTACGAACCCAAAAGGATTACGAAGGCGACGAGGACGCAATATGGAGCAAGAATTAGGCTCTGTGCAATGGTCGGGGGGTTTTATATTGAAGAGTTCACCGAGGAACACAACCACGATCTTGTGATGGTTAAGGACCGAGAGTTTCAAAAGTCATCTCGAAATTTATCAAGATATCACAAGGAGATGATTGTTTGTAACTCGAGGGTGCGTAATGTATGTCAACAATGTTGTTAGTGTATGGTTGACTGCTAACTCTGCGCGACTAATGCAGTTGCAATTTTGTGTGTGCAGCTGAAGATCGGGGCGACTCGGACATACAGGATGTGCAAGGAGTTGTCGGGCGGATATCAGAATATCGGAGCATCGTTGGTTGATTTCAAGAACTGGGGGAGGGACGTCAAGTGCTTCGTCGACAAACAGGATGGTCAGTTGTTCATAGACCGGTTCAAGAGTTTGAGGGACAGTCAGGAGGATTTCTACTTTGACTACGATTTGGATACAGACGGGAGCTTACGCAGGGTCATTTGGGCGGATGGTGCAACTCGAAGGAACTACGCGGCATTCGGGGATGCAGTTTCGTTCGACCCAACGTACGGAACCAACGTGTATTACAAGGTGTTCACACCGTTCACTGGCATGGACAACCACAAACGGTCTGTCACGTTCTGTGGGGCGTTGCTATTAAAGGAGGACTACGAGTCATTTACATGGGTCCTCTCCCGATTTCTGGAGGGCATGGGCGGGAAGGAACCGTGTTATATCATTACAGACCAGGATCCCAGAATTTTAAAAGCCTTCCCGGAAATATTCAAAGCAGCGCACCAACGGTGCTGCACGTGGCACATCATGAACAAGGTTCCAGCAAAGTACGGCAGATCAAGAGAGAAGGCCTCGGAATTCGTAAAAGCCCTTAATGCAATTATATGGGACGATGACATCGAGGCGTCGGAGTTCGACGACAGGTGGGGGCGGATCATGATTGACCATGATGCTGTTGGGATCGAATGGTTCGAAAATATGTTCGAAGATAGGAGCAAATGGGTCGCCGCGCATTGCAGGGAGGTGAGGATGTCCGGAATTATGAGGACAACGCAGAGATCAGAGAGCGAGAACAGTTTCTTTAAAAAGTTTGAAGACAACAACGGTACGTTGGTCCAGTTCTGGATGCGTTTCGAAAGTGCGATGGACCAACAGAGGCACATGCAGAAGAGGCTAGACAACGATAACCGGCAGTCATTCCCCAAAATTGGATCGACGAATCCGATGGAGAGCCACGCGGCAAGGGTGTACACGCACGTGGCTTTTGCACACTTTCAGGAAGAGGTTAAGTTTTCGCTCTACACGTGCAGCGTCCGTGGGTATCAGGAGAAGGACGGGATCGAAGCGACAACAGTACTGGACTCCATCCGGGACCGCAACTACATTGTTGAATACAACCCAGGTACTGGCATAGAAAGTCACTGTCCATGTCGTGTAGCCATAGTCAGATAGCCTAACTATATGATTCAAACGTAACGAGTTTTATTCCCTAATTCATTGAATGTTACTGTACACAATAAAGGGTGCGACTCTGGAACGCGGTGCGTGTGATTGTGCAACGCAATTCGTTTGATTCTGCGACGTAAGGACTGTGACTATGCAGCATAACGGGTGTGACTGTATTCTGTCAAGGTTGTGATCATACCTTTAGAAAGCCACATCCCGTACGTTGCGTAGCCACTGTCCGTACGGTCAGGAGTCGTACTCTTTATGTGTTTCTTAATGTACTCGCAGGTACCTGTGAGATCAGATGTACTTGCAGGAAGTTCGGTCGGTATGGAATTCTTTGCAGGCATGCCATTTGGATATACTCTTCGAAAGGACGGGAGACTATCCCGGAACGGTACGTGGCATGTAGATGGACAAGGGATGCTCTACGTAATGTTAATGCGTGTCCCCTGTCAGAGAGTCGACTAAGCGATGATAAGGCTGTTACAGTCACGAGGCTATTTTCGGAGTTCTATGAGACCGTCAGTCATGTCAGCAAAATGGTTAAGGAAGACGTTAGTAATCTAGCTGACGTCATTCGCGACTTCAGGTCCGATATTGCCCTTGCTGGCCCTTGTAGCAAGACGCAAGAATTAGAGGAGATCCTCGGCTGTACGAGCGCAATTGAAATAACCATATTGCCCCCGAAGAAAGCCAAGAATAAGGGCAGTGGGAAGCGGATTCTTTCTTCTAAGGCGAAGGCTGCTGCAATTGCCGCCAAGCCTAAACGGCTGTGTAAGAACTGCAAGAGGATGGGTCACCATGACAAGAGGAACTGCCCCAACCCATTTGCTGAGTACCCACCGATTGCTGACTTGTCTGTCGATGTTGAGGAGGAGGAGGATGAGGACCCGGCAGGGATTGCCGAAGAGGATTGTTCATGAATATCATCCGTTACTTAGGAACATTCTTTTTGGGAACACAAAGGTTGTCGACGTTTGAAATGGTCAAGGTCCGTGACATTGCTTTCGTATATTGCGGACCTCAATCATTTATAATATGGTGTAAGTCGTAGATCATGGGGGGCTTTTTTTATTTTTTTGTGAAATATAAAGACTTGGCGGCATTTGAAATATTCAAGGTCTGTGATTTTGTTTACGTCTATTGCGGACCTTAATTATTTCTAATATGGCGTAGTCGTAAAGCATGGGGGTCCGTTAAACTGGTTTTGTTTTTTGGATTGTAAGAATACATTGAGGAACGTAGTCGTTTTCATTCTGGAATGCATCATCTTTGGCTACAAATACAGCTGTACAGGAACATCATGTCCTTAATATTTGGTTGACACGAAACAAGTGAGTGTGATTGTTCAACGCAATGAGTGCGACTTTACAGTAGGCAGTGCGTGACTGTAGAACAAGAGGTGGAGTGTGATTGTAATTATGGGAGTGTGATTGTACAAGGCAATGACTATGATTCTACAATACACTGTCTGTGATTCTTCAAAATGAAGTTAGAAATCTAAACCATGTTTAGTGTGACTATAAAAATTGTGTCTGTACATTAGAAAAATAGCAAAGGAAATAGAGAAATAGCGAAATAGCGATGGAAATATTTGTACATTAGAAAAAGTCCATCTTTTACACAACATATAATACTTGCATACCATTAAACGCCGAAAACATTCTACGACATAATGCGGAAAACATCCATTGCATACCATTTAAATGCTACATTTTAACATTCATTAGAACTTAAAACAGATAAAAAAGTTCGTTACTAAACACTACATCTTAATCCATACATACTTAACCTTCGCACTTTTTAAGCATCTCCTTCAAGTTGGCCAAGTCGCGCTGGAACTTCTTCCTTTGGCGGGAACAGTACATAGACCTCTTCATGAAGAACTGGATGCAGTTATCCAGTTCTGCCTCTTTATGTGTATCGCCAATGGACGCTACGAAGTTCCTCATGTCAACTGCAGTTGCTGCTTGCTGCACGGCCTTTAATTCAGTGGACATAGCGGTATTCAATAAACCCTCGTACTCCTCGATCAATTTTCTGATTTCTTCTATCTTGCTTGCCATTTTTTTGTAAGTCTGAAGTGGTGGAGTTGTGAACATAGGGCGTTGGTATTTATAGAGGGGGGGGGGGCAGTAAATAGGGGGTTGAATATGCATGGGTTAGGCAGTAAAGGTGAAAATTGAATAGGTTAGGTGGGGGTGAAAATTTAATGGGTTAGGTGGGGTGTTTATCCTCATAAATTAATTAGGGTAAGGAGTTTGAGGTGGGTGTTTGTGTTTCTCAATGTTTCATTGAGACTCACAAACATCCCTTCACAGTCACGTCGGTTTTTAACATTCGTCGTCGACATCGTTTTTTTGAACTTTTTTACGATTATTTCTCTATATAATTTACAATGTATTTCACGAACCATGTGTCGGAAAACCAATATTTTGTTTAGGATATATGTGGCGATTCAAATTGCATCTTATGAATTATTTAAACTGAAAGAAAATGGATGGTGACATATGTGGGGTGATTAAGTTAAATTAATCCAGTGAATTTAGTTAATTTGTGGTTGTCTGTCATGACTCTGCAGGAGTTTGACTGTGACTGTGAGTCAGAAGTTGCGTGACTGTATCATATCGCACATTCATTTGATACTTAGAAGATACTCGGAAATGAGATTTTTTCTATGTTCACAAAAAAATGTTTTTACTTCACTACACATTCATGCTTTACATTTCGTGGAGGTCTTCGTCGAGGTCTTCCGTACCACGATACCGCGTATCTTACGACGTGCGTCGATTGGTTCCCATATTGTTGGCGCGTCGTCCATGAAAGCACGAATTTTCGGCAACACATCCTCACGAGCTCCATTCATGTCAGCAAGTACGAGGCTTCCGTAACCTCGAACGACATGTAACGCCTCCCGAGCTTTGTCCCAATATATCAGGGTGGGTGAACGGTGCACCGTCGTACAGGCACATGTGCATCAAGCAGAAAATGCCGGACTCCGTATCGTTCTTTTTGGCGCTCTGCCATTCCAATTTTACTTGTCGATGTGTAAATTTTGACATGTGACTGCCCTTAATTAGCCCCTTGTCGTCTATGTAGTCGATAAATGCTTGCAGCTGATGCAATATTAGTTAATAGTAAATGTCAGCACTTATGGGAGCAGTATAATATTTTGACGCGGTGAAATAAAGCATATGCGTGCAACTTACTATTATGCTGGACATCCGGAACATATGCGACCCTGGGGCGTGTGTCTGGTGATCGAGAATATCAACTGTTCTATCTCTAAAGTTGACGCAGATGCACGCGTAGTGCCCCATAGTATGCACCGGAAAAAACAACAGTTCGGCGTTCAAGTCGAATGTCCCGGCGCAGTCTTGTATGAATCTGTCCCACGCTTCGTACACACCGTCAGTGTCTTCGTCCGCAGGGGTACTTGAGTCGGGTCGTTCCATTATACGGGTCAGTGAGTCCTAACAGACGGTGAATATTAGTTGTCATCAGTGACGGGGCCCGAGACAGTACTATATCATGTGCGTGACTGCACATCGCGAAGTGTGTAATTGTACAGACTAAGCTGTGTGACTTTGCAGCGTACGGACTATGACTATACATGACTACATCATGTGCGTGGTTGTATATTTTATATCACGTGATTGTACACCTCAACACGAGTGACCCTGACCGTGACTATGCAATATCTAGCATGTGATTGTACACATTAACATGTGTGACTCTGCAATTCATGACATGTGATTGTACACATCAACATGTGTGACTGTGCTACGTGAACTTTGTGGTTATTTCTAACTATTACACGGATTTTACATCTTTTCAGTTAATGTGAATGAGGGGTCATTTGTACTATTGAATGCGATAGGTAAGAGGTAACTGGGGCATACCATGTGTTGAATTCCGAACCATGCCATCGTTGGGTCGGCGGGGGAGGATAACCCACGACTGTGGTCGTCTGATTCGCACCAGTTCATGAGGTGCGACCAACACTCCAGCACAGCGGCGCTCATGCTATCTCCGGACAATAGCGTTTGAATGTCACGTCTCTGCAGCTGCGCATGAGTGCTGTAGGACCCTAATTGTTCACTGCGAGAATTTTTACTCCGGTCAGTATGTGTAGTATGCAACTCGTATCAGTAAACAAAGACGGTTACTCATCTTTCGTTGTACCCATTATCGTCAAGGAAGCAGTAGTTGGCGGTGTGCTTCCGCAGGACGGGCATCTTACTCGTCAGCGGTCGGTGCAGGCGAAACAAGGTCGACATGACAATGGTGTTGGGGTCAGGACTCCCTTGGTTCAAAGAGCAACCCAACCCATCCCCGCAGCCCCGTATCCGAGACCTAATTGTCGACTGTCTTTCCTCTGGGACTGATCGGGGGGTGGGTGTAGGTGTTTTCGGTGATTTGGGCCGACGATTTTCGGTGGTTTCCTTCACAGGAGTGGTTTCAAGCGTACGGGCAGAGTCCAACATTTCCTTGTATTTTCCGAATTTTGCCACTCTCTCCAAAACATTGTCCCTCATTTTGTTCACGTCGCTCAGTATAAGGGTCGCCGTGATTTCCGCCCTGCACATATTCATGGCCGCCATTGTCCCCAAGGAGCAGTCGAACGTGGACCCGTTGTACAGCATCATGTGGATCGTCAGGTACACTCCGCAGTCATTGGCGGAGTACCCCACCCCCTGCCATGATAAGGGAACGTTTACCAATTTAAACGCACGGACCTTCTCACCTTTCTTCAGCCCTTGTCGTACCATGAACTCTCCCATCTTATTAGCCTGCAAAACAAGTTCAAACAGGATCAGGCGGTGAATACATTCGCCGGCACATAATTGATTTAATATTAAATTTAAAGGGCCTGACCGCTGTCCGAGCAATGCCATAGTAAGGCAACTTTGTAAAATCTTTATCGTACTTCCTGTTGTCGAGGTACTCTATTTGCTCAGTATTGAAGTTGATGCAGGCGCAACTGTAGTGGCCCTCGTCACCCGTTAAGATCGGGACGAACACCTGCAAACAATGTGTCAGGATTATGGTCAGACATGGTCTTATCCTGCACATAACTACGAATAAACAGTATGCGCAGGGTAATACCATTTCCGAGTCCAAAGTAAAGTCGGAGAAACTGTTTTGTATCCACTCGTTCCACAAGTAAAATATTTCTTCGTCATGACTGTTGCCCTGGCCTCCTTTCCTCCACAATGCCAACATTGGGTGCTGCTCACATGCATTGATTGTAATACATGTAGTTAGTGTGTGTTTGACATGAGCGTAAAAGGTGTGACTATACGGCAACTAGTGCGTGACTGTACAGCCTGAAGTGCGTGACTGTACAGCCTGAAGTGTGTGACTGCGCAGTTTATAGTGGTGACTGGACAACATAATGTGTGTGACTGCACACCCTGAAGTGCGTGACTGTACAGCCTGAAGTGCGTGACTGCTCAGTTTATAGTGGTGACTGGACAACATAATGTGTGTGACTGCACACCCTGAAGTGTGTGACTGCACAGCCTGAAGTGCGTGACTGCGCAGTTTACAGTGGTGACTGGACAACATAATGTGTGTGACTGTACAGCCTGAAGTGCGTGACTGTACAACCTGAAGTGCGTGACTGCGTAGTTTATAGTGGTGACTGGCCAACATAATGTGTTTGACTGTACAGCTAAATTGGGGGGGTGAACGTACCGTATGTCCAAGAGAGAAGTAACATCTACTGGTTACTCTTGGTGCTCTTTTTTCGTACACCAGCTGGTTCAGCAGCCTACACCAGCAGTCAATGACGTTATTCATCACCTGCTGGCCAGGCTCGAGAGTCTGCATGTCGCCCCTCGCTATACAGTCGCAACCTGTGAACTCGACCAGCATTTCCCTGCAGACCAAATGAAGTCCCGTTTAGCACATGCATGTTTTTAAAAATGACACGAGCAACACAATAAATACGTACCCCGACAGACGTGGCGTTGAGCGGTCAAAGACGTAGTCGATTACATTTTTCCGTACGTGGAGGATATCCGAGAAGATGACGACATTGGAGCACATGAATCCAGAGACCACAAACTGCCCTCTCAATATTGTCCCACAGTCCAACGTGCAGCCCAAATTGTCTGGAATCGTATCTATGCATTCAAATGTCACGTTGGAGTGGAAGATGTACCAATGATGTAGTTCTCTGGGGCGCGTCCTGGTCCCTGAGCCCTCCCCTGTCTGCTGATCATCGTTCGTGACGATTACCGCCGTCGCAGGCGTGGTGGCAACAACGTCCGCTACAGACCAGCCTGCTTTGTTCAGTTCCTTCTCAAGACTAGAACTCACTGTCCCTGAGGGCATTACATCACGCGTTTCCTCCACATTGGAAGCCGATCGTGCGTCAGTTGTCTCCCCCGCTGCTTGCCGTAGAGCCACCACTATGGTCGGACTCCTGTCAACTGAACCCTGCACATCGTCCTCAGCGGCATCATCCTCTTCAACGCTGATTTTTTCATAGGCATCGTCCTCTTCACATTCTTCCTCGCAGAAACCCGGTGTCACGACGCCACCATCAAAAGTGCCCTCATCATCGTAACCATCTGTTCCGTCACCATATCCCACACAGAAATCTGTTTTCTCAATTTCTTCTTCCGTGTATCCAGATTCACGCATGTCTTGCAGCATTTGGTTTATCAGATTGCATGCTTCAGCATCGCGGTGCTCCCCGCCCTCAACGATGGGGGCGTTCTCGGTAGTCTGCTTCAACTACCCGGCCAACGAAGTGACCTGATCGACATATCGGAGGACAGCTGGATCTTCCCAGAATTGTTGGGACGACGGGTCCTGACTTGGAACTGCGTTGTTCCTCGTCGATATTTCTCTTACTTTAATGGCAGCCTGCTCACAGAAACCACAAAACGCTAGCGCACACCTCCGAAAATTCATGAAAAAACGCCGGTCGTCCTATAATTCAGTTGAAGTCAAATCATTAGTGTGAAGCTCAGTGGTGTTGAGGCTGGCAGCGTGAGTATGACTAAGCACGTAATTGTGTGATTGTACGGAATAAAGTGTGTGACTGTATAGCATAAAGTGTGCGATTGTACAGTTTGTAGCGTGTGACTGTGCACGTTATAGTACTGACTGGACAACGTAATGTGTGTGTCTATACAGGTAATAGTGTGTGACTCTACAGCTAATAGTGTGTGACTATACAGCCAATAGTATGTGACTATACATCAGGATGAGTGTGATCATAACAGTTTTATGAATTGTATATGCTTTTATAAACATAGGTAAGGCTGTCAGATCACTTACGTTAACCTCCTCGATGTCTTCCAACTGATTGTCTCTCTTAATCCCTGTCATTATTCTTTTGGGACTAGAGAACTGGTTGTCAGAGGGCATCGTTATAGCGGGGGCGCCCTCGCTGCCTGTTGTCCCACATGTACGTGGGTACGTCACCTTCGAACGTAGCTGATTTCCCAGCGACCCTGTCTCCAGTTCCCCAGCGAGACGATCGCGTATTCTCCGTGCATCCCAATGTGCGATAAATGGTATATCGCATCTGCAACTCTCGCTACGGAAATCGTAGCGTTGGAAGTACGCAATCATTAGAATGGGGATGCATCCCCGGAGGTACTTGAGGACTTTGCTGGGGTCACGCGTCCGCTTACCCGACCGCACCAGATCATGCAGGACAAAGGTACACCAGTCCTGTTCCCAAATCGAGTCCACGTCCTCCACTGCGGCCAGCAGACTCAGGTCCAGTGAGTTGTTCGTTGTAGGCGCGAGGAATGATGACAACGCGAACAACACAAACCTGCGGACAAAGTCGTCGTCAGCGGTTTTGGTTACCATCAATTGTTCGTGCACCCTCCCTAATGTTATTGGCTTGCTGCTGTCCACCACACCGAAGTCTTTCCTCCAGGTACTCTTTAACCTGATCACGTTAGGTGAGTCTGCCCCTTTCTTGTTGCTGGTTGGGATTACTTTCAGCGGATGAGGGCCCAAAGGTAGCTGGAGGCAGTCGTGGATGTCGTACTTTGACATCATGAATGCCTCCTGGCGTGAGGCACGAAAAATATGGGACCCGTCAGAAAATGCACGGAGGAACATAACCGCGTGCTCAATGGGTACCGATTCAAGCCTCAGATCCAACAGCCCGCCGAATCCAACAGCACGCACCCTCTCTTTCTGATCATTCGATAATCGCCCAATTAGCTGGTGCAACCGCTTGGGCCTACATTGAATATCGGGCTGATCCTGTCGGCGGTCTCCCCCTTTCTTCCTTTGAGACACACACACGTATGTGGGGTCGGCCGTTGTATCAGATTTGACCCTCCTCTTTTTTTTCGGCCTGCTTTCCTCAACACTTTCTGTCTCACCCACATCCAGATCGGCGACCGGTGTATCAAAAGTCACCTTTTTTTTTTCTTTTGTCTGCCTTCGTCAACGATTTCTGTCCCCCCCACATCCGTCTCGGCAATGATGTGGTCCCCGGATGTATCTTCAACAGACTTTACAACAGTCTTCTTCTTCTTTTTTTCTTCTTACCCAAATTTTGGTCCACAACCAATCTATCATCAATTACATTTTCGCAGACCGATGTCTCTGCCATGGCTTTCTTCTTACTAGTCTTCGCTCGAACTTTTTCTTCGCACCCGACTTTCTGTTGCAATAATAACATGCGTAATGAGTGTGATTTTACAGTAAAAAGAGAGCGACTATGCAACATAGCGAATGTGACTATACAGCCTCAAACGTGTGACTATACAACCAACACTGCATGACTATACAACATAAAGCGTGTGACTTTGCATCATAACAAGTGCGACTGTGTAGATTCAAAGGTGTGATTGTACATCATTCTGTTACTTCACAACAAAATGTAACGAGTGCGACTATGTACCCTCAAACGGGTGACTGTATAACCAATTCTGTATGACTTTACAACTCTGTGACTATACAACATAAAGCGTGTGACTTTGCATCATAACAAGTGCGACTGTGTAGATTCAAAGGTGTGATTGTACATCATTCTGTTACTTCACAACAAAATGTAACGAGTGCGACTATGTACCCTCATACGGGTGACTGTATAACCAATTCTGTATGACTGTATAACCAACTCTGTATGACTGTATAACCAACTCTGTATGACTATTCAAATGTTAATTTTATTTCTTCCTAAACATCAAGTCTGTGACTATAAGACTGCTTTAACGTAAGCTTCAACATGGAAGCATGCAAAACTTCAACAAAAAACTGTCTACTCGATGGCACATGCATACTTACAATGACGACTATGGGAACTTCAACAAAGAAATAAAGACTTCATCTTTGGCTCTATAAATACAACTACTGTACAACTACGACCCGTTCAACTCAAAATTAGGGTTATAACTAGAGGAATAACGATTAATCAAGAATAAAAACTATATGAATATTAGTTGTCAGAGAAAAAAAACTTCATCTTCGACTCTATAACTACAACTACTGTACAACTACAACAACTTCGAACTCAAAATTAGGGTTATCGGCTCTTTCAACATTTTTTATTGTTCATGCATGCCGGAGTTCTTGACCACATTTTAGGGTTCGTGAAAAAGGAGTAAAAAAGGGTTGAACAAAAGGAAAATCGGAGGTCGAAAATCGAACATTCAACATACCTTTGTAGCATCACCGGAATTTTAGGCATTATCGGAGATGGAGAAGCTGCGGAAACGAGATGGAGATGAAGATGGATTTTTTTTAGAGAGAGGAAGAGAGCGTTGAGTGATTGAGAGCTGGTGAAATGAATCGAAATAGGTGCAATGGGTTGGGCGGGAGAATAGAGAGGACGGAAATTAATTGGGGGTAGGTTGGGGGGGCTATTGACTGATGATGGGTGATGGATGATGGCTGTCCGCAGCTTGTCAGTCCCGCAACCCCTTTTTTTTTATACAATCTAAACCC